>OX375877.1:108426033-109626033 GCA_947359465.1 Metellina segmentata | reverse complement strand
TGTAACTGTAGGCGACTTTCTGGGATCAATCCTGAAGAGAATGATTCGAAGGTAACACCCGGTCGTTTTGAACAATGACTGTAAAGTCAACCATTATTTCCGTGCTGCTTCTAACCATTTTTGCTGTGAATGTAAACGATTCAGCGAGCTGTATATAGCTGTGTTGACCGAGAAATTCCTGACAAAATATTCATGCGAATTTCATAACACCAGAGCTAACAGCGTTGGAGAGTTTTTGCTGTTTCAGTCAAACTAATCGCCAGTTTTGTTGCTTTTTTTGAAAATCTTCTTGAGCTTTGTTGGCTTCACACACGCGACTTCTCGGTTAGCTTTTGACGTTTCGTGTTGATTGGTTTCTTTTTGTGTACTGTTCTGCTTATACTTACATAGCTTAGGGTACTTTTGACGTTACTTCTGCTTTCTGACTTTACTTACTTAGCTTAGGGTACCGAACTGAAAATAGGTGCTCTGGTCTAAACATTCCAGATTAAATCAGTTCTCATAATCCAGAGCTCAGTATTCGAGGGCTGCTTATTCTGCTTAGACTGCTATTACCTGCTTTAAAGAGATTTCTGTTTTATGTATAAGATGTTATGTCTAAGCAGATTAACAGAAAATATAAAAGACATTTTGGAAAGCAAAATGTCCTCAACATTTCGCTAGAAACATCTGGACTCTTGCAAGACACTTTTATTCGTTGTCAGAGTAAAATACATTTATTTTCCCTCGTAGATTTAATAACGTCCTGAAAGAACGATGATGGTAAAAAATGTTAGAAGTTATAATTTTTTCTTTGTTTCTAAAACAAGAATAAATTTATGTAGTGCAAATAATCGCTTGATATACTGGGCAGAATATTCTGCTTTATAAGTTGTTCTAAAATGCGTTTTGCCGCTGTAGCCCAGTTGGTAGAGTTGTGGGTCTACAATCGATAGTTTGCGAGTTTGAGACTCGATTAAGGTATGGTGTCTTAACTACCGTTGCACTAGAGTAGGGATGGCGAACCTGTGACCCGCGGGTCAGACACTGACCCACGCATACTGTTTAAATGACCCACGCGTTGATTTTTTTAAAACTTATCATCATTTCATCATATACATAAAGAATTTTAATTATTTTTCGATTCCCTCTTTAAAAAATACGAAAAAATACAAGTGTTAATAAAAAAACTTACAAATAAAAAAAAAATGCATAAATGATTTTTGTAAAATGTTTTAGATATATTGATTATACATAATGCTGTTTAAAGATTTATATGAAGGCCGATTGAGTAGAATATGTACATTTATAAAATTCTTTTGAACTTGCATTGTTAGTATAATAATGTAATTCTCGAATCGTCTGCACTTGCGTAATAAATGTAATAACTTTCAGATCGCTGAAAAATACGTTTGAAATAGTGTTCAAATTTGTTATTCGGGTAGCTATTACTACAATTAATATCGATCTACAAGAATCAACTTTCTATTTATTGATGATCCCTGAAATTTGCACAAACTTAATTTAATATCTCGGGATATAAAAGTATTCAATTCCTGAAATGTCATATTTAGACTGATTTAACGATGCAGATTCTGATTCTGACATCAAAGTATGGTATTTCCATTAGGAATTTTGTTGTTAGTGCAAATTGTGATATGAAGACGCCCCCTTATGCACGGTTTTTGAATTTTAACTGTAGAGGACGTTATTACCTATTGAATGAAATGCTTGAAGCTGCTATTGTATAAATAGTGCTCGCAATAAAGAAGTTTATTTTTTTTCGCGATTGTACATTGCAATGTATACTATTCACCACATAAAATTAAAGACAGCAAAAATACTTTGTGAATTATTCTCCAGGTACATGTATCAGTTACTATAGAAAAAAAAAGGCTAAAAGATTGCATATATTTATCACATAAGCTTCCTGTTTTCAGAATAAAAAACGGAAAAAAAAATCGTCGAACTACACGGGTCATTAACCACAAAACAGCATTGGCTCTCATAACTTCAAACTGCAGATATAAATGATAGTTTTTATATTGTAAATTTATAGCAGCGGATAATGGGAAATATTTCGAAAGATTTTTCACAGCCAAAAGTGTTTTTTCTGTCAGTGGCTTCCAAACTTTTGAAACTGCAGTGAAAATTTTAAATAACTGCTAAAAGCTGATTTCAGACAAAACTTGAGCTTGTGAAACGCGAACATGCATAGAATATAAATCTCATAGGCATATAGTGCCAGGAAAGCCTTTACCAAAATTATCATACACAATGATTTAAATTTTTTTTTTTAAACTAAGTAAACCATTACTTACAATGATTACAGTAATTGAACGAAAAACAGCTAATTTATAAACTGTACAAACACATCTTAAAATAGATTTGAACACGCTTCGAGCGTTAAGTAATGAATGTATCTGTTTTTTCACTACAAAATAGACTCTTGGAATATAAGAGACAAATTTAAAACTAAAGCAAACGATTTAAAAAATCCCAAGGTTGCTGTATTAGCTACCAGTCTAGAATGTTTTATGTTAAGGCACATTCTTACGAATCAAGTTCAATTGACCGATTATAGATAGTTGATAGGTAAAAGTTGAATATGACTTGAATCAGTTTTTGTTCACACATTTCAATAGAAACTGATCAACAGTTTAATGAGCGAAATTATAAAAGTTACAATTGAAAAATTATTTATTTATAGAGAATCACATTTAAGGTATCAAGCTGGTGTAAAGTTTTCCGTTGAAATTTTCATTCCATCTTAACGATCGCGAAAATACAAACTTGGCCAAGAGAATAAAAAATAACTTGTTCTGTTTCTCGAATAAAATAAACCACGACAGATCGTTTGCTTGGAAATAACTCGAAATCAGATTGCGGATGACTCATCATGTGAACGATAAAGTTTGAATGGGTCAAACTTTTCTTGATCCACTAAAAAGTTGATCAACTCTATTGAAACAAAGGTTTCCACTATAGTTTTCATTCAACTTTTGTTGATCAACTATAATCGGTCAATTAAACTTGATTCGTGAGAACGCGCCTTTGTTGGAAACAATCTATATATATAATTCTCTTACGTGGCACGCAAAAAAGACGTTATTTGTAATCGCGTTTTGGCAATACTGTACGATTGTTTATTTATCGCGAAGTCTCGCGCATCGATTGAATTTATAGCGTTATCGGATGAAATTTTATTGAAAAAAAAAGGACATTTTAATGAGCTGTTGCAGTTAGTTTATAATAGAAATCAAAGAAAGCGGAGGATCTTTTCATGGCCATTTAAAAAACAGTCCTTTTCAGGACCAACAATTATAGTTCAACAAGACGCTTGCACTACAACTTTCGGCAACAAACTCAATGAAAAAGTGTGGGTCGTTTGAGTGCTGAGAAAATGTACACACAAACAACATGCTGGGTATTCAATTTCCAAAGCAACGCTCACATTTCGAGTCAAAATTTGCACAAAGTTTTCATTTGAATTCTGATTTTAGAGATACTGTATATATTTTTTCTGTAATACAGCAAATTTAGATTTAAAAAACATTTTTTTGGTAACATATTTTGTAAACAATCCCTTCTGCTAGGACACATGTCTTCATTGAGGCGAGCGAAGCGAGCATAGGTTCGCGCAGCGAACCAATGAGGATTGCGAAGCAATCCTCCGGGGGTTGGCGAGCGTTAGCGAGCAGGGGGCAGGCCCCCTAGTTTAGTTAAGTAAAGGAATTGGTTAAATTGATAGGTATTTAAATTATTGTCAATGGGCTATTGTCGACATTCAAAGTCAAAGGTCAAATTGTGTATCCTTGAAACTAGAAATCTCAAACAGAAGGTCATGCTATACATCCCCCCCCCATTACGAAGACTACATTTATCTACAAAATATTATTTCATTTAGTCCGCTCAAACAATTAGATCCAGAGATACTGTCGAATTAGAGATTGTAAAATCGTAAAAAATTGACCAATTCTCCAAATTTAAAATTAATATAAATGTTCTGGTTGGGTAAGTCAAGGGGTGTTTGATGGATAAAAACTAAAGAATAACTCGGTTTCAAAGCAATGACATTATATTGGATTATTTATACATCTTTAGGCTGTTAAGCCTAACTAAAGGAAACATCAAAACGAACGTTTCGATGAGCGCTTAGCAACTGGTGACTTCGCTCTATCTGTTGGGGCTTCGCTCCGCCTAAACTACTCCGTGGCTCTGGCATCGCTACGAGTTGGTTGGTTGGTGTCGTGTCCAATCGAAGTCGAGTCAAATTACTCCATGTGCCGAAATCACGGCCCTTGCAGTGTCCACAATTTTGTTGCTATAAAGATTTCCCTGAAAGGAAACTGGAAAAATAGGTGCCATTGCCTCAGGGGGGTTGGACTTCTACCTGTTGGTCCGCGGAAGGTATTTTATTTCCCTTCTACCACCCACTGGAGAACCAGTGAAGGCATTCCCCTATCCGCCACCTGGGGACGCGCCCTCTAGGGGTTACAGGCTCCCCCGAGGGCGTCGCTACGAGTGTCGCCACTGTATAGGTAGCTCGATGGATGGGGGGGTTGATAGGACATACATAAATACGCAGTGGGTAATGTATAGGACATAAATAAATACGCAGTGGGCAAGTAGGAAGGTAAAATTTTCCAGAATATTTTTTATAACTAGGGGGCCTGCCCCCTGCTCGCTAACGCTCGCCAACCCCCCGGAGGATTGCTTCGCAATCCTCATTGGTTCGCTGCGCGAACCTATGCTCGCTTCGCTCGCCTCAATGAAGACATGAGTCCTAGCAGAATCCAAATTTGCTGTATTACAGAAAAAAATATATACAGTATCTCTAAAATCAGAATTCAAATGAAAACTTTGTGCAAATTTTGACTCGAAACGTGAGCGTTGCTTTGGAAATTGAATACCCAGCATGTTTTTGTGTGTACATTTTCCCAGCACTCAAACGACCCACACTTTTTCATTGAGTTTTTGCCGAAAGTTGTAGTGCAAGCGTCTTGTTGAACTAAATTATTGGCCCTGAAAAGGACCGTTTTTTAAATGGCTCTGAAAAGATCCTCCGCTTTCTTTGATTTGTATTATAAACTAACTGCAACAGCTCATTAAAATTTCCTTTTTTTTTTCAATAAAATTTCATCCGATAACGCTATAAATTCAATCGATGCGCTAGACTTCGCGAAAAACAAACAATTGTACAGTGCTGCCAAAACGCGATTACAAATAACGTCTTTTTTGCGTGCCACGTAAGAGAATTATATATATAGATAGTGGACAACAATTTAGCCAAGTAAACAAAATCCGAAGATATGTTGGCATTTTAATTTCCGTCCCCTGGAGGAAGTCAGCGGACTGTTAGCAACAGTCCAGGATCAACCCCTGAAGGTTAAGAACCAAGAACAAAACCACGTAATTTTGAACCACGTTCAAATGGGGAGATCACACCTGCGATGACACTCCATTTTCCAAATTTCCACAACACGGCAACGCTAGGACGTTCGAGGCCACGACCGATTTAATGTACCTTCTGCTAATCCCTTTGTACACGACGGTCTTTGGTTGGCTTCGAACTCGCAACCTTCGAGTTGCTAATCCGTCACTCTTCCAACCGGGCTGCCGTAGCCCTTAAAGAAAATCTCAGGTGGTCGTTTTGTGGACTGCAAATTAACATGCAAGCCGACCAACCGGTCTAGTGGTCAAGGTGTTGGCCTCTGGATGGGAAGGTTCCTGGTTCGAATTCGGGTCAGGGCATGGATGTAAATTGCGCTGTCCTTTGTTAGGGACAATGATGGTCCACCCACTGGGTGCCCCTTCACAAGTGACCATCACTTCTGGCCTTGTATAAGGCTACAATGACTTCGGTCAGTTCTGTACTGTGTTGTATTATGTATTGTAGTTGTCTTTGCAATCTGTACCCAGCCTTGCCATTGAAAAAAAAATTGACATGCAATGAGGCATACATTCCTTGGTTTTGAGCATATTTTCTCAGAAATACAAAAACCTCCATCAGCAACAGAGAGAAAATAGCTGATTCAAATTATCTAATTCAACTAACATAAATTTGGGGTGGCAAGCCTTGAAGTTTTATTTATTGTTTCATAACTGGGCAGCATCTCACCGTACTAATGATGATTGTAGAGAAATCATCATCCTTTTTATTGACACAAAAGCACAATAAAAACTCCAATGCAATTACATTTCTCCCAGCAACGCGTTCCAGTAATTAATAGGCAAAAGAACGTCTCACCGCAATCAAATTAACAAGAACGAGAAGACGTTAATGGTAGCTCTGAGCATGTTAAGTTAATTAAAGTGATTAACTTAAATAAGTTTGTTTTGGGGACGACTCATTATACGTGTAAATTTTTTATTGCCGCCATTAAAGCCCTGATGTAATCTTAAGTAGGTTTTCAATTGCAGTATACTACGTCACTAATTTAACAACAGATGATTCCGCGTGATTCATTAGACACTTGGATTGGTTTAATTCTGAATTCACTCCCTTTTGACTGAAGAAAGGGTAAGTTGGATATTTGCAAGTTTGTTCGAAAAATGTATATCATTTTATGTAAGTAGTTCTTAAAAAAGTAAGCACTTTTGTTCAAAATGTTTGTTTATCGAGGGTGCTAATACTTTTTTTAGATGAATATACGGTGTTACTTTAAAAGATTAGAACCAACTAAATAGCATCTAAATAATAAACAGTTTTGTCGAGCTCTGGTAGCAACTATATAATCAGCTAAATAGCGACTGTTTCGTTCAGCTATAGCAACTGTCGAATTAGCAAAAAAAGACTGAATAAGCAAGCAGTTTCTCTAAGATGTTCGTTTGGGGAATTATATGAACCTAATGCATTTGCTTATTGAGAGTAATGATGCTTTTTGGTAAAGTTATTGTACGATATTTTTTAAAAGGATTAGAGAGAGAAAACCTACTAAAAATAGCATTTTAAAAGTGAGCAGTATAGTCTAGCAGAGTAACAATTATAGAATCAGATAAATAGCTAATAAAAAAAGACAATCAGTTTTGCTTAAAATGTTCTTTAAAAAGTTATATAATCGCAAGATATTATTGTTAATTGATAGTGACAAGGCTTTATTACTGCTAAAATATGATGCTATCAAAAGGATTAGTACCAACTAAATAGCATAAAAAAGTAAAGAGTTTTGTCCAACTAAATAGCAATTATAGAACCAGCTGAATAGTGACTAAAATAAGCGAGTAGTTTTGTATAAAATGTTCGTTTGTGAACTAAAAATCGTTATGCATTTGTTTATTGCGTACGCGACTTTAGTAAAGTTAATATAAGATATTAAAAGGGATTCAAAAATCCAACTAACTAGCATATAAAATGTAAGAAGCTTTTTCCAGCTAAATTACAACTGCATAACTAGCTAATAAGCTACTAAAATAAGCAAGCAGTTTTGTCTAAATTGTTTGTTTAGGAACTATACAATCGTAATGCATGTGTTGCTTCAGATTGCTAATGCTTTGGTAAGGCTTATATATGATAGTATGGACTACTGAACTATCTAAATGCGACTAAAATGAGCAAGGAATTTGACTAAAATGTTAATTTAGAAACAATATAATAGTAATAAATTTGTTTATTGAAAGTGCTAATGGGGGGGCTTTAATAAGGCTAATATATGCAATTACTCAAACGATATTAGCACCAATCAATACCATCTGAAATCTAAACAGTTTTGTCCAAAATGTTGACTTTATAGAAATTATATAGTTGTAAGGGTTTAGTTTTTATTGAGGGGGTTAATACATTAGTAAGGATAATATACAAAAAAATTAGAACCAAGTAAATAGCAACTATTATTGTACAAAGTGTTTTACAATTCAGTATTATAAGTATGAAAGGACGATATTGTATTGAAAATAAAATTAATGAAACGAGTAAGCTTCAAACAAGAGTTTAAAGAATACATTTTTATTTAAACCTTCTGAGTCTTCCACATGCCTCGTAACCTTCTGAGCCTTCTACATATTCCATATGCCCAATGTAACCAGCAGTCTTTCCTATATGACTTTCAATTAGTTTTTTTACCTTTCCTGTATCTTTCCAAGGATTGTTCAATAGAGATTGTCATTTAGTCAATATGTATCTTCGGTAGCAAGACAACTGCACAACTCTAATATCGCACATTCAGGGGGTTAAAGGGTGAGTTTTAAAATAGTTAAAACACACTTGTAGAATGATGATTACCATTGATATCTGTACATAACAAAAAAAATTGAAAATAAATTATACAAATTCTTTAGATATTAGGTACGATCTATAAAAAACTAAACAATTCCCTAGATTTTCAACTAGAGTTGAGATTCAAAACTGGATAAGATAATAGTACTTGATAAAAAATACTGCTATTTGTGTAAAAATTTCTTTTAAGGTGTATACTCAGTGTTTGTTGGTCAATGTTGTTGTACTTCATTAAGTACTCTAAATACTGTTAACCTTCAGAAGGGTTCTCACGCATATATCCGGTCTGCATACTTGCCCCGCATGATTTCTAACGAATTTTCACCTTCTTGGCCAATAGAATCTGTCCTAGGATTCTTTCATCCAATAGATGTGACTATTGTATAAATTTGTGTGTTACGAGGTAAAAGCGCTTTTACAATACACCACTTGAAAATCTTGTCACTCTCATAGTTAGGATTGTTTTAGTCTGAATTTTAGAAATATTTGTTCTATTTTTTATTTCAAGTTGTGCCAACTATGCGAGGTTACAGGATCAAACAGAATCCAGCACGAATTAATATCTGTATAACTACCTTGTTTCCGGGGACTTTATTTTTCATTTCGTTCTGATTTTTCTGTGGTTGTAAATTTAATAAATATCTATTTCTTTAATAAATATAATTCCTATAAATCACACGCACTAACAATCACACAAGGACAAATCAAACTACATTCAAGTTAAAGTAAAGAAAATTTTAAATGGAGAACTTTGCCGAAATTAAATGAATATTAACGTTAAAAAAAATCCGAGCTAGAACGCTTGAAAACATTAAAAATTCTTCGCTGTAGTGACAGGAAGTCAATGCTGTCTACTCTACGGTTGAAGTTAAATTCAAACAACTAACGCTTGTTAAAAGTTTGTTCAAAACTAAGTTTTTTCTTCAAATAAATGTCAAATCGACCTTCATGTTTTGTTGAAAACTATCAAAACGACCTACCCTTTTTTTTTAAAAAACTGTTTATCAGTTACCTTTTCTTCATAGAAATTACAAAAAAAAGGCAAAAAGCTGTTACGAAAATTCTTTCATTGACGCTTAAATAATGCTGATATTTATACTATAGAGAACATTGATTATTATGGTCACAGTCTCAATCTTAATCAATTCAACTCGAGTAAGAACCAGAAATTATTTTAATGTTTAATAAATCTACTTGCACTCCAATATTCTACTTTTGAAATATGTATTTGTTTACGAATGAGTATCATCAAGGAATAACTTACAGCCTTATCTATCCAGCGGGTCGAATAAAAATATCTATAGAATCCTATCATGACCTCCGATTGTAAGGTAAACGTATTTGCTTCAATTTATCTATCTTTACGCGAATGGGTTTTACTGGACACCACCTGACCCCAATGAGAACAATAGCTCTTTCTCAGATAGCTAATAAGAGATCTTTAGCCGTTATCATTTAGGAATGATCACTATACCGGGAAGATCGAAGTGCAATACACCATGATTGCCTTTTGAGCTATCCCATTTTTCTGAAGTTAACAGTCTATATACAGAGATCTCACCAAATCACCATCAATCGTACCACCGCCCCATTCGGACTTACCCAGCGTAGTTTCAGTCCAGCCACCGAAATGCAAAAATGGCTCCTTCCATTTTATTTACCCATTGATTTTCCATATCATCACTATTCATAACCATTTAAAAAAAGGTCTCTTCTGCATTTGGTTACTTTGCGCGACATTGCTTTATGCTCCGACTCCTGATGCATTTTTCATCCCCGCGTTTCGATATTCGTCTGCAGGAAAAGACATTCTGTCTGGCAGTGTGCCTAATAGTTGTGCCCTTGCCCGTTCCTACTGCAGATGGGTGAGATCAACTGCATGAAATTTTCAATACTTGTATCACGCGCCGTTTCCTTTATCACGCGAAACTATCTTTTAGGAAGTCTTTCCGTATATACAGACAGAGTTCAGTTTAGTCCCGCTTCAATTGGACGTTTCGTAGATCGTTTTTGAACAATAGTACGCTTAACTTTGTTGTTATGTCAGCACAAGATTGGAGTAATCATGAGATGATATCGATATATTGAATACATGGTATCAGAAAAACTTTTCTAAATGTACTTATCGCTCATTTACTTAACCCTCCAAGTGGTTTCGAAGATATATCTCGTCCATAAAGATATGATCAACTTTGCAACTACTAAGATATATCGTCATCACGATATTGTAGTTTTGTGGATGGTGATGCGATCACGATCTGGTCAGTTGTCTTCTAATGACGAGGTATCTCGTTCATGATAATTTTATAATTGTTTTGCTAATGACGAGATACGTCTTCAAGACAACCACCAAGAGGTTTAATTGGTGTCTTTTTTTTGTAGAAAAAGGTTCTATTGTAGAGAACAATATATATAGGATCCAAAAAATGAAAGAAAAGAGACACACAAGTACAGTTAGATAAGTGTTAAAAAAACAAACACATTATTGAAGTAGATTACTTATCATTTTATTGAAGTAAATTACTTCTAATTTTATTGAAGTATATTACTTATCACTTTATTGAAACATATTACTTATCACTTTATTGAAGTACAATAGACTACTTAACACTTTATCTAAGTAGAATACGTATCACTTTATCTAAGTAGAATACGTATCACTTTATCTAAGTAGAATACGTATCACTTTATCTAAGTAGAATACGTATCACTTTATCTAAGTAGAATACGTATCACTTTATCTAAGTAGAATACGTATCACTTTATCTAAGTAGAATACGTATCACTTTATCTAAGTAGAATACGTATCACTTTATTAAAGCAGATTACTTCTATTTTTATTGAAACATGTTACTTATCACTTTATTGAAACATGTTACTTATCACTTTATTGAAGTACAATATAATACTTATCACTTTATCGAAGTAGAATAGGTATCATTTTATTGAAGTACATCACTTCTAACTTTATTGAAGTACATTACTTTTAACTTTATTGAAACAGATTCCGTATCACTTTATTGAAGTACATTACTTTTAACTTTATTGAAACAGATTCCGTATCACTTTATTGAAGTAGATTACTTATCACTTTTTTGAAGTAGATTACTTATCACTTGATTGAATTAGATTACTTATCACTTTATTGAAGTAGATTACTTCTAATTTTATTGAAGTATATTACTTATCACTTTACTGAAACATATTACTTATCACTTTATTGAAGTACAATCGAATACTTATCACTTTTTCTAACTAGAATACGTATCACTGTATCTAAGTAGAATACGTATCACTTTATCTAAGTAGAATACGTATCAATACGTCACTTTATCTAAGTAGCATACGTATTGATTTGAAGCTTTATTGAAGTAGATTACTTATCATTTTATTGAAACATATTACTTATCACTTTATTGAAGTACAATAGAATACTTATCACTTTATGGAATACGTATCTCTTTATTGAAGTAGATTACTTATCACTATATTGAAGTAGATTACTCTGATAACTTTATTCTAGTAGATTACTTATCACACTTTATTGAAGTACATTACTTATCACACTTTACTGAAGCAGATAACTTATTGAACCGAAATCATTAAGAAATATCAACCTCGAAGAAGGAATTATAAAGTTTAAGTAATCTATTAATAGCGAAATTTTTACATATATTATATTTTTAAGTGTTCATCGTATCAATTTAACCATCGAAAGGGTTCACACGAAAATATTCTTCCTCAACCTGGACTCTTCTCTGCGTGACTGCTGCGTGACAGTTGTTGCCTTCTTGACCAATATAATATTTCCAATAGATGGGATTATTTCGACACTTTGCATGTGTTTTGGGGAGTAAGCAAGATTACTGCATGTTTACCACGAAAAATTATTCAGACATAAAATCTATTACCAAAGAAACGGACCTTATCCTATTTTTCTTTAGGGGATGATGGAAGAAATGTATTCAAGCTTTTTACATTGGCGCACTTAGTGACAAGTTGGAAATATATTTGTTGAGGATGTTAATCGTTGCCGAGAATATCTATGCTAGTCAACTGCTTCTTTCCACCGCCAACATTTGCTAAAAACAAGATAAAATTACATCACCCCTACTCAAAATGAACGAACCTTGTATCCATAGCGATCAGCCAGGCTCGTAGTCAGGAACAGTTCTCATGACATACATACTATACTCGGATATCTCTTGAAGCTCAGAAGATAAACATGTATTATCAAGGCCTCGTCACCTTGAAATTTTTAACCCTGCATTATTTTCTGACAAGATATCTCGTCCAAGATGACTCATTTTACTAATGACGAGAAAACTCGTTACGAAACTGTTTTATTACTCAAAGGGGGAATAATGATCCAAGTGCGAAAAAACACATTTCCCTTCCCCAGAACTGCTGACTGTTTGTAACAGATTTTTTCATCAGAACTTGTTCACTACCAGACAGCTTTTGTTGCGAACATAAAACACCCAAAGAGTTAAGTATCTTCGATTGGGTAAGTAATCAACCAGATATCACTTATCACTGTGATTTCTAAGCCAATTCATTACGCTCTGAATTGTACCAGGACCTTCGCTCCTAATCAACTAACAAACCGATGAGACGAAAATAATTGTTTTTGTCTTCAACAAAAAGCTAGAGTAAAATACCATTCTCTACAAATATTTTTGCCCGCAAGATTTTAAACAGTCATTAATTGGCATCTGACTGTAAATGGATGACTTTTTAGACAGTACGAATTTTATAAAAGAAACTAGTACGACTTGTGTGTGTGTGTGTGTGTGTGACACAGAAGAAATTCTATACATGGAAAGTAAATCAAAACAAAAAGTAAACGATATCAGAATATTAAATATATTTTGCTTTGGTCAGATTAAATTCTACTTACACATCATTTCATATGATTCTATGATTCATATAGGGTCTGAAAAGTTTGTATGAATCTCTTGTTCCATAAAACAACGTTTATAAAATGAAAAGTAATATTAAAGTTACAATGTTTAAGACAATATTAAAAATAATTGCAATGTTTAAGACATAAATTGTCTTACGAAAATGTTTCCTCTAGAATAATTGGTGCTGAACTGTGGTTGCATTTAATAATTTTCTTTTTTGTTTTTGAAAGTAAATTCAATTAGTCTGTGATACACCAGAATTTATATATTGTGAGCTAAAACCTCTATGATGCCTAATAATGAAAATAAAGCCTATTAATACTGAAAATATAACTATGTCTTTTAAAAATGGTTACGTTGAATTAAATTAAAATTCGCCTTTTTTTTAACGCAGTACAAAATATTTTAAAAGGCTATTTAAAAGAATTATAAATATTGAAAGAGTTTTAAAACACAATTCTAATTCTAATACAAAAATAATTCTATGTAATAAAAATTATAATGAAAAAGAGTTGTATATAAAAATATAATTTTAATATAAAAACGATTCCATACATAATTCTTTAATTCTAAAGTAAAAATGATTGTAAACATAATTCTTTAATTCTAAAGTAAAAAATGATTCTAAACATAATTCTTGAATTCTAGAGTAAAAATGATTCTAAACATAATTCTTATTCGATTACAAAAATAATTACAAGTATAGTTATTTTTCTAATTTTGAACGAATTAAACATTAAGTATAATTATAATTATAAAAAAATTAGAAATATAATTCCTAATATGAAAATAATTCGAAATATAATTATAATATAAAAATAATTTTAAAAATTGAATAGTCAAACGTATAAAAGAACTATCAACTAATAGTCTTTTAACTTAGTGTAGTAAAAGATGATAACTTTTCAAAAATCAAGATACAGTTTTTAGAAAATGCATGTCTGAAAGACAGAATGTTTAAATCTCTGAATATGCTTATGAAATATTCGCCCCCCTCCTTCTGGTACGTTAAAATAACGGATTTTATTAAAAAACACACTTTTCGTGTCATAAACTCTTGTGGAGGGGAAAGTGAGCAAGAGAGGGAAAAAGTTATCGCATTGAGTAACACACCCTCGCAATATTTCAACTATCTGAATGGTTCAAACGATTTTTTTCGGTTAGGAGGAAACGAAAAGGGAAAAAATATCCAATATTCCGCAGCTGGTATAAATATTGTGACACCTCACGCGATTTACAGGGTTTTTTAATAAATCTTTTAAGCCGTTTTTTTTGTTGTGAAAGTTGGTAAAAATGATTTGAGAGGAGAACGCGCTTGGTGCGTTCTGTGCTTACTATCTATATAAATAAGAATGGAGTGTTTGTTTGTACATTCAATATTTTCGACCCATTTCAAGTTTTCTATCCGTTTTGGACCCTCCTGATGCCGAATCCGCCTTTTTCTCGTTTGGTGTCTGTCTGTCTGTCTGTCTGTCTGTATGTATGTTGTGCCCTATACACGTCCACGCGGTTTAAGATATTTTCTTGAAAAATTGCATACAGTGAGTACTTATCTTCATTTAGTGAGTGGCATTGGTTGCGAAAGTACGTCTGTCCGTCTTTCTGTTCTATGCTCGATTTTGTGTTTGTGTGTTTGTGTAGACATCACAGAAATTCTATTCCAAATATTTGATTGCATTGTATTTTATTTTATACATTATCTATTAGTTTAGTGAATGCAATATTAAACATTTCTTTATTGTTATATGTAGTTGCGTTTCATGCTAAAACACCTGAGTAAGTATACTTAAATCAACCATAATTTGGTAGTTTTGGAAAAATTGGAATGTCTATTGAATATTACGATTACTTCGATTGCTTTACCAGTACTGTTGAAAAAGTAATTATTCTTCAATTTTTTTTTATGGAATTTCATCTCTGATTTATTTCGAGTCTTATTTTTAATCTTTGCGCAATGAAAACGATTTCCGAATATTTGGGACAGACGATATTTTTCAATGAAACGAGAATGAACAAGATCGAGCGAGCAGTGATACTTTGTTTCTGGTTCTTTCGCTATGAATTAATTTCACATTTCTAAATTTTGTACACTTTTAGTTGTAAGTTGTGGCAACTGTGCGAGATCAAGAGATAAAATTAAATCACAAATTAATATCTTTAGAACAATTTTTTGCGACATCTTTTATTTTGTTTTATTTCGCTGTTTCCAGTTTTAAATATTTATTATTTTAATAAATGTGTTTTCCTTCTCATCACACGCAACAGCACCACAAAGTATTAGACTTGAAAATGTTAGGTAAGTCAGTATAAATTTTCAGTAAATTTTAAGTGTAGTGCCATTATTTAAAGAATAATGCCGTTATTTAAAGAATAATGCCGTTATTGAAATAATAATAATGTTTATTGATCCAAACTGGAACTTTTTCCAACATTAAAAAATTCGTTGTAATAATGACAGGAGAAGATTGCAAAAATTCACAATGTCGCATACCGGAGGCAAGAGTGCCACAAGTAAAAAAAAAATATTGTTTTGTTGACTATGAGTGCGAGTTGTAAATCGTAATTTTAATTAATTGAGTTGAACATGAAAAGAACTTAAGAAAGGGAATTCCAAATCTTCCTATAAATCGTCTTTTATAGTAGTAACCTTAGTATCACCTTTCGTCATTTTGTAGCTTTGTCATACAGCAATTGTGCGATGTATATGAAATGTATTACATGAATGGATATGCATGTGTAGGATTTGTGTCCAAAATAAGTTGTAGAAAATATAAAGATGGCGAAAGATGTTAAAATAAATTTTTATTCTACAAAAAACGTAAGTCATTATATATTTTGATTATCTCTTCAATCTAGAGTAAACCAATTCAAACCGAGTAAGGTCGGGTATTTTGCTAGTGTGTGATAGAATTCCGATAATATTTAGGAAGTTTTATACTTTAGTTTGGAGAACGTTTTTTTCAGCCTTTGTTGCTCTTATTTACTGTAATTTGCATTAAGATAATTTTGTTTTGTGGGATTTGTTTTTAAATCAATCCCCCCTTGTGTTTTAGCTCCTTAGATCCTCCGTAGCTCCTATTGTAGTGTGAATTAGAGGGATTAAGTAGATAGTTATTTTATGTTTGAATATTCAACTTTTGGTATTGTTTTATATAATATTTATATTTCGAAATATTTTATATTATAATTATATTTCGAATTATTTTTAATTATAATCATATATAGAATTATTTTATATTTAGAATTATTTTATATTTCAAAATACTTTTATATTCACAAATATTTTTATATTTAGAAATGTTATTATACTTGGAAATGTTATTATATTTAGAAATGTTATTATATTTAGAAATATTTTTATATTAGAATCTATTAGGAATTATTTTTATACTTATAATTTTTCTATGCTAGAATTATGTTTCGGAATTATTTTATATTAACATATTAGAATTATTTTTATTCTAGAATTATATTTAGAATTTTTTTATACAAGAATTATATTTCTAATTCTTTTAATGTTAGGATTGTATTCCAAATTGTTTTTATACTAGAATTTATTTATAATTATTTTTATGTTATAAATTATTTATTTGGGTTCAATTTGATTTACTCCGGTTCCTAATTCGTTTCTCTTTTAACCGGGCTACCACGACCAAAAATTATGTAAGGTTCATTGTATCTATATAAATAAGAATGGAGTGTTTGTTTGTACATTCAATATTTTCGACGCATTTCAAGTTTTCTATCCGTTTTGGACCCTTCTGATGCCGAATCCGCCTTTTTCTCGTTTGGTGTCTGTCTGTCTGTCTGTCTGTATGTTGTGCCCTATACACGTCCACGCGGTTTAAGATATTTTCATGGAAATTTGCATACAGAGAGTACTTATCTTGATTTAGTGAGTGGAATTGGTTGCGAAAGTCTGTCTGTCCGTCTTTCTGTTCTATGCTCAATTTTGTGTTTGTGTGTTTGTGTAGGCATCACATGAATTCTATTCCAGATATTTGATTGCATTGTATTTTATTTTATACCTTATCTAATAATTTAGTGAAGGCAATATTAAACATTTCTTGATTGTTATATTTAGATGAGTTTCATGCTAAAACACCTGAGTAAGTATACTTAAATCAACCATAATTTGGTAGTTTTGGAAAAATTGGAATGTCTATTGAATATTACGATTAATTCGATTGCTTTACCAGTGCTGCTGAAAAAGTAATTATTC
Source organism: Metellina segmentata (assembly GCA_947359465.1). Classification (NCBI taxonomy): domain Eukaryota; kingdom Metazoa; phylum Arthropoda; class Arachnida; order Araneae; family Tetragnathidae; genus Metellina; species Metellina segmentata. Next base: position 109,608,710 of record OX375877.1, on the reverse strand, counting down.
TTCAAAAAATTTTTTTTTTTATGGAATTTCATTTCTGATACGTCATTTATTTCGAGTCTTATTTTTATTCTTTGCGCAATGAAAACGATTTCCGAAAATTTGGGACAGACGATATTTTTCAATGAAACGAGAATGAACACGATCGCGCGAGCAGTGATATTTTTTCTGGTTCTTTCGCTCTGAATTAATTTCACATTTCTAAATTTTGTATACTTTTAGTTGTAAGTTGTGGCAACTGTGCGAGATCAAGAGATAAAATTGAATCACAAATTAATATCTTTGGAACAATTTTTTACGACATCTTTTATTTTGTTTTACTTCGCTGTTTCCTGTTTTAATATTTATTATTTTAATAAATGTGTTTTCCTTCTCATCACACCCAACAGCACCACAAAGTATTAGACTTGAAAATGTTAGGTAAGTCAGTATAAATTTTCAGTAAATTTTAAGTGTAGTTATGCCGTTATTTAAAGAATAATGCAGTTATTTAAAGAATAATGCCGTTATTTAAAGAATAATGCCGTTATTTAAAGAATAATGCCGTTATTTAAAGAATAATGCCGTTATTTAAAGAATAATGCCGTTATTTAAAGAATAATGCCGTTATTTAAAGAATAATGTCGTTATTGAAATAATAATAATGTTTAAAAATCCAAACTAGAACTTTTTCCAACATTAAAAAATTCGTTGTAGTAATGACAGGAGAAGATTGCAAAATTTCACAATGTCGCATACCGGAGGCAAGAGTGCCACAGGTAAAAATATTGTTTTGTTGACTATGAGTGCGAGAGCACTCGCCGTAAATCATAATTTAAATTAATTGAGTTGCACATGAAAACAACTTAAGAAAGGGAATTCCAAATCTTCCTATAAATCGTCTTTTATAGTAGTAACCTTAGTATCACCTTTCGTCATTTTGTAGCTTTGTCATACAGCAATTGTGCGATGTATGTGAAATGTATTACAAGAATGGATATGCATGTGTAGGATTTGTGTCCAAAGTAAGTTGTAGAAAATATAAAGATGGCGAAAGGTGTTAAAATAAATTTTTACTCTACAAAAAACGTAAGTCATTATATATTTTGATTATCTCTTCAATCTAGAGTAAACGAATTCAAACCGAGTAATGTCGGGTATTTTGCTAGTATATTAATATATTTACTTTTAAAATCAGCAACGAACTGATGTGGAATTATTTTTAGCGACATGCTTTGTCATTATATTGATAATTAACGAAAATAAAGTGTCTGAAATCGAAAAATACTATACTAAACCCAATTTAGCTTACACCATTCCTTACAAAATGGTACATTACACCAGCCTACAAATTTAAAGTTCAACCTCCACCTACTAAATTACTCGGAAATGAAACGATTTAAATGGCAAATGTGGTCTCCGAATTGGAAAATCTGTTTTTAATCCCATTCCCAGCATCCAAAACTTTCCCGCAATGCATCTTACTTAACGATCAATTTCGTTTCAAACGAGCAACTTATAACCAGTTACGGGAATTAAGCGATGTCGAACACGAATTCAAAGAACCCGTTAAGGCCACAGTGAACCTCAAAAGTGGGACAAGCGTATTCCTCTATCGATTAACGTCGGAATCTTATCAGTTATTTCCACCATTTCGTCCGGTACTAACCTCGGCTGGATTATCTGTACTTTCTGGCCAGTTGTTGGAAGACAATACACCGGAAGAATGCTGTTCCAACCATTCAGCGGTGGATATCCGATATCGATTAAGAAGAGATGTTTCGATATTGGAAAGTGCACATAAGTGGGTTTAAGTGATTAAATTGGGTTTTGTCGATGGGGAAAGGTTTACAGATTGAGAGAGATTTCGTGATACCGTCTGTAATGGAAAATATTAAGCGTTTCATGGAATAGAAAGCATGTGTCATTAATCTGATATTTCATGGGTTTGTTGGATATTTAAGTAAATAAAGCCTTAGAAATTGATGAAGAATAGCAAATTTAATAAGCTTGATGATTGTTGTACTGTGTTTTAACACTCTGAGTGGTTATGCCGGCCGCGATAACCCGGTTGGAATATTTACGGACTACAAATGCTGGGCTGGGAGTTCGGATCCTACCAAAACACTGTCGTATACAAAGGGGTCTGTTGAACGTAAAATCTTTCGTGGTCTCAAATGCCCTCGGGTTGTCGTGATGTGGAAATTTGGAAAATTTGGTGCCTGCTCAGGTGTAACCTCGTCATCCGACCGTAGTTCAAAATTACGTGCTGCTGTCCTCGATCTTTCTCTACCGGTGTTGATATCTGACAGTAGGAAATAGCCCTTTGTGTTACTCCAGTGGGACGTTAATTAAATAGCTATCTACAAAGTGTTCTATTACAATTTCAAAGCGATCACGCATTTTTGTGTGAGAGCCTTGAAACGCACTCTAAACTTGCGAGTGAGCCATGTATAAAAAGCACTATAAAGGTGCGTTGAAATGTGAGTAATATGCTTCGCGGAAAACGCAGAGTGTCATACGAGCAGCTGAAGCTTTGGTTTCCTAAGAAAGTGGAGAGCCGTTATCTAACAGCCGTGATACGTCATGATGCCGCAGGTATAACTAGGCGGCCGTCTAAACAGAATCCAGAGGTGGCAACTTAGATGGACAGAATACGGTGTAGAATTGGCAACACAGACGTCTGTCATGGTTTATTTAATTCGAGAAACAAAACAAAGTGGCTTTTTTAATCTCAAGTCCAAAGCTCCTAACTTCATGATCCTTTAATATAGAGTGAAATTTTCAACGGATTTCAAATCATCGTAAAATTCTACGCCAGATCGATATCAAAATAGTTTTATTATTCAATTATTTACCATTTGATTATTTAATTATTAATTAATTATTTATTTGAAGAAAATCACATTTAAGGTATTGTTTTGGTGTAAAATTTTCCGCAGATTTCAAATCCGTTGAAATTTTTATTCTGTGTTTAGCAATCCCGATTTTACAAAAACGAACTAATTAATGGTAGTCAAAAATGTTTGTTTGTTTTGAATCCCTCAGCTCGAGCAGCCGTTTGGCGCAGGAAATGAAGCGTTGCCGCTACAAGAGAAAAAACGTCCCCCAACTGTTCGAGACCGCTATGGCGACAGTCATGGAAATGGCGGCTCCGATAATTTTCGTTACGCTCACAAACAATGCACTCTAGGAAACCAACAGATCTGTTTGTATAAACAACGTTTTTGTGACGTCACCCACACATATATTAGTGCTGCTAGATCACGGCTACGCTTTCTTAGGAAACCGAATCTTAACGGAGTTCGAACGAGGTCGCATGATTGGCCTCCGTGAGGGTGGCTTTGGTATCGTGAAATCACCACTCCTACGGGGCGTAATACCCTAACAGTGAAGCGTGTGTGGAAGAGATGCATCATGGAGAGCCGAATAAGTTGAAACCCCGGAAGTGGGCCACGCGTCACCACGGGACATCAGAAGTGACGACAGACACCTCATCCGCAAAGCGGTGACGGACCGTACAGCGTCCTCTCGTGCGTTGGCACAATATTGGACCACGTCACAGATGTGTCATTCCCTGCACCCCCTCCGATCCGTGGACGTCTGCTGCGCCATGGGCTACATGCAAGAATTCCTCTGCGCAGGATTCTTTTGACGCTGAACCACCGACGCCTCCGGCTACAATGGGCTCACCAATGCAGCCAATGGAGTGCCGTTTGGTAACAAGTTTTTTGCTCAGATGAGTCCCGCTGCAATCTGGACAATAACGATGGACACGTACTCGTCAGACGCGAAAGAGGTGAACGCCTTTAGCGGAGTGTTTTATTTAACGTAATACTGGACGAGGGTCTGGCGTTATGGTGGGTCGCTATCTGATATCATGGGCGACTCAACCTACTGCAAATTGTGGGGACCCTGAACAACTGGAGCTACATCAGGGAGATGTGAAGCGCAAGGTCCTACCTCTGCTGCAACGCATTCCCGAAGTTGTATTTCAGCAAGACAATGCCCGTCCACTTGTTGCTCGAAATGTACAAGACTTCTTCATTACACGATAGGTTCCGCTTCTTCCATGGCCTGCATGTTCCCCGTATATGTCGCTCATTGAGCATGTCTTGGATTACGTCCGTCGGAAACTTGCTCGTTCCGCTCATCGGACAGAGAGTGCGGCTGAACTTTAGCATCAGATAGAGGACATCTGGAATGCCATTCGGAATCTGTTTGATTCTACGCCACGACGTGTAGCGGTTCTCATCGTCGAGACTGGCGGCTGCACTAGATGTTGATTTTCATCATTATTTTGTTTCATTGCTCTGTAAATTTGATCGTGTATATATATTATATATATATATATATATATACAGGGTGGTCCCGAATTCATGGTACAAACTTTAATGGTAGGTACAGGACATCGTAACAATGATTTATTGTATAGGAATGTATAGTCGCAAGTGACGCGGTGAGGCGAAAACAGGGGAAATAACGGCCGAAAGGAAAAACAAAGATTTTATTGAAAGCGTTGTTGACAAGTGTCATGTTTACAGTAATTGTTCAAAATTGCGTCCACCAGTATCGATACATGCTTGACAGCGTCGGTGGAGCGATTGGCGTACACGTTCAAAGATGCCTGGTATTTCACGCACACCTGCATCAGCTACAGATAAGCGAGCGACGAGATCCTCATCTGAGTCAACTGGAGTCTCATAAACAAGATGCTTTAGATGTCCCCATAAAAAGTAATCGAGGCTCAATAAATCGGGAGATCGGGGTGGCCAAGGGACTGGTCCACCACGCCCAATCCATCGAGTACCAAACGTGGCATTCAGGTAATTCCGTACATCAATGCTGAAGTGTGCTGGCGCCCCATCGTGCTGAAACCACATGCGGTTACGAATGGCGATCGGAACATCATGCAGCAGTTGTGGTAACACTTCTTTCAGAAAAATAAGATAGCTTCCGCCAGTGAGCCGCGTGGGTAGTAAGTATGGGCCAATCAAAAAGTCGTTCACAATACCAGCCCACACATTAATACTGAAACGTTGTTGAAACGCATGTCGACACGTTGCATGTGGATTATCGGTTGCCCACACATGGGAATTGTGCGCATTAAAGACACCCTCGCGTGAAAATGTCGCTTCATCTGTAAATAGCACATAATCTACGAAATCCGTCTGCAACGCACATTGCTGCATCACCCACAGGCAGAAGTTCACGCGGCGAGGATAATCTGCCGGATTCAATGCTTGTACTTTCTGAAAATGGAAGGGGTGTAAGCGATTTTCGTTTAACACTCTGCTTACAGTCTGATGACTCACACCTACGTCACGCGCAACAGTTCTTGTGCTTGACTCGGGTCTATCAGCCACAATGTTCAAGATGCTTTCTTCCAGCCTTGGAGTGCGTACAGCTCTTACTCGACCAGCGCCATGTCTGTTGACGTCGAACGCACCTGTTTCACAAAGTTGACGATGTAACCGTTGAAAAATTCTATGATCCGGCATTCGTCGATCAGGATACTCCGCGCGATACATTCGTAACGCAGCTCTGCCGTTACCATTTGCACGGCCGTACATGTAATGCATGTCTGCTTTTTCTGCATACGTAAAGTCACCCATCGTCTACGGCAGCACAATTGTGAATGGCGCTTTTCCCTACTGCGATGCATCATGTTCAACAGCGGCTAGACATCTACTGCCCTCTACCGGCAATGATACCAACCGATCACTCCATTTCTCTTTCCTTTTATTTCCCCTGTTTACGCCTCACCGCGTCACTTGCGACTATACATTCCTATACAATAAATCATTGTTACAATGTCCTGTACCTACCATTAAAGTTTGTACCATGAATTCGGGACCACCCTGTATATATATATAATTGCTCATACACTCCCCCAAACACCATTCAAATGCTAACATACAAAACAAAACAATAAAAAGTAGAAAGAAAACGAAATCAAATCCTCAGCAACAGCCGGGAGACCAGTCACAAGAAGCCCGAAAATAGCCACCAAATGCCACAATCCACTTCGTCAAACAAAACTCAAACATCAATGCCAGTTAAATTTTTGTTGCATTGTAACTATAAAAATGGCAATGTTCGTAAACTAAAAGAAAGATATTGTTCGTGTATGGTTATTAAGAACCGACAGAGTTTCAATTTCTATTTAAAAAAAAGTTGAAAAAAAAAAATTCATGTTTTTCTCTAGTGTCAATTTAGAAATGATATTTCGACACAGTATAATATAATTGAAAGGGAATTAATACGACTCAGAGAATAAATTAAGAAATAGAATTAGTCATAGGTTACATAATTGTTGGTATTAAATCTTTTAAGAAAAGTATTAAAGAAAGAAAAAAGGTATTTATTAATGAGAAGTGTGTTTTTGAGATATTTACATTGTAAGAGAAAGTTAGATACAGAGTTACAAATATTTCTGAAACGTACTAGCTGACCAGCAATCGTATTACAGTAAAAATTTTTAGAAATATTAGAGTCCCGAAATATTATTTTAATAACTGGAAATTTAAAATAGTTACGTTCATCGTAGAAATAAATGTCAGCTTTGCCACACGAAACAGAAATTTTTAAGTCGAATACTCTTATAAATGGGCTATAACTATAACTATACGCTATAACTATAACTATTATAAGGTGTTGTACCTTAATTATGATACACCATGTTAAAAATTCATTAGCTGGATATCTTGATATGAAGATTAACTTAGTGAAGATTAAGAGAATGAAAATACCCTTAAACCACACTTTGGTGGGTGAACAAGAATACATTTAAAAGTGATACTTTTCTGACTCACGTAGGGCAACGATAGCTCGGTTGGAAGTGCAAAGTATTAGCAACCAGAGGATTGCGAAAACGAATTCCACCAAAGACCATCGTGTATAAAGTGGGAAAGTGCTCGTTAAATTCGTCGTAGGCCCAAATGTCCTCATATTGGCGGTGTAGGAGTTTAGAGAGTGGGAGATTGTTGTGGAAGTTTGGAGAGTGGGTCGACAGCTCAGGTGTGACCTCGTCATCGGACCGTGGTTCAGTTACGTGTCGTTGTCCTCGGATTTTCCCTTCTTGTTTGATCCCGCGTCGTCGCCAATAGCCCTTGGTGTTGCTCCAGTGGGACGTTAAAAAAGTACCTACCTTCCTTAGACACGTAATTTTGTTCTCTTTATCATTATATTACATTCATGACTCCTACTTCTTAGATTGTGTCTGGTTTTTAATGAAAAATTATGATGTGGGTGAGGACTGAAATAGGAACGACACACACACTGACGAATTATCGAATACGAAGGTTAAATTAAGTAGTAAAGAAACTAGATTTGTAGAAAAACTCTCTTGATTAAAACTACCCTTTTATAACGTTTTGGTGGATGAATACGAATAAATTCAGATCACACTTTTTTTAGGCATGATATTGCTTCTTTTTTCATTATAAGATGAAATTCATACCTTCAACCTCGAAGGTTGTGCTTGCTTTATAATAAAAACTCGTGATGTGAGTGGAAAAATAAAAACAACTGCCAAAGATCCCACGTTAAAAATGAATACTGGAAAAAAAACCGGATTTGAAGACCAACCCTGAATAGCATCAACGTAAAAACTTCTCATAAAAACGTTTCAAAGATTCCTCCTGAACCCTAACTACCAGCAAGCTAGCAATGAAATCGGTCGTTTTTCCGGTGTGAAAAAGGCACAGCTAAGCACTAATCGCGTTTCTTCAAGAGCCTTAAATTGGCTGAAGTTCAAAAATTACGTTTCCAGTTGTCACCTCTTATCAACTTAATGGAGTGTTCGTTAAGAGGTTTTGTGCTCCTAGGAGCAGTGGCTCGGAGCGGATCGATACAGGCAAACTATCACGGGCAAAGTGGGGTGGAAAAAAGATGAGATTAAGACACTCGTGAACTTTTGGTTCTCTCGAGATGAAAAATTCGAAGGAGGGGAGGAATAATAAAAGGCTGCTTTCTCGCTAATTTCGGCTGCCTCGAACAGCTTGTTTTCAAGACTGTTGGGGAGTGTTGGGTTCCATGCTCTTAATTCGCTGGCTTATATCACGTCTCATGGGAGTTTTCTGTTTAATAAACTTAGCAAAAAATTTGTTTGGGGCCGAGTTACATCACTTTAATCTTGAGGTGTAGGGAGTAAGAATAAATCCCGACGTTGAACGGAAGTTCATTGGTTTTTGTACTTATACCAGAACACAGATTGCTTAAAAGGAATATGAAAAGAAAAGGAATTGTGTTTCAACAGCATGTCAAATTGCTTCTTGGAATAGATTGTTTTGAACAAACATTTCTGTCTTTCTGGTGGTTGTCTCCAGGAGATTTCGCGTCATTACCAAATGACCGGATCTTGGTAGACGTCATTACCAACTGACAAGATCTTGGTGGATGAGATAACTCATCATTAGAAGAAAACTGATCAGATGCTGATCTCGTCACCATAACAATGAAGAGATATCTTGTCATAAGCAGAATTTTGCAGACCTTGATCGGCGTGTTATCGCATCGAAATCACTTGGATTCTTAATTCGCTGGTTTAGTTCGTGTCTGACTGGAATTTTCTTTTTAATAAATTTTATAAAAAAATGGCGTTTTATCACTTTAATCTCGAGGTTACAAGGAGTAAGATTTAATCTCAACTTTGAATGGAGATTCTATGTGGTTTATACATTAGGTATGCGACATCGACAGCAAAACATCCATGTTTTGAAACATCGATGTTCAAAATTAAAACATCGATGTTGATATTACATCGCCCCAAAAACATCAATATTTTTAAAATTGAGTGTATTTAAATTTTTTTCCCAGATTTCTTAAAACTGGTTTAGCAACTAGTGATTCAACATCGACAGCAAAACATCGATGTTCAAAATTAAATCATCGATATTGATAATGCATCGCCTCCAAACCATCGATGTTTTTAAAATTCAGTGTATTTAAACTTTTTCCCCCATTTGTTAAAATTGGTTCAGCAACTAGTGATGCAACATCGGCTCCAATACATCGATGTTTTTTATAAAACATCAATGTTCTGAAAACATTGACATCGATGTCGCATCCCAACTTTTCAGACCCTTTACCCTTGGACATTTTGGTCTAAAAGTATGTTCAATTTGCTCATTATAAAAATTATACTACTTGGTTATTTTTAAAATTTTTATAAAGGTACTTTTTTCATTTAAAAATAAAACATCGACAAGTATAAACATCGATGTTACAAAAACATCGACTCCAATACATCGATGTTTTCTATAAAACAACTATCAAAAACTATCCGGAGTGAACCTGCATATGGCAAATATTCATGGTAGAGTGGCTATTTCATAACCATTGATTACACCATGCAATGCCTTGAAGCGACGACTACGCTGTCGCGAGCATAAAAATTGTACACAACGACAATGGGAGAAAGTAATATTGTCAGACGAATCATCGTTCACATTATTCCCGACAAATGGACGTGTTTACGTTTGGAGAACGCCATCAAAAGCCTATCCAGTTGACTGTCTTCGGCCAACGGTTAAGCATGGCAGCGGTTCAGTGATGATCTGGTGTGCAATATCACATCGTGGTCTTGGCCCAATTGTTGTTCTGAATGGCCATGTTACAGGAGAGGATTATGTCAGTCTTTTGGCCGACCAACTTCACCCAATGGTTCAAACTGTGTTTACTGATAAACGACCAGTCTTCCAAGATGATAATGTCTACATTCACACCTGTCTAATTGCCCGTGACTGGTTTTATGAACACGACGATGAAATAGAGCACCTCAACTGGCCCCCTCAGTCCCTTGATCTCAATATAATTGAACCTTTGTGGGGCATTTTGGAAAACAAACTGCGCAGTCGATTCCCTCCCCCCCTCCAAGGACATTTTCTGAATTATGGGCTTTTTTTGCAGTGGGTATCCGTCTGAATGTTGTACGTGACTTGTATTTGTCAATTCCACGTCGGATACAAGCTGTAATTCATGCAAAAGGAGGACCAACGGCCTATTAATAAAAAAAATTCTCTTTTCACAGGTGTTCACATTATTTTGTCCAACCCCTGTATATTTAGATGAGTTTCATGTAAAACACTTTAGTAAGCATACTTAAATCAACCCTAATATGGTAGTTTGGGAAAAATTGGAATGTATATTGAGTATTACGATTACTTTGATTGCTTTACCAGTACTGCTAAAAAACCAATTATTCTTCAAAAAATTGTTTTTGCTATGGAATTTCAGCTCTGATACTTCATTTATTTCGAGTCGTATTTTTGTTCTTTGCGCAATGTAAACGATTTCCGAATATTTGGGACAGACCATACTTTTCAACGAACGGGAATGAAACGGAAACTCGTGTTGATTGATCACGTGCAGTAATATTTTCTGTATCTTTTGCTCTGAATTAACTTCGCATTTCTAAATTTTGTGTACTTTTTACTAAGTTGTGGCAACTGCGAGATCAAGAGGTAAAAAGTAATCACAAATTAATATCTTTAGAACAACTTTTTCCCGACGTCTTTTATTTTGTTTTATTTCGTTGTTTTCTTTTGTTTCTGTTTTAAATATTTATTATTTTAATAAATTGTATTTCCTGTTCATCTCTCGCATCACAACTACAAAATATTCGGCTTAAAGTGACAGGTAAGTCAGAATAAAGCAAATTCTGAGTGTATACATGCCATTATTGAAAGAATAATGATGTTTAAAAAATCCTAACTAGAACGTTTCAAACATTAAAAAAACCTTTGTCATAATGACTGAAGATTACGAACTCCACAATGTCGCATGCCTGATGCAAGAGTGCCACAAGTAAAAAAATATTGTTTTGTTGACTGTGCGAGAGCACTCGTAGTAAATTGTAGTTTTTATTAATTGAGTTGAACGTGAAAAGAACTTAAGAAAGGGAATTCCAAATCTCCTTCAAAATCGTCTTTTGTAGTAGTAACCTTAATGTGACCTTTCGTCATTTTGTAACTATGTCACACAGCAAGGGTGCGATGTATGTGAAATGTATTACATGAATGGATTTGCATGTGCAGGATTTGTGCCCAAAGTAAGTTGTAGAAATTATAAAGATGGTAATTTGGTAATTTTTAGTTAACGTCCTACTAGAGCAACACAACGGGCTATTGACGACGGTCCGGGATCAGTCCCTTAAGGGAAAGATCCGAGGACAACACCTCGTAATTTTGAACCACGGTCAGATGACGAAGCAACACCTGAGCTGGCACCCCACTCTCCAAACTTCCACGCCAACCCAACTTGAGGACTTTCGGCCACGACAGATTTAAGGTGCACCAGCCGCCTCTACACCATACGTTTACAAACATCCATGCCCGGACCCGGATTCGAACCAGGAACCTTCAGATCTAGAGGCTAACACCTTAACCACTATACCGGTTGGTCGGCGATAAAGATGGTGAAAGGTGTTAAAATATTATTTTATTCTACGAAAAACGTAAGTCAATTTATATATTTGAATCATCTCTTCAATCTTGAGTAAACCAATTCAAACCGATTTGGATCGGGTATTTTGCTAGTAGCTTATATAACATCAAGATACGGTTAGCTTTGATAATGACGTCACTAGTTTATATTCGTAAACTGTTTCAGCAGGCAAATTCCTAAGAATGGAATCATAATTTATATGGGAGAGTTGATTGGTCATTACTAATTTAGTTAAACGTCAAACGTCTGCAAAACTACATTTTGAGGTCAGTTCGATATGTATCATGCTAGAGAATTTGGATAGCGGAAGTAAAATGTTCACTCAGCTTCTAGTTTTATTACACTGAAACTCCCTCATGTGTATTCCAAAATTGACGTCATTTTTTTTTTCTAATACGATTTCAGCGCGTCACCATTTAAAATTCCAAAACTCAAATTTAGATTTGATGTTTGAGTGTTGATTGGTCAGCGTCATTTAGATTAAGTGCCAAACGGTAACAAACTACACTTTAAGGTAACATCGACATGAATCATACGAAAGAACCAGTTAGAGGTTTTGGGGTTTACTCAGCATTTAATACTCTGGCTTCCTTTGTCAATTGATCTACAGATAAATTTCTTTCAATGTCCACATGTGGTGAATCTATTGAAGCTATTATATTATTAATGTCATTAATTGGGTAAACAGTATGTAAACAAAATCAAATAACATTTTTTTTAAAGTTTTTTCCCGAACAAAATGGTATTCTGTACAGGTTAAAATCACTAACTAGATTTGTCAGAAATGAGAAAAATATATAATTTCATTTGGAAAATGTGTATAATGTATCTAAGAAAAGTGTTAATAAAATACGATTATAATATGCACAAATAACAGCATTTGTTCGTACATTTCGCTCTCGTTCTATCCTTAAAGCAAAATTGAAAAAATACCTTCAATCTAAAATACATCGAAAACTCTTCAGAGAATAACACTTTTAAAAGATAATGTATGCAAAATAATTTTCGCTCATACCGTCCGAACTTGAATTTTGAATTAACATATCAAGTCAGCTGCGTTAAAAATTATTCAAATAATACTTTTTATTCAATATTCTATTCTTCAGAACTTGTAATATATTCTTCAAGGTATTGTGAAAAGTCGTTATGAGATACACATTTTACGTCATTGGCACGTTCTCAAAGACTTTGTAATGAACCTTAAACTTCCAGCTACCATAACAAGAAGCCATATTTGGTCCGCTAGGTACATCAGCAGATAGCTCCATCCGATGTCTGAATAAAAAGGTAGTAAAAATCAGAATCTATGCTCCATAGCATGCAAATTGCTTTGTCACCGGAATAAATGTCTTTCATCACGCGAATAGTACGACGGCTTAAAAATATATTTACTTTGTTTCCCTAAAGTAGGGCATTGTAATTTCATTTAACATTATTCAAACAAATCGCCGTTTTATATATTTTAGCTCTCCACCTTTTCCTTCCTGCTGTAAATTAAATAACTCTACGTGATAAGAATTAGTGTGTAATTAGACTAAATGGGCAGTTATGACACGAATAACGGAAAGAACTACCTGTCTTAATGTGATTTGTAATGGTACAAACAGTACAAGCAGACCGAATGTAAATATAATTTTCAAGAAAAAGGTATTTAGATGTTGTTATTTTGTTTCAAATGACATTTTTAGAGAAATTAGGGTAACCTTAAAATACTTTGTGCTGATAGAAACAAAAATAAGTATTTAGTTCATAGATAGCACCTTAAAAGGGAACTTAAAAGTGGTTGTAGCTACCATTTGTCTAAAATGTTTTTTTAAAAATATAACGTAGTGTAAAGTACTTGTTTGAAATACATTTAAAAAAATCTCCTGCTAGTTTTTTTTTTAATTTTTTAGAAGTGTTGTAAATTGTTTATTTAAAACGTTTTCAAATAATTGAGCACACATTATTTCAAAAAATATATTTTGTATTCAAAAAACCATTTTTGTACTAAGTAATTAACTTCAGACTGCGTTTAGTTTTGTTTTGCTTCGTTTTAATGTGTAATTTGTTTTGTCATAATGTTAAAGTAATAAAAAACCAGTAATTGTTTTGTTCAGCAAAATTTTTTAAAGGCATAATACACCTAATTATTATTTGTATCATACCAAATATACGTATAAATATGTAAATGTAAAAAAGAACCTAAACTTTTAAAATCATAGCATCAGTATTCAAAATTAATGTAATAACAATTTGTTTTAGACATATGTTAGACGTAAAGATGGAAACATTGGCTCTGAAAATAACTTCAGCCCACTTATATTTATACTTCTGATCTAGTAACAGCCCCTTTTTCATAGGATATATTGTCGACTATAATCCTTAATTTAAAATATTTACATTTTGAAAAGAAGTATTCATACAAGTCGATTTTAAAAGCTGTACAAACTTGTTTAAGCGTAGTCGGTACCCTCTATACTGGTAATGTTAATTTGGCCTTTTTGCATGTGCCTTTTTCTAAAAAAGTTATAAAGATAGTGGTCTTAATTTTTTTTTTGGAGATTTAACAGATACTTGTTATTTTACTAAAGTGATCTTTTAATTTAATTCATTTACTTTATTTTTAAAAAAATATTACGTGAAAATCCTTTGATTTTTTCAATTTCTTCACTTTTTTGGAACGAAAGAGGCCCAAACAAAAATTATTTTTGGAAAAACAACAAAATATTATTTTAGTGTGTGCAAATACGTAGTCCAGAAGTATACAGTGAGTTCCTCAGAAAAAGTTATACGAGTAGCAAAAATTGTAGTTTTGAGAAAAACGTGTTTTAAAGTAAGGAGCTGTTTCTGACTTCATTTCAATTCCGCTGTCACCGAACTTGCATCGTACAGACTCCTTGAACACTTGAGCAAGAATATTAATAACAATAATACAGTTCAGACTACGTTCATTTCCACTATGTGCAGAAAAGCTTGCATTCAAATCCGGAATGTTCTTCTTTTCCCTGGCCAGAAGAAGTACGTTTTGAATCCACATTTGTTTATGAAGAATTCATTTGAGTTGGATCGAAGGTTTGATTGCTAGTCAGTATTCCTTTAGGATAAAACGATCCTTTACGCTTCTTAAAAATCTTCGTATATCTAGGCATGGTTTTATTTGAAAAATAAAACGAAAAAAAAAGTCTTAAAATAACACTTTCAAGCGCAAAAACAAGAACTAAGTCAACAAAATCGCCGAATTGCAATTTGAATAAATTCACATTCGCACGTGAGTTTTATTAGAAAACAAACTATTCAAGTACAGTTGCAGTGTATATGAAATTCAAGCAACATTTAAAATTAAATAGGAATATAAAAAAATAACATAAGGCCTGCTAGTAGCAACTAAGAAGTTAAGGTTTTGTTTTCGTCTGCTGCAAGTGTGCGAGGCTCAACTGCAGGGGCTGTGTTTACATTATTTAAATTAGATTTTGACTAACTTTTTATAAGTGTACAAGAAAAAAAAATTCACTGGAAAGCTCTTGAATTGGAGTATTAAAAGCACTCAAAAAATAAAAATCGATTTTTGAAGGTGTCAGGGTACCAACTACTTACATTAAGAAACATGTTTGTAACTGCCAAAAAAAAAGCATATTACTTAGAGATGGTAACAATCTATTTCAAAGTATTCCATGCTTTAAAGTATCCGTTGTACTCGATGATTCTTCCGCATTCTATTCAATAAGAGCTAAAGTATTCGAACACCAAAGTTCTCGATTACTAAAGTAATCGAATACCAAAGTACTCGAATACCAAAGTAATAGAATATCAAAGTATTCGAATAGCAAAGTACTCGATTACCAAAGTACTCGAATACCAAAGTACTCGAATACCAAAGTACTCGAATACCGAAGTAATCGAATGCCAAAGTATTCGAATACCAAAGTACTCGAATACCAAAGTATTCCAAAGTACTTGAATACCAAAGTACTCGAATACTTAAGAGTAATCGATTGCCAAAGTACTCGTATTCTAAAGTAATTCATCCCAGGTATGCAAACACAAAAGTATTCATCACAGCTGTTCTTTTTCCAAATTAACAGTGTTGCATTGTATGAGTATCCATATTGATCACGTGGAAAAATTATCGCTTGCGCGTGGAATAAATATCAGTATAACGATCCGCTGTCTTCTACTTGCAGTGGGTTCTTCGAATTTTTATTCACTGTGTTACAATTCCTGTACACTAACTGCAATGCTGGAAAAATCGGAACAATGTGCTATTTATATATATTAGCCTTACAAAGCAGCTGGCTGAGTCTTACTATCGATTAGTAGTTTTTTGTAATTATATTCTAATTCCAATTTAGTACTTGAAAGTACTCGAATACCAAATAACAAATATTATTTGATTAAAAGAACTTGATTCTGTCCATCTCTATTGTTACTCATTCATAAAATTTAATGAATACCAACTGAAGTGATGAGATTAATTAATTTTAAAATTAAAGAAGCATTCAACTAACGAAATGAATGATAATTGTATTAAATTATTTATACAATGTTTAAATAGTGCACTCAAAATTAATTACTTGCATTTTAAAACAAATGGGTTTCTAGAATACGCACAGTATAAATCAAATTAGAATACATTCACTGACCGAGACTTTAAATTAACGAAGTAACAAAGCTAATTAAGTTTGAGTCCTTTATTGGTGTAATTGCATTGATTTAAACCAGAATGGAACGTTAATTTGAGATTTCTAAATTCCATTCTGTCTTATTTAGGTAGTTGAAGAACAAGATTATTCCTATTGTACAGAAAGTAAAGGTTAGAGTTTTTTTTTGTTTTTTTTTTGTTAACATTTAACATAAATAATACTGACGACGGTTGTGTGAAAATACTATTTGATGGTTGAAAACGACATTTTTGCAATGGATATGCAAAATTAAAAATAATATATTTCAAATATCTATTTCATATTAAGTGTTTGCAGCAAACGCAAATCACCATAGATGTATTTTAAATACTTTTTACAAGAGTTTGAACAGTCTTATCGTATTACTCGTTTAATTAGTTGCTTTTTAGAGCTGGATATTTTAAAAGCCTCGAATTTTAGCACTTTTTCTGCATTTTTTATTTAGTATTTTTCCTGTCATTATTCATAAGGTTCTGTGTTCCAATCATAAGGTATAAGTTCTATTAGTGATTTGGAAGCCACTAATTAATAGATACAATGTAATTAGGTCGTACTGGACAAACAATTGTCTAATTTCTACAATGTTCTCTCGTACAAAATGTAATGTCCTAAAAATTCGAAAATTGTTTGCATTTTTCACAATTGAAAAAATAGCCTCAAAATAAAATCATTACGATACTACAAGCACTCACAGTATGTTAAGTTTCTTGAAAATATTCCCAGCCGTTGTAAACATACATCGGGACTCACATAAACAAATATATAAACAAACATATGCTAAATTCTAAAATTACTGATTTTGAATTAGGATGGCATGAAACGGATAAATAACTTGAAGTAGGAAGAAAATATAAAATACATGTACAATACAAACACTCTATTTTTATTTACGAGTATATGCATTCTTGTTTGCTTAGGTCTTGATGATAGTGGTTATTTTGTTCCACCGAAATACCAATGGACCATTTTTTGTCACGTGATTTTCGTCTTCCTTAATCATTCTTTGAAGCTTTTAGAATTTGAATAATATAGTTATCTTAACCTCTATATGACTCTAACTGATCAACGAACATTATCATGAACTTATAAAAAGTCGATATTTGACACGAGACAACATTTATAAATATTTGGTCCCCCTTTAAATGATAGGAACCGAAACGGAAAATACGCCGATGACCTAAAAAATCGAACCGGTTTGGATAACAAGCGATATTTCAAGGAATATTTGGTACATGAACAGAATAGAAATAACGTACTCTACATTCACATCTCTCTCTTCATCCTGTTTGCAGATAAAAACGGATAAGAGCATAAAAGGGAGCCGTCTACAATTCGTATTCTTTGCGCTGCTTACTTTGGAAATCCATCTACAAACCGACTGTCGTTTCTGGGCCATTCACATTGAGATGATTTTATCAGAGAACGTGTAAGGTATATATGCCGGCGAAAATGTATATTTGACATGGCAGTTAAAATTATGCTGCCATGAAATAGGGCTGTATCTTCATGGTCTGTCTCCTAAGGTTAAGTTAATTCGGAGAGTAAAACAATTCTGAGATTGTTTGTTTTCAACTATTGTTTTGAGATTGAATATGATATATTATTTTTCCTTCCAGCTGTGCAAGAGTCCCGGTAGCCCTGTTGGAAGGGTAACAGATTAACAACCGGAGCTGTGCGTGTTGGAATCCAACCGAAAACCATCGTGTACAATGGAGGTTGGTGCACGTGAAATCTGTGGTGGCCTCAAATGTCCTCACGTTGGCGTGGTGTGGAATTTCGGAGAGTGGAATGCCCGCTCAGGTGTGACCTCGTCATCTCACTGTGTTTCAAAGTTACGTGGTGTTGCCCCTAGTGATTGATCCAGAACCGTTGCCGCCAATAGCCCGTTGTCTTGATCTAGTAAGACGTCAATTAAAATACCATCCAGCTATATTCAGAAAAAAATGATTTTAATGCTGGAAACATTCTCACACGGGACCTTGTCTAATAAATCTATATATATATATATATATATATATATATATATATATATATATATATATATATATATATATATATATATATAATTCTCTTACGTGGCACGCAAAAAAGACGTTATTTGTAATCGCGTTTTGGCAACATTGTATGATTGTTTGTTTATCACAAAGCCTCGCGCTTCCATTGAATTTATAGCGTTATCGGATGAAATTGTATTGAAAAAAAAAAGAGTTTTAGTTGAGCTGTTCCAGTTTAAAAAAGAAATCAAAGAAAGCGTAGGATCTTTTCAGGGCTATTTAAAAAAAGGTCCTTTTTAGTATCAACAATTATAGTTCAACAAGACGCTTGCACTACAACTTTCGACAACAAACTCAATAAAAAAGGGTGGGTGGCTCGAGTGCAGGGGTAAATGTACGCACAAACAACATGCTGGGTATTCAATTTCCAAATCAGCGCTCACATTTCGAGCCAAATTTGCTCATAGTATTCATTTGAATTCTGATTCCATAGGTACTGTATATATGTTTTCTGAAAAACAGCAAAAAAATTTAGATTTGAAAAATATTGTTTTTTAATATCATATTTTGTAAACATGCTCTTATGCTAGGACACATGTCTTCATTGATGTGAGCGAAGCCAGCAAATGTTCGCGCAGCGAACCAATGAGGATTGCGAAGCAATCCTCAAGGGGTTGGCGAGCGTTAGCGAGCAGGGGGCGGGCCCCCTAGTTCTTTTGACTTCTGAAAACCAACTTTTGACATGAATGTGTACTTAAAATTGGAACTGCACTGGGGAATTAAAAAAAATCAAACATTACAAGAAACGTTACAATTATTCTGCCTTATGATTTCAGAACTAGCAGAAACACACAGAGGACAACTATAACGTCAATTGTATACACGACGTTAAATGTGTTATATATGTTACCGCTAGAGCTCAAAAGCCGTTGATGTGCACATTACGTAGCTGATCTGCAGATTAACTGATTTCCTCCGTTAACGTGCGGAAAAAAGAGTTTTCCGCAGTTAACCTAGATAATGTAAACATTAACGGCTAACGTATCATCAAACTTCAAAAGTTTGTTTTCCTCATTTCCTTTTTCTACACCTTCCCCCTGTCCCTTCACTTTTAGTTTAGGTTTGGTTTCTCTAGCGTCTTGTCGTTGAATGTTGTTCTTATCTATATATATATTTCTCTTACGTGGCACGCAAAAAAGACGTTATTTGTTTCCGCGTTTTGGCAACATTGTGCGATTGTTTGTTTACTAGGAGCCTCGCGAGTCATTTGAATCTATAGCGTTATCGGATAAAATTTTATTGAAAAAAATGAATTTTAGACGAGCTGATGCGGTTTGTAATAGAAATCTAAGAAAGCGGAGGATCTTTTCAGGGCTATTTAAAAAACGGTCCTTTTCAAGGCTAACAATTATAGTACAACAAGACGCGTGCACTACAACTTTGGACAACAAACTCAGTCAAAAAGTGTATGGGTGGCTCGAGTACTGGGGAAATGTACATACAAACAACATGCTGGGTATTCAATTTCCAAAGCAGCGCTCACATTGCGAGTAAAAATTTGCTCAAAGTTTTCATTTAAATTCTGATTCCAGAGGTACTGTATATATCTTTTATGCAATACAAATTTAGATTTCAAAAATATTTTTTTGGAATATATTTTGTAATCCATCCCTTCTGCTAGGACACGTGTCTTCATTGATGCGAGCGAAGCGAGCATAGGTTCGCGCAGCGAACCAATGAGAATTGCGAAGCAATCCTCCGGGGGTTGGCGAGCGTCAGCGAGCAAGGGGCGGGCCCCCTAGTTTCTCATAATTTGCGTCGGCTGCCAGTGCGTGGTATAGCTAATTCTGTTTTCAAATTCGTTTCTGCCTGTTAGCGCGTGAATTTGTGTCGAGATTTTTTTTAAGCAGTTAAATTTAACTCCCAGTATGCAAGCTAGCACCGAATTGGTGCGTAAAATGAAGAAAAGATTCTTAGCAAACCTCTTTAGCGAAGATTTAAAATATAATAGTGTTTTAATGACAAAACGAAAGTATGATTCCATAATTGAAGATGTAAATCGAATAAAAGTTTCCAAGAAAAAATAATCATTTCGAGATTATCGAATAATTCAAATGTATGATGTGTTGACTGTACGTTCCTGTTGTTCCAGCAAAGATCTTATTTTCACTTTAATGAGTGCCTAGTACGTAATGTGCAGATTATCTAGGTAATTTGAGAAATGGAAACAATTTTAGGCACTTTAACGGATATCCCTAGTTAATCTGAACATTACCTAGATAATCTGTAGAATAACTGATTACTGCACTTTAGCGGTAACACATACACGACGAAGGAAATCCGTATCTAACATTATTTTTGGTCCGGGTGCACAGGCGCAAAGAGCGGGTGGTGGGAATCAGCAATCTATCAAAATTGGTCTGGGATGGGTGAACTTCGGTCACTGTAGGTTTGGATTGCGTGGAGTGACGATTGTGTAAGTAGTGTCATTCGAAAGCTACTGGACTACGATACAATCACAGGCCTGTAAACAATAAAATTATAGTTTTGAAACTGCACTTTAATCGTGTTCAAACTGTAAATTAACTGTTGAATATTGACAATAAACAATCGTTCAAACTTCATATGCCGTCATTCATTACACAATTCAACATTAGGCCCGAATATTTAATTCAAGACTACTGTTTGCGTCTCCATCTCAATTTATCAATATTTTAACCACACAACGCACCTTTTCGTGAAAAACTTTCTAAGGTCTTGAGCATACGACAAAATTAAACATTCTTGGATTAATTACATTCTTGCAAAATTAAACATTCAAACATTCTTTATTAAATTTGCATGAGTTATATTAGGACACTAATCTACGTTTTAACCAGAACTTGTGAGTGCGTGTCAGTAAAATTAGAGAAACTAAATTTTAATAGTTTGCTTTTTCAAAAACAATTTTGCAGTGCGTAGCATATTTTAATATTATTGAACAAAAATGTTAACAACAAAGTGACTGATAAAAATATCGTCAGCTGTTCTACGATAAGAACTATAGTGCCTATGGTTGTTTGATTATCAAGATAGATACACAAAATATTACTGATTTTAACATGGATACACACCGTGCTACCTAAGCCTTTTAAGCTGTTTATTTAATTAGTAAGTAGACATCCTATTAGGATGAACATTCTATGTTTCTGACATCTTATCTTAATGGCATCCATGAAATGAAGTTTAAGAATGTCTCGTGTTCAGCATGTTTGATGTTTGTGAATAATAACACCGTTCCTGTGGTCAAAAACTTGATTTCCTTACTTACATCAACAGTAGCCTAAGGAGAGGAAATTTAAAACTACGTAAATTTTTAGGACAGCAAAACTTTATACTCAATTCAAATGTACAAAAAAATAATTTTAAAAAAATCTTCACGCTAGCAACCAAACTTGAGGTAGCAACTAACGCGCTCTGACCAAAGTATCAAAAAGAACTCCTGTAAATGC
Organism: Metellina segmentata; assembly: GCA_947359465.1. Taxonomy (NCBI): domain Eukaryota; kingdom Metazoa; phylum Arthropoda; class Arachnida; order Araneae; family Tetragnathidae; genus Metellina; species Metellina segmentata. The sequence goes on along the minus strand of OX375877.1, from coordinate 109,587,140 downwards.
TGTAACGCTGATAATGTATATACCAAGAAAGAAAAACAACTTATGATCATGCAAAATGTAAAATATTATGACGTGTTTCCGAACCAAGCGTAAAATCAACGCTGTAAATGTTGTTACACTGCGCAGGAAATGATCAAGAAAGAAAAACAACTTAGTAACTTGAAACGTGTGACAGAACAAAACATATTTCTGATCCAAAAGCATTAAAAGCAATCCTCAGTGAATGCTATTACCTTGCTTATTTATTAACCAAGGAAGAAAAACCACTTGTGAAAGAACTAAATATGCTTCTAAGCCCCATTACCAAGCATTAAAAACAACCTCCGTAAATGCTGTTACGCTGCTTGAGCGAGCTTGCCGAGCATGCTTGAAACGCCTATGCAGCACTCATACAGTTGCGCAGTTTCCCTTTTACATCAACAAAAGGGGGGGGGGACGAGAACTGGGAATTGAGGATGAAAGACGTTGCAGCAGGCGACATATTGTGTGTGTGTGTATATATATATATATATATATACACACACTTATATTCGGTTTAAATTTGTAATCTGTCTTTAGAGATTCCGAAGAATTAACAATCCCAGTCAAAATGTTTTTTATTTTTTGCTCTGATTCCCTGAAATGGAATAGGATAGGAAATGTAATCTGTTTCTTTTTTTTTCAACGCGAAGGGCAGAAGATGCAATCTGCTTCACGTGACGTCACAATCTCTTGAGAAAATATAAAAGACATATTCAATTTAAAAATCATTTATTTAAAGAAAATCATATATTTAGGTATTGATCTAAAGTGAAATTTTCCGCAGATTTTAATCCGGTGAAATTTTTACTGTATCTTTAACGGTCTAGAAGATAGAAAACGAACTAAATGACTCCAGTTATAGATTATTAGTTTTTATAGTCGTGTTGGAAAATCTATCCTCCGCGCAAAATCAAAACGGAAACGAAAACAATAAATTTCTCTGCGTTCCGGCATGTTTCCAAAGACTGACGGCAACGTCACGTGGGTGGAAAAAGTCCAGATTCGGGTGTTCCTTCTTTCAAGGAAGAAAGGCGTTGAAAAAACGATGGAGAATAAAACTATTAAATTTATTTAAAAATCTTCTAGATTCGATTTTAAAATTCGCCGCGACCCAAAAATTGCAAAAAATTCGGACTACCTAAAAGACGCAATTACACCTAACATAATTTCTTAACATTACAATGTTGAGCACATCACCGCAATTAGAATACTGATAGAAGACGGAAGTAAAGCAAATTACTTTACAAAAAATGGTGTCGTTTAGAAATACGATACTGATCCTGAATTGTTAGTTTTTTCCAGAGCGATGCTAGACGACAAGCCCATGAAAAAGGACATTTCGCTGTAGATAAAACTGAAGAGTTAGTTAAACGGGATTTTTTATTCCTAAAATGAGGAAACATGTTGAAGATTTAATTAGTAATTTATACTGTGCATAATCACTAATAATAAGCTAGGAAAAGCAAAAAAAGATTTTTAAGTCCGATACCTAAACACGACGTCTTATTATTTACTTATCGCATTGATTTCATAGGTCATTTACCTTCAACGTCTAAAAACTATCAGCTTATCTTCGCGGTTGTAGACGCATTCACAAATTGCCAAGTCTGCGACCTCAGATGACGCTATAAATAAACTTAAGCAACAACAAAATATTTTTAGTAATCCAGCGAGGTTAATTTCGAATACAGGATCTGCTTTTACATCTAAAGAGTTTGGAAATTTTTGTTTCGAAAATGAGATAGAACTCTTAAAAATCACAACGGAAATCCCAAGAGGCAGTTGACAAGTAGAACGAATACACAAATCTCCGATCCCAGTGTTAATCAAACTTTCAATTGAAAACACTATCAATGGTTCAAACACGTTAACACTGTACAAATAATACTCAAAGCACAAGATGGATGCCCTTCGAACTTTTGACAGGCGTGAAAATGCGAAATAAAGAAGGCCCCCAAGAGATCCAGCTCTTAGAAGAAGAGTAAAGTGAAATTTTCCTAGCGAATAGAAGTTAAGAGATGATGCCAAAGAGAATATCCTAAAAGTTCAAGAAGAGAATAAAATAACTTATAATAAAAAGAGGAAGAAACCTAGTAAATATAAAGAAGACGAACTTATTGCTATTCAGAGGACTCAATTTGGCGTTGGAATGAAGTTACGACCCAAATACTTAGGACCATATCGAGTGAAGAAAGTGAAACCCCATGAGACTGAACTTGACGCCAACAGCAGCTGACCATATTAAATCGTAGTTCAAGAATTAATACTGAATCAAGGTATTTCCAGATACTGTTTTCTGAGTTTGTTGTGTTCCTGTCGAGGACGAAAGACAAGCAGATTGTAGTAACCGCGCCAGCAGCGCTCAGGACGCTATGGGTAAAGAGACACATTTACCCAGACGCCATTGAGAGCTGACGTAGTTTTTATGCATAAACGGCTGCAGCAGATGCCGACTGAACTCTTTAAATACGTAAATTGAATGTATAGTAGGTAAGGTATTAAATCTGATGTAACATTTTCCGCAGATTTCAAATCCGTTGAAATTTTTACTCTATCTTTAACAATTCCGATTTTACGACAAAAGAACTCAACAATCCCAGTCAAAATGTTTTTTTATATTTTGTTCATCTACGCTGAAATTTAAGAGGGCAGGAAATGTAATCTGTTTTTATTTTTATTTTAACGCGACGGGCAGAACATGCAATCTGTTTATTTTTGGAAAGCGAAAGTTCCGCGGAAGAAGGACGAACGGTGATAAAAACTATTGAATTCATTTTAAAATGCTCTAGATTAAATTTTAAAATTCGCTGCGATCCTAAAATTGCAAAAAATTCGGAAAACATGCGTGCCAAATCCCATTACTGTAAGTGCCATAGTTTCGTCAGGATTTTGCGGGCTTGAAAACAAAGAAACAAACATTTCATTTTATAATATTAGAGACTAATATCATATTATTAACTTAACATAAATATAATAATAACCCAGATATCTCGGAAGGGATATCATATTAATTAAAGTTGCACAAAATGAAATAAAACGCAATTCGATTTTATTGCATTGTCATCACTAAACAAGGTATCAAGGCTACTTCCGTGCTCTGCAAGCGGATCTTTCAAAACTAAACATCCAAAGAAAGAAGAAACTGGGTTACTTCAAATAAAATAACTCGCATCTTTTGATCAATTTTAATGAGGTTCTAGTTTTATGTTTCAAGTTTGGTAAAGTTTAACTTAACAGTAGTTTTTTTTATACTTTTGTTTTAAAAAAAATTGCTGAATTTAACAAAAATGAGTTATTTTATTACCACAACTTGGGGAATGAAAATATTTTTTCTAAAATTGTGTTGCTATTTTTTATTTAGGTACAAAGGAATATTTTTGGGAATCCCTAAACTACCATTGAAAGAATGTTGTGGAATTTTTTTTAATCTTTATATATATATATATTTTAATACGTATTCTTTCCAGATATATTATCATGCACTAATATGTAAATAATAATATAATGTAATATACAAACCTACAGTGTTGTGTATAACAACATTACGATGAGCTAAACTCAAAAGATTGAGTGCAGAGCCAAGATTAAAAAAAAATGATTCTACTAACCGAACTAAGAATCAACTGAGTGAACCATGAAGTGGAAAGGAGCGCTACAAGAGCTTATTGAGAAAAAGAGCTGGTGAGCGAAAGAGTCGGTGAGCGCAAAAGAGTCAGTGAACGCAAAAGAGTCAGTGAGAGCAAAAGAGCGATTGCGGAAATGAATCTTCGAGAGCTGAAGCTCTCAGAAGAGTCAGTGAGCTACCGCTCTTTTTTAAAGAATCAGCGCTCGCTCACTCCGTCAAGGGAGCTAGCTCTTTGAGTCAGCTCATGAGCGGATCGCCCATCTGTAGCGGTGAGTCATGAAAAACAGCCAGCTCTTTCTAGTGAGCGAGCAGTTCCGATCCGATCCCTGAAAAGAGTCGCTTTTCCCATCACTAATATATATGTGTGAATAAAGAGAGAGATAAATGCGTATTATACCTCTTTACTGACTAAAATTTTTACATGAAACGTTCTATCTTCCCATGAGATAAACGTGTACTCGAAGTTAAAGGGAAATACATTCGAAAGAAAACAACATAACTTTAGAATACGCTATTTCGTTCTGTCTGGTTAGTCTTTTTCTCGTTCTCCCTCTACTGAAGATAAATTTACATTTCTAATTAAACTATCGTCTGTGTGACCAACGGAGTTGATGGAAAGTTGGAGAATGATGTCAATCGAGGGATTTTAATTTTATCTTCTCTACGTATTCAACTTTGTTACTGTTATTAGACTATTCGGAAGATGTATCTTAATAATTTATAAGTTTCTGTGATGAGGAAGTGTGTTATAGAATACTTCTTGTATTTTCTAACATGTTTGTGACTTTGTTACTGTTTTTACACTCTACGTAAGTTCGAGTTTTATAATTTACTAGTTTCCGTGCTGAAAAAGTGTTTGCCAGCACGTTTTGTACTTTATTTCTAGTTGCAATATTCGCAAACGTTTATTGATTTGTTTCTGACTGAGAAATATATTAGAAATTAGACTATTCGGAAGATGTATCTTAATAATTTATAAGTTTCTGTGATGAGGAAGTGTGTTATATAATACTTCTTGTATTTTCTAACATGTTTGTGACTTTGTTACTGTTTTTACACTCTACGTAAGTTCGAGTTTTATAATTTACTAGTTTCCGTGCTGAAAAAGTGTTTGCCAGCACGTTTTGTACTTTATTTCTAGTTGCAATGATCGGAAACGTTCATTGCTTTGTTTCTAACTAAAAAATATGAAATTGCTACATTAAACAAGAACAAAACTGAAAAAAAGTAAGCAGTAAAACTGAAAAAGTATTCGAAGTATACACAAAAGATGTCGAAATTTGAAAATATAGTACTGAGAAATTAATTTAAATATAACTACATAACAGTTGCTTTGGAAATTAATAATGTAATTTTGAAAATCAAAAAGTATTTCGATTTGACAGACATACTTTATTAAGGTATGAAGCAATATATGGTGATGATGTGTAATATTGTTTCATTGAGTTTTGATGTGCTATTTCATAAAGTTTGATGTTTTACAGCCTTTCTTGTTTGTAGGTATTTAACCCGTTGAATAGACAAATTAATATAAATTTCAAAGTCCAGTTACGATATAACATTTTTAAATTGATATTATATATTGACAAAAACATATAAAAGCACATTTGTTTTTACTCTAAAGCATCCTTTTCTAATATTTAAAGACTTAATGAGATATTTCAGTGGATGTAACTTAATGTAACCCAAATAATAAAGTAATAATAAAAATTTAATTTCGAAAATATTTTTTGTTTTTAATTAAGCAGAGGTTTTACTTTAAAAAGACGTCCCACTTTTCTTTGAGCTGTTTCCTAAAGCAGTTTTTAGAATATTTCAAAACTAAAAACTCCTATCTGAAGCTTTTTAAGTGCTCTTAAAAGGCGGATTTCCCGAAAGTGACTTTTTTTACCACAAAGAGTGCTCTTTCAACAGCAAAAAACCTCAAAGGTAAACACCTGAAATTTGCTTTCTCAAAAAAACTGCCATGCATCACATATTTTAATTATTTCAGCAGTAAAAAATACTGACAAAGATGCAGATGATTCAAGCATCTATAACTATCCAATGCGTATATATTTAAAATATAGTATCTACGATGTTGATATAGTAACTAAATTGAGAAAGTCTTACATCAAGTGTTAGTCATTTTGATGTGACAAACAATGGTAAGATGATGAAATCCGGATTTTCTATACAGTTGGAAACATGTAGCGTTTAAATCTGTGTGATAAATTCTGATGCTTGAAACAATGATAGGTTGTGTACCGTACACAAACCGTATTTTTGAATTGAGTACTAGGGTCTGGTGTTGGATTGTGAAATGAATGAATCAGACGTAGGGAGTTTGAACGATTGATTACTGTGAGAATATTCAACAATTTAATTACTACTTGAACGATTGATTTGCAGTTTGATTTTATTTTGCAGAGTTATTTTTATTTGATTAACTAACTGAGATTGAAGCGTAGTTCAGTAGCTTTCGGATGACAACACATTCAGTCTTCACTCCACGTGATCCAAAGTTACACTGGCACGAGACTCGCCCAACAACGTAGACATATTGGACATAGTTAACAACCCCTATCCTTTCTAAATGTCGCAGCTAACTCTATCTGAAAGTAATGTTAGGATTTTAGGAAAGAATAATTTTATTTGATTAAGGACTGTGATTGAAGAGTAGTTCAGTAGCTTTCGACTGACAGCACTTATGCAGTCTTCACTCAACCTGATTCAAAGTTACATTGGCCCGAGGCTCGCTCAACACGGTAGACATATTGGACATATTGAATAACTGAACAACCCCTATCCTTTCTCAATGTGACAGCGAACTCTGTCTGACAGTAATGTTAGGATTTTAGGAAATAATAATTTTATTTGATTAAGGACTGAGATTGAAGCTTAGTTCAGTAGCTTTCGAATGCCACATTTATGCAGTCTTCACCCTACCCGATTCAAAGTTACATTGGCCCGAGGCTCGCTCTACATGGTAGACATATTGGACATAGTTAACAACCCCTATCTTTTCTCAATGTGGCAGCTAACTCTGTCCGAAAGTAATGCTAGGATTTTTGATAAGAATAATTGTATTTGATTAAGGACTGCGATTGAAGCGTAGTTAAGTAGCTTTCGAATGACATCACTTATACAGTCTTCACTCTACCTTATTCAAAGTTACATTGGCCCGAGGCTCGTTCAACACGGTAGACATATTGTACATAGTGAATAACTGAACAACCCCTATCCTTTCTCAATGTGGCAGAGAACTCTGTACGAAAGAAATGTTAGGATTTTTGGTAATTATAATTTTATTTGATTAACGGACTGCTATTGAAACGTAGTTTAGTAGCTTTTGAATGACAATACGTATGCAGTTATCACTCTACCTGATTCAAAGTTACATTGGCTCAAGTCTCACCCAACACCGTAGATATATTGGACAACTCCTCTCCTTTCTAAATGTGTCTACGAACTCGGTCGAAAAGTAATTTTAGGTACGGACATTCTTTGTCTACATGACACTATATTTATCATCCAGGGTATTTTTCTGAAATCATATAAGACAAAACAGTTATAACGCCTTTTTTGTAACTCTAGACTTTTCATGTATGCCCCCAGTACTGTCCCGATTGTAAACACGTATTCACGTCAAATAATTAGACCACTTCATAAAAACAGTTGATTAAGGTGTATGTACACACTAAAAATCCTGAAAATTCAACAGAAGGTCTAACTTTTTTTTAATGCTTCAAAATATTCTTCAATTCCTTAGCTTTCAAACGATGCCAAGATCTTGAAAATATTCGAAATAGTTTTCTAGTTACAAGGGTTTTCATTAGGTACTGTCACCATAAACAGACGTGTTTCCAAAACTTGAAACTCAATTTCTGAAGAAACAAGTTTTTGCAATAGGATGCTTTGTTCAAACGGTGATAACTCAACAATAAATTAATCTATTATAATTATTTTTGTATCGTTATAATCTACATAATACAGCGGATGTTTTGACCCTCAATCAGAGTTATTAGTTAAGAAATAAATTTTTAATGGATTTTTAAATCCTCAATTTCCAGAAAAAATCTTGATTTTTTATGCATTCTTGGCGAAAAAAGTTGTAACAGAAAACCTTTTCTCTCAATAAACTTGATGGAGGGTCAAAACATGAAGAATAAATATTGGAAATGATTTCCAACTAGAATTGTCTTTCTAGGCAAATTAGAATTTGAGATATCACTGTTCAAAAAACATACTAATTAGCTCATTATATCTTAATTAGTTAATTAATAATTAGTTTAATATGATTTTTTTTCACTGAAATAGTTTTAAGCATAAACCAATGACCTACTGTGAAAAAACTGGATTTTTAAAGTTAAAATTAAAAAAATAAACTTTTAGTGTGTACGTACACCTTAAGAGAATATACTATATCTTAATGTTGTTAAGTGTTAGGTATTTATATACGTAGTATGTAACAAAAGTGAACTCAAAATGTCTTAACTTGTCTTCTTGACATACACGGGCACGGCGAATTGCATATTTGGTTTTCTTTCAAGAAATCTGGAATAAACAAGTCGAACTGAATTGTTTATCTTCTAAGTTCCTGGCCTTCTTTTTGCAAAGTAATAGATTTTTAACCCAGGAAAAAGCAGTTTCCTCGTCAATGATCACTCAATCTTTTATTGAAGAACAATCGGATATTATCGTTGGCACAATGCCAGATATGAAAGTGCAAAATCATTGTTTGGAGGAAAGGTTTTTTAAAGCTATGGAAGAAATTGGTTCTGTATTCAATAGTGTAATTGGCAGTTTTATACTACTAAGGTGAAGTATCAACATATGTGTTTTTGACCATAATATTTCTAGTTTTATATAATATGCGTATAAATGAAAGCAGTCGATATTCATGTATTTTTTGTCAACATCATATAACAAGGCAACATGTTTTAAAATATTTTCAATTATTTTTAGTGAGAAATACGGTAATTGCATGGTTAAGTAACGGTTAGTTATCTATATATATAATTCTCTTACGTGGCACGCAAAAAAGACGTTATTTGTAATCGCGTTGTGGCAACACTGTACGATTGTTTGTTTATCGCGAAGTCTCGTGCATCGATTGAATTTATAGCGTTATCGGATGAAATTTTATTGAAAAAAAAAGGAAATTTTAATGAGCTGTTGCAGTTAGTTTATAATAGAAATCAAAGAAAGCGGAGGATCTTTTCAGGGCCATTTAAAAAACGGTCCTTTTCAGGGCCAACAATTATAGTTCAACAAGACGCTTGCACTACAACTTTCGGCAACAAACTCAATGAAAAAGTGTGGGTCGTTTGAGTGCTGGGAAAATATACACACAAACAACATGCTGGGTATTCAATTTCCAAAACAACGCTCACATTTCGAGTCGAAATCTGCACAAAGTTTTCATTTGAATTCTGATTTTAGAGATACTGTATATATTTTTTCTGTAATACAGGAAATTTAGATTTGAAAAACATTTCTTTAATAACATATTTTGTAAACAATCCCTTCTGCTAGGACATATGTCTTCATTGAGGCGAGCGAAGCGAGCATAGGTTCACGCAGCGAACCAATGAGGATTGCGAAGCAATCCTCCGGGGGTTGGCGAGCGTTAGCGAGCAGGGGGTAGGCCCCCTAGTTTATATCTATTATACAATGTATCTCATTATTTAATGAACAATATATACATGTATTGGTGGGTATATAATTAGATTTTAGTTTTTATATGCAGTAGGTGGGTATGTATATTGATTAACGTCACACTGGAATAACACAAAGGGATATTGACGACTATCCGAGATAAATCCCAAAGGGAAATATCCGATGACAACACCGCGTGATTTTGAGCCATGGTCAGATGACGATGCAACACCTGAGCTGGCACCTCAATCTCCAAGCTTCCACACCACGCCAACGTGAGTATATTGGACGCCACGGCAGTTTTAACGTGAACCAGCCTCGATTGTACACGACCAATCTTTGATTGCCTTCGAACTCTCTCTTTTTTTTAACTGGCGTGTCAGTCAAGATCCAACATTTCACCCGCCATTTATTTTGTGCAGTTTTTCGGGACGGGGCGTCAGGGAAAGACCTTACTTCTAAAAGACACATACTTTTGCTCGCTTGTGAATGTTTCGAATGAATTCCAAGAGACAACTGCTTTTCATGTAAAAAAAATTGTAAATATCACATAAAAAGATATCAAACCTATATGAAGAAAAATCTTTAGAAAAAATTAACGAATTTATCTATTTTATCATTCATATTTCTAATTAAATATCTTCAAATTAAAAATGCAGAGCTATAAGAGTAATAAAATTTGCATTGTGAAACATATGCTTGTTTGTAATGTGTTACTTGGACAAATTATGTATAGAACAGAGTGCCCCAATTCATTCTGTAACACTGTACCCCCATCTGGCATAGCTTCTAACAAACATTTTTTATGACTATATAATGTGACTTTAGATCATCCATTTTAACTCAACAGAACCTAAGCACAATTGGCTTTCTTCTAAAATATTATTTATTATAAAATAAGCACCACTCATGAATAAAGATAATTTAATTACAAACAAAAAAATTTTACTTATAGCATCTTAAAATAGAGATTTGCTTACATAAATGTAACTAATGATGCAAATTCTTCCAAAACACATTGACTTCTTCTGGAAAACAAGATGGCTAATAAGATTGTAAACAAATTGGAGCTAATTTTGCTACCACTTTAAAATGAAATTCACTGTAATAATGTACCCCATGTAACATTGTGCCCCACCTACCCCTAAACTAAGCTTAAGATTTGTTATAATTTGCATTACGTTGTGAAATATAATTTAGTAGATAGTTTGTTGGAACTTATTTTATAATAGTTTTTGCTTCAAACTTAAACTTAAATGCTTAAATTATTTTAGAATGCTGTGGAACTTTTAGCACGTATTTAGGAGTTTCTACGTGTAGAGGATTAATTTATCCAGATAATTAAGCTATACAGTTATACTTTTGGATGTAAGTCTCGGTCTAAAATTCTTCATCGTATAGCCACGACTGTAATTACAAACCAAAACATAGTTTGCGTATATTTTTAAGTTCACAATAATGGCAATGTACTCTTAGGGACTCATTTTAAGAGGAACTTCGTGAAAAATATGAAGAAAAAATCATTTTTATTAGAAAAAAGTTTGAACATGCCAAATTTAAAGTAACGCACATTAAAGCCAGCTTTAAGCAACAAAAAACGCTAATAGCTCCCCTGGTGATAATCCATTCTAACTGTTTTAGTTTTAGAATACAAAACATCAAATGGGCAAAACATTTTACTGTCCCCTAGTTAATTTTTCAAGCGAAGACATTAATTGCAGAGCAGGTGACATTATTATTTTTGCTGTCTAGAATCCATTTGAAAAGTGCTGAAAAAAATAAGGTATATATATATATATATATTTTTTATCGAAGTTGTTTCTTTTCAAGTCTCGGACTTAGAAATCCTCTAGAGCTTAGAAAAACACAGCGAAATAATTTGATTTTCATGTCATTTGTTAAACGTAGAAAAAATAATATACTTTGAGTTTGGGAAACAACTAAACATAACAGTATATATATAGATGGAGGCAAATTCTATATAATGACTCGAATTTTCAAAAGGAGTCTTCAAAATGTTTTGTCTCAATACCATTAATTTCGTTTTGAGTTATAACAAATTTATTTCGTTACGTGTTCTCTTTGCCTATTAGGTATTCCAAAATTTCTGCCGTAAATTTCATAATCGTGATATATACACTTACGTGATATGTATAATGATATCTAAACTACAAATTACAAGACATTTGTTCTTTGGTTTGGTACTTTTTATCTATTATAATTCTTTAGTTGTCTTCTTTTCTGTAAAATCTGTGAAATTTGAAAAAAGTTCAAAAGTGGTAAAAATTGTAATATGTATTAAAAAAAAAATTTGAACTGTAATAAAATGTGTAAAATATTATTTTTACATTTGATTTAACTCTTGCTTACGACAATGCTGGTATAAGATATTTTACTAGCATGATCGAACTAAAACAGGTAATGGTAATGGTAATTTTTAGTTAACGTCGTACTAGAGCAACACAACGGGCTATTGACGAAGGTCCGGAATCAGTCCCTTAAGGGAAAGATTCGAGGACAACACCTCGTAATTTTGAACCACGGTCAGATGACGAAGCAACACCTAAGCTGGCACCCCACTCTCCAAACTTCCACGCCAACCCAACGTGAGGACTTTCGGCCACGACATATTTAAGGTGCACCAGCCGCCTCTACACCATACGTTTACAAACATCCATGCCCGGACCCGGATTCGAACCAGGAACCTTCCGATCTAGAGGCAAACACCTTGACCATTATACCGGTTGGTCGGCTAACTAAAACAGGAAGATAGCTAATAAGCTGACATGAAATAACTGAAAAATTAACCGTTTTAAAAAAAGGTTTGCACTTTATGTTAATCCTTCAAGTGGTTTTGACAAGATACCTCATCCATCAAATCTCGTGAACGTTTTCATATCGAGAACCTCGTACAACAAGATCTGGTGAAATTTTTCAATAGCGACATACCTCGTCCATTAAGATATGGTAAAGTTTGTTACTGACGACAGACACCATCCATCACGATCTGATGGCGTTTTTCAATAGCGAGATACCTCGTCCATTAATTTCTAATGAGGTTTTCAAGAGCAAGATACCTCGTCCATCAGGATTTGGTGAAGTTTGTTAATGACGACAGACACCATCCATCACGATCTGATGACGTTTTTCAATAGCGAGATACCTCGTCCATTAATTCCTAATGAGGTTTTCAAGAGCAAGATGCCTCGTCCATCAAGATTTGGTGAAGTTTGTTAATGACGACAGACACCATCCATCACGATCTGATGACGTTTTTCAATAGCGAGATACCTCGTCCATTAATTCCTAATGAGGTTTTCAAGAGCCAGATACCTCGTCCATCAAGATTTGGTGAAGTATTTCAATAGCGAGATACCTCGTCCATCAAGCTCTGGTGAAATTTGTCCAAGAGTTAGATACCTCGTAAATCAAGATCTGGTGGTTTTTCAATAACGAGATACCTCGTCCATCAAGATCTGGTCAACATTGTTAATGGCCACATAAATCGTCGAGGCAAATCTGCATTGTTAGTACACCAAGGGGAATAAGGATCTAAAGGATTAGCTTATGAAAGATAGAGAGTTAATTGAAGTTTTGGAAGAACTAGACATCAATCATCATCACGACAGAAGTAAGTCACAAGAAACGCGATTTTAAATACAGGATGATTCATAAGTACGTCTACAGTTTCTAGATGCTGTAAAACACAAACTGTTTGAGACGCGGTCCCCAAATGCAAACTGTTAGCTAGGTAACCCCACAAAGTTTGTGTCCTCCTCCCGAGCGAAGTGACGTAGGCAATAGCGAGCGTGTCACGTGAGTAGTCATCGTCTGCAGTGGAGAAGGCGTTTTGTTTTCTTGAATTGAGCAAAACGGAATCTGTCACAGTTGTGCAACAGCATTTTTGATCACGATTTGGAAAAAACCTCCAACCATAAAATTCATTTACGATTGGTTTAAAAAAATTGAAACTACGGGGTGTATGTGCAAAGTTCCTAAACCAGGACGACCGAGTGTGTGTATCGGCAGATGTCGTCAAAAACTTTATTCAACCAATTGGATAATAAAGTCGAAAAAATTTATTCTCCAATTGGATGATGCACCACCACACTGGTCAGATGACATGCGAAATTACCTCCATTAGTATCGTCACCGATGGATTGGACGAAGCGCCGACTACAGCATGCCACTAACCCAATGGCTACCCTGATTTTACAACATGTAACTTTTTTCATTGGGGCTACATAAAGGATAAGTATTTAACCCTACTCTTCTTGTTGATCTAGCGGAGTTGAAAAGGCATATTGCAAAACCTACCCCTGCAATTTCTTCAGATACCCTAACACGCGTCTGGGCAGAAATGGGTAACTTGTTCGATGTGTATAGTGTGACTATAGGTGCACACATAGAACATCTGTGACTGTCTCTAAAAAACTTCAAACATGCACCAACACTTTTGTTACAGGTAATATAAAATATCTTACATTGTGACTGTTATATAGTGCGTTGAAATTGTATACTTACTTATGAATCACCCTATATATTGACTGCGAGTTAAATATATTCAACCCTCTGTGAGGAGTTTATATACGTATATTAATTCTACGCTCTACAGTCTTCCTTGCATCAACCATTATTTAACTTCTTGACCAATACAATCTTTCCTGGGATTTCTTCCAATCTTTGGATGTGGTTTTTAATTCATTATGTGTGATGCAGAGCAAAATCAATACTACAAACAGTATCAGAAATATCATGATTCTCAGAGAACATTTTTCATATTTTTACAACTTTTTTAACCTTTCTAGTCATTAACAAAACTGACCGTATAGTCTATGGACGAAGTATCTCGTCATTAGAGATAATCTGAACGTATATTGTTCTAGTCATCATAAAAAAATCACCAATATCTTGATAAAATATAGCTTGTCAGTGGCAAAATTGGTCCGATCTTGGTGGACGCGATATTTCGTTTAAACCACCTAGAGGGCTAGCATGTTTATGAAAAGTTTTTACAGTCGATATTTAATATCTGTATTTAATATCGATATATAATATCTGTATTTAATATTAATATTCAATATCTGTATTTAATATTAATATTTTAGATCGGAAGGTTCCTGGTTCGAATCCGGGTTCGGGCATGGATATTTGTAAACGTATGGTGTAGAGGCGGCTGGTGCACCTTAAATCTGTCGTGGCCGAAAGTCCTCACGTTGGGTTGGCGTGGAAGTTTGGAGAGTGGGGTGCCAGCTCAGGTGTTGCTTCGTTATCTGACCGTGGTTCAAAATTACGAGGTGATGTCCTCGGATCTTTCCCTTAAGGGACTGATCCCGGACCATCGTCAATAGCCCGCTGTGTTGCTCTAGTACGACGTTAACTAAAATTACCATTACCATTATTAATATTTAATATCTGTATTTAATATCGATATTTAATGTCTGTATTTAATATTGATATTTAATATCTGTGTTTAATACTGATATTTATATCAGTATTTAATATCGATATTTAATATCTGTATTTAATATTGATATTTAATATCTGTATTTAATATCGATATTTAATTTCTGTATTTACCACATATTCAATTTACGAAAATTTATTTCTATATTTACTATATTTAATTTCTGTATTCTCTACTTATTTAATTTACTATATTTAATTTTTGTATTTACTACATATTTAATTTGTTATATTTAATTTCGGTATTTACTGCATATATGACCCCAAATTTTACTTATTTCCATTATTTATAATATATACTTTATGTCCAAGAATTTTTACAACTGATTAATCATGAAAAAGTAATTACTTTTCTTCTCGCTGAGAAATTTCTGCGGTTTCAAAACTTCACATTTCTTTAAATTCAATTTAAATTTACAGTCATATCGAATAAATAGTTTCAAAAGTCGAATCGATGCTAATAATCTTTATGTTACTCAAGAGACCCCGTTATCTCCATGTCCCTTATTATCTCGGTCTAAACCTTCTCTAATGAGCTGTAGTTAGTAATCTGAATCCACGTGGAGTAATTTGTAACTTCCAAAGGGTTAAAGGCGTCTGTATTAATCTAAAACATCAATGCTAGTGCTGCTGAAACGCTAACGAATACCCGGAAAATGACTAACCAAGAGATAGTAGTCGTCATTAGTCCATACCTGCTCAAACTGAATATGATACACTGATGAAAATACTGAACATTTTCAAATCGAAATTCCATAATCAGTCCGACATTAACATACACTCTATTATAAAAGAGGTTGTCAAATGTTTGTGGAACTGTGTTTTGGAATTTTTGTGTTACGTTATGTATATGAAAAGAGGAATATCTGCAAACAAGAAATGCAATAAAATTTTATTTTTATGAAATGGTGTATCCAAACTCATACGAGAACAATGCGAAAAAAATCACTATGTATTGCATCATACCTTAATAAAGTATGTCTATCATTCCGAAATACCTTTTACAATTCTAAATTAGATTGTTGATTTTCAAAATGAATATTATCTAGTCCATTTAAAATTTTTTTCTCAGCACTACATTTTCAAATTTAGACATCTGTTTACTATTTGGATAATTTTAAAAAGTTATGCTAAATTTGTTGCCTGTTTAGTGTAGCAATTTAATATTTCTCAAAGCAACAAAACAGTGAACATTTACGTAATAAAGAAATGTGGACCTTCAACGTCAACTATTACCTGTTTTTAAAACACTAAATAAAAACTATTTATCATAAAATCAACCGTACTTTACAAAATCTATTTAATTTAAAGAGTTTTGAGAGGAAACTGAATGGTTAAAGTTTCTTATTCATAAACACGTTGTAAAAATAAATGCGATATCTATTGTATTCAATAAATGTATCGAATCAATTTAAATACATTTTATATCTGACATTAAAACCAGAAATCACGGTACAAGTTGAAATCGATAGAACTTTCTCACCACTGAATCTGATAAATTATCAAACTCTTACTTATTAAAAGAAGAAAAGTAACAAAGTTGCAAACATATAGCAGACGATAAAATTAAAATCAATCGATTGACGTCATTCTTCTTCTTTGCTTGATATCCGTTGGTCACAGACGATAGTTTAATCAGAAATGTAAATTTTCTCTCCTGATCGAGAAAGAGAAAAAAATAAGAATCAGACCGAACCGAATAACAAATTCCAAACTTTTGTTGTTTACTTTCAAATATATTTCTCTTTAACTCCTGGCGTACGGAAGTCGTGGGAAGATAGAACTCTCCGTGTAGAATTTTTTTGGTGTTATTATTCTTCGGGTTCTGCCGATCAGGCCCGAGGTGAAAGTTTTTCGTTAACTTCAGAAGTACATCTGGAGAGAAGAATAAATTATTCAAGGGAACTGGCAACGGTGGATTGGAAAGACGCTTCCGAAAAGACAAAGAGGAGCGCTCGGAAATAAGTTTCGGTGTTTAGGGGCTGTATTGCATGTCAGATCGAGCGGGGTTCATTTTGTTTCCTTTCGAAGGTGAAGGTGATTGCTTGTGCACGGAAAGACAGTTCAGAAATGTTTGAAGCCTTCTTACGCATTGCGCACTTCAATGTAGGTTTAAATTCCTCTATGGAATGTATAACGTATGATTTTAGTAAAGCGAATTAATATTCATTAAAGTTAATTAATTTTATTGATCTATCGTATAACAAGTATCAAAGTGAAATGCATTTGCGATCGGAAGAAAAAAGAAGAAACAAACATCTAGAGAGAGTTTTTAAAGTTTGGGCAATTAGTAAATCTCTACTGGAACTCAAAACAAATTGAAGCTCAAACATTCCAAGAAATTTTCTAAAAATCCCAAAACATCTTTAGTTCTAAAAGGGTTTTTCTCTTCTTGGTCCACCATATGCCAATGCAGTTTCATAGATACTCGAAAATAAAACAATATTTTAGTTCATCTCTTAAGAAACACATTTAATTTACGGCAACTTAAAAATAACAGCAATAAACAACAAACGTCTACTTCTAAGGACAGATTTTAAGAAATATTTTACGTCTAAGAGCCATAAATCTGTTATGTCTTGCAAGCTGAAATTCCAAAATTCATCTGCACAAAACTTTAACCATTATAAGCAATTAATCACCCTATTTTCCTAACTCAGAACAAGCAGAAACAACTACACATTTCAAAAAATTCCCTTACGAACTTTTGATTTCCGCACAAAAAGCATCATAGCGTACGCTAGACTTATGAGAAATGTACCCCCTCTCTCACGGCACTATGAACCTTTTTATTGTTTAATGTCTGACCCAGTTACACTGAAACCCAAACTTCATAAATGGTGATCAGCACTCAGTGTCAACTACGTCTCCAAATACAGATGGGTCTTAACCACGGTTCATGAATCAGTACTCTCTAAGCCCAAAGAATGATAGCTACTTTTGGATTGTGTCCAGCAGATCGAGTTTAGCTATACGACACCTTGAGAAATTGCCTTTTGTATTTTTTCATATATTTATCCTTTATATATTTTTATAAAAAATAGAAAGAATATTGGCAGGAAGAATATAAATGTACAAAGAATTTTATTCAAGACGTAAACGAATACCTTTCACATTCATTTGTAATTACTACAACAGGCACAAAATAAGATGTTATATTAGTATAGTTTAGATACACAGTGAATCTTAGTCAATGTGGTATTCGAGAAGTTGACAAATTCAGAATATGATTAATACTGACAAAAACAGTTGGGAGAGAGGAATTACCAATAGTTATATAAGAGTCATATATTAAAGTTTTTAAATTTAGAGATATTCGAATACCTTTCCTGAAATTCTCAAATCACATTGGTACTTAACACATGAAGTCTAAGAAAGGTTTTCTAAAAAATTCTCAAATTTTTTTAGATTGTATTATTTCTAAAAGGTCTTTGCTCTTCTTGATGTAATAACTTCCAATGCGGTTTAACGGGTGAAAGTAAAACGTCCTTTTAGTTCGTTTTCTTTCAAGTAACAAATTTAATTTATGATAGACGACAAGATTACAGTAATAAACAACAAATATACACTCCTAAATTTAGATAATTGGAAGCCCGGTTAGAAGAGTAAAGGACTAGCAATCAAAAGTTTGCTAGTTCGAATCCAACGATAGACCGCCTATCGTGTACGTCGGAGTTGATGCACAATAAATCTGTAGTGGCCTCAAATGTCATCACGTTGGCTTAGTTTGGAAGTTTGAAGAGTGGGGTGCCAGCTCATGTGCTACCTCGTAATCTGACAATGGTAAAAAATTACGTGGTGTTTTCCATGTGAATTGAATCTAGACCGTCGCCAGTAGCTCGTTGTGGTGCTCCAATGCGACTTTAAATACCTACCTACCTTTTAAGGAATAAATTTAATTTATGAGACTGCAAAATTACAATAATAAACGACAAACATCCAATCTTAAAGTTGGATTTTAAGGAATATTTATGTCTAGGATTTTTTTTCACATAAATATGTTGCGTCATACATATTGAAATACGAGATCTTAGTACCAATGTGTTTTGAGAATTTCAGGAAAGGTTTTCTAATATCTCAAAATTAAAAAACTTATCTGCACAAAACTTAAACCATTAGAATAAATTAAATTTTTCTCAACAGTGAACACAGCTAAATACAAACGTTTCACAGAATTCCCGCTTTTCATCGCAGCCCCAAAAGCATCATAGCGTACGCTAACCACCCGAGAAAAACCGCATCATATATATATATATATATATATATATATATATACCCCATCTCTCACGACGCTATGCCGCTTTTTAGTATTTAATGCCTGACCCACTTACACCGCAACCCAAACTTCATAAATGGCGAGCAGCACTCAGAGGAGACGATGTCTCCAGATACAGATGGCTCTTTACCACGGGGCATGGATCACAGTCCGCTCTAAGCCCAAAGACGGATACTTTTGGATGGTGTCCAGCGGATCGGGTCCAAGCCCCACGCCACCTTGAGAAATTGCCCTATTGCTGCCCGTGCTTTGTTATGCGGTATATCGCGGGGTGGGAATTAACGGGTCTCGCGAAGAAGGTTGTGTGCCAATTGTGGCGTTCACGCCCGAGTCCGATTTTGGGAGGGGAAGGGTTTACGCCCAGTTTGGATTGCATGGGCATGTAGGAATGTGATTGTGATTTATGGGGTGAATTCGGGGATGAGTAATTAGGGGCTGTACCCCACGATGGGCGTTGATGATGACCTTTGAACTTTATTGGTATTTTCTGGTTGACTTGGAGAGATTCGAAAATTAAAATGAGTCGGTCGTTATATTACCCAATGATTAAACCGTTTTACTATGTTTTGAATATTTTATTTAACTCTCCTGGTGTTTATTTCGTCATCAGGAACACCAACCAGATCTTGATGGACGAGATATCTCGTCATTAAAAACAAAAACGGCTCACTAGGTCTTGATAACGAGATATCTTGTCGTTAGCATAATTGGTGGGATCATGATAAATGCAATATCTCGTCAAAACCGTTTGGAGGATTAAAATTATTCTTTTATGCAGTGATCATTAATGCTTATGTTACATAAAAAACGATGTTATTCGAACATAATGGGGATATTTTTATTTAGAACTCAATTCAAGGTCTCCTCAAGTTACATAAGGTATGGCATGAGGCTTGCAAGAACACTTAATTAAGTAATCAATAGGTTCATTTGTTTGAGTTTTTATTGCGTAAGGATCATATTTAGCCAAGCTGCACAACGTACCATAAATGGACATACACGCAAAGAAATCTTGACTGACACAAGAGAAAAACACACCCAGGGAGAATTGAATTTGCACCGTCTACAACTCGCATCTACTCAATAATACATTAAGAGCATAGAAATATGAAAAGAATAGGGACTCGATCATAAATAGTAACACACTTCATATATTATTATGGACATCTATATATATATTTCTCTTACGTGGCATGCAAAAAAGACGTTATTTGTTACCGCGTTTTGGCAACATTGTGCGATTGTTTGTTTACTAGGAGCCTCGCGTGTCATTTGAATCTATAGCTTTATCGGATGAAATTTTATTGAAAAAAAAATGAATTTTAGACGAGCTGTTGCGGTTTGTAATAGAAATCTAAGAAAGCGGAGGATCTTTTCAGGGCTATTTAAAAAACGGTCCTTTTCAAGGCTAACAATTATAGTACAACAAGACGCGTGCACTACAACTTTCAACAACAAACTCAGTCAAAAAGTGTATGGGTGGCTCGAGTACTGGTGAAATGTACACACAAACAACATGCTGGGTATTCAATTTCCAAAGCAGCGCTCACATTGCGAGTAAAAATTTGCTCAAAGTTTTCATTTAAATTCTGATTCCAGAGGTACTGTATATATCTTTTATGTAATACAACAAATTTAGATTTGAAAAATATTTTTTTGGTATATATTTTGTAATCAATCCCTTCTGCTAGGACACGTGTCTTCATTGATGCGAGCGAAGCGAGCATATGTTCGCGCAGCGAACCAATGAGAATTGCGATGCAATCCTCCGGGGGTTGGCGAGCGTTAGCGAGCAGGGGGCGGGCCCCCTAGTATTATATATTTCATTATGGACAATTATACACTAACGAAAGTGTGTGTGTGTGTGTGAAGAACGATAGACAACATATACCTCCAGTCTCTATGTTGTCATTCAACGTTCTACTTTTGACTACCTGTGTTAGCATGAACAGTTAATGCAACCATGCTCACAATTACAAGTCATGTGGTGGCCTTGCAAAGATAGTGCTACGGAATACAATTAAAGCCGTGGTGAAATAGGAGGCGCAAAGCTACACTCTCTGACCAATCAGAGAGCTTTCACAGCTTCCGTTGGCACCTATTATTAGTCTGCGCGAGTCGAGTGGGACAAAATGCAAATGCTGGCAAATAAAAGTACGAATCCAACTGTAATATAATCCGTGAAGAGTAAGAATTCATAGTTTGTCTATTGACCAATTCTGAGAATCTGGAGAGCCAATTAACATCCAAGAATTCCAGGTTACTCTTAAAAGACTTACTTCAAGATGCTAAAGGGAGACACATCTCTGAAGAAAGAGTAAACTGTCTTGTTTTGCTTTCACACCACAACTGTCTGTACAATCTGTTACAATCTGTCACAGTTTATTCTTATCGGCCCATCGTGGAAATGGAATTGGGCATTCCATCGAAAGTAACTTAAAACAAATTCTGTTTCATTTCAATGGTGCAAATTTTCCTGTCAGTGTGTGTGCATTTGTTCTCAAAATTGCTAGCTTGTCTTCAGGCAAATGCAAGATGAATGTCTCTATTTTCATATTTTAAAGTTTTCACTGTGGTTCGTTGCAGCTTAAAAATAAAACAAGTTGGTCCATGTATGGAGATACAAAATATGTAAATGCGTAATGCAACTTGCAGAACTGCTGCAGCTGTTTTTAATTTGTTACTTTCTTTATGTAGACAAACCCTTCCCGAAAAATAAATTGACATATTAGAATTTGACATTGTAAGCATTTTCATTTCGGGGATGGCTGGCTTTGGAGAAGTTTTTACCGTGGTAAAGGTGCATGTGCTATATTTGGCTTGGGAGCTTCGAAAAATCAAATACCTATAGTTCAACAGTTTTAGCTATTATTAACACAATAATTCATGATACGAATATATTTAAAATCAAATTACCCTATTTTACAATTTTTATTAAAGCTTTGGGGTATAATGGGTATTATAACAAGGTAAGATCCGATTGTTATAAAATTTACACAAACTATTTTCGATTAAAAAGCCTGTATATAACGTTCCAAAATATTAGTATTGTAAAATTTTGAATTCACATACTAGTTCGTGCATCTATAAATCAAATTAACTCTATTTGGTAAAGGAGTAATTAACTCAATTGTAGATCAAAACATTTTGAACAGAAACACAAAAAATATTGCAAACACAGCATACAACAGTCATCAAGGGTTATCCAAAAATCACTTGAAGCCAGATGTGCAGGGAACATTTTGAAGTCAAAAGAATGTCAAAAAATATTAACAGGATGTAAGTAGGTATTTAACTAACGAAACCCACACTGGCGTAACCACACTAACGCCACCCACACTGGACAACTAAGACCCCACACCTATCCCTGTAAGGATTTACTGGTTTAGTAGTCACCCTTGGGTGCTTATTAATTTGTTATTTGCAGAGTTTCTGCTATGTGTTCTTGATTGTCATATGAGAACTGTGTTTATGTCGTTTCTAAAAAATCCCTGCCGCGGATTGTCAGAATATCACTGATTTTACAAATGTTTTCTCTGCACTTCTTATGCTTTAGTTCTAGGTTTACCCATCCTGGGGTGGGTTCTGGTAGTGCAGGTGAAGTGAGCTTGTGAGGGGACAATCCAAGGCATAATGTATTGCAGTTCCCTCTATTCCACAATAGCATTGATTGGGGTTTGAGATAATCCGAATCTGTGGAGAAAGCTGGGGAATGGGCCATGGCGTTGCAAGCTGTAAAATACGTCTATCTTTGATGCGGGTATCCGTGGAGTGTCTAGGAAGAGATAATGTGTTGAGCGGCATGTGTCATCTGTATTCCATTGTTGTCTATTCCACAGTTGAAGGATGTGGTCTCTACTGAATCTCTTGAAGTGTGAGACTGGAAGGGGTATTTGTCTGTCCTCTGGAGCATCTTAACGGGCTATTGTCGACGGTCCGGTATCAAATCCCAAGGATAGCATCCGAGAACAACCCTAAATCATTTTGAATCACGGTCAGATGACGAGGCAACACCTGATCTGGCACATCACTGTCCAAACTTTCACACCATGGCAACGTAAGGATATTTAAGGCCATGACAAATTATTTGTTGGTCAATATCACTTTGTGTATGTTCTTGTCGTTATTTTGTATGTTTGGCGCATTTGACCAAATATAGCTCTTGTGTCGTAAGACCCAACCTATTTAACTAATTACCCCACATCTTATAAAACGTTTGCATAAGTAACCTACCCTGCGGTTGATTCAACAAGGTATCTGGTCGTTAGCAAAATTGACCAAATTTTGATGGACGAGTTATATTATTGGTAGAAAACTGACCAGATCGTAATCTCATCATCATAAAAAAGTCGGCAACGTTTTGATAGCGAAATATCTCCTCACTAGCAAATTTGTCCAGATCTTGATAGACGAGATATCTCATGAAAACCACTTGGAGGGTTAAACACAACTATTATTTTTCAGTAAATGATTGCATCATATTTCGTATAGCTCAGGCCTCGAAATAGATTTTTTAATACAGGTGCACCTTGTGCACCTAAGTTTTTAAATTAGGTGCACAGATTATATTTTAGGTACACATTTAAAAAAACGTAATGTAAGAACATTTATGTAATGTAAACTACTTTATTAGTTGGGTATGTTTGGATACGTTTCAAGTAGATAGTAAATAAAAATATTGAAACATTTTTTTTTTTATCTGAGAAATTATTACTTACAAATATTCAGTCATCATCAGACATTGGTGGGCAATCAGAAAGTCTACGTTTTTGGCATATCTTCACCCATAAGGTTTAGTGTCCATCCTTCGTTTTGTATTTTTCCTTCATTGCAGCCGACCAACCGGTATAGTGGTTAAGGTGTTAGCCTCTAGATCGGAAGGTTCCTGGTTCGAATCCGGGTGCGGGCATGGATGTTTGTAAGCGTATGGTGTAGAGGCGGCTGGTGCACCTTAAATCTGTCGTGGCCGAAAGTCCTCACGTTGGGTTGGCGTGGAAGTTTGGAGAGTGGGGTGCCAGCTCAGGTGTTGCTTCGTCATCTGACCGTGGTTCAAAATTACGAGGTGTTGTTCTCGGATCTTTCCCTTAAGGGACTGATCCCGAATCGTCGTCAATAGCCCGTTGTGTTGCTCTAGTACGACGTAAAACAAAAAATTACCAAATTACCTTCATTGCAACATAGCATTTTCTGGATTAAAGTTTTCGCATAGTGTGTATTTAGGAATTTTAATTACGTTCCTTTAAAGCGAGAGAGGTCGATACTCATATTTTGTTCAGACATCAAAATAACGTAATAAAATAACATAAATATGTTTCCACGCTTTTTTAACGATAGGTGCACTGAGTGAACCTCGAGGGAAAAACTTAGGTGCACAATTTTATTTTCAGGTGCACAGTGCACCTGTGCACCCGGGTATTTCGAGCCTTGGTATAGCTCGTGCGGTACAGCTGCAGTCTACGTTTATAGCGGTGGCAAAGGCCTTGGCGCTTTTATTTTGGTGCACTTCTAAAGCCGCCAAGGAAAAAATTATTTAAAAAATATGTTTCTTTCAAATTTTTTATTTTTTTTTTAATGGAAAATAATAAGTTTTAGAAACACAACTGTGAATATTTAAAAAATGTATTATACACACGACAGTTAAACGGATTTTGAAAGTACTTTCTAGAATATTCAAAATTAAAATTAAAGCTTTCCGCTTGTTGAGGTTGCCATAAAAACCGCAATAACCGTAATACAGATGGGTTGCATTAACCCGCCATAACTCGCCTCTAGAGCCAAAAAAAAACCGCCACCGTTGCTACCGCTTTAAACGTAGACTGCAGCTGTACCGCTTGTGCAAACGCAGACAGACAATAGAGAAATATTTTTTCCATTTGCAAGTAATTATCAATTTACACAAAATTGTCTTTTCTTAAAGCATGCAAAAATACTAAAGTACTTTATTTTTCAATACAGGAAACAGAAAATTTGTCTGCTAGTGAAAAATACGTCCGGGTTAAGTTTAGCTATCCAATTTTTTTTATACAAAACAATAAGGATACTAATAAACATAGACATTTAAGGGATATTGCTCCCCTCCCGGGAGAACTCTGAGACATCTGTTTTTAATTTATGGCGTTCTTCAAAGACAAAGCCATTGTTTAAGTAGAGGACGAAATGGCACCTAACCATGATCGTTTGTTTCACATTAACAGTTGAACCCGAGCTGTCTAGTCAAGATGTCACTGAATAATTGATTACATCTACATATACTATAAGGGGAAGTCATCGTCAGCCAACTGAAATGAGGGTTAAAGAGTACCATGGTCCATCTTAAATATCCGTATGTGGTATTTTTTGTTGTAGAACTTGCAGTGGGTGATCAAATTATTAGTCAATCCAATTTTAAATGAACATTTTGCATTTTATCCAGTTATTTAAAAGAAAGTTTAGCTATATTGAATACTTTTTTATGTTTTACTTATGTTAACATATTTTACAAGAAAAGTTGGCAATACTGTTTGCTCCACAATCTGATAGCGTTTGGTTGTCCTCAATAACAGTCATCCATTTTTAGATGAAACTCGGTAAACATCCTTTTTGTTCAGCTGCTATAATAATTTGAACATTCCCATGTGTAACGAAATTTTCATATAAGTGGTGTTAGCCCTCCAAGTGATTTCGACGAAATATCTCGTCAATAGAGTTCTGAACATATTGAATTATGACGGGTACCTCGTCATCAAGATAGTACCACTTTTGATTATGGCTGGATATCTCGTCATCAAGATGCTGCTGATTTTTTACGATAACGAGATAAAGATCTGGTCAGTTTGATTCTAATTACAAGGTATCGCATGCATCAATATCTAACCATTTTTGCTCGTATTGAGCTATCTAATCAAGATCTGGCCTTTTTGTAAGGACGACATAAAGTGTCCATCAATATCTGGTCAGTTTGATAGACTAGATACATCTTCGAGGTAACAACTAGATATGTTTTGATACCCAGGTCATTAATGTAATGCTTCCCCAAACAAAATAAATTATTTCCATAACATAAACGAAAATTAAGAATTAATACGATATTTATGAAACAATTCTCAATATATGTTATTATAGTAAGGCACCATACAAGGTGAGGTGCCAATAAAGTAGTCGTACTAAAAGATTATAAAATCTCAACAGTCGTTGCTAAGTACGTATCCATGATTTGGTTTCGAAACTCTTAAAGAATGGCGAAATGAAATTATTCAGAATGAACCCTGAGTGTAGACAAATATACATTCCATTTGTAATGACTCTACTTCATAATTAAAATTGATTAGCTGTGGGGAAATAGCATGGTGATCCTAAGTCTGTTCCTAATTCATCTTCAAGATGAAGACATTCTCTGTACACCCTTTGGGTGTTCAGTGTATCAATAATATTTGATTAAAAACTTGTAGACAAACCTTGGGTTACATACATGGGGAGGAAAGCTTGAAAGAACGAATTATACATTAATTAATAAACTAGGGACGATGCAAAAGCACGAAGAACGTTGATCCACACGATCTCTAAATATCCTAAATTCCAAACAACACACACACACACACACACACATATATATATATATATATATATATATATATATATATATATATTAGCGAAAATTAATGTTGCACAAACAACAGTTAATATATAATTGTACTTTAATCGTTCTATTGTTGTTAAGTATCGCTCTACATTTTTCACTTAATTTTAGAATTTAGGTTTCTGTTGAAACTTTTAAAACGAAACAAAACTGGATCAAAATACAAATATTGGAATTTATGCGCGTACGGAAAAAAAACTACACTCCCTCTGTCCATTTTTTCTTCTTAACTTCCGATGGGCACATCAGTTTCTAAATGGATATGTATGTCTCCTAAGGGACACATACAAAGAACATGTGCATCAGAATCAATAAAGGAATGAGATGTGCTGTAAATATTCTGAAAACATTCATAGCATCAGTACCCATTTTAAAACGTGTGAATCTTACGAACACATGCGTAGCATAGGCAGGTCGAGCAAAAATAGAGTGAAGAAATAAATTTGGGGAAAAGAGTTTTACGATTTCAAATAAGGATACATAAATTCCATATATCCTCACTATCAGCGAAAAATTACTGAAAAAGCTGGATTCTGTAGTCACAAACCTAATATTTTATTTTTAGACTCTAAAGTCACGCGATACAGGAACAGATGTTATCTTTTTGATTGAGTAAAGCAAAAAAACTACGTCGGAGCACTTACGCTTGGAATTTCGTATTAATGGAACCAAACAATGTTCCAAAAACATTTTTCTCGAATATTATGTTTTCCGTGTGTTTTTATTTCTAAAAATGATTAATTGAGTTTCGTTTAAAGGAAGGGCAAATTAATATAAGTTATTGAACGTAAGTTACGTTAAAAACGAAATTTCATTTTTGTACTGAATTTTTTATGCGAACTTTATTTTAATATTCGAGATTGTTTTCAAAAAAGTTGAAAAACATAAATGAACTGCAAAAATTTCTGGGGAAAACTTTTGATATGGATTTAGGGTTTTAAAAGTATATGTGAGATTCATTACAGTTTATCTTCCATTAGTGATTGATCCCGCCAATAACCCGTCGTGTTTCGAAATTTCGACGTTAATTGAACAACCTACATACCTGAGTTTATCAAAACATTTAATAAATAAACAATAAAATGGAGCGCATTTAATTGGAATTAAATTAAATATAAGTACATTGTAAATAAGTATTAGTAAAATTTACTTTTATAAAAAATAAAAAGCTAAATTCAATAACTAATCCTTTAACGGTCATGCATAAATATTTCCACCATGCAAGGTATAGGACCGCGGTAACCTAGTTTAAAGAGCAGTGGATTAACAAACAGAAGGGTTTCAAACTCGATCCAACCAAATACTGTCGAGTACCTACAGGGGTTACAATTTAAATCTATCGTGACCTCCAATTGCTCACCTATGCGTGATGTCAAAGTTTTGAGATTGGTCAGATCTGGTGGATGAGATTTATCTTTGAAACCTCTTGGAGGACTAACAACGTTACACAAATTCCTATTCGCCGAATCGTGGTTGTTAGGGCTGAGTCTAGTTTAATCTGCAATGGGCCTCAAATTCCTAACAATTGCATGGTGTCGAATTTTTGATATTGGTCAGATCTGGTGGATGAGATATGTCTTCGAAACCTCTTGGAGGACTAACAACGTTACACAAATCCCTATTCGCCGAATCGTGGTTGTTAGGGCTGAGTCTATTTAAATCTGTAGTGGTCACCTATTCCTCACGTTCGCGTGATTTAAGTTTTGATATTGGTCAGATCTGGTGGATGAGATTTGTCTTTGAAACCTCTTAGAGGACTAACAACGTTACACAAATTCCTATTCGCCGAATCGTGGTTGTTAGGGCTGAGTCTATTTAAATCTGTAGTGGTCTCCAAATCCTCACGTTGGCGTGGTGTCGAAGTTTTGATATTGGTCAGATCTGGTGGATGAGATATGTCGTCAAAACCACTTGGTGGTCTAACAACTCTGTTGCACAAATTCCTAGTCACCTAATCTTTGTTGTTAGGGCTGATTACAAAGTTAAGACTGTAGTGAGCCTCTTGTTCCTCAAGTTCGCGTGATCTAAGTTTTGATATTGGTCAAATCTGATGGATGACATACGTCGTCGTAAGAATTTGAAGGACTATACACTCCATGCCCAAATCCCTAGTCACCTATTCCTGGTTGTATGGGCTGAGTGTACTTCAATCTGTAATGGCCTCCCATTCCTCACGTTGGCATGGTGCGGATGTTTTAAGATTTATCTGATATGGTGGATGAGAAACGTCATCGAAACCACTTGTAGTATTAACAACTCCATGGCACACATTTCTAGTTGTGGTTGTATGTCGCTGAGTCTAGCAACATGACAAGAGAGATACTTTTGAGACATTTGAATCTAATATAATACCTGTTGAACGCATGTGACAATTAATCCACCAACGCATATTCATAACCCTTCAGTTCAAGTGGCTTCGTCGACGTTTGGCACAAGTTGTTCTATAACAAATACTGTGGTCAAAGCTCTTATACATTGTGGGCCTAGATATTTGCAATGTCGAAAGGATATTTAACTGTCGGTAGTAAAAGTTTTTAATTTTAGCACTCTAATCTAACATATTCCGTGTAGCTACTAAGCAATAGTAAAAAGATGACTTTTTGTTACTCACAGCAAATAACTAACTAGAAGAAAGACTATAATAATCGTGTCACATCGTTCCCTGCATTGCTGAAACATTTAAGTAAACAACAGTAATAGTTGCTGCATATCACGTCAAGACATTCTGTCTTAATTAAGAAAGATCAGAAGATGAATTACGTTGAGTATCATTAATCAATTCAGTTTGTTGCTTTGTTAATGGACATTTTTCCTTCAGTGCGACAGAAATGTGCTGCGTAAACATTTTTACTCGATCAACATTTTTTGATATGATAGAAAAGTTTTTTTATGCTTTATTCCCTCAGCATGATGTGACAATTATTTATCCAGGTATATTTTTTCGCGAATATATCCGTTGATATGTGTACATTGTAAACTAGTACGGTATAGTTTCTTCGTATGGTATGGTACGTATATATTCAGAATTAACGTCGCACTGGAGCAACACAACGGTACATTGCCAATGGTCCGGGGTCAATCCAGAAGGGAACAATCAAGGACAACAACACGTAATATTGAACCGCGGTCAGACGACTAGGTCAAACCTTTTCTGGGACCCCACTCTCTGAACTTCCACACCACACCAACGTGAGGATATTAGAGGTCACGACGAATTTAACGGGCACCAGCCCACTTTGTACACGACTGTCTTTGGTTGGATAAGAACTCGCAACCCTCCTGTTGCTAATCCGTTACTATTCCAACCAGGTTACCACAGTCCAGTACCAACTGGGAAGGTTTACCCAAGTTTTAAAACAACCTTACTTAAATGCAGATTCACGTTGGGTTGGTGTGGAAGTTTGGAGAGTGGGGTGCCAGCTCAGGTGTTGCTTTGTCATCTGACCGTGGTTCAAAATTACGAGGTGTTGTCCTCGGATCTTTATCTTAAGGGATTGATCCCGGACTGTTGTCAATAGCCCGTTGTATTGCGCTAATATGACGTTAAGTAATAATTACCAATTACCATTAAATGGAGATACAGAAACAATTTCTTGTTTACGTACCGGATTTCACTGAAAACTGTAGAGATGTATTTCAGGAAATATATATGTCTACTAATAAATATAAAAGTACTTTTTATTTCTAATATGTTAATTCTTCACCCCTTTGTTAGAATGAGAAGAGTTTGAACTATAAACAGAACCATAAAACATTATTATACTGCTAGCTATGTTGCGTGATGCTATGTGAAAGCTATAATTTTTGTTTTATAACTTGTATGGGAATATAGTAGTACTCCATTTATCCAAACCCCAGTTAACCGGATCGCCAAATATCCGGATCACTTTGAGAAAAAACATATTAGCAGAATCTGCATTTTAAAAGTTTATTGTCTGTGAATGACAGAAACGAAGAGGACGAAGTGTCAATTGAGGACAAAATAAATATTCCTGGAAGTTCCGAGTGCAGTGTAGAGGACGTAGGCGAGTGGCGGGTGTGTGATTCTTCGGATCCTGGATTCCAAATTCTCAGTGACCTTTCACTTTGAGCTTTCACCGGATCACTTTGAGAAAAAAGATATTAGTAGAATCTGAATTTTAAAAGTTTCTTATCTGTGAATGACACAAACGAAGAGGACGAAGTGTCAATTGAGGACAAAACATATTCCTGGAAGTTCCGAGTGCAGTGTAGAGGACGTAGGCGAGTGGCGGGTGTGTGATTCTTCGGATCCTGGATTCCAAATTCTCAGTGACCTTTCACTTTGAGCTTTCACCGGATCACTTTGAGAAAAAAGATATTAATAGAATCTGAATTTTAAAAGTTTCTTATCTGTGAATGACACAAACGAAGAGGACGAAGTGTCAATTGAGGACAAAACATATTCCTGGATGTTCCGAGTGCAGTGTAGAGGACGTAGGCGAGTGGCGGGTGTGTGATTCTTCGGATCCTGGATTCCAAATTCTCAGTGACCTTTCACTTTGAGCTTTAACCGGATCACTTTGGCATCCGGAGCTTAAATGGATGAAGTGGCAGCCTGAGTGAGCCCATCTACAGCTACTCGCCAAAAGTTCATGCTAGACTTGGTTGCATAAAAACGAGTTAAGTCAGCGAAAAAACTAACTTTGACCTATATGTTCGAACAATGATACATTTTAATACAGTATGTAAGTACAAAATGTAAACAAATTTGTTTTCATTGCCATTAAATTACATTACATACTAAAGCAAAGTTCGCTTTTTCCTAAGAAATAATATTTTTTAGTGAATATTATGTAATTATTCAGGTATTCGATAAATCCGATGGGTCTGGTTCCAATTGATTCGGATAATTGGAGTTCTACTGCACTTATATGCAATCGAAACCTTTTTGAATATATAAAAAATTGAAAAATTATTAAAGGCGTTTTATGTACACTACCCTACAATATTAGACCAAACATCAAGATGTGATGGTATAAAGGAAAGAATAGATGTTTTAATAGGGGGTGGTCCCTCACGTGCTGCAATTACACTAGCAACCTTTCTGGACATACTTTCAACAAGGTTTTGATACACGGCTATGGGTAGTTGTGTCCATTCCTGCTGCAAGAATGTCGTCAGCTCAGTTGTAGATTTTGGACGTGGTTCCCTGGTCCGTAAGCGTCGCTCTAACTCTTCCCACAAATGTTTTTATGGTGTATATGGTCGGGACACTGAGCAGGCCAGGGAAGACGTCTTACATCCATATCTTGATATCACTACTTGATAGAGGCTGCAACATGACATGGATAGTTGACGTCCTGGAAGTAACATTCGTCCATTCCATAAAAATGCCAGAGCGTAGAAAGAAACTGTTTATGCAAAATGTTCATGTAGACGTCTGCGTTCATTTTACCAGGAACAACAGTTAAATGTCCTAGGCCATATCACGAAAAACTGCTGTACTGCTGTTTGTAAAAAATGCAACACCATGAAAGAGTCATCAGGATTAAATGAAATTTAATACACAAACGGCTTGTATTAGTACATATTAATAAAAAAAAACAATAGTGTCCGAAATCAGCATTTGGTGTAGCCACCACGCGCTGCAATAAGTGCTGCTATACGATGTGGCATGGAGTGAAACAGATGTTGAATGTCTGCTTGTGGAAGAGAATTCCATATTGTTTGTATGCGCACCCAAAGTTCGTCTTTTGAAGCTGTAGAACGTTGATCACGAGCGAGACGCCGACCAACCAAATCCCACACCTGCTTATTAGGCGACATATCCAGCGAATAATCAGGCCAAGGAAGAAGTTGCATGTGTTGGGCAGAAAAGAAGTCTCGAACATTCCTTGCAACACGTGGGCGTGCATTATCCTGTCGAAAGATAGCTCCAGAGTTGTCTTGAAGGAAGGAAACGCCTTCGGGTTCTAGCACTTCACGGACTTACCTGTTGCTATTCAGATTACCCTCAACTCGTAGCAGCTGAGATTGTCCATGATACGAAATCGCACTCCAGACCATAACTCCGGGTGTTCGACCACTATGACGTTCGATAACACACTCTGGAAGGCAGCGTTCACCGGTATAGCATCTAACACGAATGCGGCCATCATGGTTCCACAAATTAAAGCGGGATTTGTCAGAAAAGACAACTTGTTGCCAATCAGTCCGCCAGGCTCTGTGCTCATGAGCCCATTGCAGACGCAGCCGTCGATGGTTTGGCGTGAGGGGGAATCCTGTATGAAGGAATCCTTGCACGCAGTCCACAGTGCAGCAGACGTCGGCGAATTGATGAAGCCGACATTAGTACTCCTGTAGCAGTAGACCCAAGTACTGCCAACTGCCTGGAGGTAGCCGTACGGTCATTCACCTCCATGTGGACCAGGTGTCTTATCATCGCGCGCTGACGTCATCTTTCATCGTCCACTCCCAGTTTTTCGAGTTGTCCGGTGATCATCGGTCCACTGCTTTCAAACTCGCATCACTGTGGAACTGTTCCGCTGCACACGAGCTGCTATTGCGCGATAGAAAAATCCTCCTTCACGAAGGACGTTGATTATCCCCCGTTTAAACTCCGTAAATTGTTGAAATTTCATCCTATTTGGCCATGGAGGAATACTTAGTTCTCACTAAACGTTCGCCACTAAAAAATAACCATGCACTATTTTCACGCTTATTATACGCTTCTAGCATCAGTTCAGAGGGCGCTGCTCACACCACGCATGCGTGGTGGCTCTGAAACTTTACTACTTTGCATAACATCCTATAATTGACATTTGCTGCAAATTTCATTTCATTCGGATGATTCCTTCATGGTATTGCATTTTTTACACAAATAGCAGTGTATGTATATATATCTATTGGAAAAACGCAACGGGCTATTGGCGATGAAGAGTTGGTAGGCTGAAAGGTAACGGATTAGCAACCTCTGAGGGTTGCTAGAACGAATCGAATCGAAGACAGTCGTGTACAAATGGGACTACTACGACTAAATTCTGAAGTTTATCACTATGCTTATACCTGCATCCTTATAACCCTTGATATCCGTAGAGGATTACTATTTATTATTTAAAAGAGACAGTTATGCGTTCGTGAAATAACACTGAGAGAATATGTTTTTCTTTGTGTAATAGTACTTTTTATTATGAATATTGACTCTTAACAATTCATAAAAGTTATTAGAAGGAATAAAGAGAAAATTGCAGTTTTGATAGTAATTTTCAAACACCTCTTGAAGCTATTATGTTTGCCTTTTCATATGCTACGAGAAAGAATGTGATAAAAGTATGATTTATGTGCCCACATATAAAAAAGTAAGCGAACTTAACTTAAAAATATGAGTTTGTCACGGAAACGCGTACGCTCATTTCCTTCACATCATCCATTCGTAAGAACTCCAACAATTAGAAAAGTGCTTTCAAATCGCATTCTCCATTTCATTAAATTCCCGATGGAGAGAACACAATTTACATAACTTCAAACCTCCCTAATCGCACTGAAATCTACAGAACAAAATAAAAAGTGGTACAGATTAAACCTCTAATCTACGTCTACGTAATTACTTACAAAAGAACGGAGCGCGCATTAACCAACGTCGAAAACAAAATGGCAGAAAAAGCTACATTAAGAATGCTTCACAAGAAAATATTCTCTTGGATTGAGGCCAATGTTTAGGCCTGGGTAATCTGTTCTGCCTTCCTTGGAGGCTGATATTTTTGCTGGTTACCATTTTGGTAAAGAATAACTTGGGTCGAACAGAGGGGCCTGTGCTTCTTCTATCTGTTTTTCTTTTAATCAGAGGCTGGGCTTTCTTGTTTTGGGTTCCTCCAGATGGCAGTGAGGTTTCCTGCGATTATGATGATAGTTATGGCCCTAATCGATTGCGTTACCTAAAGAATGCATAACGTCGTGTCTCGGGCCAGTGAGTAAAACCGCACTAAACTGGTGACTTCGTCTTCCATCTCGTATGGTCTTGTAGCAGTGATTTGAGAACTGGTTCCCTGCTGTATTTAATGGTCTTTACTTTGGGTTAACTAAGTTTGGGGCCCGAAGATGCTTTTATGTCTATAACCTAATTATACGCGAAATACTTAGATATATAATGCAGGTTATAGCTCGACGAGTACTACTCAGATGATTGTATTCAGGAGTTTTTTACCTGTGGCTGAGGTTTCTAATCAATGAAAGGGTTTCATTTACTCCAAGCAAAGGATGTACTTTACTTATTTCAGCAGTCTTAAAACCGTAATATTATGGTCATAAGACTGCTGAAATAATATTACCACAGAGAAATAAAAATGGATGCATTTTAAGAGCAGAAGAGGAAGAAATATAGGATTATAAATAAAGAATATTTATTGATCTATCACAGATCAGTACAGAATGAGGCATTTTCGGCCAAATGTTGATGACAGTCGTGGTTTTTTGGGGCGAAACAGGTTTCCTGTACGTTTTCTGAACTGAAAATCAGTTGACCTGTTTTTACGATTTCACCACTTTGTTAATAAAAGTTCCAAAGAATGGATTCTGAATTGATATGGGATGGTTGATTGCTAATGTATCAGCTACTACAGGATCTATCGTGAACTAGATTATCTTGTTTTTATCTTCTCACTGAACACGGGGACAGCATCAACCCGAATGGAAGAGTTGGGGATTAGCAACAAGAGGGTTACGAGATTGAAATTCGATCCAACCAAAGAAATACCTGTACATGAGGGTTGGTTCACGTTGAACCGTTTTGTGATCGTGGCTTCAAAAAGTCTCACGTTGGCGTGGTGTGGAAGTTGAAAGAGAGAGAGAGAGTTATGTGCCATCTCAGGTATTATCCTCATCATCTGACCATGGATCAAAATGACGTGGTGTTGTCTTTGGTTCTTTACCTTCGAAGTGGATACTGTACCCAGCCAATATCCCGTTGTGTTACTCCAGTGCGACGTGAATTTTTACAACTAATCTACCTCGCTGAACACGGATACATTCAAATTAATCTATACCAAAGGACCTTATCAAACTTTCCAACTGGTCATCTGCGTTCTTTTATCAGATGACAAGAACCCAGCTCAATTGTTTCCCTGATATTACTGATTTCGCAAAGAATAGTACTGTTGATAAAGTTAATTGTTTTATTTCTGATTCTAGATTATATTGGGCTAATAGACATAGACTTATGGCTAAACGGCTGAGGTTTTGCGTGGGATAAACAAGGTCGATTAGTCTCAAACAATGAGATTAAATGCCAAATGTTCTAAAATTTCGAGAAACTACTTTTAAAAGTAACCTTGTATGAGTATCAGAAAAAAGCACTTAGACAGCGGAAATAAAATCTTCATTTTCTGTTGTGTTTGTTTGTTTACCCTTAAAATCCCTCTTATAACAGCAAAAGCAGTTGGCCTCAAATTGAGGATAGGCTATGCTTACAGCGGATCTTTCGAGATACGGAAAATAAAGTTGCAGCTAGAAATTTAACTAAAGAATTTGACACACATTTAAAAATCCATTTTGTCATAGTAGAGTGAAGGATGGCAACCATTTATTATGCCCAAGATCATGTGTCAAAACTGGCAACAATGCAACCCCTCAACTAACTAAGTCTGCCGTGGGGAAACGAATATTTATATCTCTGATTGGTCATCAGGTGAGGAGAAAACGTCCATCCATTGCTTCAACATCGGATTGGTTCGCTGGACATAGATTTCACCAGTTTTGTCGCCACTCTGCAGAAATCCGCATTGACATAGTATCCTGTCATACGATATTCTATTGCTGAAAGCGATAACATACCAAATCGGGCAACCAAGAACATATTTTACAGGGTCGTCACGTGACTTCTAGTCGACAGATTGACCTCTCAATAGCAGTCTCCTATCAATAGCAGTCTGTCTCAGAGTTGGCCTTGATAATGTAACCGTCTTTACATTCGAAAACTTTACCTCTGCTCTAAAATAACTGATGGAAAATTATTAACTTTATATTCACTTGGTAAGTGTGAATTTGTTCCGTATATCCATCGTTTAGTCTTTTGGTGAACAGAATCATTGGATGTTATCTATTCACACGTAATAATAAGCGAGTGTTAGGCACAGTCCCAACTGTACCGTAAGGTTTGGTTAGTGAATACTTCGCGCATGAATGGTAGAAGCGGTGACGTTAAACGCATGCTCACTGAATCCAAAGGTGGCAGGTTATTGGGCTTTGGTGGATACTCGAAACCATTAGACTTGTTTAGTGGTGGTATTTTCTTAGATTCCAACGATTGTCGATAGTTGTTGCCACATTCAAATCTCCCCAACCTTTTCAAATGGAAACTCACTCTTTAGAAGATCAATAACGAACTGCTTCTTATGGCAAAGATCTTTCTCAGACCATAAAAGCCACATGCGTGTACAAACGTATTTTCCTCGTACGCCTTCTCAAACTGCTTTAATTATAGGTTCCAGTGGTTCTGCATAGCTTTACTTCAAACTGCTGGATTGTCTTCTTTACTGGAAATTGGGTTAATACAGGCAAGTCGTCATCATCAACTTTCATAGGCTCAGACGGTGGAAGCTCGTTAGGTGTTCAATGACGTCTATTGCTCCTTCTTGCGTCTTCGGTAAGGTCTAGATCTCTCCGCACTTGTCATATATTTAGACTTCTTGGTATCATTTTGTTCGTCCTGATCTGCTCTTTTAAACTGTTTCCCATGCCTCAGCTGAAATTTAGTGATATATTGAGGCAGCATAGTGAAATCTTCAACACGTTGTCACTTTCCACTCCACGCAGGTTTAAACTGTCAACTAGTTAAATGGAATTGTAGAACTCTCTTTAATTGAAGAACGCACTCGACCCGTCGATTTGAATTGAAGTTTCAGCGGTTAAACATCTCACGTTTGCCTGACGTTACTTATTTCCCCCACCACCACACCACACAAAGCACAGAGGAGAAATAAGGAGAAAATATGAATAAGAGGTCAGAGGGTGTGTGAATTAATGGTCAACCTGGTCGACGCGGTCCTCCTTTCTCCACATGATGGTTGTTTATTTATCCCCATAGCTGATTCACCCTGGAGTTATGGGGCTTATCGACATCAACACTTTTCTTGACGAGAAATGTTCTGACAATGACCCCTTATGCATACGCCTTAGACCCCAGAACCTATTTTAAACTACTATTTTTATATTTTTTTATTCCCCATTTTTGGGTCGCCGTGGCTGACTCAAGAGGTTTGCGAGCTGATCGAGGAACATTGCTCATATTCTAGTCATGACAGGCTCTATTCCTCATTGGATGTATTTATCTCTTCTGTGTCAATAAAGCTGTCTTTGTGTCTGTATATGTCCAGTTACTTGA
The DNA here is from genome assembly GCA_947359465.1 of Metellina segmentata. Classification (NCBI taxonomy): domain Eukaryota; kingdom Metazoa; phylum Arthropoda; class Arachnida; order Araneae; family Tetragnathidae; genus Metellina; species Metellina segmentata. The sequence continues at coordinate 109,549,159 of OX375877.1, read as the reverse complement.
CATAGTTTGGAGAAACTAGGACAAATGTTGTGTTTGTGCCGTAAAAAAAACATCTATTCACAATTACTTATCGTCGCTCAAAGTGCAAAAGGTCGTATGTCAAAAATTAAATTTTTCATTGCTATTTGTGGCATTTTGTGATGGCCACCTGATAGTAAAAACTCTTGTCATCAACAGATCAAAGAAAACTTACAACCAAATGTATATAATAATGATATAATCAAAACATAAAGGAAAATTATGTTTTTTTTTTGCTCTCCTGAAAAATGCAGTTTTAAATATACGATCTTATCCACTTTGAGTGAGGATATGTCACACAATCGTGTTTTTATCTACATGCTACTTAACCTTTTCTACATAAAACTTACCAAAAAGCATTTTATGAAAATGACAGGGAACCACTTTTTTTCCAATCCTCCCCTTCCTTAGTTATACACGAAAATTTCTTCTTCCTTAATATCTTGAAAGGCTTACGCTTTAAAAGTGTAAGGCATAAGAATAAATATTTCCTTAAGAAACTCGCCGGATAATTCGGGAGAAATTGAAAAGAAAATATAACTAACAAAAAAAGATAGAACGAAAAAGAAATACCAGAACCGCACCCCAAAGGAACCAACACAAGTCTCACAAAGATAATATTTCTGTTTCGAAACCAATAGTTACAACGAAACACAAAAAATAAACCCACAAAATTTAGGTGAAATTTTGTAGCTATATTTCGAACATGGATTCACCGAGTCTCTTTTTCCTCAAGCTTTTAGTCTATGAATAACTAAAAAAAATGAGAAATATTTTTTGACGAATGAAAAAAAGGGGTTCGAAATAGTATTTTTATTTCATAAGGAATATTCTTGGCTCTCCTCCAGAATAGTAAAGAAGAAATTGAAGCATAAAAACGCTTTGTTTGTTCTCAACCTCGAATCGTGACGATTTTGAGAAGCAGAGGAGGCGACGAATTTCTCGCGTGTGTTCTTTGTTTTAGTATTCTAAACTAGTAGGTTAAACTAACGATCCCCATTTTCCTTTTGCATCGCGGGGCTGTAATGATAAGGGGGAAACATTCCCTGTAAATGATTCGAGGGGATTCGGGAAAGTGTGTAATTAGGCCCCCTTTGCGATTCCTCTTTTCGTTTAGTGCTGGGCTCTCATCAACCGTTACTGGAGATTCCAATTGAGTTATTCGTCGTCGTGCTTCAGGAAGAAGAAACGCACTGGGCATCGAAGTGAAGAAAGGAAAATACTTTTCTGGCGTTCTTCAATTTGGGCTGCAGTTTGCGAGAATGTTTTTACAAACCGCGTTTATTAGAATGAACACAGGTTTAATGTAACGCTTTAGTAATTCTTTTAAATTAATTTTCACCGTTTCAGTGAATACTCCATTAATTTTATTACTCTGGAGCATCAGGAAATTTCAGAGTGTGTATAATTTCTTTTACACTCACACAATGAACAAACAACCACATTCGTTAATAGAAAGAATACTAGAAAAGAGTGTATTGGTTGAAAGAATCCTAGAAAAGATTCTATTGGTTGAAAGAATCCCAGGTAAAATTATATTGGTTGAAACAGTATTAGGGAATATTATATTGGTTGATATAATTCTAGGAAAGATTAATTGGTCGATATAATTCTAGGAAAGATTTATTGGTCGATATAATTGTAGGAGATAGTTATTGGTTGAAAGTATTCTGTGAAAGATTTTAGTTGTAGAAAGAATCCTAGGAAGGATTTTATTGATTAAACTAATTCCTGGAACGATACTATTGGTTGAAAGAGTCCGAAAAAATGTTTATTGACTGAAAAACTCCTAAAAAATATTTTATTGGTTGCATGAATCCCAGGAAGTAACCTATTTGTTGAAATAATCTTAGGAATGAGTTCATTGATCGAGGAGGTCAAAATTGAATAGAAACCACGCAGAAAGTATTGCAAATTGCAGAACGGATAGGCCTCTCCAGACGGCTAAATAAGTTTCTTTAGACCACCTCTTATGTCCTTTTCTAAAGATTTCATTTGAGTAATTCGTTATCGTGCTTTAGGAAGAAAAACCTGTTAGATGCCAAATCAAGGGGAAAAAATACTTATTTTCTGGTGTTCTCTATTTGGGCTGCAGTTTGAGTGAATGTTTCTATATACCGTATGTATTCCAATAAACTCGGAAAATAACCGTTTTAGTAGTTATTTTAAGCGGCACTCATTAATTATCAACATTACATAGAAATTCATTACCTCTAGAGCGTCATGAATTTATGACAAGTGTAGAATTGCTTATTCCCGACAACACCTACAATGAGTAAACAACCATATCTATTGATTAAAAGAATCTTAGGATAGATCCTATTGGTTGGAAGTATAAAAAGAGTCCATTGATTTAAGGAATTTTAGAAAGAGCAATAACTTAAGGAATTCTAGGAAAGAGGCGATTAATTTAAGAAATTCTAGGAAAGAGTCCATTAACTTAAGGAAATCTAGGAAAGATTCTATTGGTTGAAAGAACACTGGGATATATATTCAATTGGTTAAAGGAATCCCACGAAAGATTTTATTGGTTGAAAGAACCCTAGAAAAGACTAGGAGAACGGGGTGCCAACTCAGGTGCTGTTCTCGTTATCTGGCCTTTGTTCAAAATTAAGAGGTATTGTCATTGCGCCTTTCCTTTCGGGATTGATCCCGGACCATCGACAACCTCCCGATGTGCTGATCCTGTGCGACGTTAATTAATTAGACCTAAGAAAGATTCTATTGGTTGAAAGAATTTTAGGAAAGAATCTATTGGCTTAAAGAATCCTAACAAAGATTATATTTATTAAAAGATTTATGTGAAGAAATATATTGGTTAAACAAATCCCAGATAGATACGTTGATTGAATGAATCTATTGGCTGAGAGAATCCTTGGAAATAATCCATTCGCTGAAAGTATACCAAGAAAGATTATATTAGTAGAAAGAATCCTATGCAGCTTACAGAGGATTACACCATATTCGTTTCATGTCTTTAACTCCATAAACCCAACTCCAAAAATCCCTCCAAACTTCTTCTCTTTTTTTTTTCTCTGCAGAACCATTTTTGGCTCTAAAAGGAAGCAAACAGCTTTAGAATTCGGACAAGATGTGGTGCTTCTTAATTATGCCAGTAAATTGAAAAACAGTCAGACAAGTGCGTCTCAAGCTTTCCTATGCATAAGCCCTAACCCCCTAAACATCACGGGACTTTTGAGAAGCGTAGTATATCTTCTACCCAGCGACAAAGGGAATGATTAACCCTCCACGTGGTTTCGGCGGGATATATCATCCACCATTTGAAGAATGACCGCTAATCTGATCTCATCTGACCGCTGATTATACGATATATCGTCATCGAGATACTGGTAATTTTTTTTATGATAACGAAATGAAATCTGGTCAGATTTCTTCTGACGACGAAATATCTCGTCCATCAAGATCTAGTCAGTTTTCTTCTGACGACGAAATACCTTGTCCATCAAGATCTGGTCAGTTATCTTCTGATGAAGAAATGTCTTGTACATCAAGATCTGGTCATCTTTCTTCTGACGACAAAATATCACGTCCATCAAGATCTGGTCAATTTTCTTCTGACGACGAAATATCTTGTCCATCAAGATCTGGTCAGTTATCTTCTGATGACGAAATGTCTTGTCCATCAAGATCTGGTCATCTTTCTTCTGACGACGACATATCTCGTCCATCAAGATCTGGTCAGTTGTCTTCTGATGACGAAATATCTCGTCCATCAAGATCTTTTCAATTTTCTTCAGACGACGAAATATCTCGTCCATCAAGATCTGGTCGGTTATCTTCTGACAACGAAATATCTCGTCCATCAAGATTTGGTCAGTTTTCTTCTGATGACGAAATATTTCTTGTCCATCAAGATCTGGTCAGTTGTCTTCTGATGACGAAATATCTCGTCCACAAAGATCTGGTCAGTTATCTTCTGATGACGAAATGTCTTGTCCATCAAGATCTGGTCATCTTTCTTCTGGCGACGAAATATCTCGTCCATAAAGATCTGGTCAGTTGTCTTCTGATGACGAAATATCTCGTCCATCAAGATCTGGTCAGTTTTCTTCAGACGACGAAATATCTCGTCCATCAAGATCTGGTCGGTTATCTTCTGACAACGAAATATCTCGTCCATCAAGATCTGGTCAGTTTTCTTCTGATGACGAAATATTTCTTGTTCATCAAGATCTGGTCAGTTGTCTTCTGATGACGAAATATCTCGTCCACAAAGATCTGGTCAATTTTCTGCTGATGACGAAATGTCTGGACCATCAAGATCCGGTCAGTTGTCTTCTGACGACAAAATATATTGTCCATCAAGATCTGGTCAGTTATCTTCTGATGACGAAATGTCTTGTCCAACAAGATCTGGTCATCTTTCTTCTGACGACGAAATATGTCGTCCATCATGATCTGGTCAGTTTTCTTCAGACGACGAAACATCTCGTCCATCAAGATCTGGTCAGTTGTCTTCCGACAACGAAATATCTCGTCCATCAAGATCTGGTCAGTTGTCTTCTGATGACGAAATGTCTTGTCCATCAAGATCTGATCAGTTTTCTTCTGATGACGAAATATCTCGTCCATCAAGTTCTGGTCGGTTTTTCTTTTACAGATGACATACCTTGTCGAGTAAACAATCAGGGGGTTAAATTACCACATATGCTGACTGAAAGAATCCCAGGGAAAATTCGATCCGTCGAAAAGTTCAAAACTGGTTTGAAGTCTAGCAGTGAAGACTGAACGTTGAAGAACATATATATGCTTGTGAAACTCTCTGAAGGTTAAAATGGCTGATGCGTTACTGGTTACAGCAAACCTGAATATCAGGTTGGCAATTCGTGCAGAATTAAAACTTAGATAATTGCAGGAGGTAGAATAGTTTAAGACCATGATGTAACTATGGGTTAACTCATAACATGGTCAAAAATGGTATACTGGTAAAAATTATGAGTGTCTGCGACCCTTATTTATCTTAAATGTTGGGTCGACCGAATGTCATTACCGCTCTTGGAATAGACTGTAATTCAGACTCATCACGAATGGGTATCCCGATGTCTAGCACGGCTCATTTCCATCGTGTCAACAATATGTTGATAAATTCATTGTTGACATTTGTAAGTGCAATGTGATGCCTCTTTGTAAAATGTAATATTCAGCATGAAAACTTTAAAGAAGTGAGGCCAGATAAGATTTCAGCAAATTTATATGCATATCGATAATTTTTTCAACTAATACTTTCAACCATAACAAAGTCTCTAATTTACATTTCTTCCGTCACACATGCATAAAATCAAAAGCTCTTTTAATCTTTATCCGCACATAAACTTTGAAGATTATTTCTCTAATTTCCTGATTACAATACAAGCAGTTTAATTTGTGCAGTTATTGACAATTTTGTTCATTAAATTCAGCATTCACTTCAGTGCCACTTGAAGTTTACATTCAAAGGTCCTAAAATTTACATAAACTCATTTTTCCCCTTCGTTATAAACTTTAAGCTACCCTTATAAGAACCGGCGTTTGATGCTTTATAAAATTTGATATAGGCTCGGATAAAAGTGTTAAAGGTTCGTAATTTGAATACTTTAAAAGACCTTGGCCTCTTTGAATTTGCCCAGTTTTTTTATGTAATTTCACAATTTAATTAGTTGTAAGTTGTTTATCCCCTGACGTTGTGGCAATTGGTTTACCTTTCAATAGTATATATAACAAATTACGACAGATATATCGTTATTCGTTTATTGTAGAATGAAAATCGACCGTTTCGGGGTTCATTTGCCAATTTCGTCGCTAAGCTTAAATATGATCGGTTTGTGCTATTACGGTGCTGATAAATCTACACGGAAACAATGTGACCGCTTAGATGAAATTCTTCAATAAACTGATTACAGAAAGAAATTGGAAATATGGAAGATCAAATCAGCGCAGAGATAAAAATGTGAACAAAAATAGGTTTCGCATAAAAAAATGAACTGACTTCGAACAAAAAATTGGGATGGAATTGAAAAAGACATTCAGAATGTCATTGTAGCAACATGACTCGGTTGTTCTTTTTGACATATATTTTATTGGAAATAAGAATTAAAATAAAAACACCATATTAAATTTAAACAAAACACTGTTATATATTTTTTGAAAGTTTTATTTCATTTTGAGGTATGAAATCCATTTATATGAACGTGGGTGCTGTATCAAGGTATGGGCAATGTTGCTAATGGCAAGATATCTATTTAAGATATTGCTAATTTTTTATAATGACGAAATCAAGATCTGGTCAGTTTTATTCCAATGATCATGATCGTATTTTCTTCTTATACTTCCTTTTCTTACTATCGTACTTTCTTAGATAGCTAGTCCATAAAGATATGATCAGTTTTTTTAATGGCGAAATACCTCGTCAACCACCAAAAGAGTTAAGAAAGTTAAGCGCAGATGCTATGCATGGATGCATTAGTTATTATTTTATAAACTTATTGCAAGATCGAAAACCATTATTTTTTCAAGTCCATGCTCAATGTGGCCTGTGTTAATGTGTTTCAAAATTGTTCTGACATCTCTGACTTTATATTAAATCATCTCTTTCCTACTATCCCTTCGCAAAACCTCCTTCATGGTAAATTGTAAAAAAGGAGCCGACTCTAAAAGAGCAACGAACCAATAAAAAGTGTCTTAAGAATACGGACTTCAGCAACAATTCGAACAGCTGCAATCGAAATACCTTCGCTTTATTGGGTAAACCCTCAGAAACAACGCACTAAGTCATCCAGAAGGGAGCCTTCGACCGAAGAAGAAAAAGACAGTCCGGCACAAAAGTGTTGACCAATAGTGACAAGGTAGACTAAGATAAATGATGCCTTTATTCAATCGATTGGAAGTTCTAAGGAATACCTCTTCAGTTAGTTCCTCAGTTGAAAATCGTCTCTGTTAAGCTCAGTCTGGATGCTTCCTATTATGACCTTCGGAATGTGTGTCAGCTTGTCATGATAACAGGAGGAAATAAATGGTCAAACAGCAAATAATTCAATAGAAACAAGTACATAACAATAAAACTATTGTGAACTCCTCTTACACAAAGTAAATGATCCAAGAACGGAATATTGAAGATGGAGATAAAAGAATAGGAAAATGGCGTAACCTGAAACTTTATACAAATTTGTTTGAGACGTATGTTAAGCTGCCAATCAAGAGGATTAGTTGCAACCTTTTCTGTCTGAATGCTACCTTGATGACAAAATATCACGTCAGAAAGAAAACTGATCAGTATTTGCTGGACCAGATATCTCGTCGAAGTCACTTAGAGGGTTAAAAAATTCTATTATAATTTTAAATACGTACGATTAAAAAGGAGGGAAGCTAACGGATGGTATATGGAGATAACATATGTAGTATAATGGATTAATAATAACAAATAAATGGATTCAGTTAACCAAACACTAAACTCTAAGTTTCTACACGAAAAATATTTGGATCATTACAAATACTGAATATAAATCGTAAATATGAGATTTGGCAATATAGCAAGAAAACAAGATAATATATGAAAGGTGAAATCAATGAATTAACCCTTTTGGTGGTTGTCTCTACGCGGTTTCTCACCATAAGGGAAATTTACCAGATCTTGATGAACGAGATATCTCGTCGTGACCACTTAAATGGTTTACACTCTAATCATAGCGAGACTTCAGAGGAGTAGTATTGTTTTTCATCATAATGCATCTGACTAAATAAACCACATAGATTGGGTGAAGGAATCCTAGTAGAGGTTCTATTTGTCAATCTGGTCAATAGGTCAAATCTGGTAAGAAGTCATGCAGAAAGATGCTCCTGGTATTCCAATCTGCTAAATTTATTATTGACAAACGTTACTCGTTCGTATATATTTTTCTACTGTTACTAGTTTTGTACATATTCCTGTGTGATCTGCCTAGAACATTCGATGAAGAACATTCCATATGGAACCTTCCATGTAGAATAATCCAACTAGAATATTCCAGTTGGAATGTAATAGACTAGAATTTTCTAGTAGAACTTTCCATCTAGAATATTCAATGTGGAACTTTTCATCTAGAATATTCCATGTAGAATATTCCATATAGAACATTCCCTCTAGAATATACCATGTAGAACATTCCATGTAGAATATTACATGTAGAACATCCCATGTGAAATGAAAAATTGAATTGTTAAATAAAGCCACTTCGACTACAACAATTATAATATGATAATGACGATGATTAGGAAATATATGTGGTAAGAAATTTTAAGACCGTTATTAAGTTTCGTTCAACATCAATTCAGTACGAAAGAAAGTGTGAAATAAAACAGCCTCTAAGCTCCATCCACGAATGCAAGTTTTAATTTTGCAGGAGCTTACCTTCCCGCTTAAATCAAGATAGATAGCACCGTACTTCTTAACCTGTGCTTCATTTAATGGCGTTAATCCCCAACATTAGAAGGAGAGAGAGATTCTGACCTGACTGACGGTAAAGGGGAAAAAAAGGACCTAACCGAAGAAAACTAAACATTCCAAGTTCTGGCTACTCTCCAAGAAGGAGATTTTCTTCTCAACTCAACTCCTTGGGCACAGCTGGAAAACCAGAATACTCTCATGAAAGGCCCCAAAAGAAGACCAAGAAACCGTGTAAACTTTTTTTGTAAAAGAAATAACTAGTACTATATAGAAAAGGGCAATATTTGTCAATGAAGAAACAGTGGAAACAGCAAACCCAAACGAAGATACGCGCGAATAAATCGTTAGTAAAAGTTCTCAGATGAATAAATGTAAAAACAGAAGAATCTGGCATTCGATATTTTATATATTCGAAAGAAAATTTCACGGTGCCAGACAATATTCCTTCTTGGCTAAATTGTCTATTCAGAATTTTTATGTTGATTAATATTTATGTATTTTTCAAATTTAGAATAAATTTGAGTTTTGCGAAACGGCAATAGTGTTTACCGAAATTGAAAATTAGAAAACCGTAGTATCGGTATTTTTATATAAATTAACTAGTAGAATCACATGGCGTAGATTCAGTTGAATGAATTAAATGTTGATTGAAAGGTGACCAGACTTATCGCTTATCTTTCGTAAAAAAATGCTAGTATCATTTAAGTGTACGAAAAAAAAATTTAACATCACTTTGACATTTTCACTGATTTTACAATTTATTTCGGACACAGTCATGATATAGCCATCCGTATAATCCATTTCATATTCATAGTACTTCTGTTGTAAGATAAGCTACATTTGTTTTTTCGAAGGTGATTGTTACAGAAGTAAATTTTGAGTTTTGGAGTTATTACGAATATCCAAATACGTTCATTTTCAGTAAAAATGCCGAATTTTCGGCGGTTAGACTTGCACTTGGTTTTTCTATGACTATGTTTTACTTGTGGCATTCTTACACCTGGTATGCGGTGTTTTCGAATTTCATTATAAATATGACTGGATTGTAAATTAAATTGTTACGGTATTCGTAAATAATTTATTTTAAAGCAAACATATTTTTACTTTAAAATTTTCATCAACAACACGTGGAATAACGGATCTTGTGTTAAAAATAAATGTCATCCATGTAGACAGAGCAAACTCAAAAGATTACAATTTTTCTAAAAACAGAAGGTTGATTTAAAAAAGTTCTTTAAAAACGAAAATCACTACTTTCAACGAATGGTTCACGTATGTTAGTTGCGTAAGAACAACTTCAATTTGTAGAGCAAGCAACGTGACTTTCTGTCACTTAATATAAAAAATAAATTACAATATTCGAAATTCTCCTAACTGTGATATTATTCTAAGTTCCACAATGTCTTATTTGAAATTATTTTTCTCCGACAGATATTCAGTTTTAAATCGAAACCTTATGGCACTTTTCAAAAAATTTAGATTCGGTTTCAAAATGGAAATCACGTTTTTATTTAGAACGATAGATGTAGTTTCTTAACGATGGAGTACAGCTTTCAGTGACACCCATTAATATTAAAAAATAAATGTAAATTTGATTTGAAGGTGTACGTATACCCTAGACGATTTTGTTTTTAAATTTTGACTTTAAAAATACAGTTTTTTTTTACCACAGGCAATTTGTGTATTCTTAAAATCATTTCAAGGAGACAAAAAAGATTGTGCAACTACCTAATTATCTAATTAAGATTTAATTAGCTAATTAGCATGTTATTTGAAATATGATATCTCAAATTCTAATTTATTCAGAAAGACCCTTCCTGTTGGAAATTATTTGTAATATTATTCTTCGTCAATTTTTTTCAGGAATTTCAACATTTAAAAATCAACTAAAAATTCATTTTTTAAATAAATATTATGAGATTTAAAACAGCCACTGTATTATATAAATCATAACGATGCAAAAATAATTGTGATAGTTGAATTCATTGAGGATTTATTATGTTTTGAACAAAGCGTCCTATAGCAAAATCACAGTTCTACAGAAATCGTGTTTAAAGTTTAGTAAACATGTCCGGTTCCTGTTGACAGTACCTAACGAAAACCCTTGTAGAGCTAGAAAACTATTTCGAATATTTGCAAGACCTGTTCGATTTTCGTGATTTCTAGTGTATACGTCGTAGTCTTAATCGTCTTGTATTGATATATAAGTTAAATTTTTTAAATGTATTTGAATACAACGTATGTCTTTTGGCGAACAATATTTGACTTTCTCTCGTACAAGCCTTGCACGTCACATCCGCCTCCCAAGCAAAAACCATTTACTTTCGCGAGCAATCACGTCACATCGAAGTTAAACGCCCCATAAAACATGCAGCCACCCATCATAAAACTACCACAATACCTGCCACCCAAACAACAGCTTTAGTTGCCCGCTCAAGCCTAAACCACCTCAACAGCCACCCATGATTAACGATTGAATTTTAATACCCCCACGGTGTGCCTCACCTCAGCTGTAAAACTGAGAAACCACTAAAAGATGAAGCGGAGCCATCTGCCTTTATCCCTTTTTGCTCCGGCGCTAGTAGGGAAAACGTATCCTTAACGTCGGGATCCATGCATTATCGAAAGGGGCTCGTAACACGGCATCAAACCCGATCACGTCCTGCGGAGGAAGGGCCGAAAACTATCCGCAGGAGCACGTGCAAAGAGGTTCCAGCAACAAGGGGAATTATGGGGAAGAAGGTGACTGCAGTAGGGAAAACTTCCCGTGAAAAGTGCAGGGATCTTTTCCTTGGAATATAATTTATATTTGGAAAGTTCACTCGCACAAGTGTGTTAAGAGGCTGGGAATGCGAGTAAGGGGAAATGGGCTGGCATGTGGATTTCGGTGGTTTTGCTTTTGATGCATGCGGGGTGTCATAGGTTTTTATTACTTTTCGGCATCGCGTCTGGTGGGGAATTTTTTCGCTTCGTTTCCCTCCGTTGAAAGTTTGAAACCTCATCAGATTTCTGTCAGGAATCTTCCATCGTGGTATAGTTGGGAAAGGTAGTTTGTGAAAGATACTCCTTCAGATAGATCTGGAGGTATCGTCGTGGCTCAGTGGGTTTGTTCATTTTGCTTGTAACCTTCGGGCTGTGTCACAATGATGTGGCGTGGATAGGTAGGTAGCGTTAACGTCGCTTTGGAGAAACACAACGGGATGTTAGTGAAGGTCCAGAATCCGCACCTAAGTGAAAAATCCAAGGAAAATGCCTAATAATTATGAAGCAAGGTCATATGATGAGGTTAAGACCTTAAACTGAAACCCCACTCTCTAAACTTCAACACCACGTCAACAAGAGAACATTTGAGGCCATGAAATATTGAACGTACAATGAAGAAAACTCCCATAGAAAATGTAGGGATCTTTTCATTTGAATATAATTTGTATCTGGAGTTAACTCTACACGAGTGTTAATATACTGGGACTGTTATTAGAGGACGATTGAAGTGAAAGTCCAGCATCCATATCTAAGAAAAAATAAAAGGAAAACGCTTTGTAATTTTTAATCAAGGTCATATGATGAGGTTAACACCTGAAACTGAAACACCACTCTCTAAACTTCAACACCACGTCAACGAGAGAACATTTGATGTCACGAAATAGTGAACGTACAATGAAGAAAACTCCCATAGAAAATGTAGGGATCTTTTCCTTTGAATATAATTTGTATCTGGAGTTAACTCGGCACGAGTGTTAATAGACTGAGAATGCTATTAGATGGCGATTGAAGCGAAATTACAGTATCCATACCTAAGAAAAAATAAAAGGAAAACGCTTTGTAATTTTCAATCAAGGTCATATGATGAGGTTAACACCTGAAACTGAAACACCACCCTCTAAACTTCAACACCACGTCAACGAGAGGACATTTGAGGCTACGAAATATTGAACGTACAATGAAGAAAATTCCCGTAGAAAATGAAGGGATCTTTTCCTTTGAATGTAATTTATATCTGGAGTTAACTCGGCACGAGTGTTAATAGATTGGGAATGATATTAGATGACGATTGAAGCGAAAGTCCAGAATCCATCCATAAAAGAAAAATGAAAGGAAAACGCTTTGTACTTTTGAATCAAGGTCATATGATGAGGTTAACACCTGAAACTGAACCAGACTCTCTAAACTTCAACACCACGTCAACGAGAAGACATTTGATGCCACGAAATATTTAACATGATATGGGGAAACTCACGCAGAAAGTATAGGGATGTTTTCCTTTGAATATAATTTATATTGGATACCAAGTAGTAAATGGGCTGACATAGGGATTTCGGTGCTTTTGATACATGGGAGGTTTCATACGTTTTGATTTCTTTTAGTCTTCACAGGAAGGGACTTTTGTTTCACCCCCTTCCTCTCAACTCTCGAAGTTTCATCTTTTTTCGTCCAAGTCTCGTCCTATTTTCTGTCAAGCACAACTCGAATCTTCCATCACGGTGTCGTTAGTGAAGGTAGTTGGTTGAAGATACTCTTTCAGATCGATCTTAGGGGAGGGTGGCCATCGCTCAGTGGGTTTGATCACTTCACACATAACCTGAGAGGAGTTGCATCACGTCCATGTGGAGTGGGTAGGTAGGTAATAAACGTCACGCTGGAGCAACACAGCGGGCTATTGGAGGCGGTCCGGGATCAGTCCCGAAGGGACTTCAAGGACAACGCCTCGCTGTTTCGAATCACGGCCAGAGGACTATGTCAACTCATGTGACGAGGCTACTCACTCTCCAAATTTCCACGTGAGGACATTAGAGAACATGACCGATTTATGTAGTTTGTTGAAAATACTTTATCAGATCGATCTTGGTAACCATCGCTGAGTGGGTTTGCTCATTTTACTTACTAGTAGCCTACGAGTTGTATCACGTTCAAGTGGTGTGGGTAGGCTATTGGGGATGGTCCGAGATCAATCCCGAAAGAAAAAATTCTGGGACAACGCCTCGTCATTTTGAACCACTATGTCAACACCTCAGCCGGCACCTCAATCTCGAAATTTCCACATGAAGACATTTGAGGCCACGACAGATTTAACATGCACCAGCCCCCATGTATGCGACTGGACTGGTTGAATTGAGTTTCGAACTTGCAACCTTCAGGTTGGTAATCCATTGCTCTTCGAACTAGACTATCGCGGCCCCATCCTAGGGATAAGGCATGGATATTTGTCCATCTGATCTGAATGTGGGGTCGTTTTATAAACGGGTAGTGCCTAGAATGTACGGTGAACACATCTCCTTGATGCACCGGGATAGCGTAAAGTGGTTGACAAATCCCTTAGAAGTGCCTTGATGGATATAGAACAGGTCAGGCATTGGAAAAAACATTAAAAATTCTAAATAATCGGTAATAAAGACGAAACCATGGTTATAAATATGTTGTATAGCTGTTTCTGGAACTTAATGTTCATCACCATCAGGAGGAAAAACCGTGTTTAAATATGTTACCTTTGAACAGTGTTACCATCACTTGCTTTTCAAATCGTAGGTTGTGAATACCTTTATAAATAGGTAAGAAAATGATTCTGCATCGTGCTACAGCACATAACGGGCTATTGGTGATGATTGCAGATCAATCCCGTACTTACAAATAGGTTTATATAATAATTTCACTACTAGAATAAGAATACATTGCCCTAGAAATCTACTACAATACTCATTGTTAGACTCAGCGTGTGAAATTTAGCATAGAAATCAAAAATTCAAATAGAATAATGAGGTATTTTTCCTGTTTTTATAGCTCCTACCTAAACGGCATTCGACTCAGTTGATTTGTAAATTTATTTAAAAATTAGCTTATGTAAAATAAATTCTACATATCTAGTTAACAAAATCAGTATCCAAATAAATGTTCTCCATTTTAGTCGAATCAAAAGCTAAATCAATTAAATCCCTAATAAAATAAACGAGAAAACATCAGAGTTTGAAAGTTGGTTTGGACATCTTGAAGCTATTTTGGACAACACAACACTCGTAAATATGTCTTCGAAGTGGAAGACTCATTGAAGTTCGATTTTTCGCAAGAACAACTTAGACAAACTCATCAATCACTCTCTTAGACCTCAGACAATCTCCCAAATCCGTATAATGTCCGTAATGGTTAAGTAATGGTAATTATAAGGTGATAATTACATGTAAGAGCACTAAATCACATAACTGCAATTATTTTTCTATCAATCCTTATCGTGTTCAACAGTTTCACAATGATTAATAGTTATCTCAAATCTGTGCATTAGTGCAAAATATTCTGGCTGTACATATTTTACATGGGCTGTACATGGGATTTAAATATGAAAGGCTATAACTTTGTTTTCATACTTTTCCACGTGTTTTTCAAAACATAATTGTTAAATTGTAAATTAAATGTGATTAAATTCTTTGGAGGCGTCTGAATTCTCACTAAGTGCCGCTGTAGCCTTGTTGGAAGAATGCCGGATTAGAAACCGGGGAGTGGGAGTTCAAATCCAACTAAAGACCGTCGTGTACGTAGGGTGGTACACGTTAAATCAGTCGTGATCTCAAATGTCCTCACGTTGGTGTAGTGTGGAAGTTTGGAGGGTGAAGTGACAGCTTAGGTGTTCACCTCGTCATCTGACCGTGGTTCAAAATAAGAAGGTGTTATCCTTGCATCTTTCTCTCCGGGAATTAACCCGGATTGTCGCAAATAGACCGTTGTGTTGCTCTAGTGCGAAGTTAATTCAACACCCTTGTATTCTCACTGTATTTTATACAATTTCTCTGGCTTTCTCTTGTCTATAGTTTTTCGACTGAATGGATTGGAAAGCTGTCCGAAAATTACTATTATTAGCTATTTATCTACTTTATTTTTATTTATTCATTTTCCTAAACATATTACTCCAATTACATGACAAAAAAAATTAGACCAAAAGTACATAAAGTACAACTGACGTATAAAAGAAACCAGTACACACTCTCTCTCTCTCTCTCTCTCTAAAACAACAAAAACCACCCCATATGAAAACAATACAAAAACTATACATATTAGAAAAGTGACATATATAGGAAAAATCACGTTCACTCCATGACCACAGAGAAAAGAGTCAAATGCCTTTACAAAATGTTTTTAAACCTTAAAGGTATAGTATTACTAAAATGTATCAAATTGGCCAAAGAAAATGTCAAGGGTTGGGTGTAAACTATTGATCAGTCTGGCAAATAGGGTCGAATTTTTATATTATAACCACAACAATAAAAGTAATTTCAAGATAACCCCGATATGTATAATGCGAGTGCCTTTTGACTGCAAAAATAAAATATTTGCAATAAAAAAGTTCGTCTGACTTGTATTTAACACTGAAAATTTCTCTCGTGAATACGAGGAAAAGTCAAAAATGTTCAGCACTTTACTTTTTCAATTCGTTTACACAAATATAGGTGTGAACAAGTTCATAAATGAACTAAACATTATCCTTCCCTTTCGATACAGCGGTTCATAAGCATGCGTATTCCCTCCACAAAGAAGATTTTCGGTTAGTCATCCTACCATTTATATTAACCTCTTCCTCTACTCTCTTGTCCGTCAAACCTGCAGATAACATGTTACATTGTCGATGGTAACTAGAGATCGACAGTAAAACATCGATGTTTTGAAACATCAATGTTCAAAATTAAAATATCAATGTTGATAATATATCGTCCAAAAACCATCGATGTTCAAAATTAAACCATCAATGTTCAAAATTAAAACATCGATGTTGATAATACATCGTCCAAAAACCATCGATGTTCAAAATTAAACCATCGATATCGATGTTCAAAATTAAACCATCAATGTTCAAAATTAAAACATCGATGTTGATAGTACATCGTCCAAAAACCATCGATGTTCAAAAATAAACCATCGATATCGATTTTCAAAATTAAACCATCAATGTTCAAAATTAAAACATCGATGTTGATAATACATCGTCCAAAAACCATCGATGTTCAAAATTAAACCATCGATATCGATGTTCAAAATTAAACTATCAATGTTCAAAATTAAAACATCGATGTTGATAGTACATCGTCCAAAAACCATCGATGTTCAAAATTAAACCATCAATGTTCAAAATTAAAACATCGATGTTGATAATACATCGTCCAAAAACCATCGATGTTCAAAATTAAACCATCGATATCGATGTTCAAAATTAAACTATCAATGTTCAAAATTAAAACATCGATGTTGATAGTACATCGTCCAAAAACCATCGATGTTCAAAATTAAACCATCAATGTTCAAAATTAAAACATCGATGTTGATAATACATCGTCCAAAAACCATCGATGTTCAAAATTAAACCATCGATATCGATGTTCAAAATTAAACCATCAATGTTCAAAATTAAAACATCGATGTTGATAGTACATCGTCCAAAAACCATCGATGTTCAAAATTAAACCATCGATATCGATGTTCAAAATTAAACCATCAATGTTCAAAATTAAAACATCGATGTTGATAGTACATCGTCCAAAAAACATCGATGTTCAAAATTAAACCATCGATATCGATGTTCAAAATTAAACCATCAATGTTCAAAATTAAAACATCGATGTTGATAGTACATCGTCCAAAAACCATCGATGTTCAAAATTAAACCATCAATGTTCAAAATTAAAACATCAATGTTCAAAATTAAAACATCGATGTTGATAGTACATCGTCCAAAAACCATCGATGTTCAAAATTAAACCTTCGATATCGATGTTCAAAATTAAACCATCAATGTTCAAAATTAAAACACCGATGTTGATAATACATCGTCCAAAAACCATCGATGTTTTTCAACATCAGTGAATTTAAAAAGAAGAGTGCTCACCCCTTGGTGTTGCTGATAAAGTCGACAAAGCGTTTACACCGGAGTGGGTCGAAAAGTGGTCAGAAAAGGGGAACTTAAAACGTCCTCGCCACAAGAAGTGGAAGAAAAATAATTGCAACTCTGATGGTAAACGCGGCTTAAGCATGTATGTGCAGAAGGCAATATGGCAAACGTATAGATGTGTTGTAGCGAATGTGCGGATAATTTTCGACTTACCCTCGTACCATATATATTTAGTTTATTATTGCAATTAATTCTCTGATCATCAGATATTTCAAAGTAGTATAGTGTCGCTTTAACCCATCTAATGATTAAATATCCATTTCTCTGAAGAATATGGATTATTTTATCCTTTAGAAAAGATTTTCCACCTGTATTTACCTTAGAATTGTAGCTTTTTTGGGACGATTTTATTCCTTTTCTAGGAATGGAATCGTATGAAATTAGCTTATAGGCCCATTTCTGGATAATATAAGTATTTGGAAAAATATTATGTTGCTCATTTCTTAAAATTAGAATCCCTTGGGAGATTTTGTGTTTCTCCATTCCTTAGTGTAGAATCCTTTGGTAATATTCCATGGGTACTTTGCTTATAATATAATCCTTTGGAAATATTCCACGGGTACTTAGCTTAGAATATAATCCTTTAGAAATATACTATTTTTCTCTTTCCTTAGAATGGAACACTTCGGAAAAGATTATGCTGCTCATTTTCTTATAATACAATCCTTTGGAAAGATTCTATTGTTTATTAAAGAATCGATTGGAAATAAATTGTTTTTTCCTCTCCTTAGATACTTATGCTCATTTCCTTATAATATGCTCATTTGGAAAAATTATATTACTCATGATAGAATCTTTCGGAAAGATTCTGTTTCTCCTTTCCCTAGAACACAATTGTTTGAAAAGATAACCTGGGTCTTTCTTGATAATACAACCCTTCGGAAAGATACACAATTGCTCTTTTCCATAGAATAAAAAAACTTTGGAAAGATTTTATTGATTCTCTCTTTAAATAATAATTCTCTCTGAAATAGATACCTTCGGTGATGTTATATTGCTCATTTCATTAGGATAAAATCCTTTGGAAATATTCCACTCCTCATTTAATTAGGATAGATTCCTTTGAAAAGATTCTATTACTCATTGCGAATGGATGGTTTCCAATGAAAAAAAATCTACCACTCATTTCAATAGGATTGAATCCATTTTGAAACATTCCACACCTCATTTAATTAGGATAGAGTCCTTTTAAAAGATTCTATTGCTCGTTACATTAGGATGGATTCCATTGAAAAAATGTAGGGCTCCTTTAATTAGGATATAATCATTTGGAAAGATTATATTGATTATTTCATTAGAATAGAATCCTTTTAAATGATTCTGTAGCTCATTTCATTAGGATAGAATTACTTGGAAAACTTTTATTGCTAATTTCATTAGGCTATAATCCTATGAAAAGATTTTATCACTCTAATACTCATTTCATTAGGATTTAATCTTTGGAAATGTTCTATTGGTTAAGAAGTTCAAACCTGGTTAGAAATCACTCGTTGAAAACTGCAAGCTTGAATTATGCATGTGAATCCCCTCACAGACGGTTAAACACTACTCAGGTCGCATTATTTTGTCTATTGTCGTTACATTAGGATGGATTCCATTGAAAAAATGTAGGGCTCCTTTAATTAGGATATAATCATTTGGAAAGATTATATTGATTATTTCATTAGAATAGAATCCTTTTAAATGATTCTGTAGCTCATTTCATTAGGATAGAATTACTTGGAAAACTTTTATTGCTAATTTCATTAGGCTATAATCCTATGAAAAGATTTTATCTCTCTAATACTCATTTCATCAGGATTGAATCTTTGGAAATGTTCTATTGGTTAAGAAGTTCAAACCTGGTTAGAAATCACTCGTTGAAAGCTGCAAGCTTGAATTATGCATGTGAATCCCCTCACAGACGGTTAAACACTACTCAGGTCGCATTATTTTGTCTATTGTCGTTACATTAGGATGGATTCCATTGAAAAAATGTAGGGCTCCTTTAATTAGGATATAATCATTTGGAAAGATTATATTGATTATTTCATTAGAATAGAATCCTTTTAAATGATTCTGTAGCTCATTTCATTAGGATAGAATTACTTGGAAAACTTTTATTGCTAATTTCATTAGGCTATAATCCTATGAAAAGATTTTATCTCTCTAATACTCATTTCATCAGGATTGAATCTTTGGAAATGTTCTATTGGTTAAGAAGTTCAAACCTGGTTAGAAATCACTCGTTGAAAGCTGCAAGCTTGAATTATGCATGTGAATCCCCTCACAGACGGTTAAACACTACTCAGGTCGCATTATTTTGTCTATTGTCGTTACATTAGGATGGATTCCATTGAAAAAATGTAGGGCTCCTTTAATTAGGATATAATCATTTGGAAAGATTATATTGATTATTTCATTAGAATAGAATCCTTTTAAATGATTCTGTAGCTCATTTCATTAGGATAGAATTACTTGGAAAACTTTTATTGCTAATTTCATTTGGCTATAATCCTATGAAAATATTTTATCACTCTAATACTCATTTCATCAGGATTGAATCTTTGGAAATGTTCTATTGGTTAAGAAGTTCAAACCTGGTTAGAAATCACTCGTTGAAAGCTGCAAGCTTGAATTATGCATGTGAATCCCCTCACAGACGGTTAAACACTACTCAGGTCGCATTATTTTGTCTATTGTCGTTACATTAGGATGGATTCCATTGAAAAAATGTAGGGCTCCTTTAATTAGGATATAATCATTTGGAAAGATTATATTGATTATTTCATTAGAATAGAATCCTTTTAAATGATTCTGTAGCTCATTTCATTAGGATAGAATTACTTGGAAAACTTTTATTGCTAATTTCATTAGGCTATAATCCTATGAAAAGATTTTATCTCTCTAATACTCATTTCATTAGGATTGAATCTTTGGAAATGTTCTATTGGTTAAGAAGTTCAAACCTGGTTAGAAATCACTCGTTGAAAGCTGCAAGCTTGAATTATGCATGTGAATCCCCTCACAGACGGTTAAACACTACTCATGTCGCATTATTTTAGATTCTCAAGTTGACGAAAACTAATGAACAATACATATAATTATACGCGTAATCGGAATGATGGATTCACAAATGGCGTGTTCCGAAACACAGGACGGAAAACTACCAGCACACTGCTCCACCATCGTCAATTTCAAACTCCGCGATGCTTCAAGGAAAAAGGAAAAACTTTATTAAAAGAAAAGCTATTTATCATAGGATTCCGAAATGAGATTTGAATCCATCCCGCCGAACCCATTCTCAACAGGCCCCCCAAAAACTGTACCGAAGACACAAGTTATCTCGCAGATCCTGATTTATGGATCCCTTTAAGTAATGGATCACAAATCGATAGTGACTTATGGCTATGCCTTCTGTTGACTCTCCCACGGGAGAACTAAATTTTCGAAATTAAGTTACTTGATCAATATAAATTAATCGTGCTGCGTACCACAATCTCAGTCCTTGATGCAAGCATGCAGTTAAGGCGCACTAATTTGGCGGTCTTTTGGGGAGTGATTTTTTTTTCCTCTCTTTTGGCGACCAAAGTATCAATTGGGTCGCATTCGAGGGGATTTCAAAAGGAGTGCGAGAAGGATGTCGAATACAAGGAAATTTTAATGTAATTAGGTGCCACATGACTCTAATTCTATTCCTTGTTCCACACTCTACCTCTGTTATTCTATAATTAGTCCTATAATATCACTATACAATTTTAATTCTTGTGTTCTACACTCTCACACTACTCTTCTAATTCTTGTTCTATTTTTTGTTCAACACACTCCCATTGTACTATTCTAATTCTTGTTCTATACCCTCAATCGATAATTCTTATTCTTGTTCTATACTGTCAATCGATAATTCTAATTCTTCTTATTCACTCTCACTCTAGTTTTCTATTTGTTCTACACTCGTACTTTATTCTTCTACTTGTTCTACATTCTCACTCTATTAAATTTATTGTTCTAACACTAAAAACACAGCCAAACATACATTTATAAACAGACATATATAGACAAATAAACAGACAAACAATCATATATTCTAACCTGTATTCTCACACACACTCAAGCATACAAACACGAATACGCTGACAAATGGACAGACTAATAGACACATTGATATAAGCATAGACAGACAAATGTAGACAGATAGAAATATATTGACAAATAGTCGAGTAGATAGCTAGATATACACTACCCTACAATAATGGACCGGACGCCAGCGGATTTGCATAAAATCCAACTACTCGTTTGGATGTGTTTTTCGTGGTATGGCCTGGGACCTTTGCATGTTGTTCCTGGTAAATTAAACGCCGAAGCCTACAGGGATAGGTTCTTCCTAGGCTCTGTAAATTTTATGGAATGAAAAATATTACTTCGATGGTGACAACGCTCCCATGTCATGTTGCAGCCTCTGTCAGGCAGTGGTATTAAGATATGGATGTAAAACGTCTTCCCTGGCCTGCTCAGATTCCCGACCTAAACCCCATAGAACATTTGTAGAACGAGTCACAGCGACGCTTATGGACCAGGGAACCAAGTCCGAAATATACAGCTAAGCTGGCGACATTCTTGCAGCAGGAATGGACATAAATACCCATAGCTGTGTATCAAAACCTTGTTGAAAGTATGCCCAGAAGGGTTGCTAGTGTAATTTCAGCACGTGGGGATCACCCCCGCCCTTTTAAAGATGTGTTATTTTACTTATACAATCACATCTTGCTGTCCGGTTCATTATTGTAGGGTAGTGTATATTATAGGTAGGGTATAGACAAGTAGTCAGACAGACAAGTAATCGGACAGAACAGATAAAGGGACAGTTCCATAGTCAAGCAAAATGTAAAAATACACAAATATGTATGAAGAGTAGGCAATAATCATAAACAAGATTTCCGATATTCTAATAGTTTATTTCACGATAAAAATATGCACTTTAATTCTCAGAATCGGTTATGAAGATAATAACACTGTTTAGGAATCAAAAAAATAAGTGGAAATCTGTTCGATTTAAGGAATATTGGAATAAGTTTTTGAAATCGAAGACATATTTTTCTGAGATTCGTGTCACAGACTCTAAGACAAAAGCTACAGACATATCAAGAAAGTTATACAAATCTTTCAACTCAGGAAATTCATAGATTCGCTGTGCTGCTATACATATTTGAAGATTATAATAGAACCTATTTTCATGATTTGTTAACCCTTCTAGTGGTTGCTTCAACTAGGTATCTCGCCATTAGCTAAACTGATCATATCTTGATGGACGAGATATCTCGTCATTAGCTAAACTGATCATATCTTGATGGACGAGATGTGTCTCGTCATGAAAAGAAAATAAGCCAGATTTTTATCTCGTCATGATAAAAAAATTTGCAGCATCTTTATGACGAGATATCTCGTCTTTATCAAATTTGGTCAGATCTTGATGGAAGATATATCTCCTCAAAACCATTTGAAGGATTTACAACAGTAACGTCCCTAATTTTATGACACTACGACGAACCTAGTTCTCCAAGTAGTTTCGACGAGGTATCTCGTCTAAAGTCAGGTTAATTTTACCAAAGACGAGATATCTCGTTGTCATAAAATGCCCTATTACCCCATGGGAATGAAGATCAAAGTGTAAAAAGCAAGATGTTTCTTGCATAGAAGTGGTAACAATTCGGAACAGGTTTTTGTATTTGGATGTGCATTCCAACCATGACATTTTCCAGCGAACCCTTAAAGTCAATTATAAAGGATATTAGAATAGATATAACAACGTTTGTAGTGGAAACATACCTAACCACAAAGTTTTATTTGACCAATTTGTTAAACACACACAAACTTTTAAGAGTGTTTCATCAAAATCTTTACACCAAGACTACGCATACATTTCTCCTGAATTTCCTCATTAAGAAAAAGACAACTGACTTTTAACATGTTATGAAAGTAACGTTTCATATGAGCTTCTTCATTTCTATTTATCATTAAACATTACACGACACACCGAAGGAAATAATTTAAGAGATTACTTAGAAAAGAAAACAAGAAGCCCAAAGCGCATGTTACTGAACGAACTAAACTCAGGACTTCCTATTCTGTAAAATTACTAAAAGTAAACAAAGCCCCAGCTCCAGTGATAAATGGAAATATTCCATTGTTTACTTGGAAGTTTTAATTAACCGACATTCTAAGACCGTACTTAATTATTTTCGCGTTGCGTTTATTCATTTTTAAGCTTTTTGCCTCTCCACGCTATTGTCGATTTTCACCTTCTTCCAAAGCCAGTATAAATGATGCGATAAAGATTCATTAAAATTGCATCTCTTTACTGAGCAATGGATTTAATTATCGTGGAATTTAAAAAAAATTCCGGGTGTAAAATAAAAGCTGAAAGTTCTCATTCATTATACGATCCATATCAAATAGTAGATAATAGTAAATTGAATTGCATTTTAATGTGTGTATGATACCATGTATGTGAAATGGATTATATACAATTGCATGGAATATATATGTGTATTTACGTCTAAGCTGAAGAAACTATTAAAACGTCAAAACTGAGAAAATAAAATTTCAAGTTTACAATTTTTATTACTCTTGAAATACTCTTACAAGAGAAAATTATTAAATAACTTTTTAAATCTATAGTTAAGATGGGTAAACTCATTATTTTAAGTCTTAATGGTTGTTGCTAACTAATACAGTTATTATTAACTGCTACTAAAAGCAGTTAATTCGTTAACAATATCACATAGTGAAGCTAAATAACAGTTACAATTAACTGATAGAAATTGGTGTTACCTGTTAATTTAAACTAGTAATTGCCCAAATCCGAAGAAACTTCGGGATTTTATAACATATTTTTAAGTTTTTTAGTTTAATTGAATAACTTTAGTTTCTCGTTTCGTTACTTTAAAAATTACTCTCAATTTATCGATCGTTGATGCTTCAGAGAACAATTAAAAACCTGCTATTTAATAGCAACGCTGTTATTTCAATTATTATGCGAATAACATCCCAACTCCACAATGAACCGTTTCATCTTAAGCAATGCAGGGCGACAGTTCATTAATAAGATTTTGTTCGAATTGCATAATAACAGCTTTTTTAAAAGTTAATAACTAACAAAAACACTCAGTGAATAAATGTAGCGGTTTTTATGAACAATTAGAACTTGGCGTTAGTGGTTAATTTAAACAGCTAGGAATTGCCCAAATCCCAAGAAATTTCGAGTTTCATAACACGATTTATTGCATTTTAGTTTAATTAAATAGTTTTATAAACACGTTTCGTTATTTGAAAATTAATATCCCTCATTTATTGATAACTGTCAATGCGGTTGATAAAAGTTTATAACTGTTATTTAGAATAGCGTTAACATGTAACAACTGCTATTTATAATAATGTTAACATTTAACAACTGTTTTTTATACTAATGTTAACATTTAACAACTATTATTAAGAAGAATGCTAACATTTAAAAACTGTTATTTAATTGCTATAGGAGCAATCTAAACACTGAACCATTTACGCTAGTTCATTACTAAGAATTATGTACAACTTACGTTAATATCTCGCATTTATTGATAACACTTATTGTGTTCTATTACAGTTCAAAACTGTTATTTAATAATAACACTTATTTTAACTGCAATCGGAACAATCACAGTGAACCATTTAAACTAGTACATCAAGATTTATGTGCGATACATTGATATCTCATATGTATCGATAACATATATAATAACTGTTTTTTAGTAAAAACTAACATTTAAGAACTCTTATTTAATAATAACATTTTAACTACCGGAACAATCTCCGCAATGAGCCATTTCAAGTTCTTCGATTTGTATACAACTTATATAAATACCTCTGATCGATAATGTGTTACATAACAGATAGTGTTATTTAGTAATAACGGTAACGGTTAAACACTCTTATTTAGAAATAACGGTAATAGTTACTTAACTGTTATTTAGTAATAACGCTAACATTTAACAACTGTTATTAGCACTTATTTCAACTGCTATCTGAACAATCTCCACAGTGAATCATTCCAACTAGCTCATTACCAAGATTTATGTCCAACTTACACACCCAACCGATAAGAATGATTCAACGCGCCCGATATGATCATCTACTCAGCAGAGCAATACAGTAAAAGCCATCACCTCACGAGTCCGCTCATATCTTACAATGAATCTCCTTGCCACTCTCACGGGTGACAGGTGAGAGCGAGTCACACACAAATTCTGCAAAAATCTGCCGTCTAGCCTGACGCTTCCAACAACCACTTCACGAAATATGCGGGCCACTTTTTATTCTCCGAAATCTCCCCGACTCCAGAAGCAGTCCCGAAACAATTTTTCAAAGCTGAGAGAGAGCCAGAACGGGGCGAGTGGAGAAATGGTAATACATTTCCTTCCTCCGGGCGTTAAATTTGCAATGGCGTGTGTGGAAGTCGTGGCATCTGTTACTAAGCCGAGGAGCAATGATTTCGCTGGAGACAACGAAAGTCCCGTGTCTTGCAGCTCTGAATTTGTTATGACGTTGGGCGTTATTTAAAATTCAGCCACTCCTCTTAGGATGAAGAATGTAGGAAAGGAGATGTTCAGTTTCTGCTGGTGGTGTGGCGACGAATCTGGTAACCCGCTTTCTTTCATACTTTATTGCTTTAGATGTGGTAACACCTTGGAATTAGTGACGAAACGTCAACAATAATGCATCTTTTCGAAATCGACTCTTTTGGAATTATTATTCATAAACATTTGGGGGCAGATGGCCATTATTAACGTCTGGGTAGCCCAGTTGGTAGGTGATTAAATTAACGTTACATTGAAGCAACACAAAGGAATATTGATAACCTGTCCTTGATCAACCTCCGAAGAAAAAGTTCCAAGGACAACATCACGTAATTTTGAACCACTTTCGGATGACGAGGTTCGACACTCCAAACTTCCTCACCTCACCAGGGTGAGGACATTTAGGACACGACAGATTTAAAATGCAGCAGCTCCCTTTGTACACGTCGGACTTTTGTTGGATTCGTAAAATTCGATAAGGCGAAACGTTCACTATACTGCAAATTGACTTGTTTGGCATTGTTTACCTATAGAAATTACCAGGACCGTGGATGCCCAGTCGGTAGGTAGATGATTAAATTACTATCACATTTGAGCAACGCAAATATATTGATGACGGGCCGCGATCAGTCATGAAGAGAATGATCCATGAACATATCCTCGTAATTTTGATCCACGTTCAAGACTCGAGCTGGCACTCCACTCTCCAAACATCGATACTACGCCAACATGAGGACATTTGAGTCCACGACTCATGTAAAGTGCACCAGACCCTCATATACAAGACGGCCTTAGGTAGCGAAGTTGGAAGAGCAACAAGAGGACCGTTTTTTAAATGGCCCTGAAAAGATCCGCCGCCTTCTTTGATTTCTGTTATAAACTGCAACAGGCTGAACTAAAATTCTTTTTTTTTCCAATAAAATTTCATCCGATAACGCTATAAATTCAATTGATGTGCGAGACAAACAATCGTACAATGTTGCCAAAACGCGATAACAAATAACGTCTTTCTTGGGTGCCACGTAAGATATATATATATATATATATATATATATATATATATATATATATATATATATATATATATATATATATGTTATATATATATATATATGTATATATATATATATGTTATATATATATATATGTGTATATATATATATATATATATATATATATATATATATATATATATATATATATATATATATATATATATATATATATATATATATATATATATATATATATATATATACAGAGAGAGAAATTACGCCATTAAAACGGAAAAAAAAGGAATAACTTTCGTAACTGAACTTGCTTTAAAAAAAAGCAAGATGAGCCTAATCTGAACATGTGGAACAATATAAACTAAGAATTCTTAAGCACCTCAGGTATTCTCACAAACGAGATTCCGAGAATGAAAAGCCATAAGACTTCGAACGCACTCGAAAAGAACAACGCAAAACACAAAATCGATAACAGCAATTGTCTCGGTTTACGAACGCTCTCGCGGAATAAATCGTCCCACCAAACTTTCAGAAGAAGCAGGCAAATTTGCGGTGAAACAACAAAACGAAGCTCAAGACATTTTGTTCCCGAGTGTAACAATCCGAAAAGTTTCCCCGCCTCACTGCGGAGCACGGCGGGGAAAATAAGATTCCTAATTAAAATGTCCTCCAGTGGTAAATAGCAGAGCTTCAGGAAAACGGTGTTTCCAGGGAAATGATAATCAGTTGCGCAAACACTTGGAGATGAAAGCATAATTACCTTATCTGTGCAATTATCGAAAGTACTTCGGATGGGGAAGGCGGTTGTCTTAATCGTGTGTGGCGTTTTTGTTGCACTGCTTCGGTTTGGTCTGTGTGTGTCATTCTTGGTGAATTGTTCCAAAACTTGACTGTTTTGCGAATTATTAATAAAAAGTTTCAAGTATGGTTAGTTTCTATATATTATTGTTACATACACAAAAAAATATACAAATACAAATATTGACGGCCAGCTACAGGCTCAAGCCCAACAAGGCTGGTTCTTTGTTTATGAATTCCCCAATTCCCACTGACTATCCAATTGTGTCTTAAATTCGTACACTCCCTTTGAATTAACTATATTTTCTGGCAACGTGTTTCAACTGTCTATTACCCTATTAAAGTAGTAGTTTTTCCTTAAATCCCGATTAAAATGTGTCTTATTCAATTTATACCCATGGCCCCTTGTTCTGTTATCCCTATTGAAATTTAAGTCCTCTGTGTCTCCTTGTTTTACAAACTTGAAAAGCTGAATCAAATCCCCCTTCCTTCTTCTTCTTCTTTCCAGTGTATACATGTTTAGCTTACTTAAACGTTCATTATAGTCGAAATTTGCTAGCCCCTTTATTATTTTTGTAGCTCTGTGCTGAACCCTTTCAATTGATTATATGTCCTTTCTCATATATGGAGCCCAGAATTGTACAGCATATTCTAGATGTGGTCTTACTAAACCCTTATATAACGGCAAGATTATATTCTTATTCCTTGAAGTTACAGTCTTTTTAATATACCCCAATAACCTATTAGCCTTTTTACCCGCAGCTGAACATTGGTGACCCATTTTAAAATCCCTGTGAATTATCACCCCAAGATCCTTGACTGTTTCTCCCTCCTTTACCTTTACTCCCTGCAGACAGTACTCGGCTCCACTGTTCCTGTAACCCATATGCAGAAGTTGACATTTCCCCATTCATGTCATTTAATATGACATACCCCATTTTACAGCCCATTCGGATATCTTATCAAAATCCCCTTGTAAATTTTCTATCTGTAACTTGGTATCCACTGTCCCCCATATTTTTAAGTCATCTGTAAATATACTGATTCTATATACATATATCTTCTATATATTGATACTATACAAATATACAACGACTACACCACATAAATCGATGTTATTTGTGTATTGTCGAATAGCAACAACGCATGCAAATACAAAAATATCGACAGTTACGGGATTCGTTCAACAATCTTCAAATAACATAGACCAGAGATGTACAGACCTGTTAAGAAACAGGGCCAAGTACAGGGGTTGGACAAAATAATACGAACACTTGTGAAAAAATAGCACTCGAAAGAAACCTCTCGTATACTCCTGCCCTATAGCGGTGAAGAGTGCCTGACTAGCGGATGAGAAAGTACCCACATCAGTCTGCTACTAGCAGTGATAGAAGTCGGATGCGAAATATATTTATGTGTTGAAATTGCGTTATGGCTGACCTCTCTGATTTCGAAGGAGGCATGATTGTTAGGGCCCTTCTTGATGGAGCCTCAGTAACGATAACGGCCACCCTTGTAGGTATTGGGAGAAGTAAAGTGCCGACTGTAATGTCAGCATATTTGAAACAGGGGAAGACATCATCTAAAAAACACAACAGTGGTCGAAAATTGAAGCTGAAAGACAGAGACAGAAGGGTTTGAAGCGGATTGCGGCAAAGAAACACAAGACAACAGCATCCCAGATAACATTTGGGATGAATACACATCTACAGGAAGCAGTTTTATCTAAATCTATCCGGTGTGAACTGCATATGGCAAATATTCATGGTAAAGCGGTTATTTCAAAACCTTTGATTACACCAAGCAATGCCTTGAAGCGACGAATATGGTGTCGGGAGGATAAAAATTGGACAGTATAACAATGGGATAATGTAATATGGTCAGACGAATCGTCTTTCACATTATTCCCGACAAATGGACGTGTTTACGTTTGGAGAACGCCAACAGAAGCCTATCAAGTTGACTGTCTTCGGCCTACTGTTAAACATGGCGGCGGTTCAGTGATGATATGGGGTGCGATATCACACCGTGGTCTTGGCCCACTTGTTGTTCTGAATGGCCATGTTACAGGAGAGGATTATATCAGTCTTCTGACAGACCATCTTCACCCAATTGTGCAAACTGTGTTTCCTGATAAACGACCAGTCTTCCAAGTAGATAATGCCCCCATTCACACCTGTGGAATTGCCCGAGACTGGTTTTATGAACACGGCGATGAAATAGAGCACCTCATCTGCCCCCCCCCCAGTCCCCTGATCTAAATATAATTGAACCTTTGTGGGGTATTTTGGAAAACAAGCTGCGCAGTCGATTTCCCTCTCCAAGGACACTTTATGAATTAGGGACTTTTTTTTGCAATTTGAGTGGGAACGTATCCATCTGAATGTTGTACGTGACTTGTATTTGTCAATTCCACGTAGGATACAAGCTGTAATTCATGAAAAAGAGGACCAACGGCCTATTAATTAAAAAAGAAATATCTGTTCACATGTGTCGTCATCTGACCGTGGTTCAAAATTACGAGGTGTTGTCCTCGGATCTTTCCCTTAAGGGACTGATCCCGGACCGTCGTCAATAGCCCGTTGTGTTGCTCTAGTACGGCGTTAACTAAAATTACCTTACCTTACCATACCCTGTTCACATGTGTTCATATTATTTTGTCCAACCCCTGCAGATACTCATTAAATTATGGGAGCGCCACGAAAAGAGCCATGAAAGTTATCTATCATAAGTAGGGCAACTTCATGCAACAAATGCAACTTGTTTTCATGCGTTCTACGCTGCATGTAAAGTACTAAAACCAAAATTTCTCCTACATGGGGTGTATTGCAAGTGAGTTATAACCGCAACATAAATGCAACTTTCTGCATAAATGCAACTTTTTGCATAAATGCAAGCACCTGCAACTTTTTAAAATATAGCTTAAAATTGATTAATTTTAAATTACTATTTCATGTTTTGCTCTCTAAATCAACCCTTCGATCACGTGTGTCTGATCTTGCGGATCAAACAAGTTCATGGAAAGAAGGTGTTCGTCCTAAGACGAAAGTGAAATAAATGGCAAGAAGTACTTTAACACATTGGTTGGCACTCTTGATAATCCAGAAGAAACTTGCGTAATCGACTGCAGAGTTTGCGAGGTGAGTGTCGATCATCAATATGTTGTTCGCCTTGTAGATGACGTTTTAAAATCTATGAATGTTGAGAGAAAGGATTCTGCGATTCTACTATCCGATACAGCACATTATATGACGCAGGTTTTCAATGTTAAAGATATTACTGGCCAAGGATCGGCCATTCAACGTTCTTCTGTATTTAATGATGCGCACATTATAATACTGTTGTACACTACTAAATTGTCAATATTATTTGAATTTTTTTCATTTTTTGCAAATAATTAATTTTAGAAATTTGTGTATCAAATTTTTTTTTTCTAATGGCGGGCACATTTGACCGAAGTCATTGGCTACTACAAGGCCGGAAGTGATGGCCACTTGTGAAGGAGCACCCAGTGGGAGGACCATCATTGCTCCTAACAATTACTTCGTAATTTTGCACCATGTTCAGATGACGAAGCAACACCTGAGCTGGTATACGCTTACAAACATCCATGCCCGAACCCGGATTCAAACCGGGGACCTTCCGATCTAGAGGCTAACACCTTAACCACTATACCGGTTGGTCGGCGTGTATCAAAAATAAATTCAACTTTATTGCCATACATGCCACTTTAGGGAAAGATAAATGCAACTTTTCCCATTTTTACTGCAACAAAAAAGTTGCCCTAATCATAAGTATATTACCTATTTTATTTGTATTTATTATTTGTACTTAAAAATTGTTACAAAAAAGCGCACATGTAAATAAAATATTTAAAAATGTTCGCATGTGTATTTTCTAAACGATATTTCTAAATGAGATTCCAAAAGGTTTGACGAGATTCCAAGTAGTTGCCAAACCTTGTCCCTTGATTTCGTTTAAAAAAGCAATTTCTAGTTATTTCGTAAGGTTTTGAGTTATTTTCTACGTGAGACTTTTTTTATGCGGTCCCTATTCACCGCATAAAAAATACTTCTTAAATGTGTTGCGAAAAATACTTTTTGTAGCTACTCGTGAAGTTTTGGAAGATTTTTTTTAATACTTTCACTTTTATGTGGTCCCTATCCACCGCACAAAAACAGGTTTGAGTGTATATATAATTTATCAAAATTTCCGCATGTTTAAGTTATAAGTATGCAAGCAAATATTTTCTCTTAGTTTTTATATAATCTGGTCCTTATGTTTCCAAATTATATCAACACATATCACAAGACAGACAAAAAGTTGTATTCATACTACGAGTATATTCAAGATTCGCTTCTTCAATAGCAAACATTTAATGTTTTCGTTTAAATATCATTTCAGTGACTTTGTTTTCAAGTACTGCTTGGTTAGTAGCCAAAGCCTGCCTAATGACAAGTAAAACATTGTTTTCTCCAAACTTTTCCCGCATAAGCTTGCATGCTGGAAAGCGACACATTCAAGTTGGTAAAGTTGGCAATCTCTCAACCAAGAAAGAACTTTAAAATATTCGAAAACTCTGGAATTCTTTATTACTTTAATGGCTTTAATAATGACAATGCCATGGGAAAACTCTGGCTTTAGTTGCAAAACATTTTCAAATTATTTTTATTAATGAAAGTTCAAAATTACGATCTTTTATAAGTGAATTTCAGCCAAAAATATTAATGTGTTTTTCCAGCTGCATCATAACATAATTGGAAAATTTATCTCAGTGCCAGAAATAATGCCAAAATAAATTAATCGTAATAACCGTTTGATTGATTAGTTAACATAAAATTATCTCTTGTTCAATTATAAATTTTGAACACAAATGTCTACTTTAATACAATTGATATAAAGTTTTGCATCAAACTCACGCAGCATTTCTGTAAAAACATTTGACTCACAAGGCTGAGAAATTATTTTGAAAAAAAAAATTCATTAGGTATAATTATCTTTTTTTACAGAAGAGGTTTGTTTTAAAGCTAAATACAGAGAACCCTTGTAGTAACCATTTTTGTACTTTGGTTAAGTCACTGAAATATAATTTAAGTATATCGCTTGCATTAAAAATTAAAGCCAAACGTGACCAAAACGGTGATAAATCAAATTAGTTATGAATCGGAACTATATTATTTATTCTCGTATTTGTTTTTGGTTCAACCAAGGACCGTTGAGTATATGGGGGTTTGTATACGTTAAATCTGTTGTGATCTCAAATGTCCTCATGGAGGCATGGTGTGGAAGTTTGGAGAGTGGGGTGCCAGCTCAGGAAGTGATCTTTTCATCTGACCGTGGTTCAAAATAGCGAGGTGTTGTCGTCAGAACCTTCCCTTGGGGATTGATCCCTGACCGACGTCAATAACCCGTTGTGTTCCTGAGAACCACTTTAGTTAATTACCATTAACGGCAGTTTGTTTGCGGTTATCTTAAAAAACAGTCTCTTTGAATAGAACTTTCAATCAAACCAAACAATCCAATTAACAAAACTTCAGGGTGAGTTTTATTTAGCTATTTAAATCAACTTGTAAAAAATACTAACTAACCAACTTAAATTAAAAAAATTTCTACGTTTGTGATTATTTTGTTAAAAATCTCGGGTTAAAGGTTATGCAGCAGAACACACCAGTGTGTTTCTTCTCTTCTACCCCCATCGGAACTGCTTCCAAACATTTCCTGGAACATCAGCTGTTTCCAAAGACACATGTTCGAGCTCTCTTCTGCGCATGTGCCCCGTTTGAAAGTGCTAGCGTCTATTTGTGTTACGAAGCGAGAGTGCAAATTTTCTGACATTCGTACTGTATATGTGTACCGATTTCGTTTCTTGTCTGTAAATAAATGTTGTGTCTCTTCTTGAGAATTTATTTTTTTTATAGCAGGCCTGATAAGTATGCTATGTCACAATTAGTAATTAGTAATATTTTTTCGTAAATCCGAATACCACAGGCCTACCCTAATTAATACGCGTTTAAGTTGTTAATCTTCACTATCATCAAAAATAAAGTGTGCTTCAAAACTTCATATACAAGTGTTAATACGCACAGGAAACACGTTCAGCCGTAGTAGGAGCATTGTCGCCACTAGCATTATGCTTAACAAGAAAAAGCCTCTCAAAAATGTTTTAGTTTTTGAATACGATATACGTAAAATCCTTCTAGAATTTATCATTTGATAGTTTATTTTATACGAGAGTTGAATGGAATGCAATTAGATCCCATAGAAGACCACCTAAATGGATGTTTCGGGGTTTTCGATCGAACGTCAGTGGTGTTACGGGATATGCAGCAAAAACCCATATTCGAAAACTTGAAACCCTTCAAAATTTCTCACTCGGGATAATTCTTAATGCCCCATGGTTCTAAAGGAACATCCAAATTCGTATAAAGACCTGAATGTGTTTAAATTGCCCTAAAATTATTTCTCAAGATGTAGGAAATTGACAATACCGCTATCCAGAAAATTCGCAGATATGACTTTCGTCGGAGAAATTGTAAACGGACGAGCCATTATTAATTCCAGATACTTAACACTTTAAGCACCTGTTTTAATCTTTTACTGTAACCTTACATATTATCGCATTCATTTAACTTCACCCCTTATCCATTGTAAGAACTCTTGGTTGATGCTCGTCACAAGCAAGCTCCGCCCACTCATCTGTTTTTCATTTCAAACTACATTCTGGCACAAGACTTAGGCACGGTACACACATCCGGTTTTTCCAAAGTGCGGGGCCGCTGCCGCAACGCAAGTGCGGTCTGAGATACAAGAGATCCAATGGAGCAATGTACACATGCCTCCAGCGCCGGAGGGGCGACGCGCGTCCAACTTGAGTGTAATTTGTACCGCAGTTCCCCACGGCGCCTTACGGTCGCCGCACATGAGTCTCCGTTCTAAAGTACCTTGTTTTCATAAACAAATGGAATATAAATAATAATTAATAAATAGCTGTATCCCGTAACGTCCATTTTCTTTCAAAATATACTTTTTTTACACTAAGTAAGCGAAATAAACACGTTTTCTTCGACAGAATATGTATCGCAAATGGCGCGAAATGAATTCGTGCGTCATTTCACGGTTATGTGTGTATAGTTGAGCTTCGGTGCCGCAGCGGGGCCGCACGTTGAAAAATCGGATGTGTTCACCGAGCCTTAGGCATCTGTCATCAAAGCGAGTGAGTAAAATGTCTCGTGGAAACCGGAAGAAACTCTTAAAGAGAATTCGAAATAAGAAAGAACATGCTTTGTTGCAATATGACAACTCTAGACCACACACTTCCCATGACAAAATGTAAATTCTGAGGAAGCTGAAAGTCAATACAGTAGAGCATCCACTCTACAGTCCAGACATGGCGCGATTTTCATCTCTAAACTGAATTAAAACCTTCGTGGAAATCGCTACAGCTCCGATGAAGAAATGCAGACAGCGGTCAGGAGCTGATTGGGAAAACAGAGGGCAGATTCAGTAAACTTGTTCATCGTTGGCGGAAGTGCATTAAGTTATCCGGTGAATATGGTGGGAAATGAAGTTATGTAATTTAAATACTCATTCTAAGGAAGGTATATCGGTAGATATTTCAATTAACGTCGCACCGGAGGAACACATCGGGCTATTGGTGACTGTCCGGGATCAGACACGAAGAGAAAGATCCAAGGACAACACCACGTAATATTGAATCACGGTCAGATGACAAGGTAACAACTCACTCTCAAAACTACCACACCACTTCAATGTGATGCCATTTGAGGCCACGACAGATATAATATCACCAGCCCCTTTAGAACACGACGGTCTTTGGTTTTATTTAAACTTTCAAACCTCCGGCTGCAAACACACAATCTAAGGACATTTTGAAGTTTCATTCAATGAAATGTGCACATCCAACCACAAATCATTTTCTTGGAAGCATTACTTACCCTCGTACTTCATTACCAAATTTTCTCTTCAGGGGAAATCACGCATATCGAAAAGCACTTAAACCTTTATTGAGCGTGCTATGATAAAGTATAAATATCTTTCCACTTTAAGCTTTTTATATCGAATCACGCACGTTCCTTGAGAATACCCTTTTGGGCAAAAATAAAAGCACCGAAACACAGATACTTGCGAAGACTGTCATTAGCTTAATACTTCCAATGATTTTTTTTATCTTACTTCATTATCAGCATTTTCTAGTTTCAGCAATTCGTTACCAGGTGATAAGTGAAGACAGGTACTAACTTCGAGCGTTGGGTGTTTTTTTTTCTATTGCGTTGCAGTGGTACTTCAATGTCGAATTAAATCCTGGTTCTTTTATTTAGATTCGAGATGGAATTATTACGTGTTAGAACTTGGTACGCTTCGTGTAATATTCAGTAGTTGGTGAAATCTACTTTTTTGCTATATCGGGGCTCTTACAAAAATACAAACTTTAGTATACTGTAATTATGTTTATTTAAGATGATTGAAATGTGTACTATCATAAGTGCACCAAAGTGTTGTACTATCTTTACTTAAAGATTTGTATTACCTTAAGTGCACCGAAGAGTTGTACTATATTAAGTACACAAAGAGCTGTACTTTATTTTAAGTACATAAGATAGTAGAACTCTTTGGTGTAATTAAGGTATTACAACTCTTTGGCGTACTTAAGATAGTATAACTCTTAAGTACACCAGAGTTGAACTATATTAAGTGCACCAAAATTAGTGCAATCTTATGTACTCAAAGTGTTGTACTGTTCCAAGTACATAAAGAATGATTCCTGTAACGCAACGCTGACGATATTGTCTTATAAAGATCAACACAAACTGAAAGTTTGCGACGTTCTTGGCGCTTGCCAAGTACGTGAAAAGTCACACCAATTAAGAGGGATCGCCAAAAAATGCCACGATGGCACACACGGCGCAAACATTAACATTCAATGATTTTTTTTATTTTTTATTTTCGCATTGTCGGGATATTGGCATCCCATCGATATTGCCTATTTCAAATCTATATTATAATCGCATACTGTTATTAAAATTTAAAATATTATTTTGAATAATAATAACACACAGCTTCTGGGCATGCCTAACAATATTTCTCTTTATAGCATATTAGAGAACTTATGAAGGTGCCAAAATATCTGGAATTAATCTTTGGATGAAAGTGAAATAATGTAAACCAGTAGAAATGCTGGTCACGTGTTGGTAAACTTTGAAAGTGCCAGAAAAATTACCTTTATTCATTGAAATACTGACATGCAATATTCTGTAGTCAAAAATAGATAGATAATTTTAAATTCGTTTGCAAAAGGGGTTTGGGCACTTCTAAATCTTTTTTGTAATTGGTTCTCATTAATCAAGATGTTTTTAACGATTTATGCACTCAACAACTTTGTCTTCAACTCTGTTGTATTTCTCTTAGCAAATATATTACATACGTATTAGGTCTTTTAATACCCTTCAAGTGTTCTTTTTTACAAACCTAGTAAGCTAATTAATTATAACTAATTAGATTTACGAAGTAAATAATATTGTAGAAGTAATGATATTACTTGGTAAATGCTTAAGAAGGTTAAAGCGTTTTATGTATTAATTGCATTTTTTGTTAATCCAAGTATATGGAACTATTTTATAAGTGTTTCATACACTTATTCTGAACGTGATATATTTTGTCTCGTTTTAATAATTCTATTTTGGCACTTCGACATCAAACATTCCGAAGAATAAATTTCGAATAGATATGTGATAACGGATTGGTCAACACCATTTAGATTAAAAGCCAAACCTAGCCAAAACTTCGATAAAGTACATTTTAAGGTAACCCGGATTTGTATCTCGCATCAGCATATAAAAAGCAGAAGTAAAACCTTGTCTGGTTTTATTGTTAACACTCATAATCCTTCTCATAGTTTCAACATTGTTAAATACTTGATAAATATTTATAAAACAAAAAGAACTAGTTGATAACATCAGTGCTAAACTTTTATAATTGCTATTATCTATTCATGGAAAAGTGTTTTACATAGGTTTCATATCTTCTTTCAATCCATTTATAATGAATATATCATCCAGAATTCATTTCCGAAATGATATAAATATTACCGAAAAATATGTAAAAGAATTTCGCGTACTTCATACTGGTGATTATTCAAATCTATGTATAAAAAATATGTTTGCGTGTATGTATGAATATTTTATATACCACTCTACACCGTTTGACTAATCCACACCAAATTTTGTACACTTATACTTTGGGATCTTTTACTTCTGCGGATAACATAGGTTATTACTTTCCTGTCTTCAGACCAATCAATAGCACTTTCAACCATGAAAATTAGCACACGGATAGTCCTAAAAGTGCAACTTGATGCCCCAATTTTAAAATATAAGTTCGTTTTCCTGCAATAAATGGATATGGACAAGGAAAAACGTTCTAAAAGAAACTGAAAGGATACAATGCTTCGTATTCTGGACTCGCGTTTTTCTATATAAGCATAACTTTGTCACAAGAAACGCCGAGCGAGTAATAATTAAAATATTTAATTTTTCATAGCTTGCAATTTATATTGAAACACGAAAAGCCCAAACGAAAAATTCACTGATCAGAAAAGCGTAATTTTGTTATTTGAGATCTGGCCAACCAGAATTAATGTTTTAGTTTATAAATTTAATTTAGAATACCGTGTTTGTGTATTTGAGTTAACAGAGGGAAATGTCGCGGTCATATTTGAGCATTACTAAATTTCATAAATCTTTATCGTCTTTATTTATTCTAGTCTTTTTTGCTCTATTTCAGCACGGGAAGTCGAAATTCAACACTTTGCATATCTTTCGTTTTTCAGAAATCTGGATGTTTTCATCGGAATTTCGTTTCTGTTTGTATATTAGGGTGGTCCAAAATTTCGAAGGTGAAAATATTTTAGGTCCTACCCTTCTATTTTGTTCCAATGTATTAAAAAATAAGTCAGACAAAATTTGAAAACATTTTAATGATATTATGAGGTAGCTCAATGCAGATCAAGTTTGCATCATTGTTCACTAGTGTTAAATTGTTTGCATCATTGTTCAGTAGTGTTAAATTGTTTGCATCATTGTTCAGTAGTGTGTTGTCAAAAAACCAAACTAACCACAAATAAAATTGATATTGTAATCAACAAAAAATAATTGTATTATAAAAACATCATTTTTATTTAAACGTCATTTTTATAAATACGTCAGATCGCAAGGCTGTGTTTGTTGTTGCTGAAACGGCAATGAGTTTGGGTTGTGAAGTGTATGACATTATCCTAAGCAGTTCTATTCACCGAGAAAGAATGAAACACCGCTCTAATATGTTTCAGCAGCTGAAAACTGAAATCCAGGCACAGAATGCTAAATTAACAGTTCACTGGGATGGTAAACTGTTACAAAACTAAACTGGGAAAGAAAAAGTCGACAGACTTCCTGTCATAGTATCTGAAAAAAGTGACCATCAATTACTTACAGTGGCCAAACTTGCATCAAGAACCGGAGAAGATCATCAAGCTGTTGCAGTTTATGAAGCTTTGCAGGACTGGGGCTTAGCTGACAAAGTGTCTACTATGTGCTTTGACACAACGAGTGTGAATACTGGCTAAAGCAATGGCATTAGTGTCTTACTGGCTAAAGCAATGGCATTAGTGTCTTACTGGAACAAAAAATGAACAAGACCCTACTATATTTGGCATGTCGACACCACATCATGGAATTGATTACTAATGCAGTTTTTAATAAATGCATGGGATTCTCTCTTCTGTACTAGAAAATTTTATAACGGTACTTTTTTCATTTACAAATAAAACATCGACAACGTAAAAACAGCGACAAGTATAAACATCGATGTTACAAAAACATTGACTTCAATTTATCGATGTTTTTTTTAAAAACTTCGATATCGATGTCGCATCCCTAGTCGAAACCACTTGGATGGTTAAACTAAGCTGCAAAATTGGAGAATGAATCATGTAGCTGTTGATTTTATACGGTTTATATTCGTTATTGCAATTCGACAATAAACAAGTAATAGCTATTTCTGTAATACGTATGTTAATACCACATATAGATAGTTAAGGGGGTCCGGGACACATTGAAATTTTTTTTTTATTAATTAATTTAGAATTTTGAATTTTTTTGTACTGATTACCAATCTAACTAATAAGCAAAATCGCAACACAAAATTTTTCCAAAAGTTTAAAAAAAATTTTTAATTAAAATTTTTTGAAGAAAAGAGGGGTCATTTTAAATTGCTAAAACTCAAAATATTCTTGACCAATTTTCAAAATTCTTGCAGTAAATTATTCACAAATTTATAAACTTTAATTCTGATTCAGCACTTAAAAAAAATATTAATTTAATAAAAAATAAAAAATATTTGAATGAAAATGTTTGAAAATTTTAAGGTACTTTTTTTTTTAAATGTCATATTTTTAAAAGTAAATATTTGTTTCAAATTTGCTGAATCAAAATTAAAGTATAATGTTTGAAAAAGATATATTCCAAATTTCAACCCTTAAACTTTATCGGTTTTCGACTTATAGCAATTTGAATACAGGAATTCTTGAAAAAATGTATCATGGAGAAAAACGCATTTAAAGTTTTAAAGACAGATGTTGTTGCCATGACAACAACTGTCAAGAGTGTTAGATTTTCAAAACAACGCACCACAAAAATTATTATATCTCTAGTTCTAATTAAGATAGAAACATGATTTAAACGTCATTTTAAGCAGAAAAACACAGAGAGAGAGAATTTCTTAAAATAATAAAAAAAAATCGAAAATTTGACGATTTTTGTGTCCCGGACCCCCTTAATGATTTTCAACTTTGAAGTTCTTAAATATTACTTCGATATCATCTAACACAATACAGCTAGTATAAATTCCAAAGTGACTCGTATTAAAAATAATAAAAAATGTATCGTTTTTCTACCATATTAGCCACCTGTTTTTTTTATAACGATCTTTAATGGGAACTGATATTATAAAAAAAGTAAAACCATTTCCTCCAGTGACTTTTCTTCACAAAGTGCTTAGAATTCTCCATCGACTTTTATAACACTTTAATAGTTTTCTTGATAATCTATGCAGGAGCCAAAAAGGAAGCTGCTCTATCTTTACTGTTAAAAGATAAAAAAGTCCTTGGTGATTCTTTTCCTGTTCTTAGCTTCTTACTAATGAAAGTTTGCATCACGACATTTTAGGAAGTGCTTTTAATCCATTGAACTCACCGAACAATAGGGCACTTGTACCGGGTCAGGAACTCTAAAAATATCACAAAAGACTGCTATCTAAATATGAAAAAACTTTTGTATTTCGGTATTATTGCGGAGGGAAATGTTTTAGGAAGTTAATTTTGTTATTCTTGTGAATGTCGTATCGATGAATGCATGGATCAAATATTGCACTGAATCGTTTGTTTTATGTTACTCATGAATAAATTAATTCATGTCAAGGTACTATTTTTCATTATCTACAAACCTTACAAAAACAATCTTCTACAGTTCTTCATTCACAAGTATAAACGATGGCATTACTTTAAATTTAAGTTAGGGGGGGGGGAATTCCATAACATATTGCTTAAATTTCGAGCAAAACCGTATATATACATACTGAAAAACGTTGCAAAGAAATCGATGATTTTTGTTTTTGTCGAATGGCAACTAACTAACTAACTAACACCAACACACACTCCCGTGCCTAGTGTCGTGAGACACTGTACCAGTTTAAATAAGTGTGGTTGGATGAGTAGAGCATGCCACCAAGGTGACATGTCTACCCAGAATGTTAGAGCACATTACATTACATTTATACATCCTTACATCTATACAGTATATACATTAAATCATTATACTAGGTTACATTATAAATATATATATACATCATGCAAGGTGAGAAAAAAGTTCGTTTTTCTTAGTCTCTTAGGATAATCAAGTCCTGATGATTTTCAATGAATCTCACCATGTTAATAATTTTAACCCTCGAGCCCTTGTTACATGCAATGTTCCTGAGCCATGCAATTTTAAGGTGGTCGGCAGGTGTTCTCATATGCCATGAGGCTGTAAGGGGGCAAACTGTGATGTAATGTAGAGGTGTGCCAATTTCACCACAGGAGCAGTTTTCGGACTTTATTTTCTTAAACCTCGTTAGGTAGGATGGGAATGGGCCGTGCCCTGTGAAGAAAAGTGTCTCTTCCCTGGTCCAACTTGATGATTTTAGTGACACTTTTGGTAACACATCGTGCACCGTCCTGCCTGTTTCTCCTTCGTCCCATTCATTCTGCCATGCATCAAGTAGCCAGCTAGTGGTTTCCTTTCTGTAATGGCTCTTGGGCCATTTCACCCCTTCATCTACGCATTCCATTGTTGTTGCCTCTTTTGCTCGAATGGCAACAAAGATTGACCAGATCTTGATGGACGAGATATCTCGTCATAAGTAGAAAACTGACCAGATCTTGATCTCGTAATGATAAAAATTGGCAATAAATATCTTGACTCATATGTACTCGGTGTTAGCTTAGTGTGAAGTGGACTTGTTTCCAAGTGGTTTCGTCCATCACGATTGGGCCAATTTTGCTAAGGACAACCCATTTCGTCACCAGGGTATCGCCTACTTTTGATGATGCCGCGATCCAGATCTGGTCAGTTATCTTTTAATGATCATGATCATATTTTTTTCTAAAATA
This sequence comes from Metellina segmentata, assembly GCA_947359465.1. Lineage (NCBI taxonomy): Eukaryota > Metazoa > Arthropoda > Arachnida > Araneae > Tetragnathidae > Metellina > Metellina segmentata. Next base: position 109,506,699 of record OX375877.1, on the reverse strand, counting down.
TGAGACATCTCGTTCTACAAGATCTACTGAGTTTAGTCATTAGCAATATACCTCGTCGCAAGACAACTACCAGGATTGTGAATACACTTTTATGAAGACACATCTTTGTATATGTACTGCACAAAATGATTTGGGCTTTCGTCTAGGCTAGGGATTCCCAATCGGTGGTACGCGACAACGTTTCAGGTGATACGCAAGGATGATACGAATGACCCAAATATTCTACGAAGTTTGTTCGATTTTTTAGTATGTACAACCACGTTATAGGAAAAATGGGATGATATGAAATCAATTTGGGATTAACGTTTTTATTACATTGTAATACATAACGCTAACAATAGCACATTTTTTAAAGAGAAACTTTGTTGCTGATAATCTATTTTTATTCAATGGCTCTCTCGGCGAAATTAAGTTGATATCTCTCCATGTCTTATGCCATTTGTTACTAGTTACTAGTGTGAGAGTGGTTTTTCTGAACTTTTGTATATAAAAAATAAATATAAAAACAGAGTATGTGTGAAGCTCCATTGCTCCTGATATTCATATTTTATTATAAGACAAACAACAAGTTTCGCGCTAAAAATTGATTTTTGATTATGTTAATCTTTGTATGCTTAGTTTGTACTAATTATTTAAAATTATTTGTTTTTAGACCTGTGAGTAAAAATTAAAACTGTAATTTTCAATAATTGTTTTATTTTTTTTCCTTTATTAAAACATCATTAATACGGAATACAAGTGCATTAATCATAAAATATGAAGCTTTCTTAGTATTTTAATTAAAATAAAACAAGCCATTGGCACTTTTCTGACATTATATATCCTAGAAAAATATAAGACTGGTGGTGCGCCAAAAATTTCTAAAAATTTTAAGTGGTACGCAGCTACTAAAAGGTTGGGAATCCCTGATCTAGGCTATTGAAGGCTATTGATAATGTATTCATAGCCAATTTTTTTCGGGATTTGTCAAAAATAATTATAAAAATAATTCAAGAACTACCGTTAATGCAAAATTCCTTTTTCTACAAAAATGAAAATCGGTGAGATTCACATGTAGGCTGTTTTGTGCATCTAGTAATGAAAGGAATTTTCTGTTAAGCTTAACAGAAAAGCGAGATAAAAGTGAATAATTTTTCTTTAAACACTAAAATTATATTAACGAATTCTGAGAATCTTTATACCGATATTTTTGTGGAACAGCTATTGATTAATTAATTCAAAATCATTTTTTTACCACATAGCAAAAGAAAATCGACAAAGATATATACATAAATAAATAAATCATGAAAATCGCTTGAGAAACATACACTCAATAACAAAAAAATCGACTCTCCAAGAAGAAGTTGTCCGATGGAGACAAAAATTGTTGATAGAAAAATTATGTACAGAATAGAAAATGATTAAAACTTCAGAACAATTGAATGATTTATTTCAGAGTTACATTAACGAGCTCAATAAGGTGTTGACCCGCCTCTAGCCTGGATGCAAGCTGCCACACGGCGTGGCATAGACCGATAAATCTCCCGGATGGTCTCCTGCGGTATTTCTTGCCAAATTTGCTCCAATTGTCGGACTACATTATCAACATTCCCTACCGGATGCAGTTGCCTTTCCATTATATCCCAGACATGCTCGATGGGAGAGAAATCTGGTGATCTGGCTGGCCAAGGAAGTGTTTGACAACCTTGAAGACAGTTCATAGCAACACGTGCCGTATGTGGTCTGACATTGTCTTGCTGAAAAAATAAGACGAGGGTACTGCGAACGGAACGGTAGTAAAACAGGTCTCAGAATGTCGTCAACGTACCGCTGTGCAGTAAGTGTACCTCTAATGACAACCAAAGGGGTCCGGCCATCAAGGGAAATGGCACCCCAGACCATAACTTCTTGTTGAGGGCCCGTGTGGCGTGCAATAGCGAAAGTAGGATTGGCACGCTGCCCTGGGCGTCTTCAGACACGTCTTCGATGATCGTCAGGACACAGTTGGAAGCGGGATTCGTCGCTAAAGACTATACGTCCCCAGTCAGAATTATTCCAGCCTGATCGAGCCAAGCACCACTGTAATCTGGATCAACAGTGTACAGGCGTAAGTGGCAGGTGGCGTAACTGTCGGTACGAGCGTAGATTTCGCTCTCTCAGCCGTCTGTGAATGGTCATGGTGGACACTCGTGTGTGGGTCGCACGACTGATGGTTGATAGCGATGAATCAGGCGCTGTGACAGCTGATCTGACAATCACTCTGTCCTCGCGATTTGTTGTGGTTCTACGTCGACCGCTACCATTATGACGCTGAAATCTGCCATTGTCCACCCACTCTTGCCAGCATCTTCTAATCGCCGCATCGCTTCAATTCACATGACGAGCGATTCTCTGATTTGCCAAACCGACCTCTTTCAAACTCTGAAAGTTGCTCGTAATGAGCTCGAATCCTGCGGTGAGGCATTTTTTCAGTCGTTGAAAGGTATCCTAAATCGCGATGCAGCAGAAATTTTTAACAACAGTTCAAGAACAACTCCTTATATACATCTGCTGGATGCGCAGTTCCGATGAGCTGGAGATCGCACTATTCATTCATCGGACACCAAATTTTAATCATTTGCATATTTGGTCAAAACATTTTTGCATACGAATTTTCAAAGCAATCGGATGATTCCTTCTTGGTGCGTCGATTTTTTTTGTTATAGAGTGTATATCAAATTTATAACTTTAAATAAATAATGTTAAAAACGTAAATCAAAGTTTTTACTCCTGAATAAACGTTGGTTTTGGTAAACTATACCTCTGGTATTTTACTTAACGTAAATTTTAATAATACTTAACCCAAACTTTCTGTAACTCGAAGTTGCATTCTTAAATAAATAATGTTTAAAAATAAAACAAATTTTGTACTCTTGAATAAATGTCGTTTGGTAAACTATATATAGTCACTCAGAGTGCTCAAGGCCCATTTTTTCTTTTATTATTGCTATATGTGACATTTTGTAATTTTCACCTGGTGGCAAAATATCTTATATTATCAGCTGATCCAATAAAAGTTATAATCAAATGTGTATGACCAATTAGAATCAAATCCTAAAGAAAACGATTAGCTTTTTTGCTCTCCTAAAAAAAAATGAAACTTTTAGACATCCTACCTTTTGCACTTTGAGTGACTATATCTGGTATTTAACTGAACCTAAAATGAAAATAAGTTGTAAAACGTAAATTAAAACATTAATTAAAATCGTTTGAAAATACATAAAAAATGTACATTACATTACTTTTGGCATTACATAATTTGTAATAAATAAATTAAAATATTAAGAAAATCGTTTGAAAAAATTAAATAAAAAAAAACAAATTGTAGCTTTAATTGAATATTTATCAAACTATAAAATATTAATCAGGATTTTTACTTTTGAATAAATATAGTTGTGTGTGTTGGGGGTAACTATATCTCTGGTATTTTACTTAACCTAAACTAAAACATTTTGTAAAACCTAAATTAAAACAAAGTTGAAAAACATTAAAAAACCTTTAAAAACCTTTTTAAGCATTGAAAAACCTTTAAAAACCTTTTAAAACATTAAGAACCTTTAAAAACATTAAAGAACCTTAGAAAACCTTTAAAGCATTGAAAAACATTTTAATTGTAGACATAAATTTTTTAATTTTAATTAAATATTTATCATCCTGTAAAATATAAATCATGATTTTTACTTTTGAAAAAAAATGGTTTGGTAAAATATATTTATGGTATTTACTCATTACTAAACTTAGTTATATTTAATATATAACTTAATTAATTATGCTTAGAACATTAATAAAAATCGTTTGAAAATACATAAAATTTCTTTTTTTAACTGAATACGTTTTGTCGTTCGATAAAATATAAATCAGAATATTTACTTCTAAATATTTACTTTACTTTAAATATATTTGGTAATATATGTAATGAAATTTTAATCAACCCCCAAACTAAAAATAAGCTGTTGTTTAAAGTGTAAAGGGCTCTGTAGGCGATCAATATAATTGTCAATGTGATTGACGGTTTCGATTGATAGGTGTTTCAACATAGCTTCAATCAACACGTCAATCTCATTCGGTCAATGTTTTTTGAAGGGAAGTGCGTGTTTCATTTTTTATGCGTATTTTAATTAGTAGACCGAATAGTGTGCCTGAACACAACGAAACAGCCAAATTTGCAATTAATTAATGTATATGCTTGAGTACAATAGAGATTTGAATCCCATATCCCTTTGTATCAAGAGATTTTTCAGGGAGAATAAGTTAAAAATCATCTGCACTCAAAACCAACGGCACGGCTGCCGAAGACCATCTGCGCGGAACGGGCAGATGACAGAAGAATCAGCTTAATTGAAAGGAGTTTAAAAAATTTAGAAAACTGACTCAAACGAAGTACGTGTTAGTCGATACAAAGCACGAAATAAAAAAATCATTATTTTGCTACGAAGAAAATCTGCGTGAAAAAAAAAGAAAGCATGTTTCGTCAGACGAATTTGTTAGATTTTATCAACCATCGACATCGAAATAGCTTTTTTAGTTTCATAGTAATTTTTTAATATATTGTATTAATATATATATAAAGAACTGCAATTTTATTAAATATATTTCTTCTAAACTAGTGTTTTTGTTAGTCCTTGTTCCCAATTAAATAAAATTTATTTATATATTTATAGGCAAAGTTGGACCCTGACTTATTATTCGTATTGCAAAAATATAAAAGTTTCAATTGAAAAATTATTTATTTACAGAAATTCCCAATTAATGAATCAATATGGTGTAAAATTTTCCACAGAATTCAAAAGCGTTGAAATGTGTACTCTTTCTTTAACGATTGCGAAGATAGAAACTTGGACTGGAGAATAAAAAAGCCCTACAGCCCGATCGATAAATAATTGCATATTTTAAACGATCAGTCGGTGCCGCCAATGGCATCGTCAATTTCCGTCAGTTAAAACTTCCGTCAGTCTATTGGCGAACATTGATAGAAATTTTGATTGACCGGCGCCATTGATCGTATTAAATACGCAACTGTCGATCTTTCGGGCGGTAGGATTTTTTTATTCCGTAAGTTTCTATCTTTGCGGTCGTTAAAGATAGATTGTAAATCTCAACGGATTTGAAATATGCGAAAACTTTTACACCAGATAGATATGTTAACTGTAAATTTCTGCAAATAAATAATTTTTCAATTGAAACTTTTATATTTTTCCAATACAAATAAATAAGTAATACGAATGTAATTCGGGGTACAAATTTGCATATTAGTATACATAAATTTTATTTAATTATGACCAAGTACTAACAAAAAAATGCAGCTCCGTGTATACATATTAATACAACATATATTTAAAAAATTAATGAATTATTTAAAAGATTATTTCGATGTCGATGGCTTTATCAAATCTAACAAATTCGTCTGACTACACATGCCTGCTTTTACTCACGCAGAATTTTTCTTCGTAGCAAGCGAATAGTTTTTATTCCTTGCTTTATATCTATAACCCATTCTTCGTTGGAATATTATGTTTTCTAAACTTTTTAAGCCCCTTTCAATGGATCTGAGACCTTCTGTACTCGGACCGCGCAGAAGGTCTTCGACAGCGTAAAGTTGGATTTGAGTCCAGGGGATTTTTAACTGATTCCCTAAAAAATCTGTCAACACAAAGGGATATGTTTGAGAGTTCGAGCTGAGCAGAGGTGTTTGTTTTGTGATGTTCGTTTATGAGGCCTCGGTCGTTGAAATTTTGGCGGTTTTGCAGCGCCCACGACAAAGGGATTCAAATCTCTATTGAAATCTAGCGTATTTAGTTTTTTGCAAAATAAACACAAGTTATTTGTAAGTTAGGCTGTTTTGTTGTGTTGACAGACACACTACAAAGCCCTCTACGTAAAATAGGCAATTGTTCTGCAGTTTCGCACAAGACTGCAGACATGACGAATGCATGGAACCACACAAGACGCGATTCTGTTTGGGAACGAGAGTTTGTGACTCTTTTAATTACTTTGCATCGTTATTGTCCTGAGTTGTGAAAATTAAAGTCAAGTGAATATTTAAACAAAAACAAAAGAAGTATTTCTTTGAGAAAATTGGTTAATGTATTAAAACAATACAAACCAAATGAGGACAAATTAAAATAGAAAATGAATATTCTGCGTATGATTCAGTATCTCACAGAAAGTATAGTGAATGTTAGTGAGTAAAGCGGCTTCTCAATTTATACCACTATTTGTATTAGCGTCGTTTCCTTTTCTTTTCTTTCTTCCGATTGCAGAGAGTCAAAATCAAAAACAAAAGAAGTATTGCTTTTCAAAAATTGGTTAAAGTGTTAAAACAATACAAACCAGACGAGGACAAATTAAAATAGAAAATGAATATTCTGAATATGATTCAGTATCTCGCAGAAAGTATAGTGAGTGTTAGTGAGTAAAGCGGCTTCTCAATTTATACCACTATTTGTATCCAGCGTGGTTTCCAATTCTTTTCTTTCTTCCGATTGCAGAGAGTCAAAATCAAGGCCAAAATCTGAATTTGAAATTATTTTGAAACTTATGAATTAAACACGCACGCCTCTTCGAAAAATATTGATAGAACGAGATTGACGGGTTGATTGAAGCTATATTGAAACACCTGTCAATCGAAACCATCAATCACATCAACAATAATATTGATCGTCTAGGGACCGCTTAAGACATGAAGATGCTTATAAATCGATTATCTCATTTCTAGATACTTTAGGCACCAATCAAATGCTTGAGATCATAATTGATTTATTTTCGAGATGGAAGATCCCGTAGAACTTTTCGCTCCACAGACTTCGACACTCTCCGGCAAATCCTTATCCAATATTTCACTTTAACTCCTGACGCTAAATGGTTTCCCGAATCAATTTCTATTTCCTGGAATTCAATCCATTAAGCTGGCATAAAAGAAACTACAACCGAATAAAAATATTTTCGTTTGAATACAAACTCTTAATCTAATTTTTATCGCTTCCCTTTCTTTTAGAACTGGTTTTTTTATCGCAAAGCGAGAAATGGAAGTTTAATAAGTTCGAGAGGAAAGTGAAGCGTTCGACATTTGCAAAATTCTTCGTCCCTTCCGGAAACAAATTTCTGTAATTGTATTTGAAGTATTTATTTTATTTCCGGAAACGAAGTAATGACTGTTATTAGACTTTTATCTGTTTTGTATCATGGAACGAAACGCGACAGTTTCGATCGCAACACTTCAGTGTATGTAATTATGGAGGGAGCAAATCCAATTGTTTCATTTCATCCTTGCCTGTTTTGAATTATATTTCATTACGTGTGTCTTAACGCCTGTACAAAGAGCGAACTTTCAGCTTGCGCATTCTATTGTACGGATATGTTAATATTGTATTACAATTTGCTTTCTTGTTCTCGTTGGTGGAAAAACTCGGTACAATTAAATTAAAATACTAGCTTAATCTTTGAATCATTCCAAATTATTTCATTAAACCAATTGTATATAGTAGAAAACATCCATAAAAGATAAGTATTGTCTTAGAAGGATAATTTCTGGTTTACATTTTTAAAACTACGCCGAATTGTTTTGGTAAAAGTAAATTCTCTAGAACATTGACATTCGACCTTTTTTTCTTATCTCATGGCACATTTAAACTAACTACTAAAATTATAAGGTACACTAAACAATATATTAATTTTGCCAATCTTACAACAAAAAGTAGAATTTTGATTGATTCATAAAGAAGTAGTACTTTTCAAATAGTAAATAACAGTAAATCTATATTTAAAACTAATATAAACCTACATTTCATCTACAAAGCGACTTTTAACAAATCTTCTTAGAGTAATTCTTATACAATACAATGTAATAAAAATAGTAACACTCAACATTATTTGCATGGTATTTTTGAAATTATTTGTGACTACACTAGGTTATTGTCCAAAATTTAACAGCTGAAAAGAAACAAATCTTACACAATTTAAATCTTTTCACCACCCTCAAGGCGCGTGAATATCATGCCATTTTTGTGGTACACAATTGCCATTTTTGTGTCACACAAATACCATTCTTGTGTCAAACCGTAAGAAAATCGTTAGTTTCGAGCAGAAGCTCATTAATTTACATATAGAATTTACAATCGATCTTCTGTTTGACAATCAGCTATTAGTTTAAAAATCACAACACTAAAATAACAGTCAATTTAATAGTGTTATGTATATCTTAAAAACATTTTAATATAGCTATGTATTTTTCATCACCTTGATAATAAGCATTTTGGATCTCATAAAAAAATGTCAGATGATACAGACGATATAAATAGGTGAGTAGTTAAATTGACTTAGCACTGGCACAACACAAACGGCCATTGGTGACGGTTCGGGATCAGTACCGAAGGGAAAGATCAAAGGAAAACACTTCGTAATTTGACGAGGTCAATACCTGAACTGGCACTCCACTCTCCAAACTTCTACACCACGCCCAAATAAGGACATTTGAGGTCACGACATATTTAAAGTGCTCCAAACCCCTTTGTGCACGACGGTGATTGGTTTATTTGCAACTCAGTGGTTGCTAATTCGTTACACTTCCAACTGTGATACGGTATGTAGATATTTAAATAACGTCGCATCAGACAAACACTAAAGGCTATTGGCAACGGTCTGGGATCAAACCCGTAGGGTTAGATTCTTGAACAACATCATGTAAATTTGAACCACGATTAGATGACAAAGTCAGCACCTAAACTGGCCCCCCAATCTCCAAATTTACACCCCACGCGAACGATAGGACGTTTGAGTTCACGACGTATTTAGCACGCACCAGCTCCCACTTACACAAAGGTGGTTTCTAACTCTTAGTTCCCGGTAGAGTAATCAGATTACCGCAGCTGCGAAATTTAAAAATAAAAATGTTATTAGTTTTGCACACACATCAAAATTTATGTATTACATGCATGAAAGTTTAAAAAAAAATGTCGTACACATGCAATAAATTGCAATCAAATGAAGTAAATAAAAATGAATAAACACAAAGTTACTGAAATACATGGGCCGTGGTATCCCGGTTGGAAGAGTAACGGATTAGCAATTGGAAGATTGCGAGTTTGAATCATTTGAATCCAACCATATACCGTACAAATGGGCTGGTGCACATTAAATCAACCATGGCCTCAAAAGTCCTCAAGTGTGCATGGTGTGTAAGTGTGGACAGTAGGGTGCCAGGGTGACAGTGATGCTCCAATGTGACATCCATCAACAACTAACTACCTTAAGCCCCCTTGGAGGATATCTCGACGAGGTATTTTGTCATTGCAAAAATCACCTGATCTTGATAGACGAGATATCTCGTCCTTGGAAAAAACAATTTACCAGACCTTGATCTTCCCATGTTTAAAAAATCGGCAAAATCCTGATGGCAATAGGTATCATCGTTAGCAAAATTGGTGAAATCTTTTCTGACGATATATCTCGTCGAAACCCCTTTCAGGTTAAGCACCGTTTAGTGGAATACAATGCGCATTCCAAAGCACATCAAAAGACCGCTACGAGCCCCATTCTTCACGACGCGCATGCTTGAATCATTACACCCCCCGGTCTTAAACAAAGAATTCATTCTCGTAGACTATTAACACATTTAAATTAGCTTCATTAGCGGAGTCGGCTATTTCGGGTTGGAGTGGTGCTTCTCAGTGTAATGGGCAAAGTAATGGCCACCTATCTGCTGTTTTAAAGTTAGAGAGCGGTTTTCATAATTATTCCTAAGTATGACATCAGAGGGTAATAATTTCTGCAGATCCGACAGTGTTTGGGTTGGAATAAATAACATGGTAGGAGAGTAAATTTTGGAACGGAATAATATATATATATATATATATATATATATATATATATATATATATATATATATACCATGTTATATAATTATCCATACTTTTTTCACGTGAATACATCTTTTAAATCGGAACTGTACTGTGGTCATGCAGGAAAAGTGAAGTACGCGAAAAAGAGCAACAACGGTTATGTCTTATGATTTCATAACTACAAGTAGAAGAAACATCCGGGTGATAAGTATATGAGAAAGTTACCGAGAATGAGATGCTTCTTTTTAGTTGCACTGATGACTGATGCGTTGATGTCTAATGAAAAACTTAGCAATCTTTTTCATTTTCAACACTGCCACTAAATCTGTTTCGAAATGTTGATGGATACTCTGGCAAAACGCATTGCAAATTTACGAAAAATATATATGAAATTCTTTGAATCAGCTGTATTTGGAATAAGTTGCCCAATAAGAGACACCAACATTTCTTAATATGATATTATGCACAATATTGTACACTTTTCAATTAACTTAACAACTTACCTTATACGTCTAAAGACTAGTCAAAAAGAAGTCTTCCAAACTCTTAAAAGCGATGTGACCCTATAGGTTAATACTAAAGTATGGATTCGTTTGCAATGGGAAGGTTATGCTTACAATGACTCTACAGTTTCCCTAACTAATAGTTTATGACACTTCCAATAGATTACAACACCGTATAGTAAAGATACGGGAGTATCTAACATTAGGCAAAGTATGTCATAATGGATAACTTTCACCGTCGCGTTGACAAATGATGTCCGTACCTGATACGTCCGACAATGTTTGAGTTGTTACACATAGCATTAGAACAGTGTAGAACGGATTGATATACATATTTGCGTACTTTTACCTCTATACCTCAGTAATATATAATTGGTATAAACTGTCTTTAAGTTTTTTCAAAGCATTCACATTTTTCATAGTGGTCTAATTTCAAACAAATTAATTTTTGTGGTAAAGTAGATTTTTAGTGAAAAATGTTTTGTTTCTTAATCTGTTTTTGTAATAATTTCGATATTTACAAGCAATTTCAAAGATTTCATGCGTTAACGAACTAGAATAAAATTTGTAATGAATGTAACTACGTGTCCTACATATTTTACAGTACAATGAATATTGAGAAAAAATTTTCATAATGCATGTTCGTAAACATCCATGATTTCATGATACTGTCCTATTTCTTCATCTGTATATGCATATTTTTCTTTTGTATTTCGTCGTCTGCCTTAAATATTCTTGAAAGATAATTAAAAAATAAGTACACACACAATCTTATAATCTTTTCTTCCTAATAAATCCATCTAGTGTATTAAAAGCTACATAAAGCTTGATAAGAACTGTTAGTATTAATATTGTATTCCTTGCTATGTACTAATAATAAAACATACGAAGTTGCAATAAATAATGATAATTGTTTAAAAGCAATTTCGTCCGTTAAGTAAAAATAAAAATCATAACGATAAGAATGATTCTAACAATTCTTTAAGGGGGTCCGGGACACATCAGAAAATTTTTTTTATTAATTAATTTAGAATTTTGAATTTTTTTGTACTGATTATTCATCCAACTAATAAGCAAAATCAGAATACAAAATTTTTCCAGAAGTTTTTTAAAAATTTTAAATTAAAATATTTTGAAAAAAAGAGGGGTCATTTTAAATTGCTAAGGCTCCAAATATTCTTGGTCGATTTTCAAAATTCTTGCAGTAAATTATTCACAAATTTATAAACTTTAATTATGATTCAGCAATTTAAAAAATATTAATTTAATAAAAAATAAAAAAATATTTGAATGAAAAATTTTGAAAATTGTAAGGTACTTGTTTTTTAAAAAGTCATATTTTTAAAAGTAAATATTTGTTTCAAATTTGCTGAATCAAAATTAAAGTATAATGTTTGAAAAAGATATATTCCAAATTTCAACCCTTAAACTTTATCGGTTTTCGACTTATAGCAATTTGAATACAGGAAATCTTGAAAAATGTATCATGGAGAAAAATGCATTTAAAGTTTTAAAGACAGATGTTGTTGCCATGACAACAACTGTCAAGAGTGTTAGATTTTCAAAACAACGCACCACAAAAATTATTACATCTCTAGTTCTAATTAAGATAGAAACAGGATTTAGACGTCATTTTAAGCAGAAAAACACAGAGAATTTCTTAAAATAATAAAAAAAATTTCGAAATTTTGACGATTTTTGTGTCCCGGACCCCTTAATTAAAATTAACATTTTTTATCCTGATAAAATAGATGCAAATTTAATCCCTAGTTAAAGTTTCAGTACCTGGTATTTTTCTATTGAAATAAAATGATAAAAATACTCTTAATCCTTCTTGTGATTTTGACAAGATATCTCATTCAAGATCTGACTAATTTTGATAAAATATCTTTGTTAAGATATATATTCATCAAGATATTGACGATTTTTTTTATGATGACAATATCTGAATCTGATCAATGTTCTTCAAATGAAGAAAAAACGTAACTCTCCATGTGATTTTGACGCCATATATCGTCCATCAAGATTTGATCAATTTTGCTAATGTAGTAATACCTCGTCATCAATATATTGATGTTTTTTTCATGATGATCAGATCAAATCTGGTTGACCTTCTTTTAACGATCGTGATCAAGTTTTGATCTAATGGTGAGATATCTCTTCCCTCAAGATCTAGTCAGTTTTGCTAATGACAGGATACCTCGTTGAGACAACCACCAGGAGGGTAATTTACTGACATGATTCATTATAATCGAATAATTTTGCCAAATGTCAGTAATAGAAATTTAGCAAAACTTTAGATCGTATCAAATTATTTTCCCACGTTAAAAAAATATGGTTTTGTTTGAACAGAAATTTGATACGAAATTTATAATCCACATCATTGTGAAATGTTTCAGCAGTGATATGCTATTTAGATACAGAAGACTAGTGTTCAGGTTCCTAAGAATCACAAAGCTGTCATATATTTCACAACGTGATTTCGATTGTTTGCAAGCAGAAAAAAATTTATCAACTTATCAAATAAACCACTCTGCTCATCTGAGCATACGGAACAGTGCTCAAAATCAATAACGTCTGGTAGGAATGTATCTGTAAACAACGGAATAATCGCGGCATTCAATTGCTGTGAGTACGAGTTCAAGAAGGATGAATTACGTCAAGCAAATTCGATATATACTTGAGATTCTTATGCTCTAATGGTCCATTGAAGATTAATTTCCATTAATTGTTGAGTTCCAACCTGCCCAACACCTGGAAGAGAACTATACGGTCGATGACGGTGACGACTCGATTATAGGTGAAATAAGCCTTCGGCTTTCCGCAGATAATTGGAATGTAGGTTACGTATCAAGTTGCTTTCCTGTAAGTGCAATAAAATGAAATACAAGTATTGTCACTTGTGTGTGAGAGAGAGGTGAATTTTGCCTACTTATATTTTAACCCTTCTGAAGGTTGTCACACGATGGTTGTACCTCATCGTTTGCAAAACCATTAGCAAATCTTGAGGACATCTCGTCATTAGAAGGATAGTAACCAGATCTTGATCTCGGCATCATCAAAACATCGGCAATATTGTAAGGGTACCTCTCGTCATTAGCATAGCTATTTCATTTCTTGGTGGTTGAGACACTAGTCATTAGCATAACTGACCATATCTTTAATGACGATATATCTCGTCATTAGCATAACTGACTAGATCGTGACTCACATCTCATCATTAGCATAACTTGCCAGATCTTTAATGGACGAGGCATCTCGTCATTTGCATAACTAACTGGAGCTTCGTTAACAAGATATCTTATCATTAACACAACTGGCCAGATGTTTAATGGACGAGGCATCTAGTCATTTGCATAACTATCTGGAGCTTGATTAGCAAGATATCTTTTTATTAGCACAACTTGCCAGATCTTTAATGGACGAGGCATCTCGTCATTTGTATAACTAGCTGGATCTTGATTAATAAGATATCTTATCATTAGCATAACTGGCAAGATCTTTAATAGACGAAGCATTGGTCTTTAGTATAACTGACCAGATCTTGATTGACGAGACATCTTATTAGCATATCTGACCAAATCTTTAATGTACGATGAATCTCGTCATTAACATAACTGACTAGAGCTTGATTGACGAGGCATTTCATCATTAGCGTAACTGGCCAGAACTTTAACTGACGAGGCATCTCGTCATTTGCCTAAAAGACCAGATCCTGATTGACGAGATATATAGTTATGTTAACATAACTTACCAGATCATGATTGACGATGCATGTCATTAATAGAAAAAAGGTTACCACACCTTAATCTTGTCTTGAAGGAAACAATTTTCTATATCTTGATGCATGAGGCATCTCGTCAGTAACATAACTTATCAGATCATGATTGACGATGCATGTAATTAATAGAAAAAAGCTTACCAGATATTAATCTTGTCAAGAAGAAAAAAATCGTCAATTTCTTGATGACGATATATCTTGCTATTAGCAAAATTTTGTTAAATACTGTATTGTATGCTCCTTATTTGTTAAATATATTGTTTTACTCTTTATATCTGCCGACCAACCGGTATAGTGGTTAAGGTGTTAGCCTCTAGATCGGAAGGTCCCCGGTTCGAATCCGGGTTCGGGCATGGATGTTTGTAAGCGTATAACAGCTCAGGTGTTGCTTCGTCATCTGAACATGGTGCAAAATTACGAAGTAATTGTTAGGAGCAATGATGGTCCTCCCACTGGGTGCTCCTTCACAAGTGGCCATCACTTCCGGCCTTGTAGTGGCCAATGACTTTGGCCTTGTAGTGGCCTTGTAGTGGCCCACCATTAGAAAAAAAAAAACTCTTTATATCTTTTAATTGAAAATATTTTATTGTGTGTTGTAGTTTTGTTGAAAAGTATTTTTGTTTAGCATAATTTTTTGCTGAAAATACCATAGTATTGTGTATTTTTTTTATATTGTCATTTAAAAAAAAAGTTGTTGATGAACTTTTCTTTGAAAAATATTTAAAACTTTTTTGGACAAATTGTGTTTAAGATTTTTTTGTCTTAGTTTATCAAGAATTTTTTGCTCAACGATGTGAATTTTATCAAAGTTAAAATAATTTTAAACAAAGGCTATTTTCTCATAGGTAAGATTAAGGCCCGGTGCACACAACCGGTTTTAAACGTACGGCGCCGCTGCCGTCACGCAAGTGCGGTCTCAGATTCATTAGATCCATTGGAGTAGTGCACACATGCGTCCGGCACCGCTGCGGCTGCGCACGTCCAACTTGCGTGCAATTTGTGCCGAAGTTCCCCACGGCGCCGCAGCTCGCCGCACACGCGTCTCCGTTCAGAAGTACCTTGTTTTCATAAATAAATGGAATATAAATAATAATTAATAAATGGTTGTATCCAGTAACGTCTATTTTGTAACAAAATATACTTTTTTGTTCACCAAGTAAGCGAAATAAAGACGTTTTCTTCGATAGAATATTTATGGCAAGTGGCGCGAAATGAGTACTTGCGTCATTTCACGGTACTGTGTACATAGTTGGGCTTCGGTGCCGCAGCGGCGCCGCACGTTGAGAAACCGGATGTGTGCTCCGGGCCTAAGATGAATCGAATATTCCATTGAAAATAATACTGTATTGTGTATCGCTGCTTTTTTAAGTAGTACTGTTGTGTTGTAAATTGTTTTGTCTAAAATATTATTACTGTAATGTATACTGTTATTCTGTTCAAAATATTATTCTAGTGTATGCTTCCGGGGACCTTCCGATCTAGAGGCTAACACCTTAACCACTATACCGGTTGGTCGGCAGATATAAAGAGTAAAACAATATATTTAACAAATAAGGAGCATACAATACAGTATTTAACAAAATTTTGCTAATAGCAAGATATATCGTCATCAAGAAATTGACGATTTTTTTCTTATAATGTATATTCTGTTTAAAATATTATTGTAATAAATTTTAGTTCGGTTTAAAATATTATGATTGCAATGTATATTATTGTTGTTTTAATGTATTATTATCGTAATGTATATTATTGTTTTACTTAATATGTTATATAATCTATATATTGTTCTTTTTAAAATATTGTTATTGTAATGCATGTTACAGTTCTATATAAAATATTATTATTGTGATGCAAGTTATTGCTCTGCTTTAAAAAAAAAATATTGTAGTGTATACCATTGTTCTGTTTAAAATATATTATTGTAATGCATTTTATTGAGCTGTATAAAATATATAATGGTTTATCTTAAGGTTTAGGCTTACAAATATTTCATTGTTTTGAACATTATACAGATTTCAAAATAATGTTGAGCAAAATAAATCAATTGACAGGAAACAATTCTATATTTTAGCTGAGGTTTTATTGTTTTTTCCTTCAGACACACCTCAATTAATAAAAAAAATATTTATCTTATTGGATATCTTTTTTGTATACTTGAAATAATTTTGTAATTACTTTCTTACGGACACGAATAAAATTAATAGATTCAACAAATTAAAAGAAATAGACAATTCTAATCACAAGCATTATTCATAAATAGATTTCTGTAACAATTGAGAACATTTTAAATAAAATTGTTCTCTCCAGCTGCTTTAAACGACATTTTTATGACGAAATGAAATTGAATTTGTGAAAACCACTACAAAATTACTGCTTTATAAGTTTCTCTCAACTACACACAGTTTCAGGAGTAAGAGTTATTTTTAAAAATGTAAAAAATAATATTTTCCATTTCACACAGCTTAGTTAATTAAATGGCATGAAATTCCGGACTGGAAGTGGTAAGTTGTTAAAAACGAAAATCCGAGACTGCAAGAAAAATCGATATGCAAAGAGAGCTTTACAAAAATAAAAGTTTGGGACAATTACATGATTATACAAAGGAAAGTATTTCGAAAGAACTTCCAAAACTTTAAAGAATTGCATGAACATGTGGTTATTATACTTTCGTTGGACAAGAATATAAATGAAATGTCATTCAAATATATTAAATGTAACGGTTCGATGTTATTTGAATAAAATAATTATTTTTCATTTCATTCATCAACATAAATCAACATGAATATTTAAAGCTGAACAAATAACTATATTTAAACGCAAGTTAACTATCTATTGTTTAATACATAAAATATTATGAGGACATCGAATGAAATAGTTTATTTCATAAATAGGTTTATAAATTATTTAAAGTTGTCTTAAGAACTGTTTGCCTGAAATAGTTAGACATAATTACAACAAAGAATTTTTTTATTCAAAGCAATCAAAGCATTGTTCACATTGAATAAAATACAGCTACAAAATGTTTGTAAATAAAATCGATTTCTAAAGGCAACTTTAAAATGTTAGGTATGAATTATTATTTATAGCGAATTCCAATAAAGCACTTGTTAAGCAATATTCGCAACAAATAGCAGTAAAACTTTTAAGAAACAGCCAAAACGGAAATACAATAGCATGAATGTTAAGAAAAATGTGTAATAATAAAACGTTTATTACCAAAAACGTCATAAGAGCTACAATGGAGTACTTATTAATAATAATATGATAACAAATAACAACGTTTATAATATCGCTCTAAAAGCTGTGTTTCTTTTTGCTAACGCTGATCAGAAAAAGGGAGAAATTTTGAAACCCTACCCAAATTCAAACATTATCCGAACATGTTAGTTACTTCTCCTAAATGAAGTAAACATTAAGTATATATATTTGTTTCTGAAGGTATGTGGATAATATGGTATAACAGCGACTGAGAACATCAAAATTTGTACAAGTTCCGAAAGTAAAAGAGTTATTTCTGAAGATAAATGTTTCTATATACTACAATATATCATTGGCTTATGAGGAAATTTACCCATTATGACATCGAGTAAACAAGAAAAACTAGCTGATTTTTAGAGTACTTGTAAAAAGAATCTATTCGAAGAGAGGAGTTAATTTTTTACTATACAACAATTAAATATCACATTCAATTTGAACGTTTTTCTTGAAATGCTTTCGCTCAATATGTTACATTTAAATACATTATTTTAGAAGTGCGAATAAACCCGAGGCTCAGAGAGAGTTAGATCTGGTGAATATGCGCTTCAAATATATTTTCCAATTTAAAGTCCTTTAAAATTAAATTAGTTATGTTCTGTGTTACAAAGTTTATCGGGATCCAATAAAATTTTAAATTCGAGATAAAATTTCGATTTTTCTTTATTGCCCTTGGGTCATCAGACACTTACCCGAATCGCAAGATGACCAGTTCGCTCTAGTCGCCCCCTTAATCCGCAAAGCAAGGTGTACTACTTCTTAACCCTCGTGATGGTGATCTCGACTAGACCTCTCGTCATTATGCTCACGGATCAGATATTGATCTCGTCAACGAAAAAAATCATCAATATATGAAGAGATATCTCGTCATCGTCAAAACCAGTCCGACATTGCTGGACGAGATTTCTCTTCAAATCCACTTACAGGATAATTTCTGCCTCAACGCTGGAGGAAATCAAATTATCCATGGTACACAGTGCATAACACTGTTGAATCTCACGGTTCAACCTTGTGTTGTAAATGCACAATCATGTATAAATCTGTTAGGATGTTCACTAAATTACAATGTGGCTGTAATTCATAAGGCAATCTTTGGATCAATATTTCTCATGATATAACCTGAATTCACGGTAATCTCTCGGTTCAACCTTGAGTTGTAAATGTAGAATCATGTATAAATCGGTTAGGATGTTCTCTAAATTACAATGTGGCTGTAATTTATAAGGTAATCTTGGGATCAATATTTCTCATGAAATAAACTGAATTCATGGTAATCTCTAGGTTCAACCTTGTGTTGTAAATTCAGAATCATGAATAAATCTGTTAGGATGTTCTCTAAATTACAATGTGGCTCTAACTCATTAGGTAATCTTTGGATCAATATTTCTCATGATATAACCTGAATACACGGTATTCTCTCGGTTCAACCTTGTGTTGTAAATGCAGAACCATGCATAAATCTGTTAGGATGTTCACTAAATTACAATGTGGCTGCAATTCATAAGGTAATCTTGGGATCAAAACTTCTCATGATATAACCTGAATTCACTGTATATCTGGATAGAAATAACTGAATAACTGTGAACCACAGTAATACAATATTGCTGGAACCCACAAAATACGGTAAAAAAATTTGATATTTCTATGTAAATCTCGTAAAGGATAACTACTGAATCATAGAGTATCTCAATTCATAATGGGGTTAAGTCTGTCATCACTACTAGCTGAATCGTAGTTTAGTATTAGAGCCCCATAGACAATAATTACATTTATTTACAATAATATACTAAATAAATTTTGAAAATTACAAAATTACGAAGCAGTGTTGGTGGATCAGCTCGTCATCAGGGAGGAGCCTGACCCAGACAACACAAATAGAAGTTTGTTTTCTGCGTGTGGCAGCGGTACGTAAAAAGCAGTAAGCGTTAGTAAAAAACAGCGTAACATAAAAATACTGTTACACTGGTAAGCGGTACGTCCAGAGTGTGACAGTTTTTTTTTGTTTTGTCCAGTAATCTGGCAACGGGAACGTGAGTCAGATAACGATTTAATTTGAATCATACTTGGCATACTTGTTTCCTGTTACCCACACGAGCGATGTCTGATTTTGTTCAGAGTTTTGTCTAAACAAATTCACTTTTTCAGCTAAACCACTACCGCACTGAATTATTATCGGCAATACACGTGTTTTATCCATACAATTTGGTTTGTTCACTTTATTGCGTTTCAAATAGGTACCTATTTCTAGCAGTTGGCGAAACTGTATGGAATGCTTTCTATTCTTTCTGAGACATTGAGTTCAAAAAAATTAATAATTTGAAGCGTTTTGTGTGGTTGCATGTTTTTACCCGCACGAATCTACAAAATCATTGCTTCAAAAAAATACGTTGCAGTTCTTGACACTTTGGGATCGGATTTGTTCTGTCTGGTTTTTGTAAAGTTAGTTTCAAAAATCGTCGAGCACACAATAAGCGCTGCAAAGATACAAAACCACAGGGAAAGTAACGGATTTCACACATCAGGAAAAATTGTTTCTTTTGAAGTAGATGTCAGTTTAGGTTACTTTGTATACGATTTAGAGTATTACATAACATAATAACATAAAACAAGAATGACAACCTAGAAAATGCATAAAGGAGAGAACAGTCGAAATGTAGATTCGTCTATTTGGCATAATGCCGCTGTGCAAAAATTTCATTCAAATATGAACTTATCCCTGTGCTATTTTCTGTCAAATGAATGAATTTGTCGTTGTTTTTGATGAGATTGCAAATTACCTTCTTATAGAATGAAATCAGATGAAAACTAGTTGTAAATTGACATCACCCATCAATAAAAATATCGTATGGGCACAGAGTGTTTTCGGCACTGGACCTGATATAATTTCAAACTTCTTTTAACAACATTAAATGAATTTTAAGACATATTGTGCTGTTGAAAATGTGACCGAATTTCATTAAATATTCCCATTTGGGCGCATACATATATGGATATATTCTGTTTGCGTTATTTTTAAAGCGTTAATTATTGGAAAGCTTTCTTGTTATTGTTCACACGGATGGAAATCTAATCCTCTTCAGCTGAAAAACCACTATCAATTTACATCTGTAAATTTTATCCCTCGAGATTTAGTGGGGCCGACTCAATGTGTAAAGTAGTTGAGTGGGTCCAAGGATTAAGGGGGCCCTAAGAGTTGACACTGTTGCCTGTGATAAAGTCATTTTGGAGAAGAATGAAACGAAATGTAAATGCATTGCCTGGTTAATAAATACAGTTCAACATTTGTCATCCGAACTGCATTTATCCGAGTGGATGTTTTATTCGAGTGGAATATGTTGCCGAGTTGTATTGTTTTATGTATCTTCCAGTATCAAGAGTAGTAACATGTAGTATAGCAAATTGTTTCTATATTTTGTATAGGCTGTTTTGTGTAACACAGTCCGTATTATCCGAATTTCAGGTTATCCGAGGTGGTCTCATCCACATTACCACGGATAATCAAGATTCTTCTGAATGTTTAAAATTCATCGAAAATTTGCATTATTATTTGATGAATTAACTGTCTTTAATGAAGCTGGAAAAACTATCACT
Source organism: Metellina segmentata (assembly GCA_947359465.1). Lineage (NCBI taxonomy): Eukaryota > Metazoa > Arthropoda > Arachnida > Araneae > Tetragnathidae > Metellina > Metellina segmentata. The sequence continues at coordinate 109,485,715 of OX375877.1, read as the reverse complement.
ATTGAAAATAAATTTGATACTGGTTTTAACCCATATATCTGTCATAATCCTTAACCTTCACTTTGGTGTTGAGTTGCCGCATGCAAATAACTATTATAGGGAGCCCAGTGTGTTTGGGTCCCTTGGAGTTGGTGTCATAGAAAAATTCAAGCTTTGTCGATGGAATGAAATTTATAAATTCATTTTTAAGTTTTATCTAAAAAATATCTAAATATTTCATTGAAAATTTGCATTATTTGATGTAAATATGACTATTATTTATAAAATATGATAGAACTAGTTGCAACCTTTATGTTTCATAACCCTTACTCCTATCGTTTTAGGCAAGTTACTACATACAAATAAATATTAAAGTGGCCCCTTGGAGTTGGTGTCTGAAAAAATTAAAAACTTACTAAAATATTGACTGATGCAATTGAATTTGAAATGAAATGTGAGTTTATAAAAATGTATAAATTTCATTCAAAAATTATGTTATTATTTGATGACTATATTGTTCTTGATGAGGCTGAAAATAATGCTATACATAAATTTGGCAAAATGTGTTATAGACCATATTCAATCCTCTCACTTTAATGGGAAGTGGCCGCTTACCCATAAATATCGGAGGGGTCCAATGTTTTAGAAGCTCTTGGAGTCGATGTCTGAGATATATTCCAACTCCATGGAATATTGACTGATGAAAAGACATTTAAAATGCATTGTACGTTAGTAAAAATGTCAAAATCGCTTTCACAAATTACATTTTTATTTTGTGACTTCGTTGTCATGAGGAGCTTGGAAAGTAACCATGACTATTCAAAATGAATTTGATAAAACTAGCTATGGACCCTTATTTTCCAAAACTATTACCCATCTAAAAATTTAGGAAATTCATATTTTCACACCTTCTTTAGTGTTTGGGGAAACGATCTCATGCATCAAAATATTGGAGGGGCCCCTTGAAGTTGGCGTCTGAGTAATTTTAAAACTTCCTGGAATATTGATTTCCTGGAATGAATTTTAAAATGCCTTACAGATCTAAACTTGACATCACTATTGATGACTTTATTGCCTTTGATAATGCTGGAAAGTAACTGTCATGTTTATGAATAAAACATTATAAAACTAATTACAACCTATATGTTATAAAATTGCCATTATTGTGTCGTTAGGGGAAATGTCCCCATGCATATAAGCAATGGAAGGGCCCAATTTGTTAGGGCCTATTTCAGGTGGTGCAGTGTGAGGTACATTCAAGTTCCCTGTGATATTGACAGCATGGAGTGAGCATACATGCATTGTATGTGTCTAAAGTGGACGTTTTGTCGTACTCCTTTGTTATTTTGTCGCACAACTGAAAGAAAACCGCTGGTTGAGGCTGGTATAAGCTAGAGCACCCAGCCCAAACTCTAACATTTCATCGACACCGCCTGAAACGGCATGCAAGCGACAAAGCGACCGCATGGGGGTCTGAAACATGCCACTCACCATATCATCGTCGCCGTTCTCCCCGTCCGCTTTCTGTCCGCCCTCGGCCTTCTTGTACCGGGTCGAGCCCCCGCCTCCGCCGCCGCCCCGACCGGAGCTCACCCCGGAGTAATTCATGCCTTATCCGGCGGCAGGCGGGAGAAGAAGAAACGGGAAAAAAAGAAACGGGAGAAGAGAAACGGGAGAGACGCGCGGACGGACCGGATCAGGGCCCTCGTGCTGACGCTGCTGGAGAACACGCGTGGTGCAGAAGCGGCGGTAACATAGAAGACGCGAGAACACACACACAGAGAAGAGAAGTGAAGAGAGAGAGGGGGTGTTTGGAAGAGAGAGAGGAGTCGTCTGCTCGCTGCACTGCACTGCAGAAGTGATCGGGAGGGCCGGCCGCTCGGAGGTGGTTGGGGTGGATGGATCGAGGGATCGGATCGGCTGCGCAGACGCGGGCGCGCAGCTCGGGCCAATACAAAAGCACGTGACAACTCCGTGTGGGATTGGGGGCATTCGTTTCGCACCCCTGGACCGCTTTTCGGAAGATCGACCCCCTTCTGGGTAGACGTTCCATCCCGGTCTTCGATCGGGATTCGCATTTTTTTTTAAGTATTCGATTTTTGTCCTGAGAAAGAAGATTTTATGGTGGGATCATAGATTGTCATCCATGTGTCCTTGTGTAAGAATGTGATGCAGTTGTCACCTGACTCATTGGGAAGTTAAGATAATTTGCAGGTATGGTAGTGGAGGGTTGCAAGTTCGAGACTCGATTCTACCGAAGATGTGTATGTGGGGATGGTGCAAGGATAATAGAAGGGGGATGCTGATATTCCATGAACTTCGGGGCTGGTGCAAGGATAATAGAAGGGGGATGCTGATATTCCATGAACTTCGGGGCTGGTGCAAGGATAATAGAAGGGGGATGCTGATATTCCATGAACTTCGGGGCTGGTGCACGCTGGTGAGGTGAGGAACTTAGGAGAGTGGGGTGGCAGTTCTGGTGAGGTGAGGAACTTAGGAGAGTGGGGTGGCAGTTCTGGTGAGGTGAGGAACTTAGGAAAGTGGGGTGGCAGTTCTGGTGAGGTGAGGAACTTAGGAGAGTGGGATGGCAGCTTTGGTGTTCGTTGTCTAACAGTGGTCCAAACTGATGAGGTGTTGACTCGGATCTTTCCCTTCGGGCTTATCCTACACCGTCACTAATAACACCTTGTACAGATTGTTACAAAATAGTACATATTGTTACATGAGCTTCCGTACTAGACGTACATACATATTCGAATTTACTAAAGTTTGTCATTTTCTGTGTGTACGTACTAATAACTTTTAAAACCGGACTGACGGTTAACAGAAACTGACGGTTAACAGAGTGATGGTTAATCGAAGTTCCACTGTACACGTTTTTATACTCGAATCTTAAGTAGAGAGGGCGTAACCTCATCATGTTGGCACCTTATTCAAAGGAATATCGTTTACCAGATCTGGAATGTTTCTTCCTGAAACATGCGATAAAGCCACTTGTTGAATAGAAGAGGAAGAAGATACAGCCCAATCAAAATGTTCTTAACGACAACGTTCCGAACATTAACATTCAGCCGGAGAAATCCTCAAGCCTATGCTTGGGAAGTTGGTAGGGTTTTTTATGACGCGCCATGTTTGATCACTATACTTGGAATAATTTATATTCTTAATTGTCTCCTTTGGGAATTTAAGAATGCGGTAACCCAGTTGGTGGAGAAGCTGATAAACAACCGTAAGGTTACGCATTTGGAACTCGATCCATCCAAACACCGTCGTGTGCACGGAGGCTGGTAACGTTAAATCGGTCTTGGCATCAAATGTCTTGACGTTGCTGTGGTACCGAAGTTTAAAGACTGGACTGCCAGCTCAGTTAGCCTTGTCATCTAATCGTGATTACAAATTTCCAGGAGTTAACCTTAGATATTTCCGTTCGGGATTGATCCAGGACCTACTACCAGGATTTTTACCAACTTTTGAAGTTTTCAAATCAATGAAAGATGTATGGTTTACACTTTTTGACACACACGGGACTTTAGAGAGGGACCCACTATTTCAATGGTAGGTATTTTAGTTAACGTCTCACTGCAGCAACTCAACGGGCTATTGGCGACGGTTCGAGATCAATCCACAACGGAAAAATCCGGGGATAGCACCACGTAATTTTGAGCTACGGACAAATGACGAGGTCACACATTACCTGGCACCGCACTCTCCAAACTTCCAAAACATGCCAACGTGAGGAGATTTAAGGCAACGACACATAGAACGTGCAACAGACCCCCTTTTGTACATGACTGTCTATTGTTGGATTTGAACTCGCAACACTCCGGCTCCTCGGTTACTCTTCTAACCAGGCTACTACGGCCACCAGTATTGCAACAAAATGACAGGCGTATTCTACGTCAAAATTAAGTAAACGTGATTAAAATTACACATAATTGTGTTTTTGTTTTAAATTTTTGATCAATTATATTTTATATTCATTACTTCATTCCAAATTCATCTTCATTTATTAGTTCAAATTTATATTTATTCATTCATTCGAATATCTATTCATTCAAATTCATATTGTAATATGAAATTCCAAATAAAAACATATAGTAATCAATTTTAAGTAATTAGATGATTAGAATGAAGGTTCATCTACTGCCTATATGGGCATATAGTGAAAAGTTTTCCTTTAATTTGGGATTGGGACATATTTCGTTTATAAATCCTCTCATATTGATTCATTTTAATGTCAGTAATTTGTCCGAAAATTATGAGTGATTGTTTCCTAATTTGAAAAGAATTGTTATTAAATAAATCATCAATCATGGGAAATCGTTTTTCAAGATGTCAATAACATAATAAAAAATGATAAAGATACAGTCATAAGTTATCGATTCCCATTGCTCTAATGTTAGAAATGAAAGGGGTTTAACAACACTTTAATTGATAGATAGGACCAATTCTCTTTTCAGTTTAGACACTCTATGCAAGTCAACTAGTATAAATATAATAAGTATATTGAAATAAAAATTCATTTTCTAATCAATATCTTGATTTGAATGAATGTTTTATTTGATTGTATAATTCTTCCTTGTTATATATTTTAGCGATAGTTCAAACAGGGAAACTATGATCGCTCACAAACACTTCGGGAATTTAAGTGGACCGCGGTAGCCCTGTTGGATGGTCATTTGGTCATTTATAATTAACGTCGTAATAGAGCAACGCAAAGGGCTATTGACGACGGTCTGGGATCAATCCCCTAAGGCAGGGGTTCCCTACCTTTTAGTAACTGCGTACCACTTGAAATTTTTAGCGTACCACCAGTCCTATATTTTTTTAGAAACATATATCTAATATCAGAAAAGTGCCCAATGGCTTGTTTTATTTTAATTAAAATACTAAAAAAGCTTCATATTTTATGATTAATGCACTTGTATGTGGTATTAATGATGCTTTAATAAAGGAAAAAATAAAACGATTATTGAAAAGTATAGATTTATTTTTTACTCACAGGTCTAAAAACAACTAATTTGAAATAATTAGTATAAACTAAGAAAACAAAGATTAACATAATCAAAAATCAATTTTTAGTGCGAAACTTGTTGTTGGTCTTTTATTAAAAGATCAATACCAGGAGCAATGTAGCTTAACTTCACTCTTAAGTCATCTTCAACACTTTCTCTGTTTCTATAATTATTTTTTAAACTAGGGGGCTCCGCCCCCTGCTCGCTTACGCTCGCCAACCCCCGGGGATTGCTGCGCAATCCCATTTGGTTTGCTTCGCAAACCAACACTCCTTTCACAGATGTCATTTGGTTTGCTTCGCAAACCAACATTCCTTTCACAGAGTGAAACTATCTGAATAATTCGTATTATGCTGATTTCACTTTCCGGTACATGACGTCACAGCGAGGGCTTCGCGCCCTGCTCGCTTACGCTCGCCGACCCCGGGGATTGCTACGCAATCCCGTTTGGTTTGCTTTCTCAAACCAATACTTCTTTCGCAATTGATTTCACTTTTTTTTGCTTTAACACTTAATGCACCCTAAACTAATAGCCGCATCAGTAAAAAATCTTCTGTATCTTGTTCCCTGTACAATTTTAAGTAAACAGTGTTAATATCAATACATTGTACTTTGTCGGTAAACTGTCTTGAGAACAGAGGGAAAAAAGCGAGCCTTTTTCCTCGCCAAATAAAAAGAAATCGTTTTTATGGCAATTGTTGCTACGATAAATTTGATATCTGGCAAACCCGATAGTAGAAAATGCAACCCACTGCTGTTTGCCGAACCAGCTATGCGAACTGAAAAATACGAAATTTGTGTCACCAACTTTTGATTGCATCGAATTTATTTATGAACCAATTTTAAAAATAATTGTACCGTAAGAAAGAGTACATTGTGAGGTATACTGCAATATTTTTAAAATTAAAAACTAACAGTAATACTATATAGATATGACCATTTTAGTTTTGTATCGGAAGTTACGATCTGAAAGTTCCGAAAATTGTATGACCTACTTTTAATTGCATCGATTTTGTTTATTAACCAATTTGAAAAATAATTGTACCATAAGAAAGAGTGTAATGTAGTGTATTCAGTGATGTTCTCAAATTTAAAAAATAATGGTTTTTGCCGTAGACATAACGGTTTTAACAAAACGTAGCGAAAATATCCGAAGATTCCGAATTTTGTATCACGAACTTTTGATCGCATCCAATTTAATTATTAACCGATTTCAAAAATAATAGTACCGTAAGAAAGAGTATATTCTGAGGTATACTGCGATATTTTAAAAATTAAAAACTAATAGTAATTAGATATAGATACGGCAGTTTTAAAAAAAAGTAACAAAAATGTCCCGATTTTTCCCGAATTTCAAAAAAATATTATCAAGAACCACATTTAAATTTCAAAAAAAACTCGACGAGCTGCAAAAATTTACGTTGAGAGGTACTCTTAAAAAAAAACTCACGACTAAAGACTGAAATTTTGAATGTGTTTTGCTCACTCGCGGAAGAAATTTCACTTCTTCAACTTTAACACTTAATAAAACCTAAACTAATAGCCGCATCGGAAAAAAATCTTAATAATTATCCAGGGAATACGATGAAGAACAAAGCATGTTAATTTCATATTTTTCCGATCAGTACTTTCTCGGGAAACCGTCTAAGAATGGAGCTAAACAACAAAAATTTCAATTCTTCGGCGGCGGCGGCGGCGGCGGCGGTAACTTTTTTTTAATATAGAGAGATACAAAAGTTCAGAAAAACCACTCTCACACAGGTAACTAGTAACAAATGGCATACGAAATAGCCTAACGTGGTTGTACATACTAAAAAATCGAACAAACTTCGTAGAATATTAGGGTCGCTCGTATCATCCTTTCGTACCACCTGAAACGTTGCCAGGTACCACCGGCTGGGAATCCCTGCCCTAAGGGATTCTAGGACAATACCACGTATGTTTGAACCACGGTCAAATGATGAAACAACACCTGAGCTGGCACCTCAATCTCAAAATTTCCACACCATAAAATTGAGGACATTTGAGGCCACGACGTATTTAACGTGCACGACGTAACTTGCACCCTTTGTACACGAAGGCCTTAGGTTGGATTCAAACTCGCAACCCTCCTATTTCTAGTCTGCTACTCTTCCAACAAAGCTACAGTTGCCCTTTATTTATTTGACAATAGAGGAAACAATAGTATATCCAATCGATATATCTTTGTTGCTATTTTTGTAGCTGTCGTTGAGCTTGTAAGTTATGTATAGCATAAACTTTTTATTAAAAACTATATTCTACAACTGCAATGTCTAACACAAATATTTCATTCAATATTTCTCAGCATACATACATTTACCTCATTACCAATGCAAACACGAATCATTTTAACTATTCATTCAGCGCTTGAATATTATATACAAAGCAAAAAATCTGTCTGAAGCACCAAAATCTCTCGAACCCTGATCTCTGTAGTCGTGAAATTTGCATTGCGTATTTTGTCTGGAATTTCCAGGTCAAAACAACTGTTTTCAGATCGCTGTGTCGCTTCCTTAGAATCATGGAAGTAAAAATTAACATAGAACTTTATGCCAGAGACCAATCCAAACAAAATGTCAAAAGTTGTCACAAGAATAGCAATCGGAAGTGGAAAGGGAAATTATTTTTATCTTCCTCAGGAAAAACTTTGTACAGTCAGTATCGGTTGTATGGTCAGCTCAAAGGTCCAGAAAATTCAGACCATATAAGCGGGGTGACCATATATATGCGGAACAATACTACACTATTTAATTATGGCAGGATTATATTCACCTATCAGAATATAGTGCTCGTAAACAAATAATTAAACTTTTAAGAACATTTTAAAAATTAATTCGTGAAATAAAAACTACAGTAAGAAATATGCAATACTTTTTTTAGTGAAATTTATTAGCTCACCTTACCAATCTAAGTACAGTACGCATACTTACGTGCATCCATATTCAATGCACTTATTTCTACTATTGTAAAAGAAAGTGTTTTTTCCTGTTTTTCGTTATCACAGTCCTGACGAACCTACAGCACTTACAATAATGGGATTTGGCACACAGGTACTCCGAATTTTTTACAAGTTTTGGGTCGCGGCGAATTTTAAAATTCAATCTAGAACATTTAAAAATTAATTTAATGGCATTTAATTATTATTGTTTTCTTTGGAATGACAACATCATAAAAGATCGCAGGTTCTAAATTTATTCTTTTCGTTTTCGTTTTTACTTTGCGCAGAGGAACACAATTTGTCAGCAGACTAAAAAAAATTTAATATAAATGAACGTTCTTATTCGTCACTTATGATTCAAATTAAACAAAATTTTCCTTTACTCTTTTCGTCTCAATTTCAACGTACTTTTCAAACAGGGAGATATACTTCAATCAATAAACAGACAAATGTCCACCTGTTGTGCTTGGGGAGGAAAAGAATTGAAGGGGGTGGGTAGCGCCGACGATGATTCAAAGCAAAAGAGAAAGGGAGGGAAATATAGGCGTAAACTCAGGACCTCTCCGGGGTCGCAAAGACTTTTTTTCTTCTGGTCATTCCCTGTGTTGCTCCCCGTCTCAAGAAATGTCGCAGCACAATTGCTCCTATTTTTCCAACAAAAAAAAAACCATAACCTCATTGAAACGATTAAAAAAATAACGATCATATAACCGATAACCAGGAAAATAAAATGACTATATAAGTGGTGCGCTTTAACATATGTTCCCTATTAAGTTAGACGGGACTTTAGAATGCTGACCATATAAGCAGGATGACCTTATAAGAGGGTGGCCATATAGCCGGTACTGACTGTACATCCATTACTTGGCGTTGTCTGTCTTGTGTTCGGTGCAGCATGGCCGAATTTAATCCTTGCGCCATTTTGTTTTCCTGTCCATTTCTGAGTCTGATGTCACCTTGTGCATTTTGCGCAGCTTTTGCCATATTGATTATTTCCATACTGTAAAGCTGTTCGTCACGATGGTAATCGATGGTCACCATTTCAATAGTTTCCGTGGACAAATTTCCAGGCTTAACACTCCAAGTGGTTTCGACGAGATATCTCGTCATCAAGAACATCGATTGAATGTCGAATGATGAAGATTGCCATTTTTTTTTATGATCTCGAGATCAAAATTAGGTCATTTTTTTCTGGCGACGATAAATCTCTTCTCAAGATCTGGTCAGTTATGCTAACAAAGAGATAGATCATCCATCACGATCTGGTCAGTGTTGCTAAAAACGAGGTACCTTGTCTTATAAAGATCTGATCAGATATGCTAATAACGAGATAGCTCGTCAATCAAGATTTCGTCAGCTATGCTAAAGACGAGATGTTTCGTCCGTTAAAGATAAGGTCAGTTATTCCAATGACGGGATGTCTTGTCCATCAAGATTAGGTCGGTTATGCTAATAACGATATAGCTCGTCAATGAAGATCTGGTCAGTTATGCTAACAAAGAGATAGATCATCCATCACGATCTGGTCAGTGTTGCTAAAAACGAGGTACCTTGTCTTATAAAGATCTGATCAGATATGCTAATAACGAGATAGCTCGTCAATCAAGATTTCGTCAGCTATGCTAAAGACGAGATGTTTCGTCCGTTAAAGATAAGGTCAGTTATTCCAATGACGGGATGTCTTGTCCATCAAGATTAGGTCGGTTATGCTAATAACGATATAGCTCGTCAATGAAGATCTGGTCAGTTATGCTAACAAAGAGATAGATCATCCATCACGATCTGGTCAGTGTTGCTAAAAACGAGGTACCTTGTCTTATAAAGATCTGATCAGATATGCTAATAACGAGATAGCTCGTCAATCAAGATTTCGTCAGCTATGCTAAAGACGAGATGTTTCGTCCGTTAAAGATAAGGTCAGTTATTCCAATGACGGGATGTCTTGTCCATCAAGATTAGGTCGGTTATGCTAATAACGATATAGCTCGTCAATGAAGATCTGGTCAGTTATGCTAACAAAGAGATAGATCATCCATCACGATCTGGTCAGTGTTGCTAAAAACGAGGTACCTTGTCTTATAAAGATCTGATCAGATATGCTAATAACGAGATAGCTCGTCAATCAAGATTTCGTCAGCTATGCTAAAGACGAGATGTTTCGTCCGTTAAAGATAAGGTCAGTTATTCCAATGACGGGATGTCTTGTCCATCAAGATTAGGTCGGTTATGCTAATAACGATATAGCTCGTCAATGAAGATCTGGTTAGTTATGCTAAGGACGGGATGTCTCGTCTTTTTAGGAACTGGTCAGTTATGTAAATGACTGGAGTTAGCTATGCTAAAGACGAGATGCTTCGTCCGTTAAAGATCTGGTCAGTTATTCCAATGACGGGATGTCTCGTTCATCAAGATCTGGTCAGTTATGCTAGTAACGATTTAGCTCGTCAATAAAGATCTGGTTAGTTATGTTAAGGACGATATGTCTCGTCCTTTAAGGAACTGGTCAGTTATGTAAATGACTGGAGTCAGCTATGCTAAAGACGAGATGCTTCGTCCGTTAAAGATAAGGTCAGTTATTCCAATGACGGGATGTCTCGTCCATCAAGATTTGGTCAGTTATGCTAATAACGATTTAGCTCGTCAATGAAGATCTGGTTAGTTATGCTAAGGACGGGATGTCTCGTCCTTTTAGGAACTGGTCAGTTATGTAAATGACTGGAGTCAGCTATGCTAAAGACGAGATGCTTCGTCCGTTAAAGATCTGGTCAGTTATTCCAATGACGAGATGTCTCTTCCATCAAGATCTGGTCAGTTATGCTAGTAACGATTTAGCTCGTCAGTGAAGATCTGGTTAGTTATGTTAAGGACGAGATGTCTCGTCCTTTAAGGAACTGGTCAGTTATGTAAATGACTGGAGTCAGCTATGCTAAAGACGAGATGCTTCGTTCTTTAAAGATAAGGTCAGTTATTCCAATGACGGGATGTCTCGTCCATCAAGATTTGGTCAGTTATGCTAATAACGATTTAGCTCGTCAATGAAGATCTGGTTAGTTATGCTAAGGACAGGATGTCTCGTCCTTTTAGGATCTGGTCAGTTATATAAATGACGAGGTGTCTAACTGACCAGATATTGATGGACGAGACATCTCGTCATTAGCATAATGTGACCAGATCTTTAAAGATGCCTCGTCCTTTAAAGATCATGTCAGTTATGCTAATGGCTAGATGCATCTTCCTTTAAAGATCTGGTCAGTGATTGATCAGTTTATTGACGAGATAATTCGTCGGGGCAACCTCCAGGAGGGTTATTGTAAACAACTCTATGCAAATTCGCTGCTCTACCTGCTCGGTCATTGTGAATGCGACGGACTCAGTACATACGCTCACTCAAAGATGTCTAGACACAACTGATTAGGCCAATAGCTTCGTGACTTATCACGCGTACTGAAGAGTTGTGATTCCCCTTTGAAATTTCCTCTCTTACATGAATTCGCCATCGAGGAGTGAAACGGCTGTCGAGTCCGCATGGGACAGCCATGATTATGGATTATGATCGGATGAAAGGATGGATTATGACAGGAAGAAATTATGGATTATGAGCGGTAAAAGAATGTCTCGCAGTTCTTCGTTTTTGAACTGTCGAGCGTGATAAAATCAAGGTACACATGTCACGTTGAGTTCTGTCCCCTCGACAAGAGAGAATCGTTGGACTTCTCGACTTGAAAGGACGTAGAGGTGCTCTGCTCCGATGATACCGTAGGACTGAAATCACATTTTATTTTTTACTCATTTAGCCTAGAAAATTGCCTTAATTTGTTAACTTTGTAAACATCTAATTAAATGTGCTGCATACCGTAAAACTGTTTTTAATAGCCTTAAAAATTTGCAGCCCAAGCGGTATAGTGGATAAAGCACTCTGCTCCTACGCTTTGGGTTCGTGGTTCGATTCCCGACTAGGGCTACTGCCCTAGGGCTGGTTGTATGTGATGTCCGAGGAAGAAGTCAGACTCCCGCCCAAGTGGTTTCTCACCAAAAAGTGGATAGCTGCACCCCCTATGTCTTTACCAGTGATCAATTTGTGTGTTTGTAAAATAATAAAACCCGTATTCTTCTTCTGTGTCTGTCCTACTTCAGATCACAGGTCCTGATCTTGTGTTTCACAGTTCAGGAGACACACGTCAACAACAACATAAAATTTATCTCACGACGTTACAGTCCAATCTCTTTGGTTGCCAACTTAAATCGACGTCGCGCATACCATTCTCTAGAAATCCACCCTCCTGGTGGTTGTTTCGACGAGAAACATCGTCTTTATCCAAACAGACCAGTCCTTGATGGACGAGGTTTTTAGTCAGTGGAAGAAACCAGATCTTGATGGACACCATATCAGTCGGTAGACAAACACTGTCCTGATTTTAATCTTTGTCATCATCCAAAAACAGGGAGCGTTTTGATGACCAAACCTATTTTCGTTATCAAACTCGATCAGATTTTGATGGACGAAATACCTCATCGAAACCACTTGACAGATTAACAATAATTGAATATTTTTTGGGCAGACCTCGTAATTCTGCAATATGATATATTAACCTTCCTGGTGACTATCTCGACGACTCGTCTAGAGAAGTTAACCAGATTTTGATCACGTCACAATAAAACGTCGGGAATATCCTAATGACTTGATATCTCGTCAATTGCTCGGATCTTGATAGGTGTGATACCTCGTCACTTGGAGAGTTAAGCTCAGGTGTTAAATCTCAACCTCGACTCTATCATTATTTCTAAAGTATTCACCATTAATGTATGCAGTAATTCACATTGTTGCCATAAATTTCATAAAATCCAAACGGATCCAATGAAACAAATGTTGGAATATCTTGAAGATGACTTACCTGGTCATTAGGTAGGTAATTAACTAAATTAATATGGGAGAAAAAGAACGGATTATTGGCGACAGTCTTAAATCAATCCCGAAGGGTAAGGTAATTTTAATTAACGTCGTACTAGGGCAGCACAACGGGCTATTGAGGAGTGTCCGGGATAAATCCCGAAGGAAAATACTGAAAGACAACAAATCGTAATTTTGAACCACGATCAGATGACAAAACAACACCTGAGCTGGTACCTCACTTGATCGATAAACACTACGTAATTTTGTACTATGGTCAGATGATGAGGTCATACCCACTCTCCAAACTTCCACAACACACCAACGTGAGGATGTTTAAGGCCAAGACAGATTTAATGTGCACCAACTTTCGGACAGTCTTTGGTTGGATACGAGCTAGCAACCATCCGGTTGCTAATTCAGTACTCTTCCAACAGACCTTCTGTGGACCCAAATCCCGAAGGGAAAGATTGAAAGACAAAACCTGTTAATTTTGAACCACGATCAGATGACACTACACCACCTGAGCTGGCACCTCACTCTCCAAACTTCCACATCATGTCATCGGGCTCTCGTCATTAACAAAAGTGATCAAATCTGGATGGACGAGCTGTTACGTCAAAATGACTTGGAGAATTAAACTCCAGCGTTGAAGCTCAACCAAGACTCTTAATCCATCATCACTCCTAAAGCATTCGCCATTAATGTATGCAATAACTCATACAGTTGACACATAAGTTTAGAATGAAATCCAAACAAATCCAATGAAAACTCATAAAAACTACAATAAAAGCGACGTGAAGGCGTTCTTGAATCTTCTGAGATCAAAAAGACAGAAGCGATTACAAGAGCAGAGCAAAGAATGCAAGGGAATGTTTCCACCAGGTAGGGAAATCACCAAACCCCGCTAATGAATTTTCCGCATAATACCGCAATAAAACGGTAGCTGTTAAAATATCCTCATCAATTTGTTTGTTGTCGTGTTATCTGAGCCACGAGGCATAGTCCCGACTAACGACACTCAAAAGGTTAATTTTTCGGCGGAGGATCCCAAAAATAATGTTTCCCGTCTTGAATTTTACTGCCCTCAGAGATACCTTCTTATCGCGTCACGTGATCTTTTCATGACGTCATAAACCTTCGGTTACGGCTCGTAAAATGAAATGACAATTTTTCGTTTGATTCTTGTGTTATGTTTCGTTAGTTTTTTTTTTTTTTTGTTCTCCATCCGACAAGGGATTGCAATGAGGAGCAGGTACTGCAGGAATCAGAGCCGCGTGATGTAGCTATTTCAATTTCTGATATTCGTCGGTCTTGAAAAAATGAATGGTAATCTGTATCTGACTTGTAGAGGATCTACGAAATACATCTACTCATTTTCCATGGTTCTTTTAAATCTCCATTTCAATGATGTCTTCCATTTTTCGACGACTATTGACCGTGGCTCAAAATTACTTAGTGCTGTCAGGGATATATCCCGATGTGATTTATCTCGGACCGTCTTCAATAGCCTGTTGTGTTGCTCCAGTACGAATTAATTAATAAACAGACCTACTTTGAAATCTTCTATGATTCTTTCCAGTAATAAGAAAGTACAGTCTTTTCGAGTAAAGGGTATAGAAGCGAAATTTCAAACAATTAGTTTTCTTTACGAAATACGTAATGACATTACATCAGAACTGGTAGCTAGGTAATTTACACTCATGTCCATAAATTAAGGGTAATTCAGCTTCACGTGGAAATCAAACTTTAAAGTAAAATTTTCACCTGTAGAATTATCGCACACATCTTCAAGAATAATATCCAAATTACAGGAACCCTCAGATGACGCTGGTAGTACGTTACAATGACGAGAGTGTAAGAGAAGTGTATATAAGGAATGGTAGCAAAGAAGTAAAATTGTTCACAAACATTCTGTAAGCCGCTCAGTGCCACAACCGAATAGTAATGGCGCAGAGGACGCATGTCGATGATTTTTTACGTGGTAGAATTATCGGCAGCCTGTAATGTGGGCGTACTCAGACGGAAGTTTCAGTGGAACTTAAAATCGCCCAAAGTGTCATCTCTATTCTTTGGCAACGATTCCAAAACGATGGAAATATCAATAGACGTTACAGTACAGGTCACCCCCGAGTTACAACGCAGAATGACGACCGATATTTGGCATTAACTAAAAAAGAAGCAGACGGAGCACAGCATTCGACCTTTCTCGTCAGCTATCTTCAGCCAAGGGTACAACAGTTTCACAGCAAACCGTTTACAGACGTTTGGGACAGGTTGGTCTATATGCTCGCAGGCCTGTCAGATGTGTTCCGCTCACGGAAACTCACTGTTGCCAGCGTTAGCCTGGATTAGATAACATGCAATGTTTACATCGTCACAGTTGGCTTGTGTGATGTTTTCCGGCGAGTCCAGGTTTAGCTTGCAGTCGGATCCACGGCGGACGTTCATATGGAGAACACCAGGTACCCGCTACCACCAAGACAACATTATTGAACGACACCGTTACGGTGGTGAAGGTTTGTCGTTTGGGGCAGAATTATACTGGGCTACAGAACAGATCTACATGTTCAAATCGGAACCCTGAGAGGCCAAATGTATCGGTACATCATTCTGAAACAACATGTACGTTTGTTTAGGGGTGCCATTTGCGGATAATTTGTGATTATGGATGACAACTCCCGTCCTCACCGTGTAAACATTGTAAACGAATGCCTTGAATCTAAGGATATCACTCGTATGGAATAGCCAGCATTCTCACCTGATTTGATTCCGATAGATCATGTGTGGGACATGCTTGGTCGACGAGTTTCAGCCCGACAAGCACCTCCTAAATGTAAACAGGAACTTTGGAGAACATTGCTTGCTGATTGAAGCTATCTTCCGCAAGATACGCTCGATAATTTGATCCTCTGCATGCCTAGGCGTTGTACGGACTGTATTTCATAGTCGGGGAGACATACAATGTATTAACCATCATACCAACCGTGTCATGCTAAGTTTTTGTAAGATCTATTCTTTTTGTAATTGCTCCAGTGAGCAAAAATCTTAGTTTTTATGAATGGTGTCATACATACACCATCTTTTTTGTTCTTAATCTTTTGCTTAATAAATGGGCCTTATTAATAAATCACGTTTGTTTTGTTACTAAACCTTTATTTGCGTACAATTCCACGTAATTTTTTTCATGGACAGTTGACCAACCACATTCAGTTGGACCTGATCTGACACCCGTTATCCATACTGCCACACCACGCCAACGTGATCAGATTGAACGTGCACCAGCCAGCCTCCTTTGTATACGACGGTCTGTGGTTGATAATTGGTAATTTGTAATTTTTTAGTTAACGTCGTACTAGAGCAACACAACGGGCTATTGACGACGGTCCGGGATCAGTCCCTTAAGTGAAAGATCCGAGGACAACACCTCGTAATTTTGAACCACGGTCAGATGACGAAGCAACGCCTGAGCTGGCACCCCACTCTCCAAACTTCCACGCCAACCCAACGTGAGGACTTTCGGTCCACGACAGATTTAAGGTGCACCAGCCGCCTCTTCACCATACGTTTACAAACATCCATGCGCGAACCCGGATTCAAACCAGGAACCTTCCGATCTAGAGGCTAACACCTTAACCACTATACCGGTTGGTCGGCGGTCTGTGGTTGGATTCGAACTCGTAACCTTTCGGTTGCTAATCTGTTTCTCTTCCAAACGCGCTAACGCGACAAAGTGCCGTTGATAGAGTCGTGGATTAGAGATACCGGAGGTTTGTGAGTTCGATACTCATTCTAGCGAAAGACCGTTGGGTGTACACGGAGGCTGTTCCGTTAAACAACTCACGTCCTCCATTGCCTTCACTTCTACGTGGTGTGCAAGTTTGGAGAGTTGGATATCTGGGTTTTCATCTAGTCTCTATCGTCTTAAAATCACGAGGTGTTGTCCTCGGATCTTTCTCTTCTTTATTGATCCCAAACCATCACCAGTTGCCAGTTTTGCTGCCCCTATTCGACGTTAATTGAACTAATTAAGTACTTATCCCCTTGTCTCAATCTTCCTCTTTCAGTACATCTTTGTTTTTTTTTCCTTCCTCTGTTCCCTACTACATCTAACTTTCTTTCCGCCATCTCTTTTTCTGGCTCGATTTCTTGATTTTTCTTTTCATAGTATAACTACCTCATCTATTTCTTTAAGTTGCTCTCTTCTGATTGCACCCCATTAGTCTAAATGGAAGACAAAATCGTTCCTAAGAGCCAGAAAAGCCAAAAATGTGATAAAGAGAAATATATCTATCTATCTCTGAGATTATGACTCGCTATAACTCATCTGAAGAGGGATTTGCAGTGTAAACAAACCAGGTCGAAAGTGAAGATTTTACTTTACACACATCATTTACTTCAGACACTTCAAACCCATTGAGAACACTATTCAGACACTTAAAATATAGTTTATCGCAGCTTTGGTCACGTTTGGTGTTCAATCTAATTGGCGCTGACGAATTAATTATCCACCTGTCAATTCGGTATTTATTTCCTGGTGTTTTGATTGGCCCCATATTGAAGTCATATTCTAAAAGCAAACCAATTGGCGGATATCGTGCAGGAATCACGTTCCACCAGAAAAATGAGTAAACTTTTACCCAAAATAAATAAATTGAATTTATGGAACTTGTACATTTAAGGCTACAGCAGAATAAATAGCACCAGCCATTACGTGCACGACGGCCTTTAGAAGGATCGAGCTTCGAACTCACAAAGCTTCTGTTCCTAATCCGTTTCTAAGGCCACGGTAGCCCGTTTCGTAAAGTAACGGATTACCAATCGGAAGGTTGTGATTTCTATACTCGGTTAGGTCACATACGGTCGTATACACGGGGGCTAGTATACGTTAAATATTTCGTGGCCTCAAATGTCCTCGTTGGAGGGGTGTGGAAGTTTGTCCCGGTGCACACATCCGGTATTTCAACGTACGGCGCCGGTGCCGCAACGCAAGTGCCGTCTGAGATAAATTAGATCCAATTGAGCAGTGCACACATGCCTCCAGCACCGCTGGAGCAACGCACGTCCAACTTGCGTGCAATTTGCACCTCAGTTTGCCACGGCGCCGCAGCTCGCCGCACATGAGTCTCCGTTCTGAATTACCTTGTTTTCATAAACAAATGGAATATAAATAATAATTAATAAATGGTTGTATCCAGTAACGTCTATTTTGTTTCAAATAAACTTTTTTTACACAAAGTAAGCGAAATAAACACGTTTTCTTCGATACAATATTTATCGAAAATGGGGCGAAATGAATTTGTGCGTCATTTCATGGTTATATGTGCATAATTGGGCTACGGTGCCGCAGCGTCGCCGCACGTTGAAAAACCGGATGTGTGCACCGGGCCGTAAGAGTATGGTGCCGGCCAGTCTATCCCCCCCCACATCAATCTGTGTGCCCCGTTCACAGATGAAATGACGGGCCCCTTCACCATGTCCATTTTACACTATCTATATTTGAACACTGACATTTTGAATTCTTTGAGACATTTTCCATGGTTTTAATCCTACAACATACTCTATGTAGGTTTATAAGAGTTACATACGATATACCATATAACAAACAAGACATTTATGTAAAAAAGTGATGAATTGAAAAAATAATAATTATTTGGTTAATAAACATATTACTAGTAACATACAGTTTTAATATTCGGAAAATCAAAATGTTATTTGTATATCTACAATTCTACAACTGAAATTAAAAATCAAAGAAAATGATTAAAATAGAATTCAAACTTTAATAATACCGAAAAGAAAAAGTATTGTATAAGTGTCCTTCCTGAAACATAAACATGAATAAATTATTTGCATTTCTTTTTTTTTTTTTGGTTTCATCATGGAGAATGTTACATTTTAGGGATTTTGACATTTTAATTTGACATGGAAAAGTTATTTTCTAAATCGTCGCCAGTTTTATGAATTTTAATAGACTTTATGAATTTAATTTGCTGGTCTTTCTCACCCATTGTCCCGTTGTCATGACAACGGCACCGTCGCCTATGTGGGGGCCATGGTATCGGCTCAGGTGCAGACCACGTTATCTGAATGTGGTTCAAAATTATGTGGTTTTGTCCTCGGATTAACCCTTGGGAATTGATCCTGTATCATCGCCAATAGCCCGTTGTGTTGCTGCAGTGCATCATTAATCAATTATTATCATTACCACAACCTGATTCTCTACTTCTCCAACTAATACGTACAAGAAACATGTTTCTCCAAAAAACACAATGATAACCTACATATAACTTCACGGGAAAAAACTTCAAGTAACTCTCATTTTTCAAGCAAAAAAGAAAACTATATTTTGCATTAATATCCAACTCTGTGGTAAAATAAAACCGTTCCAATGAACATATCCAAAGAAGTCGATATGCAATCGGTGAGTTTAGAAAGGATACCTTAATGGAGGACCGGTAGAGATCGATACATTTTATTCTACTCAGCGAAACATTTATTACCAGTGAAAGTTGGGGGAAAGTAAGGAAGTTAATCTTGAGGCGATCGATTCTAATCTTCCAACGTCCATTAAGATAATCTGTCTTGAAATGAAATGTAATTCTTCTTTGGGATGGATATTTGATCCGACTTAAATACGATAATCCGCAATCTAAAATGATTTGGGACAATTGTTTTTTCTATGAATCTATTCAAACATCAATTGTAGCATTTTGAATCTCAGTAATCTTCAGGCTTTAAAGCTAATACGCATACTACAATTTTA
This sequence comes from Metellina segmentata, assembly GCA_947359465.1. Classification (NCBI taxonomy): domain Eukaryota; kingdom Metazoa; phylum Arthropoda; class Arachnida; order Araneae; family Tetragnathidae; genus Metellina; species Metellina segmentata. Next base: position 109,466,108 of record OX375877.1, on the reverse strand, counting down.
AACCTTCTCCTCCGATTTAAGTAACTTCCTTAAAATAATTTTTGAGGGTGATAATTTATAGCATTTTGCTTTCATTTTTAGAGGTTGATTTTAAATAATACACATATCTAAGAAAAGACGACTCATTTTTTCTAAACCCCAATTATTAAAGTTATTTTCAATTACTCATTTATTTTATTCGCTAACAATGACAAAATACTTCAACATATGAGTATACTAAGTTACAGGCTTACTTGGCACAATAGGAATATGCTGAGAGCAAACGAAACAAATAGTTCCTAGCGCCTTGTCCGATATTTGAGTGCAATGAGGCACTGCAACTTATAAATGTGATTAATTTGTTAACCCCACACATATATAATGATTTTTTGTCGTAATTAACGTGAAATATTGAATATTTTGCCTTTTACGTGGAGCGTAGTAATTTCATTTAGAATCGCGCGCGCCAGCCAATAAGAGCCAACCAGCATTTTCCGCGCGCTCTCGATTCTTGTTGGCGACATTGGGAGATATTTAGTATTTACTTATCTTTCAGCTTACGTGCGTTGCATTTGTTGTTAGAATTTCAATCTTCATTTGTGTAATTTGTGATTAATTATGGAATTAACTCCGGATTCTAACTAAATTTCGCTGAATTTTATATATATCATGAATTTCTAAAATTGTGAAGAATACAACCTTCCCATAAGGGTTTTTAAGGAGGTTCATATCCTATTTATGGAATATGTGATGATTTATTTAGAGGACACTCAAGGTTATTCTATTTATTTTACAAAGTTATTATATTTTTTATTCTATTAAAATTTTGTAGTAATGTTAAACAATAATCATTAAAAAAATATTTACGTACGTTACTTACAAAAATTGTTATAAATATAGTTCTAAAAATTAAAAAATATATATATTTTCTCTTCAATTTTATAAACTATTATATTTTTTAATGAGTAATATTTTTAGAATTCTTAAAATTTAAGATTGCTGTAATCTTGTGTACCCTCTAAATAAACAATCACATTAGCCATAAGAAGTATATTGATTAATATTAAATGAAAATAACTCAATATTGTGAAGCAGCTATTGAGTAATGTTAAAAAGAACATCGAGCAGTATCGTAAAGCTAATATTGAGCAATAACATAAAACTCATAGAGCAATGTCAGAAAAAGAATATTTATCAATGTCGAAAACCGATATTTAGTATTATTGCCAGGAGGTCATTTTTACGCTGGGCAATATTGACCAACATATCGCACCCCGGCAAGAAAAATGACAGCTCAAAATTGCAGCATTTTGGAAAAATCACAACTTTGAGGATACTATAAAACTTATTTTAAAATATAAGTTTTAACTAATTGAAGTACAATCTCCTTTTAAATTTCAGGCAAGTATTTATTGCGGTAAATTCTATTATATTCCTTCGAACAGTAATATAACACGCTGGGGCACACCTCATACATATTTTTCAATGACAACCTTAAAAATTTCATTTGCTACCTGGGATACTTCTTTTTGAAAATTTATAGTTAGCAATAACTTAAACAAATACCATTGCAAATTCAAAAAATATCTTTCGATATTATCTATTACTAACTGTATAAAAATGTCTTAAAACTACTATAATTGTGCTTTTCTTATATCATCTGACAGGCAAGCTGTCAAAACATTTAAGTGCTAAATTTAAGGCCAAATTAGATTAATGCGCCAAGTTGGAAGCTTGTAAGTGTGACATCTCCTCGAAACCTCTCCCTGTAACCCAACGGAGACGGATCACTCACTTTACCCCTCCGCGAGGGCGGGGCGTCTGTGCCAAGAAACGTTGCAATCTAGTATAGAAATAAGAGGTAATATTTATTAAGAAAATATTAGCTTTTAGCTTTGTATTCGTCTCAAATTTTATGTGTGCCGCGTTGAGGCAGGTCCACTGTAGCCCAATTGGTAGAGCAGCGTATTTGCAGAAGGAGTTGCGAGGTTTAAACTCGGTGAAGTTTAACACGGGAGCTGGTGAATGTTAAATATGTCTTGGCCCTTCAATATCCTCCCGTTGGCCTGGTGTGGACGTTTGGAGAGTTGGGTGCCAGCTCATGTGTACTTCTCTTTGTCTTACCATGGTTAAAAACTACAAGGTGTTGTCCTTGGATGTTTGTCCTTAGGATTGATCATGGACAGTCGCCAATAGCCCGTTGAGTTTATCGTTGCTTTAATGCAACTTTACTTAACTACCTTACCCACCTCGTCGTGATAACCAGTTGGTAGGTATCGTAATATGAGGTTACTTTGCTCCAAAGGAGTTAACTGCTCCAAAAATGGTAATGGTAATTTGGTAAGTTTAGTTATACCAGAGCAACACAACAGGCTATTGACGACGGTCCGGGATCAGTCCCTTAAGGGAAAGATTCATGGACAACACCTCGCAATTTTGAACCACGGTTAGATGACGGCTCCAAAAGTGGAAAAACTCTTTTGAAGACGTCACAATGGTGATGTGGTTCGATTGTGCTTGTCTTGGTTTCCAATCGCAGAGTAAGCAACTCTCTGGAAACATGGACTTTAACTTCCAGGTGGATGAGAAGGTTATTTCATTGTTATAGAACGTTCTGAAATACGTACTGCAACAGACAGTTATTTGTTATTTTGAAAAATTGTGACCAGCACACAAGAGGGAGAAACTAATCCAAGTGTCATAACGTTGTATTAAGAAACAATTTAAGAGTAAAATGTATAAATCAATAAAGATTCTCCTCTGTTATTCTTGTGTCTATTATAGTTTCTTTGCCTTGGGGTAACATCGCACCGACAAATGGGGTGTCTTTGCTAAACCATCAAATGTGATAACTGAACAGATTGTAACAGGACATTTGAAAGTGACACGTGAGGAAAATTCAGGTTTGTAATCGTAAGGTGTGCTGGCGAAATATATCCGGGAAGGATTATTAGTTGGGATGAAGAAACTTCCGATATCAGCGCCATGGTGCATAGCCTCGAAAGGTGGAAGTGGTCTTACAAACCATCGTGTTCGTGTTCGTGTTACCCATGACTGTTGTGTTTTCAGGAATTAAAAAAATCAATAAAATCTGTCTCCTAAATAATATATCTGGGTACAGCTACACTCTACGTTTATGAGTGATGGCAACGGCTTTGGCGATTTTTTTTGGCGCACTTCTAGTAACGAGTTACGATAAATTAAGGCAACCCATCTTCCGTTGCAGTTGTTGTGGTTTTCATGGCAACCTCGGCAAACGGAAACTTTTAATTTTCATTTTGAATATTCTAGAAATTTCTTCCAAAATCCGTTAAAGTCGTTTGATTTCAGTGATTCGTTTGAAATTTTTTCTTTCCTCCCATTGGTTATTTTGTTTTTAAAATATCCTTTGATTCCATTGGTCCTTTTAAATCGTTTTCTGTGATACCATTGGTCCTTTTATTTGTATTTTGACAGTTGTGGAATTTTTATTTTGTTATAATAGTTTTCATGACAGGATTAAGAGTTTCGTTTGTTTGACCATTTTCGTTTTCATTATTTTTTTACGAGAGAATTCTGACTTTATCAGGCATTATTTCTTGCTTTTTTTCTTTTGTAAATCTTTTTCCTTTTTCAACATGCTCACTGTATTTAGTGTAATTGATAAGTTTCAGGTTATTCTTACCATTCGTAGCTTAGTTTCTCTGCCGGTTCACAAATGTGTTTTGATATGTGCTTAAGCTTACTACTTTTTGTGAAAGTTTTTTAAAAATATACTTTTTAAAACGTTCTAAAATATGTTTAAAAAGTGTGTTGTAAAAAAAAAATATTGTGACTGTAGAGTTAGGAAATAATTCTTTACTTGGCAACTTTAGAAGTGCGCCAAATAAATCGCCAAAGCCGTTGCCATCACTCATAAACGTAGAGTGTAGCTGTACCTATATCTGTAATAGGCAATGTAACGAAACACATAAATACAAACATAAACGAAATTCTCATACTTGAAAAGAGACCGCAACATCTAGAAGTCAACCTAAAAACGCAAACACAAAATTCTAAATCAAACTAAAAAATAAACATTAATTCTTGTGTTGCCAGATACTGAGTAACTAAATTAATCTTTTATGATCAATGAGTTTTTCGTTTGAGCTTTTCGTGTTCCATTACAAAATGTAAGTTATGCAAAATTAAATATTTTAACTATGCTACTTCGTCAATCAATATTTATAATATATTTACATCATAAGAAGAAATAAAAAGCCAGTTCAAACTTAAATTTTATAATTTAACTTGTTTTGGAAAAAAATTATTTTTCGAGCAACTCTGGTAAAATAATATGAGCAGCGTATAGCAATCGTTGTATACTAAATGTTATTTTATGTCGATTTTAAATGGTTTGTAGCTTTTTAGCGCAAAAAGAACGGGGTTAATAATCAGCCTATGTTTTCCGCAGTATTCTAATGTATAAGTGTACCTAATTTGGTGTGGATTGGTCAAACGGTGTTGATTTGTATAGGGAATATAAATGCATACAAACATACATCCACATATCCTTTTTTATATATGGGCAATTCCATGTCACTCACGCTACAATCAAAAGTCAATTTTCAGTACTTAATTCAATGTGTAAATAAAGAATGGATTAAGATTATAAAACAAAAATTGATTTATTGAAATATTACCAAAGCATCAACGTCATAACTTAGCAGTTTAGTGATAATTTAGTATCCCAAATGGCAACATTTCAGACTCTATCTGTGACTCACGTTACTAAGAAAAGGACACGAATTTTTTAGGCTTTCCAAAATGACAGTTTTTTTTTCCTTCTAAGAGAAGATAACCAGTAAAAAAGTATTTGGATGCTTCCCTAAGAGTAGTAGGTCATGGCAAACCTAAAGAAATTGAATTATTGTATTAATTAGTAAAATAAATTGACATTTTTTATGTGACTCACGTTACATTTGTGATTTCTGAGAACTGAATTCATATTAATAACTTTTTTAAATTTTAATGTATGCTAAAATTTTTATATATATATATATATATATATATATATATATATATATATGTGATAATAATTGTTTATTAATGAGAGAAATAGGACATTTAAAAAAGTTTCAATAATGCCTTATAAACATATTTATTTGCAGTAAACGTCGAAGGAAATTATCAGTTTGATTCAAAATTGTGTTTAGATATGAGTTTTGCTATTTCTTCCTTTGCATCAAAAACAATTATCTTCACTATTTTTTAGCAGCTTCTACGAAAACTTGCGCTTTATTTACTAAACACTTCCTCTTCACCATTTGGTCGAAAATATGTTTCACAAACCACAGATTCCGTCTCCTGGACCGTTACCATGTGATTTTGTAAAATAGTTCCACGTAATACATACATTGTATCTTTGTTCCGGTGTCTTAAAATAAACTCCTATGTATGCGTTTTTAATCTGACACCCTTATATGGACCATCAGACCAAATTTCAACATTTTGCACACAAGTTGAAATACTTTGTAATGAAAAGGAATGCATTCAATAATGATCTCTTTGGAAGGATACTAATAATCTGATGTTATCACTGCAGGATGGATGGAACACACATAATAAATACCAGCTGTAAAAAAGCTCACTTGTTTCTGTTTCCAATGTGCACCTTGGATCTTATCCTGAAAGATACAAGTGTTGTTTTCAAAAACGTCTACTTGCATCACGCACAAATTCCCTCGACCCAAAAACATTTTTAATTGCAAGATCATTTATAGGTTGATATACTTTAGATTAACGGTGCTTAAAGTAACAATGCTCCAAAAATTGCGGGAGAAGACCCGACATAAGTTGATACAGATCTAAATGACACAGAACCTTCGATTTTTTTTTTACAATTGTTTTCTGCATCTTGTTTCTAAAAATATTATTTCAGGCCAAATTCTTACGTTCCAGGGAATAGATAAAATTTTTAATACCTTGGGCTTCTTTGCATTGATTTAGCCTACAATTTCTAAAAGGATTGCGCATCATTTTTTCTTGGAATGAATGTGAGTAAACAAGAATAGTTTTTCAATACAGAATTGTATATAATGTAAACACCCATATGACATTGTCATACAGTACTCGTACATACGTAAGAAATCATAATGCAGAATCTTATTTCTCTGATTTCATTCAAAAGAACATGCTTTGGGCAAAATTCAAAAATATTGCTCTTACCAAGTCTTGAAGTATTTCCCAGTTTGAATATTTCAAACACTTCCTTCAGTGAGCACACAAAAGGATGAGCATGGTTTTTATTTTAAGGCAATTTCCAAAATTGTAAATACGTCTTTATGGGCAGGAGCCATTCAGTAAATATCATCTTGTTCATAAAATGATATAATTTTGTCTACTTTATCTCTACTCAAAATTGATTATTTCGAATAATTGCTAATTGAAACAAAGCTTGCATTCGAAGTCACATTAGATATGGTGCTAAGTAATTTACTCGCCAAAACTTCGATACGATGTGATGTGCTAATTAAAGCTTCTTTTTCTTTGGTCAAGCTTTGCCAAATATGTTCACATGTTTGTACCATTGAGTTGTTTCTTACACTAAATTCTATTTTTCCTTACAATGCGACGCTCTTAAACTCTATTCCTAACTTCTTATTTCTTCTGACTTTAAATTCTTTTGTACAGCTACTGACATTTTCTTTAATTTTTCTTTCCTTCTGAATTTGTATTTCGGTATAATAATACTGTACTTTCATAGTAATAATGTATTTTTTTATATTCGTCGTAATTTCTTTCTTGCTTTAGTTTTTCTTTGCGCTTTTTTTGCCTCGGCAGCTGCAGTAGGTTCCATAATATAGTTTTTATCTATATAAATAAGAATGGAGTGTTTGTTTGTACATTCAATATTTTCGATCCATTTCAAGTTTTCTATCCGTTTTGGACCCTTCTGATGCAGAATCCGCCTTTTTCTCGTTTGGTGTCTGTCTGTCTGTCTGTATGTTGTGCCCTATACACGTCCACGCGGTTTAAGATATTTTCATGGAAATTTGCATACAGTGAGTACTTATCTTGATTTAGTGAGTGGAATTGGTTGCGAAAGTCTGTCTGTCCGTCTTTCTGTTCTATGCTCGATTTTGTGTTTGCGTGTTTGTGTAGGCATCACATGAATTGCATTCCAGATATTTGATTGCATTGTATTTTATTTTATACACTATCTATTAATGTAGTGAATGCAATATTAAACATTTCTTTATTGTTATATTTAGACGAGTTTCATGCTAAAACACCTGAGTAAGTATACTTAAATCAACCATAATTTGGTAGTTTTGGAAAAATTGGAATGTCTATTGAATATTACGATTACTTCGATTGCTTTACCAGTACTGCTGAAAAAGTAATTATTCTTCAAAAAATTATTTTTTTTTAATGGAATTTCATCTCTGATACGTCATTTATTTCGAGTCTTATTTTTATATTTTGCGCAATGAAAACGATTTCCGAATATTTGGGACAGACGATATTTTTCAATGAAACGAGAATGAACACGATCGCGCGAGCAGTGATATTTTTTCTGGTTCTTTCGCTCTGAATTAATTTCACATTTCTAAATTTTTTACACTTTTAATTGTAAGTTGTGGCAACTGTGCGAGATCAAGAGATAAAATTGAATCACAAATTAATATCTTTCGAACAATTTTTTACGACATCTTTTATTTTGTTTTACTTCGCTGTTTCCTGTTTTAAATATTTTTATAATTTTAATAAATGTGTTTTCCTTCTCATCACACCCAACAGCACCACAAAGTATTAGACTTGAAAATGTTAGGTAAGTCAGTATAAATTTTCAGTAAATTTTAAGTGTAGTTATGCCATTATTAAAAGAATAATGCCGTTATTTAAAGAATAATGCCGTTATTTAAAGAATAATGCCGTTATTCAAAGAATAATGTCGTTATTGAAATAATAATAATGTTTAAAAATCCAAACTAGAACTTTTTCCAACATTAAAAAATTTGTTGTAGTAATGACAGGAGAAGATTGCAAAATTTCACAAATTCGCATACCGGAGGCAAGAGTGCCACAGGTAAAAAAATATTGTTTTGTTGACTATGAGTGCGAGAGCACTCGCCGTAAATCGTAATTTTAATTAATTGAGTTGCACATGAAAACAACTTAAGAAAGGGAATTCCAAATCTTCCTATAAATCGTCTTTTATAGTAGTAACCTTAGTATCACCTTTCGTCTTTTTGTAGCTTTGTCATACGGCAATTGTGCGATGTATGTGAAATCTATATAAATAAGAATGGAGTGTTTGTTTGTACATTCAATATTTTCGACCCATTTCAAGTTTTCTATCCGTTTTGGACCCTTCTGATGCCGAATCCGCCTTTTTCTCGTTTGGTGTCTGTCTGTCTGTCTGTCCGTCTGTCTGTCTGTCTGTATGTTGTGCCCTATATTATTTTAATAATTGTGTTTTCCTTCCCATGACACGCAACAGCACCACAAAGTATTAGACTTAAAAATGTTAGGTAAGTCAGTATAAATTTTCAGTAAATTTTAAGTGTAGTTATGCCATTATTGAAAGAATAATGCTGTTATTTAAAGAATAATGCCGTTATTTAAAGAATAATGCCGTTATTGAAAGAATAATAATATTTATTAATCCAAACTGGAACTTTTTCCAACATTAAAAAATTCGTTGTAATAATGAAAGGAGAAGATTGCAAAATTTCACAATGTCGCATACCGGAGGCAAGAGTGCCACAAGTAAAAAAATATTGTTTTGTTGACTATGAGTGCGAGAGCACTCGCCGTAAATCGTAATTTTAATTAATTGAGTTGAACATGAAAAGAACTTAAGAAAGGGAATTCCAAATCTTCCTATAAATCGTCTGTTATAGTAGTAACCTAAGTATCACCTTTCGTCATTTTGTAGCTTTGTCATACAGCAATTGTGCGATGTATGTGAAATGTATTACATGAATGGATATGCATGTGTAGGATTTGTGTCCAAAGTAAGTTGTAGAAAATATAAAGATGGCGAAAGATGTTAAAATAAATTTTTATTCTACAGAAAACGTAAGTCATTATATATTTTGATTATCTCTTCAATCTAGAGTAAACCAATTCAAACCGAGTAAGGTCGGGTATTTTGCTAGTGTATTATATGAATGGATATGCATGTGTAGGATTTGTGTCCAAAGTAAGTTGTAGAAAATATAAAGATGGCGAAAGGTGTTAAAATAAATTTTTACTCTACAAAAAACGTAAGTCATTATATATTTTGATTATCTCTTCAATCTAGAGTAAACGAATTCAAACCGAGTAAGGTCGGGTATTTTGCTAGTAGTACATACAGAAGGAAAAGCAAGTTTTAATAAATATAAATCTATCACAAAATCGTTTGCACTACAATTTTTAATAGAAAATTAAACGTTATGTTTTTATGTTCAACATTTGACCTAATGGCAGATTCTGTGTGACACACGTCACAAAATTAAATGTGTTCTGTCTTCTAAGAAAAAGCAGAAATTGAGTTATAGTTTTTCATTCACTCTTACTCTTCATACTAAGTAGCAAAAAAAGTAAAAGTTTTTAATTTGAACATAGTATTTTAATAGAAATTAAAATACTAAGTTTTTGTGACTCACGTTACTTTGTAGTAAGTACGTTTTAGATAATTATACCCTAAATATAGTAATGGACATCTGTTATCAAATTAGACATATTTTTTCTCCAGAAATCGCTCTTTATAGTTAATTAAATTATTCGATTATTTCTATATATTATAATTAAACAAAAATGGGTAAAAATATCAGAAAAATTGCATGCAAAGACAGACAAGTTCCCTGTTAAAAATCTTCACATCTAAGGTTTTAGAACAACTGGGACCATATTTTGATAAAATAAATGTGTTAGATGGAGCAAAAGACAAGTTTAGAAAATTTTAACTATCTATTCTAGATGGTTTAAATTTCTACTATTGAAAATTTAGTTAATTTTCTATTAAAAAAAATTCTAATCCCATGTCTAATTTTTCGTAGAATTGCCCATATATAGATTTTTATCACTGTGTCAGCTGACCAATATGTGAGAGCTTGATTGTTTTTTTTTGTTTGTATTTTTCATAACTTACATACAATTTATACAAGCGTTGAGTGCTTTTTTCATTAAAGTTGCAATTCGTCAAATGTGACTTCATAAAAATCCATTCACTCCCATGTCCCATCTTTCGTAGAATTGTCCATTTATAGATTTTTATCACTGTCAGCTGATCAATATGAGAGCTTAATTGTTTTTTTTTCTTTTTTCATAACTTACACACAATTTAAATATACATTGACAGTTATTTTTATTAAAGTTGCAATCTGTCAAAAACGTAACTGAATAAAGATTAATTCACTCCCATGTCCCATGTTTCGTAGAATTACCCATATATAGATTTTTATCACTGTCAGCTGATCAATGTGAGAGCTTAATTGTTTGTTGCTTTTTTTACATAACTTACAAACAATTTAAAATGCGTTGAATGTTTTTATATTAAAAATGCATTTTGTCAACACCGTAACTGAATAAAAATCCAGTCACTCCGATGTCCCATGTTTCGGAGAATTGCCGATATATAGATTTTTATCACTGTCAGCTGATCTATGTGAGAGCTTAATTGTTTGTTGCTTTTTTTACATAACTTACAAACAATTTAAATGCGTTGAATGTTTTTATATTAAAAATGCATTTTGTCAACACCGTAACTGAATAAAAATCCAGTCATTCCCATGTCCCATGTTTCGTAGAATTGTCCATTTATAGATTTTTATCACTGTCAGTTGACCAATATGAGAGCTTATTTTTTTTTTCTTTTTTCATAACTTACACACAATTTAAATATACATTGACAGTTATTTTTATTAAAGTTGCAATCTGTCAAAAACGTAACTGAATAAAGATTAATTCACTCCCATGTCCCATGTTTCGTAGAATTACCCATATATAGATTTTTATCACTGTCAGCTGATCAATGTGAGAGCTTAATTGTTTGTTGCTTTTTTTACATAACTTACAAACAATTTAAAATGCGTTGAATGTTTTTATATTAAAAATGCATTTTGTCAACACCGTAACTGAATAAAAATCCAGTCATTCCCATGTCCCATGTTTCTAAATTGTCCATTTATAGATTTTTTTCACTGTCATTTGACCAATATGAGAGCTTAATTGTGTTTTTTTCTTTTTTCATATTTTACACACAATTTAAATATACATTGACAGTTATTTTTATTAAAGTTGCAATCTGTCAAAAACGTAACTGAATAAAAATCCAGTCATTCCCATGTCCCATGTTTCGTAGAATTACCCATATATAGATTTTCATCACTGTCAGCTGATCTATGTGAGAGCTTAATTGTTTGTTGCTTTTTTTACATAACTTACAAACAATTTAAAATGCGTTGAATGTTTTTATATTAAAAATGCATTTTGTCAACACCGTAACTGAATAAAAATCCAGTCATTCCCATGTCCCATGTTTCGTAGAATTGTCCATTTATAGATTTTTATCACTGTCAGTTGACCAATATGAGAGCTTAATTTTTTTTTTCTTTTTTCATAACTTACACACAATTTAAATATACATTGACAGTTATTTTTATTAAAGTTGCAATCTGTCAAAAACGTAACTGAATAAAGATTAATTCACTCCCATGTCCCATGTTTCGTAGAATTACCCATATATAGATTTTTATCACTGTCAGCTGATCTATGTGAGAGCTTAATTGTTTGTTGCTTTTTTTACATAACTTACAAACAATTTAAAATGCGTTCAATGTTTTTATATTAAAAATGCATTTTGTCAACACCGTAACTGAATAAAAATCCAGTCATTCCCATGTCCCATGTTTCGTAGAATTGTCCATTTATAGATTTTTATCACTGTCAGTTGACCAATATGAGAGCTTAATTTTTTTTTTCTTTTTTCATAACTTACACACAATTTAAATATACATTGACAGTTATTTTTATTAAAGTTGCAATCTGTCAAAAACGTAACTGAATAAAGATTAATTCACTCCCATGTCCCATGTTTCGTAGAATTACCCATATATAGATTTTTATCACTGTCAGCTGATCTATGTGAGAGCTTAATTGTTTGTTGCTTTTTTTACATAACTTACAAACAATTTAAAATGCGTTCAATGTTTTTATATTAAAAATGCATTTTGTCAACACCGTAACTGAATAAAAATCCAGTCACTCCGATGTCCCATGTTTCGGAGAATTGCCGATATATAGATTTTTATCACTGTGTTAGCTGACTAGCAATGTAAGAACTTAATTTTTTATTTATTTTATTTTTTTCGTAACTTAAACACATTTTAAACAGGCATTGAGTGTTTTTTTTTATTAAAGTTGCAATTTGTCAAAAGTGACTGAATAAAAAAATCTTGTGAAATCTATGGTTGCATATTGGGCATTCCTTTCTCTAGGTAGCCATTCCTATGAAAAAAAAACAACAAGAATTTCTTAAATTGGTGCAAAGTCTCCCCGAACCCCAAAGAGACATTGCTCCAAAGTTCAACAAAATAAAATATGTATATAATACAAGGTTTTTAAGTTTGTCAAGCCACGAATTTGTTCACTACCAACCAAAGAATTGATTTATATCAAGAAAGAGTGATTTGTACTGATTTAACACTACAAAAACTTGAAATTTCCGAAATGATAGAAAAACTTGGCAAAGTAACCCCACCCCATATTACGGTAGATATGTAATTAACGTCGCACTGAAACAACACAGTGGGCTCTTGGTGACGATCCGGAATCAACCCCCGAAGAGAAGGATTCGAGAACAAAACCACGAAATTTTCAACAAGGGCCACATGTCGAGGCGATACCTGAGATGGCACCCCACTCTCCAAACGTTCACACCACGCCAATATAAGGATATTTGGTCACAACTAATGTCCAGTGAACCAGCTCTTTTTGTACTCGACGGTCTTTGGTTGGATACGAACTCGCGACCTAGGGTTGCACGTCCGTTACTCTTCCAATCGCGCTATCTCGACCCTGAAATACACAGTCCAGTCACATTAATGTGACCACCTGTCAAAACCACCTTTGGCAGAGCTGATCGCTGCGAGACGTGAAAGAAGAGAGTCAATTAGGTTTCTGAAGGTGTTCACTGGGATGTTGAGCCAAGCCTACTCCAGTACCGTGAACAGCTGCGCTAGATTACGAGGTTGAGGATCCATGGCGCGAACAACCCGATCGAGGTGGTCCCACAGATTCTCGATTGGGTTTAAATCCGGTGAGTTTGCTGGCCAGGGGAGTACGGTAAACTCATCCTGGTGCTCTTCGAGCCACGCACATACACTGCGAGCTGTATGACACCTCGAACTGTCCTGTTGGTAGATGCCATCATTCTGATGAAAAATAATTCGCATGTAGGGGTGGACATGGAACGCAAGGACAGATGCGTACTTGTGCTGATCCATCGTGCCTTACACAATGATGAGTGCACCCAGTGAATGCCAGGAAAACATTCCCCAAACAATATTGCTCCCTCCTCCAGCCTTTATCCTTCCTGCAATTGTTGCAGGGTGATTGCTTCCAGACGTTTCACTCCATATACGCCAATATCCATCTGTCCGATGGAGCATAAAAAGTGATTCATCGGAAAAAGCCAACTGTCGCAACTCTGTGAACGTCCAGTTGCGGTACAGGCGTGCAAATTCCAGCCTTCGTCGCCGATGAACAGCAGTCAGCATAGGTGCATTAACCAGGCGTCTGCTGCGGAGGCCCATGCGCAGCAACGTTCGCTGAACCGTTGTCGAGGATACACTCTTGGTAGCCCCTTGGTTCATCTGGGCGGTCAGTTGCTCAACAGTTGCACGTCTATTCGCCCGAACGAATCTCCGTAGCCTTCGTTCGCCTCTGTCATCTATAGCCCGTGGTGCACCATGTGCCACGCCGCTGATATTGGACAGTGCCATTTTGCCATGCACGGTGTACTTTTACCACGGCGGCACGCGAACAGTTCACAAAGTTAGCCGTTTCCGAAATGCTTCCACCCTTGTCCCGAAAGCCAATAATCATGCCCTTTTGGACGACGGACAAATCGCTACGTTTCTGCATCACGCCAACGATTGAAATGCTTTCCGATGCCCTAGGACATCCTTAAAATACACTCCACTGCAATGTGCTGTCCCTTGCATTTTGTGATTGGTTATTTCATGTTGACGTCGAAAGTAGGTGGTGGTCCTATTAATGTGACTGGACTGTGTATAACCAGCAAGACGGTTACAACAAAATTATTTTGCTTTCCATTAGGGAATAGTGAAGCCGTGGTATCCCGTATGGAAGAACATCGGATTAGCAACCAGAGGGTTGCAATTTTGAATACAACCAAAGACCTACGTGTACAAAGGGAGATCGTGTACTTAAATCTATCATGGCCAATTGGAGTGTAGGGTATCAGCTCAGGTGTTGCTTCGTCATCTGACTGTGAATCAAACTTACGTCGAGCCGACCAACCGGTCTGGTGGTTAAGGTGCCTGCCTACCTTTAAAACGTCTTTTTGGGTCAAAAATTCGATTTTCGTTTTCTTATTGTATATTGAAGAGCATATTTTTAGCTTTCCAAATCAGTTTAAATTTTGTTTTTATCTAACCTAGAACCCAAGTTACAGGTATTTTAATATGAAGCGGTGGCAGTTTTTGAAACCGAAACTAATGTTGTGCTGACGAAAGTGGAGTAAAAAGTCAGTTCAAGCACTCTAAATTGTTAATATGTATTAAATTCTTTTAAAATAGGTGAGATTATTGTTCATTGAAATACTTAATATGCTTCAAATAAATCTGGCAACACTAATTTATACAGATAACTGACATGAAAAGAGTTGTGTTTTGAATTTGATTACATTTACAATTCACGTGAGATTTCTGTTGTTTATCAAAGCTTTCAATTGCGATTATATAAATCCTTTGATTTGAATTTCTCTTGCTAATATACCAAAAAGTATCGCTAGCAAGAGAAAGTCACGATTTAGAGGGAATCGCTTTACAAACAGAAAGAAGAAGAACGAATGTTCTTTAGAATCTGTGGAGACTGCTAGTTCAACCTAACTTCAGTCGTCCATTTCCAACATCGAAATCAGTGATGCTGGTTATGGAAACAGAGTTATTGACTTGGAACTATTGATGGGTGTTTTTAAGAGGTTTTCGTTAGCCTGAAAACTGTTAAATTAGGGGCATATGATGCGGTTATTCAGTTCAACGATGGGTACAAAGGGTGTTTAAATGTTTTGAAAAGGCTCAACAACCTAAGTCCTGGTTACTTCACCGAGAAAGGATGTGAAATATTAGACCCGTGTCAGATTCGAGATTCTAAAAATCACGGTACATCTACTGCTCAGAAGCGTAGAAAAATTTTAAAAGCCTTAAGAAAGAAAAAAATAACTGTTTTGAATGAAAAAGAATGTGAACATTACCAAAAAGGAGGATTTTGAAGTTAAATATAGTGTTATAAATGGTATGTTCATATGTTTTAATTCTTTTGCGTTTTTCTCGGAATCAGATTTTTGACATTTTCCTTCTTCGCAAAATGTCATAACTCAAAATATTATAAGTGTATTTATATGAAACTTTGATAGAATACTCTATAGGATATAATTAAGGAGTTCCACTATTTTTTTGGCTCTAGGTGTAATATATTTTATTTTATGATTAGTAAAGTTTGAAACTTATAATAAAATTCGGCGAGTTTTTAATTCTCTTTACGTTTAGTGCTGTAACTTTTTTTAATAAATAGATTTAGGCATATATATAGTGAATGTCCTAAAACATATTTTTATAAGAATAATAAAGTTTACAAAACAAAAATTCCTTTACTCAAATTTGAATTATGATGTTTTGCGTAAAAGCTATTATTTTGCAATTTTCATGCATAATTAATGCCAAAATAAGAAAACTAAAATTAATATTTAGCTATTTTATATATTCTACATAGTTTTTTAAAGTATTTGATGGTATAAAGTACAAATCGAGTGAAAATTTAAAGTATTTAAAAAAAAACACTCCGAAGGTAGGCAGGCACCTTAAGATGTTAGCCTCTAGATCGGAAGGTTCCTGGTTTGAATACGGGTCAGGGCATGGATATTTGTAAGCGTTGTTCATGTGCCTATACATATTCGGATCCAAGAGTATCTTAACCACGACAACAGACTAATTGACCTTTTTTGTATGTAACTTATTATTCCAGTATACATCAGGTCTCGAAGTACCTGTTTTTTTAAAATTAAATTAACGTTATAATTAGATTATAATAAAATTACGTTTAGTTAAAATTAACGTTAAAAAAAGGGGGGAACGGTGTTTATGTTATGTTGATGCTTGAACGAAATATTACTATGAACCTCTCTTGCTCTAAAGAAACGTAATTTAAGTTCCAAAATACACACTATGCGAAAACAAAATTGTTGGGCCGGAACGGGTTTGGATAGAAGGAAGGTTTACTTGTGACATGCCACCAGAACTTTCCGATGATCGAAACATTTTCCAGATGGCTCTGTTGAAGCGCAGTGCTGTAGTCGTAAATAAATCAGAGGGTATACCATAGGGACCTCTGCACTAGTATAGGCACGGGCCCTATGGTATACCTTTCCAAGGACCGGGTAGGTGTTCATAAAACTAAACCCGCTCTCGTAAACGGCTGTTAAACATGGTAATATTTCAATTGTTCTTAAAAGAGGCTTTAATTTTTCTGGAACACCTTGGGCGTTATCATGGGTCCCTCCAACCCTGAATAGTGCACATTTCATCGATACCAAAACGTCAACAGATCCTTTTTACCTCCTTTTCTCTATGGCGAATATCCCCTGTATTTATATTTTCTGGATCAATCTTGGATATATCCTTCAAAAGTTGACAATTTTCTTCATTAACATCAGAACAAAGTCTGAATTTCATTCAATCGACAGTACTTTGAATGAATTGCTTTTGATTAATAGGTACGATTTGGAATTATGTACCAAGGCGATATCTTGAAATAGAATTATCTTCTTTTCGAATTATTTTGTTTCTACAGCTATCTGCGTTCCACGTGATATTTCGCGCGATATTTTCTAGGAAAAGCAAAGCAATGTTCGTAGTTTTTAATAAAAAGCAGAGGGTATACGGAATTTGCTGGAAAAACCAGAGGGTATACGGCGTATACAGCCGTATACCCTCCACAACAGCCATGTTGAAGCGACTGTCGCTACAGCCGTGCGCAGGAGAAGGGAGAATTTAGATGTTTAATTACTTTTATTTACTATCGACTACTAACCTATCTAAACATACGCAACTAATAAAGTAGTTTACATTACATTAGTGCTCTTATATTGTTTTTTTTAATGTGCTCGTCAAATATAACCTGAGCACCTAATTTAAAAACTTAGGTGCACAAGATGCACCTGTATTAAAAAATATATTTCGAGGTCTGGTATACATAATGCACTGCATAACGGGGACCCTCATTATGAGAAAATCCCACCATGAAACCAATGAAAGAGTGTCTTCACGGTTTAAACCAAATTACTTTTCCGCAGCGTGTCCACAAAAAACCACTTTTACCTGTCCTCTGGACGGAGGTAAGGGGGACACCAGCGAAGTCTAAGTCCAAGCGTATGGTGTACATGCAGCTGGTGTACCTTAAATCTGTTGCGGCCGAAAGTCCTCACGTTGAGTTGTTGTGGATGTGTCGAGAGTGGGTTGCCAGCTCAGGTGGTTGCCTCGTCATCTGACTGTGGCTCACAATTGCGTGTTGGTGTTCTCGGATATTTTCCTTAGAGGATTGATCCCGGACCATTATCAATAGCCCGTTGTGTTGCTCTAGTACGACGTTAATTAAAAAATAAGATTACCTCACCGTTGGGTGAGATAAAATAAGATTATCTTACCGTTTCAAGATTACCTCAACCTTGGGCCTTGGTCTTCGGAATTGATTTCGGACCGTTGCCAATAGCCCATTGAATTGTTCCAGTGCTACATTGTTTAACAACCTGCCTACCTCGTCGAGATAACCACCACGACGGTTAAAACCAACTTTTGCTTCCCATTAGAGAACCAATGATTCAAACACAGTTCGAAATTCTTTTTGCATTCAGTATAAGAAGTCTCAAGCAAATATTAAATTCCTATCAAGATTATTATTGATTCCCCTGGAGCAAATCTCGAAAACAAATACGGAACATTAACCGCATTTCCGGAAAGTTTTAGCTGTTCCCAAAAACTTTCGGTGGAACGCTCTTACGCCAGGAGAGATACCAGTAGAAAAGAAAGAAGTAATTGCCCTGGAATTTCTAAAAATAATTTCCAGATTGCGACGGTGTGCCTCTTTGCGATCCTTCTTCGATCACAGTTCCTGAGGACTAGCGAAATAGTTACCCCTACTCTTCCAAACGGTCTCCTGTGACTACTAAAACTAGTCACTTTATGCTGCTACTTTTAGAGACATCTGGGGCCAAAGTGCTGAAAGCGCTGCCACCGAAGCTCTCAAATTTCTTCGCTTTTCTTTAGCGTGGAAATCATATTCAAAATGCCGTTTTTGCAGTTTGATTAAATTATTTTATGAGCATGTTTTCGAAATAAAATTGAATTTTTGATGGTTATGGTTTGAGTCGATGTATTTGCGACCTTTTGCGTGCGTTTTTATGGTGGTCTGTGATTTTATGGTGTAGTTTCTTCGGAATTGCAATAAAAATAAATATGGTTTTCATAAATATCCTTAAAAGTTATACGTTGGAAAAGATAAAGATTAAATATTTTACTAACAGTGAACGACTTAACAAATTATTATGGAATGGTAATGGTAATTAATTGACGTCGTAGATAAGCATTACAATGGGTTGTTGCCGACGGTCCGATATCCAGTCCAATGGGAATTATCCGAGGACAACCCCTCGTCATTTTCAGCTATGGTGAGATGACGAGGTCAGTGCATAAACTGGAGCCCCACATTTCAAACTTCCATACCACAACACCTGTATGTGTGGATAGGTAGGTAAGTGAATTTACGTAGCACTGGAAGGACACAACGGCTATTGGCACAACGGTCCGAGATCAATCCCTCAAAACCTCGTAAATTTGATCCATGGACAGATGACGAGGTCAATGCATGAGATGGCACCACTTTTCCAATTTTCACCACCCCATCAACTAGAGGGCATTTGAGGCCACGACAGATTTAATGTGCTTCAGTATTAACAGATGTAACGTATACAGATTTAACGTCCGTCTTTGGTTAGATCGAGTTTGAAACTGGAAACGCACCGTTTACTAATCCTCTAATCTTCTATAATGAATTACGAGGTGTTGTCCTCAAATCTTTCCCTTGAGGGATATATCTCGGACAGTCGTCCATAGCCTGTTGTGTTTCTCTAGTACGACGTTAACTAATAATTATCAATTACTACTCTTCTATAAATGGGCTACTTCAAAGTATTTGGAGCATGTAATACGTCAGATTTAGTTCATCGGAAATTGCGAAAACGTTTTCGATGCACAGCCAGTAATAGAATGTCGGAATGAATTTAAATTCAACAAGTTTATTCTGTTATAGGAACCTTGTTTTCTTATGATAACCATCTTGAAATCATATTGATTGTTGCGACTAAGTCAAAGTCAGTTTGACCTGCTTTCTACTACAAACTACTTTCAAGAGCTATTGACTTTTTAACGACACCCTTTATTCTACAATCACGTAAATATAGTTGGACCAAGTAAAAGAGACGCTTAGTGAAATTTTAAATTGTTTATTTTATAGTTAGTATTTGTTGTATGTGTATAATATATATATATAGTACATACTCTATAATATAAAAATAAAACCCACCAAGAAGGTACAAAAGTACAGTGGTGCCGGGCTCGATCAATTTGTAACGGCGCTGACTAGGGACGTATAGTCTTTAGTGACGAGTCCCGTTTCCAACTGTGTCCTGACGACAACCTCAAACTGGTCAGGAGAAGTGCAGAGCAGCGTGCGAATCCTGACCTTACTATCGCACGCCACATATGGTTATGGTCTGGAGTGCCATATCCTTTGACAGCCGGACCCCTTTGGTAGTCCTTTCTGGTACACTTACAGCACAGCGTTATGTTGACGACATTCTACGACCGGTTGTGTTACCATTCCTTTTGCGACACCCCGGACTTACTTTTCAACAAGATAAGGCACATGTGGGGATGGCCGGGAATGAGCTCGCTGACGGCTTTGAGAAGCTCGCTTCGTCGTGTGGCGAGTCTCTAGATGTTCCTGCACCGATCTCTCACGTAAAACGCTAGATGTCTCTTTTAAAGAATAGAGATTGGCACGACGAATATGACCATACCAAGAGTGGTCTCCGGTTGAGGGAGTTCATGTCGAGGACCAGCTCAAATGATCTTGTTGCAGATCGCTCTCTGACGTGGTTTTTTACTGGTCATGGTCCGTTCATGTCTCACTTACATCGCTTTCAATTTAAAGACAGTGAATTTTGCAGCTATTTAGCCGTGGGTGATCCAGATCATTATATTTTTGACTATGCACTCATTTCACGATATCACCTGGGCAGGCCCACGGATAATAATAAACCGAAATGGCTTATCTCAGTCATGAAGAATAATATCTTTAAATTTCGAATTAAGAAATGTATCTCCATTGGGGCCGAGGTGGCTAATGGGACTACTGTGGTTTGAGCACTGGGGACCTCCCGATGCTTTCCCTCTTTCTCTTAATTTTTAGAATGTTAAATTTTATTACTATTTTTATTCTTATTACTTCAACGCATCATAAAAGTTTATTTATGTACATTTACCAATGTTTTATTTTCGTGTTAAACTACGTATCAATCCTTTATGTTTCCACATACCTTATTGGGGCCTGTTGCCCAATGTTCTACTCCTGTTCTTTAATATTCACGTTCCGGGTCTTTTGCCCCATGTAAATTTTTAAAGACGCAATAAATGCGCGTCCGGTTGGCGTGTTCCCCACTGGGTCTAAGTCATGAGCTGGAAGTCCTTCCCCTTTCCCAGCCAAACACTCCAAACCCTAACGGGTGAGTAGGGAGGTGGAGAATCTGGAACAAGATAATACCCGGCCGCACATGGCACGTGTTGCTATGCAATGTCTCCAAGTTTTCCCAACACTTCCTTGGCCATCTAGGTCTTATCTCTCTCTCATAGAGCAAATTTGGGACGTTATAGGAAGGCGATTGCAACCATCCCAGAATGACGACCATTTAGCCCGACAAATGGAGGCAATTTGGCAAGAAATTCAGCAGGACACTATCTGGGAAGTTTTTCAGTCTATGCCACGCCAGGTGACAGCTTCCATCCAGGTCAGAGGTGGACCAACACCTTATAGACTTCCTCACTTTGTAATGGTTTTTTTCAGAGTCTGGTCAAACTCTGAAATAAATCATTCAATTGTTCTTAATTTTAATCGTTTGTTTTTCTGTAGTTTATATGTTTTGTATTTCCGTCAATTCCTTTTAGTTATTGTTGGCTTCATCGATACCTCATAATCAATTCACAAATACTCTAGCGGACTGTACCTTTATTGCTCATAACAAAACTCAATATTGAGGAAGATGCGCTCATACATCTCCTCGCGGTACATGCTAAAGCTCTACTGGCTGGGTGAAAGATTGTACATTTCCACTCTTTTACTAGATGGCGCTGGCGCCTTTCAACCTAAGATTTACTCTCTTCAACATAGCGCCGGGCATTGTAATGTATGAAAAACATTCAAGTAATTTCCAATTGAAAGTAAACATTAATTACTTAAATAACAACACAAATATTTGATTAGAATAAATGAGGTACTCAAATATACATTACAACACTAAAGTTATATACAATATTAGTAAAACAATTAATGTATACAATAATTAGTTATTTACAGGTAATAAACATAACTTCGAAACTGGTCGTTTATACCGACCAGAAGCTGTTTTAATCTCTGCTACTCTAATTTTATCATCAGTTCTTGGAAACACTTCTGTAATTCGACCCAGTGGCCAATTGAAAGGGGGAGAATTATCATCCTTAATTAAAACTACTTCACCTATTTTCACATTATTTTTACAGGACATCCACTTATGTCTTTCTTGCAGATTATTTAAACAGTCAATATTCCATTTTTTCCATATTTTTTGAAAAATTCTTGTGATTTTTTGCTTTCCTTAATTTATTTTCGCTTAAATTAGTAAGATCAGGCTCAATTATGAATGAAGAGGTCTGCCAATTAAAAATTGGGCAGGCGTCAAAACTTCTTTCTCATTAACATCAGAAGTTATTGTTACAAGAGGGAGGGAGTTTAACATTCCTCCAATTTGAATAATTATGCAGTTAAATTCCTCATTTGTCAACTTCAATTTGTCAACAACTCTTTTCAGATAATACTTAAAAGTTTTCACACCCGCCTCCCAAAGACCTCCAAAGTTGGTAGCTCTTCGTGGCAGGAAGCTCCATTCTATTTCTTGTGAAACTAAATAACCTGCAAAGTAATTCTGTCTCATCAGGTTTACATAATAAATTGAGCAATTTTTTAATATCACTGTCGGCACCCACAAAATTAGTTGCGTTACCTGTGAATAGCTTAGAAGGTTTACCTCTTCTCGAGATAAATCTTTTCAAAGTTTCAATGAAAGAAGCAGAAGTTAAATCAGAAACACTCTCTAGATGTATTGCCTTAGTTGTGAAACAAACGAATATACATACATACATTTTATGGAAAATACCTTTACGTTGATTTATATATTTAATAGAAAAAGGACCACAGAAATCAATTCCTGTAACACTAAAAGGAAAATCCTGAGTAACTCTCTCTTTGGGTAAGTCACCCATAATTTGATTTACTGTTACCGGGTTTACCTTGAAACAAACAACACAATTATGTACAATTTTCCTACAAAGATTTCTACCGTTTACAATCCAAAATTTCTGTCTCACAAGGTATAACAATGCTTGTGGACCTGCGTGCAGATATTTAAAATGATAATAAGTAACTATTAATTGTGTTATGTTTAGAAGGCAGAATAATTGGAAACTTTTTCTGATAAGTTAAATTATTAATTTTTAGTCTGCATCCTACTCTAAGAAGTCCAAAGTCATCAATAAAGGGATTAAGATTCTTAATCGATCTATCAGTTGGAATCATACCTGATTTTTGAAGACCTTTTAACTTAGCTTTAAAATACTCACGTTGAAGTACTTTTACTAGTGTTACTAATACTATTTTGATCTCTTCCGTATCGAATGGACCTACCTTCTCTGGCTTGTTCCTACACAATTTCTACAAAACCTAAGAAGAAAACTTATAATACGGATTATTTTCAAATACCTATTACTACAATTCACTAAATCGTTAATAAAAGAATTCACAGTTAAAGTTAAACACGGTAAAATTTCAGAATCAACCCAGTTTTTGAGTTCATCAGAGTCTTTCTCAGTCACAGATTCTGGTATAGTTAATTCTATTAAGGTACTCATTACCCCTCAGGAAGTCCAGTCCATTCCACCACAATTCACTTAGTTGCAGTTTCTTGGAGTCCAACCTCTGGAAATAAAATCAGCGGGATTTTCTTCGGATGGAACGTGGTGACATTGTTCAACTTTGGTAAGATCTTGTAACCTTGAAATTCGGTTCGCAACAAATGTCTTTAGTAGACGAGGCTCTTTTTTTATCCATGACAGCACGATCATTAAATCACTTCACAGGTGGGTAACCGTCACTTCGATTTTTAGTGATGATTTGACTCGATGCATTAATTTTGCAAGAAGAACTGCAGCGCAAAGTTCAAGTATTTGTATTGTAGTTTTCTTTAACGGAGAGACGCGGGATTTACTGCATACCAATCTCACGGATGAATGACCTGATGTTGTTATGGCTTTACAGTAGATTACTGCTCTATATGTGGCTTCTGAGGCATCTGCGAAGCCCTGCAACTCTATCTTCTCAGCATCCTCAATTAAGATGAATCTTGGAAAGGACATGTTAGGAACCTTCTGCAATGACTCAATAAATTCATGCCATTCTCGATTTTCTTTCTCAGGAAGTGTTTCACTCCAGTTTAATTTCAGCAGCCATAATTTCTGTATAAAAATATTAGCTTTGGTCACAATGGGACCCAGAAGTCCAAGTGGATCATATATCCTTGCGATTTGTGACAGAATTCTTTTATTATATAATTGTTATATATCTGATTAAAAACTGAAGAAAAAATAATCAGTTTGAGGTTTCCACAAAATAACCAACGTTTTAGTATCAGGTGTGAAAGAGTATTCTTGAGATGTATCAGCTTCATATTTCAAAAGAGATGTATGATTAGCAGACCATTTATGCAAAACCATACCACCTCGATCCAAAAGCGAAATAAGTTCTCGTTGAAATTCCTGAGCTTGAATTAACTGATCAGCTCCAGTTAACAAATTATCCATGTACATGTCTGATAAGAGTACAGATGCAGTCATTGGAAATTGTTCACCTTCATTATCTGCCAACTGCTGCAATGTTCTAATGGCAAGGTAGGGTGCACTAGTAGTTCCGTATGTAACGGTAGATAGTCTAAGTTTTGATAGGATCTTTCTCAGAGGACTTCCAGACAATTCTCAATAGATCTCTTTGACCGGGAAGCATCCAAATCATCCTGTACATCTTTATAATATCAGCAACAAACGCAACTAGTGCTTTTGGAATCGTAGCATTATTGTGAACAAGTCATCTTGATTCACTCCTCCATTGTACTGCAATGAATTTAGAGAATTGTAGTTAGATGTTACTAAGTTGAACTAAGTTACTATGTTCTTACAACACGTAGTGGTGTTTAGCTGGATTCTGGACGCACCAAACCATGATGGGGTAGATAGTAAACCACATCTGGATCTTTACTTTCCTTTACTTCCTCTATGTGTCCCATCCGTAAATATTCTTCTATGAAGGCCTTGTACATTGACAGAATTTCAGGCTCTCTCACCAAACGCGCCCATAGAGAATCTACCCGTTTCATTGCTATCTGCTTTGATTCACCTAAACTAGTTAGATAATCTTTAAAGGCCATTTGTACGATGTACCGACCACTTTTATCTCTCGTATGGGTTTTTTGAAAATGTTTCTCACAAATAAGTGCTTCCTCATTTTTTATTTTCTCACAGTCAATTTCCAAATTTCCAAAAACTTTTCACAATTTTCTCTATATTGGTACAATTGTTAGCAGGCCCACACTGCACACTATTCTCAATTACTGTCTGTACACTACCACTCACAACAAAACCGAACACAGCGTTTTGTAATATTAATTCTGTGTTAGATGGATAAATTTGACCTGGTTTTATAAGATCATAAACATTTTCTGCTCCCAAAAGTACATCAATGTGACCTGGAATGTTAAAATTTGTATTCGCTAACTTAATGTTATTTAATTTTGGAACGCAGATATCAACTTGCTTAGATGGTGTCAGATCTGTTATTTTTGGAGCAACCAGAAATTCTAAATCTAATTTGAAATTTCTCATCTCATTAGTTATCTTAGCATTAATCTTAGATTTAATTGTCAAAGACAACCCATTCAAACCTGACATTGCAATATTTATTTTTTTGTGCTTTCTGAGATTAAGCTGATCTGCACATCTTTTACTGAAGAAATAGCAATTGTCTCCACATCTAAAAGACCACGCACGGGTATAACATTTCCTAGATCATCGTACAAAAAAACAAATAAAAATGCTCAGGAATACAGCCTACGAATTAGCGAATGATGTACTAGTCGCCACAAAATAGTTTCGATCCTGACTCATTTGTTTATTCTCTGCTGGTACGAATTCTACAGTTGTTGGGGAGACAGGCGCCTCAATCCCATGATAGTACTTTACGCAAGTCCAACTTGATTGGCTAATCGGATCACATGACCTAGATACGTATGTCATCAAGGTTTATAGTTGTTGGCGATTTATCTCTTCCTTTCTGCTTTCTTCTTTTATTTTCAGATCCATGGCTATGGGTGGGTAGAGGTGGGAGCCGAAAATTGTATCCTTTTATTATATAAGTTAATAATTATATAAGTTAGTGTTTTATGTATGCTTTTTGTTACATCAGAATGGTCCTAAGCCAGGGGGTGGATACGACACCATCATCCTAAAGCAAAGGGGACGGCAGAGGGGCGGAAAAATATCAGCTGGTAGTGAGTTCAGGAGTGGTTCTTAGATTATTTATGTAAAATCAACGGAAGCTTGGAAAAATATGAAAAGGGTATTAAAAATTAGGAAAAGTAAATTAGAAGGAAAAGGAATTAGATTGGAATTTTTTAAAAATAATTTGGAGGATCAAAAAATTTTTCCGCCTGCTGGGTTCGAACTCGGGAAGTCATCCTCTGCTGCCGACGCTAATCTGAAGGTGGGTGACTTTAGCCATTAGGCCATCGTTGCTTCATGGAGAGGAGCTCTTTAAAGTATAAGTACCCTTAATATAAGTTGGCAAGAAATACTACTAACAACAACCATACAACATATATATGAGGAGCAAATCAGAGTCAACTTGTCGGACACTTACGCTGTACGCTGAGGCGCTAGTGTATATATTGTATTTCTACGAAACAACGCGCATATTCAAAATCAAATGGTTACTGCAACAATCAGATTGGCGAGATATCCAAGTGAAGCCAAGCCCGTGAAACTAGCCAATCAAGTTGGACTTGCGTAAAGTACTATCATGGGATTGAGCCGCTTGTGGGAAAACGGCACTTCCCTCTCTTGGGGTGTTTACTACTCCCTCACTCGCTCCTATTTTTTGAGTTGTGTTTTGTTCGAAAGGGAAATGTAAGGTCATGTGATGACGCCGTCTATAAAGATTTCAAGAGTATTTCGACTTACAATTTGATAGTCTGTGATTCCCTAAGCAATTAAAACAAAAGTGATTAGCTTTTACGAACTCAATACGTTCGTGTACAGATACCTTTTTGTAAATTGGACATTTATACAAAGGTTGATTGTCCATGCATGAAAAAGCACACTTAAAACTCTTAACATCTGACATGAAAACTTTCGATGCATTTCTTGACTCGGGAAATTTATTTACTCTTGAATTTTCTGCAAAAGTTTTACCGCGGGATGTAAAATAGAAATCGAGATTTCTTTTGCTAACTCAAAGTTTTTTATCCAGCCGTCCGCCTGTCTCAGACAAATGTGATAGGCGGTTTCTTTGTCTAAGGCTTGACAGATTTTATCCGATATAATCAATTCTTTAAGGGTCTCTAAATTCGTGACTTTTCTCGACTGCAAATAGTATTCCCAACTCGTCGTTAAGCGCGATGCAAATTGCACATACGTTTCATTGGGTTGGCGGTGTGTTTTCCTAAAATTATCCAAACACGATTGGGGAGTCGATTCAAACTCTCAAATGACTATTGTGTTTACTTTAGCATAATCATTCAATTATCATTTTTTATGTAAGTTATCACATTAGTTGCCCTTTAACTTAATAAATGTAAAAGAATCTCAGATTTATATTAATCAGGGACGGTTTTTGAAGCAAAGGCTCTTTTTAATGATGAGAAAAAATAATCCCAACCTTCTGGTCTACTAGGAATTTTAATTTTTAAAGTACGGACATTTTTGATGAGAGAGTCCAACGATTCCGTTTGAAGACTGACACTAACATCCTCAGAAATTGATTCCGCTTTCATGCGAGCTAGTTCCAGTTCTGTTTTCAATCCCTCAATTTTCAGCTTTTCTAGCTCTATTTGCTGCTGCTACTGCTCTTCAGACTTTCTTTCCTCAGTGATCATGGTTGCTAACTCTCTAACCCATTTTGGATCTTTTTGGAACTTCTCATTTTGTTTGATAAAACTGCTCAACTCAGTAATAGTCATTTGCTCATTAACATCTTCTCCAACTCCCTGGCAATTGCTATCAAATCCTCTTTCTTAGCTCCTTTAAACATTTTGAAAAGGTATTTCAAAGCGTGAATAATAATTCAGTCACGTACCTCAATTTTCGTCGACGATGTTGATTTGAATAGCAATACGCAGAGCTGTTAATAGGAAATTAATTCACCAGTTGCTCCGGGAGACGAGATCACATGTTGGCTCCATCGATAGCTCATAATCAACTCACAAATACTCTAGTGGACTGTATATTTATTGCTCATAACAAAACTCAAGATTGAGGAAGATGCGCTCATACATCTCCTCGCGGTACATGCTGCAGATACACTGGCTGGGTGACAGATTGTACGTTTCCACTGTTTTACATAGATGACGCTGGCGTCTTACAACCTAAGATTTACTCTCTATAACAGTTATTAAATCCTGTCAAAGGTCATGTTGCCCATTGTTTGGGTTATGGGTTCTGATTTGTTGTTCGAACCATTGCCCCTTGTATCGTTTTGAGAGTTTTAACAGATTACGTAGGTGAGTGCAGGACCTTGTGATCTACTTGTGAACTGGTAGTCACCTACCCCTCCCCTCACATAACTATAAACCTCAACAGGTGAGATGGGAGGGGGTTGATCTTGAACAATATAATGGCCAGCCTCACACGGCACGTATTGCTATGAATTGCCTTCAAGCTTTCTCAACACTTCCATGGTCAGCTAGGTATCGAGATCTATCTCCAATAGAGTACATTTGGGACGTTATGGGAAGGCGATTGCAACCATCCCAGAAAGACGTCCATTTAGCCCGTCAGATGGAGACAATTTGGCAAGAATTTGCGTAGGACAATATACAGGAACTTTTCAGTCTATGCCACGAAGTGTGACTTCCTCCATTTGTAACGGTGAAACTCTGAAATAAATAATTGAATTCTTCTGAAGTTTTAATCCTTTGGTTTTCTATCGTATGTTCTTCACATCCACGAATTTAATCACAATCGAACAACTCCCTTCTTGGTGCGTCATTTATTTTGTTATGGAGTGTATATCCATCTATCTATTTATCTCTCTCTCTCTCTCTCTCTCTCTCTCTCTATATATATATATATATATATATATATATATATATATATATATATATATATATATATATATATATATATATATATATATATATATATATATATATATATATACATATATATGCTAGGGGCTCCGCTCCCTGCTCACTTACTCTTTCCAACCTCCGGTGATTGCTACGCAATCCCATTGGGTTTGCTTCAAAAACCAACACTCCTTTAGCAAGTGATTTCGATTTAAATTTACTGTAACACTTAATGCACTCTAAACTAACATCAGTAAAAAACCATCTCCATCTTGTTCCCTGTACAATGTTTAATAAGCCATATCAATCTCGTAATTTTCTGATTTCTACTTAATCGGCAAAGCGTCTGAGAATCGAGAGGAAAAACGAGCGTATGACGTCACAGCAAGTTTCAACAGCCAAATAAACAAAATCGTTCCAACGGTAATTGTCACTACGATAAATTTTATACCTGGCAAACCCGTTAGTCAGAAAACGTAACCTTAATTTCCGTGAAGAAGAATAAACTATATCGCTCCGCGATTTAAATATACGAAATTTGCTTGACCAACTTTTGATCGCATCGAAAATTTATTTATTAACCAATTTTAAAAATAATTGCACTGTAAGAAAGAGTAGAATCTAAGGTTTCCCGTGAAGTTTCAAATTTAAAAACTAATAGTAATAAGCTATAGATGAGACTGAAAATTTGTATGTGTTTCGCTCACTCGAGTTAAAAATTCCGTTTTTTCTCGACTTTGACACTTAAACCCTAAACTAATAACCGTATCGGAAAAAAAAATCTTCGTCGTGTTCCCTGTACAATTTTGAACAAACCATGTAAATTTCGAACTTTTCTGATCCGCACTTTCTCAGGAAACCGTCTAAGAATCGAGCGAAAAAAACGGAGTTTTCAATCCTGCGAGAGCTGAGGCAGCAATAATGTCTTGTACACTCTTCGACAAAATAAAGTTGCACTTGGAAGGAGGAGACCGGTATAAGTGAAATTTGGAGGAGTGGTATATCTGGGTCTGATATGCAAATCATCACATTTCCAGAATCGTGTGAGCATGCGTCAGGCGAAGGTCAGCTCTCAAACACGCTGCACACCAGGGAATAAAAGGCCATCGAGCAGCCGCAGCAAATTCATATCGATTCATGCTGTTGTGTTAGTTATATCTTTCTCATTGAGTTATGCCTCGGAATAAAAGTTTGCAAGCAATTCAAACAACTGGGAGAGTTTGACAGAGGCCGAGTAATTGTCGAGATGGTGGCTGGTCCAATCGACGTATTGCGTAACATATAGGTTGTAGTGATGTCACTATTGCTCGCTGTTGGCAGCGGTGGATATAACCAGACACATGCCAGCATCAACAAGGCTCAGGAAGCCCTAGAGAAACCAGACTGAGCGAGGATCGACGTGTTGTAAGACATGCGCGTACTGATCCAACAGCAACTGTTGCAGACATCCAATGGGCAGTAGGAACTTTTCTCGATCATCCAATAAGTGATCGCACCATTTCTAGACGGCTTCAAGACGCGGTATTAAACTCAAGTAGACTATCGCAAAGACTGGCTTTAACAGCATTGCATAGCCGTCAAATACCTTCTTCGAGTGGAAGCAGACCCATACGTACCGAGTTATTTAAAACCCACAGCGGATTAACAGTGGATGAGAAACTTGCGAAGTAGGCCATGTGACGCGCCGTTCATAAAGCCCTATTCCACCCGGAATGGGTGCGACGTGGAGTAGACGTGGTCGACCCGTGAGTGTGTGCACTGAAGATAATTTGATCCGGCTCATTATTATCAGTCGACTTAAGGTCTAATTCAGCCGGAAAAGTCTTCTTCATAGATTCGTGTCGACGGGTGTTCAGAAGCGCACACCCAGGCATCTCCTAGGAACCTATCGACATTCCTGAATAGCCCAGCGGAACAGCAGGCTGTCACAACCTCCCTGTTCATCCGGTGCCGTGGGCAGTACCGGCACCGTCATCTATGGAGTTTTACAGACCCTTGCCGTCCACCAGATAGCCTTTATTGGTTGGCGTACAGGTATTAGCCTAGGGCAGTCGGGGAGTGGTCCCGACACCGCTAGTTTCCGTGTGGCACCTAAGCAGGTTCCTGTCACTACATGAACGCAGGAAACTGCGGAATAGCCCTGTGCCAGTTGCTACGACCCAAACTGATAGCCTGCTGGCTAGAGAGGTTTCGCCGATTTATAGACTGACATATTCCTCTTACATGGATAGGCTCACGATCTGCTGAGTTGGAATGGTGTCATGCCAGACGGACAAGGGGTGTTGAATGGCATCGAGTGGTCTTCACTGAAGAATCCCGCTTCTGTCTGGGGGGAGAAGACAATCGAATCCGTGTGTGGAGGCAATGTGGTCAACGCCAAGATTCGCGTTTTTTTATGCAGCGTCACACGTTCAGAAGATATGGTGTCATGATGTCGGGTGCAATTGCGTATGATACCAAATCGTTACGGGCTCTTTGACAGGCCCGTGTTACATACAAGAAATTTAACATTCAGTTGCACTCACATTCCTGAACTCCCAGGTTAACCCGTTTTATCAACAAGACAATGCTCGACCCCATTTATATGCCGTCACTAGATCTTGTCTACGATACAACGATACCTTACAATAGCCAGCATACTCACCGGACTTGTCCCCGATCGAGAATGTATAGGAATCCATTGAACTAGATGTCACCACTCCACCCGTACCGCGTAATCTGCTGGAACTAATTGATAGTGTTCAAGCATCATGGGATGGACTGTCGCAGTACTTCATTAAGAGCTTGTATGACACACTTCCAAGGCGCTTGGTATGCTGCATTAGAAATAATGGCGGTCATACGCCATACTGCATGATACCACTTTTTTGAATTTTTCTCAATAATTTTTGCATATTTCAGTCTCAAATTTTAATCATTTACTCATTCATAAGCACTTTTTTTACCTTGTAAATTTCATTGCATGCTGACAATTCCTTATAGGTGCAACTTTTTTTCATGTCTTAAAGTGTGTTTTTCTATCGACCCCGGAACATGAAATAAACACCCAACAATATCAAGTCCTGGGGGCCGATATCGACTACTTTGGTGACCACTGATCTAAACCGGGATCTCACAACTCTCAACTCCTGATTATTCATAAGTTGTCCAACAGAGACACAGATGCAATCCGAAATATGCGAATAAGATGGGACTCAGATTACGGACAATGGACAGGATGGAAAATTATTAATTCCTCTCACAAAAGACCATCGTGTACAAACTGGGCTGGTGCACGTTAAATCTGTTTTGGCCTCAACTGCCCTCGCGTTGGCGTGGTATGGAAGATTTGAAAGTCGAGTGCCAGCTCAACCGTTGTTCTAGTCATCAGAGCATAGTTCAAAATTACGTGGTGTTGTCATCGGTCTTTACCCTATAAGTCACCAAAACCCGTTGTGTAGCTCCAATGGAACGTTAATTAAATACCTACATATCCTACTCTCACAAGTGTCATATATGTTACTTGTCTGCATCTGACTTTGGTTCCAAGACATCTTGTTATACATTACTTGCAATTGTGGAGGGTGGAAAGTCGTGTAAAATGGAGAACTTAAGCTTTGGTGATGTTTCCTGACTTTTTCCTTTATATTCGTTGCAAAAGGGTTATCATATCCGACCAAAATCTTCTTACAACTCTTTAGTTTAAAGTTATAATTTTAAGAATTGTTATTTCTCAAATTTGAGACTCAAAAATTTCATTTTAGAAAAAGAAGTTATTTTCGTCATCTTACCCGACTGTGCGGGTAAAATGACGAATGGGATCGGGTGAGATGACGAACTGAGACAATAATTTAATTCAACATCATATATTATCAAACTGTTTAAAACTGTTGAGATCATATCTTGAACAACATGTTATGTTTCTTTTTACAGCTATTTCACTTATTTATTTAAGCCGATATTTTTATTTAACCATACTGGGGTTTGTCTAGACGAGATAACTCGTCATCAGCAAAACTGACCAGATCTTAATGGACGAGATATCCTGTCACTAAAAGTCAACTGACGCTTTTTTAATCTCGTCAACAATTGTTCTGGCTGATCACTACTACCTGTAAAATCATCTTTACCCGTTTGACGAGTCAATCGGGTTTAGCTGTTTTGTGATTTGATGATTCATCCTTTTAGCAACTTACCCTCTGTTCGGGCCTATTGAAAGAGTAGCTGATTAGAAACCGGGGGGGGTTGCGAATTCGAAACTCGTTCCAACCAAATATCGTCACGTACGTGGGGCTGGTAGCTTTTTAATTAACGTCTGAATTAATTTAATTGATGTACTGGAGCAACCCAAGAGGCGACAAGTTCGGGATCAATACCCAATGGAAAGATATGAGGAAAACGTGTAATTTAGAAACACGGTCAAATGACGAGGTAACACCTGAGTCGGAACCCTACTCTCCAAACTTCTACACCATGCCAAAGTGAGGACATTTGTGACAGTGATAAATTTAACGTCCACCAGCCTTCTCGTACACGACGGTTTTTGCTGGGAGACGACGCTCCGAGATCAATTCCGAAGGGAATGATCTAAGTTAGATATGTATTCCTACCTTGTGATCCAGGACAATGCCTCGTAATTTTGAACCACTGTCAGATGACGAGATCAACACCT
This sequence comes from Metellina segmentata, assembly GCA_947359465.1. NCBI lineage: Eukaryota > Metazoa > Arthropoda > Arachnida > Araneae > Tetragnathidae > Metellina > Metellina segmentata. The sequence goes on along the minus strand of OX375877.1, from coordinate 109,432,527 downwards.
GAAGTGGACGTCCACTCAGTTTCTGGACTTTGTTGGACTGCCACAAAGACTTATATCGAAAAGGCAAAGGCCCGGAGTTAAGTTAAGGATACTAAGATTCAAAGTGCAAAGACGAATACCTCTTAAGAGCACGATTCATCCTATTATTTATTTATTTATTTAATTGAACTGTCTGGACAATGTCAGATTTGAAATTCAGCTGCCTTTTTCTATTAGCTGTCTTGTTGTGTTGCCCCAATGTGATATTAATTAAATACCTATCAAATACCTTACCTACCATTAGATGTCTTGTTGTGTTGCCCCAGTGTGATATTAATTATATACCTATCAAATACCTTACCTACCATTAGCTGTCTTGTTGTTTTGCCCCAGTGTGATATAAATTAAATACGTATAAAGTACCTTACCTTCCATTAGCTGTCTTGTGTTGCCCAGTGTGATATTAATTAAATTCCTATGAAATACTTTACTTACCATCAGCTGTCTTGACGAATAGAGTTAGACTTCAAGATTTTGTAGTTACTGTTGTGGGAAAACGTTCCTTCTTAGATATTATGAAGTCGGTATGTACAACTACAACATAAGAAATGTATTTTGAGAAAATATATGGTGCCAAACATGGAACGCTGGTTATGCTATGAAAATAATAACAGCTGACTAATGAAACTTAAAGTCAACAACAATTTAAACCATTTTTTATTCAATCCTTCCCGACTACTCCGATTATGTCATTTTCCACAATTGATTTTGACACACAGTTCTATTTTTCACACACAAAACCTAACTACTATCCATTTGTTTTCAGTTGGCGCTCTTTTTTGACAGTCTTCCAAGAGTATGAAAAGCTATTTGTTCAAGCATTAGATATCACAATATTATTTACAACTGTTTACAGAAGATGGCGCCACAAGCAGACTCGCGTTTGGGGCATTGGGTTTTCTGCCTAACGCAGTCTTATCTGCATTGTTAAATTATTTGGGGCGACATCTGTCGTTGCGTCTGCAAAATGCAAGTTGATATGCATTCAAATTTACTAACTTCACACACCCGGTTTTTCGATTATACAATACAAATACAAATATTGACGACCAGCTACAGGCTCAAGCAAAACAAGGCTGGTCCTTTGTTTATGAATTCCCCAATTCTCACATACTTGAACTTATTTTTTTCAAATGTTTCTTATTTATAATTGGTGATATGCTGAAGAATGTTGAGAAGAGAAAACACAGAGAAAAATATCTGCATGAAGTATGAATACTGTGCAAAAATGTGTTGATACAAACATTAAGAAGTAAAATCTTGTTTTATAAGGCCTAAAATTCTAGCAGTGTTCAAGTTCTTTCGAATGTTCCGAAAATATCTGGCCAAATTGCAACGAGCCCAAAGAAATAGGATCAAAACAAACAGCATGCAAATTATAAACTTGCCGCGGAAAATCTGATCGGGGAATAATACCTTACGCCACAGAAATGATATTATCGTGTGGCCTAAACAGAGCCCTCTATCCCCTAAACGTGGTATAACAGGACACTTTTTTTGACAAAAAAAAATTTTTACTTTGGTCCCTCCTACTTTCTTTTGCAATTCACATAATTAAATGATCTATATATATATATTTCTCTTACGTGGCACGCAAAAAAGACGTTATTTGTTACCGCGTTTTGGCAACATAGTGCGATTGTTTGTTTACTAGGAGCCTCGCGAGTCATTTGAATCTATAACGTTATCGGATGAAATTTTATTGAAAAAAAAAATGAATTTTAGACGAGCTGTTGCGGTTTGTAATAGAAATCTAAGAAAGCGGAGGATCTCTTTTCAGGGCTATTTAAAAAACGGTCCTTTTCAAGGCTAACAATTATAGTACAAGACGCGTGCACTACAACTTTCGACAACAAACACAGTCAAAAAGTGGGTGGAGTGGTCGTTCACGGTAAGATGTTTGTCGCCAACTAATTTTTGTCGCCAAATCAAGATGGCTGCAGAATTCCGTAACAGCAGATAGGGTAGCCATGACAAAAACGGCAAATGTGAAGAAAATCCGCAAAAGGTGAAGGTTACCATATTTGGCGACAAATCGCCTTCTTACCGTGAACGACCACTCCACCCAGCGCTCACATTGCGAGTAAAAATTTGGGTGGAGTGGTCGTTCACGGTAAGACGTTTGTCGCCAACTAATTTTTGTCGCCAAATCAAGTTGGCGGCCGAATTCCGTAACAGCAGATAGGGTTGCCATGACAAAAACGGCAGATGTGAAGAAAATCCGCAAAAGGTGAAGGTTACCATATTTGGCGACAAATCGCCTTCTTACCGTAAACGACCACTCCACCTTTAGATTTGAAAAATATTTTTTTTGAATATATTTTGTAATCAATCCCCTCTGCTAGGACACGTGTCTTCATTGATGCGAGCGAAGCGAGCATAGGTTCGCGCAGCGAACCAATGAGAATTGCGAAGCAATCCTCCGGGGGTTGGCGAGCGTTAGCGAGCAGGGGGCGGGCCCCCTAGTTACATTAATATTTTACAACTAGGTCAAAAGGTTGTTCAGTTTTGGTGTCAAAGGACTAGGTTAGGTAATTTATTAACATCCCACTGGAGCATTGATTTGACTGGATATATACTTAAATATTTTATTAAATTTCTTGGGTCAAATTTTGTCTTGTGTCTGGCGCAGTTTTTCCACTATTAGACCTTGAGCCATTAAACCCAAACCATCCAACCAACCCACAGAAGCAACTCAGCAAGCTAATGGCGACGGTCCGGGATCCATTATGAAGGGAAAGATTCGAGGACAACACGAGACAACGTCGGTGTCGAAAGAGGAACGGATTAGCAACCGTATAGTTACCAATGACCTTCGTGTGCAAAAGTGAACTGGTCGACGTTAAATCTCTCGTGGCTCACGATAGCGTGATGTGGACGTTTGGAGAATGGGGTGCCAGCTGAGGTAAATGACCTCGTCTTCTAACCGTAATGACGTGGTGTTGTCTCCGGATCTCATCCTTCGGGTTTGATCCCGGACTGTCGCCAATAGCACCCTACGTTGGTCCGGTGCGATGTTAATTGAAATACCTACCAAACGAGGACAACACCTACGTAATTTTGCGGTCTGGTGGTTAAGGTGTTAGCCTCTAGATAGGAAGTTTCCTGGTTCGAATCCGGGTCAGTGCATGGATGTTTGTAAGCGTATGGTAATGGTAATGGTAATGGTAATTTTAGTTAACGTCGTACTAGAGCAACACAACGGGCTGTTGACGACGGTCCGGGATCAGTCCCTTAAGGGAAAGATCCGAGGACAACACCTCGTAATTTTGAACCACTGTCAGATGAGTAAGCGTATGGTGTAGAGGTAATAGGTAATTTGTAATCAGCGCCGTAATAGAGAAACACGACGGGCTATTGACGACGTTCCGGGATCAATGAATTAAAGTAAAGATCCGAGGACAACACCTTGTAATTTTAAACCACGGTTAGATGACAAAGTAACACTTGAGCTGGCACCCCACTCGCCAAACTTCCACACTACGCGCCAACGTGTAATTTTGGAAGCGTTAGATGGCGAGGATTTTTGTAGGCGTGCAGGTTGTCATCAATGTGTAAGGCTCCTGTTGGTTATAAATGTTGATTGATTTAATTATTTGCATTGCATAAGGATTTTATTCCTTGATTGTTTCAGAACATTACACAAACGAATTCAACAATTTTTGAACTGTCTAAAACAGCAATATTTGGTATAAACAACAAGTCCAAAAGGAAAGATCATTTCAGGTCTACGAGACCGACTAGTCAAGTTTCCAAGTTTTCAGACTTAAATTACCAAAGCAAATGTCATGTTCAACCAAAGTGGTTTCGTAGTTAGTTTAATTAACGTCGTACTGGAACATCACAATGTGCTTTTGGCAGAGATTCGGTATCACTCCGAGAGGGAAGATACGAGGATAACACCTCGTCAGTTCGAAACACGGTCAGAAAAAGAGGTCAACACCTGAGCTGGCACCACATTTTCCTAACTTCCACACTAACCCAACGCGAGGATCAGATGATAGCCAAGACCAGAAGTATAGGTCAAGTCAGGTCTGTTAGACCCACTACTCAAGTTCTGCACTAATTCTTAGTCAACTTTCAAAACACATTTTATCGACGCATATTAGTGGGTTAATAGGTAGTTTAATTAAAAAAACACACTGAAACAACACACGGGATAATGACAACGTTTCTGAAACAAAATCTCTAGGGAAAGAACCGAGGACTACACCACTTCATTAGGAACCACGATTAGATGACGAGGTAAACACCTGAGCTGTTACCCCACTCTCAGTACTTCCATACCACGCCAACGGGAAGACATTTGCGGTCACGGCAGATTTAATGGAATCGAAACATGTCTTCAGTTTATTACTAATTTATGATAGTCCTAAAATTCTGAAATGTATGGAATGCCAATCTTTTCGGATGATAGTAATTTATAAATTAAATCGTTTTTCCGAGATTTTAGAGACATTTACAAATATTGACCAACGCTCTTCTGTAAACAAATAGCATGAAAAGGGTTATTATTGACGAACGTTTAAAAGCCTAATGGAAGAGACATCAGTTACATTAAAAGCTTGTTATGATTTAAAGATTATTACGAGTGCGCAGTATTATACAAAAACAAAATGCACTTTGTTGTTCGATCGCAAAGGAACGTAACGTGCTTTACAAGCATTTAAAAGCTAAGGGCACTAAAAATTTACCTTTCAACTAGCGCCATTTTTATTTTTCCTAAAATGCAGTATTCAAGTAATGATTGTATTTGGCTTTTAGAAAAAAAGAGCGTCCCATTACAATAATTTGACGATCATTTATTACGCTGAACATTTTAATGTTTAAAAATATGATTCAAACATCTGTTTCTGATATCCTTTTAGAATTTTATAAAGAACCAGCCATTGCGTGGCTGGCCCTGCGTTGCCCGTGCCAGTTGCTTTTGTGAGGTTATTGGTTTGCTTCTCAAACCAAATGGTATTGCCAGTGACTGATCTTTTCGTGGAGGTCACATTGGCAGTGTGGTGGTTTGCTTCGCCAGACAAAAAAATAAAACTATTTAATTGAAAAATTATTTATTAAAAGAAAATCAAACGTGTAAGGTATCTATCTGGTGTCAAATTTTCCGCAGATTTCAAATCCGTTGAAATTTTTAATCTATCTTTAACGATCCCGATGTTACAAAAAAGTACTAAATAATGCCAGCCAAAATGTTTTTTATTTTCTTTGCTTTCTTTCGCTGAAATCGTAAGAGGACTGGAAATGTAATCTGTTTACTTTTGGAACACGAATGTTAGAGTAACGTCACATTTCCTTGCAAAAAATATAAAAGATATTCAATTTACAAAATTTATTTATTTAAATATTTATATTTGTAGGTATCGATTCAATTTGAAATTTTCCGCAGATTTCAAATCCGTTGACATTTTAACTCATCTTTAACGTTTCTAGGAGATAGAAAAAAAGAGCTACATAACTAAAGTTAAAACTTTGTTGTTTATTGTCTGCTGTGTGGAAAATCATTCCTCCGCACAAAATGAAAACGGAAAAAATAAATTTAGAATCTGTCATATCTCTATGCTGTTGCCATTCCAAAGAAAACAATAATAATTCAATTTCATTAAATTCTTTTTAAAATGTTCTAGATTAAATTTTAAAATTCGGGCTGGACTATAAAATTGCAAAAAATTCGGACTACCTGTGTACCACATTTCATTATTGTGAATGCCATATATTCGTCAGGACAGAGAGAACACCCAATACACGAACTTCATTTTAGAATAGGAGAGATCACTTATTTTGACCTCTAATATGTGATTGTTGAATTCACTTGCGACGTATGCTTTAACTCTCTTGGTGGTTGTCTTGATTTGGTGTCTCGTCATGAGAATCGCTAACCACATCTTGTAGGACGCGATATATCGTCATCAGCAAAGCCGACCAGATCTTTATGGACGTGATATATAGTCTTTTGAAGAAAAGTGACCAGATCTTGGTTTGTTGGTTGGTTGATTTGGGTTTTATGGCGCAAGATACAGAAAAGGATAAACAACCAGAGCTTGATCTCGTGATCATAAAATATTAGCGATATCCTGTTGAACGATATATATCTGGTAAGTAGAAAAAACTGGTCACAGATCACGATTAACGAGGTATCTCGTCAATAGGTAAAACCACATCTTGATGAACGCGATATATCGTCATTAGCAAAGCCGACCAGATCTTTATGGACGTGATATCTAGTCTTCAGATGAAAAGAGTCCAGATCTTGGTTTGTTGGTTGATTGATTTGGGTTTTATGGCGCAAGATCCAGAAAGGGATAAGCGACCAGATCTTGATCTCGTAATCATAAAATAGTGGTATTAAATTAGAAACATTGATTAAAATAATATTAAAATACAAGCATTGATGAACCCTCTAAGTGTTTCAACGAGATATATTGTCCTATATCTAGTTAATTTCTCTCAGGACGAAATACCTCGTCCAGACAAAACTACTCTATTACTCAATGGTGGAATGCTTCTACCAGAAAACAGATTGACATGTAACGATCTCCTGACAGGTGATTACGAACACAGATAAGAACAGTTGTTCTTGTATTCTGTTTTCTAATGTTCCAGTAGACGAACATCAATGTATGACAACGCCTGTGTTCTGATACGATCAAGAATACGAAATGTTGGGTGCTGTTCTGAAAAAGAACACGAGTAAAGCAGATTCGTTGTACAATTCAGAGGAATGAGACGTGTTTTTACACCTGACTGTGCGGCATGTACATTTGAAACTTTTATATTATCTTGTAAATAAATGTGCGTGTCCAATTTCGGTATGCAGTGTCCCTCTGTTCTTGGTCACTACTACACACATTGTCTAACAAATTAGACTTCTATCGGTCACTCTGATATGACCCTTGCACAAAACTGTTTGGGACAGGTTTTAGCAACAGACGCTGGCCACTTCAGGGCAGTTTTCACGCCAAGAACCACGAATAAACCACCAGTTGGATTTAAATAAGTTAATTGTGAGAAATATTTTTTGATAGATGGACCACCGTACAAGCGAAATGTCACCAAAATAAACATTCCACTTCGCCCACTTAACAATTTAAAAGTCGGGCTGTTAAAGCAGCTCAATTTTTAAACTAACCTCAACTATTGAGGCAATAAATTAATAGTAGGCTCAAGTAATCATCACCATTAGGGGTAATGTCACATCAGTTCTTCTTTATGGGTATTTACAATCGATAAAATACGCACCCCCTCTTCCAAACCAATATTCATAATCTTCTTTAGCTATTTCTCTTCTTTCTTCCCAAGGCAATTCCTTGCCTTCGGAAAGCATGAACTATCCACTTTGCCCACTTAACAATTCAAAAGTACGGCTGTTAAAAAACAGCCCAATTTTTAAATTAACCTCAACTATCGAGGTAATAAATTAATAGTAGGCTAAAGTAATCATCACCATTAGAGGTAATGTCAAATCGGTTCTTCATTATGGGTATTTACAATCAATAAAATACGCACTCCCTCTTCCAAACCAATATTCATAATCTTCTTTAGCTATTTTTTTTTCTTCTCAAGGCAATTCCTTGCCTTCGGAAAGCATGAACTCTCCACTTTGCTCACTTAACAGTTTAAATGTCGGTCTGTTAAAACAGCTCAATTTTTAAATTAACCTCAACTATCGATGTAATAAATTAATAGTAGGCTCAAGTAATCATCACCATTAGGGGTAATGTCAAATCAGCTCTTCTTTATGGATATTTACAATCAATAAAATACGCACCCCTTCTCTTCCAAACCAATATTCAAAATCTTATTTAGCTATTTCTCTTCTTTCTTCGCAAGGCAATTCCTTGCGTTCGGAAAGCATGAACTCCCCATTATAGCAACTTAATCTATAATTTTACCCATAAGACCATCAAGTGCATCGACCATCTGAGTTTAATGAAAGATTATCAGAATTTATAGATATCCTTTAGCTTTTTTTGACTCTTTCTTAGGAGGCTTTATTTTTACGATTCTTAATTTTAACTTCCTAAATTGCTCGGTTTTATTTCTCAAATCATCATCAGAAAGTTTTTCTATTGAAGGCTCGAACAAATTAATTTTTTCAATTTCTTAAGATAGTTTATTTCAACAAATATTTAAGTTTTATTAAACTTCCAACAAATATTTAACGCTTTCTGACTTTACCACCCAAAATGATTAAAAATATAGCATAGAGTCAGCCATAAGTTATCTCCTATTATAACATAATTATGTTTCGTCAAAGACAAATAATAGAGGTTTTAGCAAATTGGAATTATTGAACATACTGGTGGTCAGACAGATAAGAACCAACTTGAAATCATGTTGGTTGTTTTGCTACTAAATAGAGTAGATTTGTTTTATTCTATGGGTTGACAATTTTAAACTCTCTTTGGGTTACAAAGTTTCAAACATGTATGCTTAAGAAAAATGCCATTTCTTCAGGATTTCGAAAAAAAATACTTTTTGAGTACTTAGTGAACAGTGACATTCAGTAGTGTTGCGAAAATATAATCTTATTTTTGAAACAGTGGAAAACAGCCTACTTGGTATACCATAATCGAATCATAATAGTTTGGATTCAGTAAGATTTTTACAGACACATTAGCTAATGGGGTTTTTACCGATTTATAAACTGCCTTAATTATTTTTCAAACGCTCAGAAGCATATTAAAACGGCGGAATTTTTAAGTAAATGGGATTTATAAATAAACGATAGTACTTAGGATGTTTGTGCACACACACAATGTATCCACCCAAATCTCACTCCCATTACTATATTCGATAAGAAAAGAACTTTTATCGATTTTTAAAAACATTCTAAGCTAAGTTAACTTGTATAAATAATCATAATTTGAGTTTCCATCTCTTAGTTTCATTGGAATTTTAAAACAATGACAATACGTGTTCATACTATCTGAGAGAAAAAGTGGTACCACCAGTTTGTCATTCTACAATATTTTATGTCTAAGAACATTATGTAACGGTAATGTGCGTTATAAGATTAATCTTCTATCTTTTCTTTTAACTTTTCGCCATTTCATAAAATCTAATTTAAGTAACGTGTGCTCTGTTTTGCGTCTTTCAACAGAATTTCAATTCGTTCGAAGTAAGTTCTTTTAGCAATTTTTTGCATTTCTTTTGTTGCTATATGTGACAACGTTTGGAGTCTTTTTCCTCTATAATCTCTCTATATTAAAATAAAATTTACTGCCGCGGCAGCTGCAGAATTGAAAACTCGCTTTTTTCGCTCTATTCTTAGACTGTTTCTCGAGAAAGTACAATAAAAAGATTACGAAATTCACATGGTATGTTGAAAATGGTACAGGGAACAAGATGGAGAAGATTTTTTTCTAATGTGCGGCTATTAGTGAGGATGCATTAAGTGTTAAAGTCGAAAAAAGCAAAATTTCTAACACGAGTCAGCAAAACACGCACAAATTTTCAGTCTTCATCCGTGAGTTTTTACTAGAGTACTTCTAAACGTGAATTTTTGCACCTTGCCGAGTTTGTTTAGAAATTTCAATTTGGTCCCCAATAATATTTTTTTGAAATTCGGGAAAATTGAGAAATTAAACTATATTTTTTATCTGAAAACTATCATATCTATAGCTTATTACTATTAGTTTTTAAATTTGGTAACCTGATAGGAAACCTTAGAATGTACTCATTTTTATGATCTAATTATTTTTGAAATTGGTTAATAATTAAATTCGATGCAATTAAAAGTTGGTCATACACATTTCGGAAATTTTGGATCATAATTTACGATACACAAAACTAAAACTGTCATATCTATAGCTTGATACTATTAGTTTTAAAAATTCGAAGCGATGGAAAAGTATAATTTCGCGATAGTGTACAAGTTTTTCATCGCGGAGATGAAACGTTAGATCCTTCTAGCTGGCCATGGGGTGAAACACGCTGTGACGTCATGGCCCGGAAAGACGCTTGCGAAAGGAGTGATGTCTTGAGAAGTAAACCAAATGGGATTGCGTATCAATCACTGGGGGTTGGCGAGCGTAAGCGAGCAGGAGGTGGAGCCCACTAGTCTCTAAAAATTATTGGAATTTAGTAAAAAAAATGTCAACAGTTGAAAATTTTAAGTAAAAGATATGGCATTAACGAAAAACATTACAAATTAATAACTTATGAGTACATTTGCTTAAAATTTTGTAGTCTCCTAAACATATAACCTAAGGCGTGAACTAAAATATTTGCAATAATATTCCTTCCCCCTCATAACATATTGAGAATAATGTAGAATACATGAAGTTTTGAAATATTTTTCCGTACTCTACAACACTGAAACCTCTAAAACGTTTTCCTCTCGAGATAACTCTTATATATCCCAGTTCAGTCGAAAACAAATTTAAAAAACAGCACATTAAATTTCAGTTTTTTTATACCATGCATTTTTAGTTATGGCGTTTCTTGTGCAAACATTTTGCTCTGAATCACAATCCGAGAAAAATGCATTGAAGGATTTGAAAACGAATTCAAAAACATCTGTCAAAATCGATTCAAATTGTAATACTTCCACTTCTATACACCATACAGACAAAATATAAACAATTTCTGCAAAGTAAAATATGTAAACACTAGGAATATTGAATAAAATTAAATATGAAATATTTTTTAGACAAACATACTTATCAACGAGAGAGAAAAGTCTACTCAATCTCAAGTTCAGGTATTTCTTTTACAAGTTTACATATTCATTTCATTTTCTAATTTCCGTTAGTTTTCGTGAGCAAAAGCAATTGATATTACTATCTGTTCAATTGTTGACAAGTTCTCGAAAAATGGTTTCGATTGGCAGAGTTCCAAAATAGTGCATTGCAATTTTTATTTATTTATTTATTTTTTTATTTTTTGTAACAAAAAATGCAAATAAATTCTAAGAATTGGCTTAAGATTTTCTGCAAGAAGAAAATTTTTTTTTTCTAACATTTATCTTCAAAATACAAATTTTACAGAGTTAAAGCCCCCGACTGGAATTTACAAATTTTTACTTTTGCATAGGTTCGTGTATGTTGGGTTTTGTTGATATACGTCATACATTAAGCCCTTATAAATTTTTTATAAAGGTAGGAAATAACGCCTGTTCCTTTTATATAGAGTAAAAGCGGTATGACCGGAAGGAAGAGTCGTGTATTAGCAACAGGAGGTTTGAGAGTTCGAAACACGAATCAACCAAAGACGGTCGTGTAGGTAGAGGCTGGTGCAGGTTAATCAGTCGAGGCCTCACATGTCCTCACATTTGCGTAACGTGAATGTTTGGAGAGTGGGGTATACCAGCTCAGGTATTGACCTCGTCATCAGACCGTGTTTCAAAATTACGAGGCTCTTCCTCTTTGGGATCGATCACGGACCGTCACCAATAACCCGTGTGTTGCTCCAGTGCGATTTTAATTCTGCTACCTACGTAACTTTTGTGCAGGTGTCTTTTAGAGGTGATAGGTGAAAGTGCACACACATATGCTTCTCAAAGCAGGTCAATGGGTTATACAAATATGTCAAATAATGATAATAAAACAAATGCATTACCCTACAATACTGGACCGGACCCCAGCGGATTTGTATAAAATCCGACTTCTTGTGTTTTTCGTGGTATGGCCTGGGATCTTTGCATGTTGTTCTTGGTAAATTGAACGCCGACGCCTACATGAACATTTTGGACAGTCAGGTTCTTCCTACGCTCTGACAATTTTATGTAATCGACGAATGTTACTTCCAGGACGACAATTCTACATGCCATGCTACATCCTCTGTCAAGCAGTGGTATCAAGATATGTACGTAAAATGTCTTCCCTGGTCTGCTCATAGTCCCGACCTAAGTCCATAGAACATTTGCGGTACGAGTTAGAGCGACACTTACGGACCAGGGAACCAAGTCCGAAATCTACAGCTGAGCTGGCGACATTATTGCAGCAGGAATGGACACAAATACCCATAGCTGTGTATCAAAACCTTGTTGAAAGTATGGCCAGAAGGGTTGCTATAGTAATTGCAGCACGCGGGGGACCATCTCCGTATTAAAGCATTTATTATTTCCCTTATATCATCACGTCTTGCTGTCCGGTCCATTGTTGTAAAGTAGTGTATATTCATATTATCTTTCGTTTATGAGCTATTTGAGAAATAGCCAATCTTGTTGGAATCAGGAATGGTCCACCTAAAACCATAGGCCTAAATATAAAAGATTATACTCGCAAGATCTATGTGTTAGAGTGGATAGGTTCACCTCAGAACCGCAGACCAGATACGGACCTCTGAACAATTTGTGAATCTTCCCACAGACTATAAATATCACTCTTCCGGATAGGTATAGCTTGCCTGTAGGCCAGATACCGACCTCCGAAAAAGAATTCAGGCATTGTACCGTCATGTAAGAATTTGACGGACAGCTGATTTAAAATTAAACTATTTATTTACATAAATATTTACAAGATAATTATGGGCACAGCCATCGACAACCGAAACCTGCCTGAAGCCAAAGTAACACAATTGGCAAAACAGAGACGTCTGTCTCTCGTTGAATCTCGAGTCCGAATTCTCTCAAAATCCACGTTCGCTTCGCAGAACCGCCGCTGACAACGAGAGGGGGGTGAATTCCGAGCCCTCTAGAGATATTTATGTCCTCTCCCGAACAGAAACACCCCCACACAGCTGCGAAAACCATCGAGGAACCGCACGTGCAGACTAAAGTTGTTTTCGCATTCCGAAACATTCCAGCATCCACGTGTTAGGGAAAAGGGTCGGCAAGTACCATATAGTACAGCGTGAAGACTAGATAAGGTTGTCCGAAGAGGTTTAACCAGCACAAGTTCAGATCCAGTAGTACAGGAAATCCAAAAATAGTGTTATCCAGGATTGGAGTGCTTGCCAATTTTGAATCCTGAAACGTTGAATCTGGAAATACTGAAACACCATTTTAAAACACTAAGTTCACTTTTTGTTCCTTTCTAGATTTCTAGACACCATGGTGGAAAGGAGAGCCTTGACTAAACATGTGCTTAAAGCAATAGTTGTAATCGTATGCGTCACCGGATTTCTGTTTCAGACACTGGAATTTTTCTTCCTCTATCGAACTTATCCCACTGTGGTGGACATCCAGGTATCCATTCCATCTGAAATCGAGGTTCCGGGAATCACCTTTTGCAGTTCAATCGGGTGAGCAGTTGCCGAAATGGCGCTTATTTTTTTCCATAGAATATTCACTCATTGCCATAAAAATTATTTAGCACGAAGCCTCACGCCTCAATTAAATTTATAGCGTTATCGGATGAAATTTTATTGAAAAAAAAACAATGAACATTAGTCGAGCTCTTGCTGCTTACAAACAAGGTGCTGGGTATTCGATTTCCAAAGCAGCGCTTACATTTCGAGTTCTTTCGAAAATTTGCTCAGTTTCCATTTTAATTCCAAATCGTTCGAGTTCTGATTCGAGAGGTACTGCATAACATTTCTTTAGCACAAAAAATTTATATTTAAAAATATTTTTTTTTGTAGGGGGAGGGTCCCCTAGTATTTCAAGAACTCCTAACCAAAAGGCATCCTGGCATACAGCTCCCTAATGACATAGTAGAACCTTAATGCTCTCGGTGTTTGCCTAGACGATTTTTATCGGCATTAGCAAAACCAGACAAGATCTTGATGGACGAGGTATGTAGTGACTAGAAGAATTTAGTCACTGGTGTAAGTTAAATCTCCTGGTGGTTATTGTCTCAACAAAGGTATCTCGTCTTTGGACCAGATCTGGATGGACGAGATACCTCGTCATTAGCAAAATTCGTTAGATCTTGATGGACGAGGTATGTAGTGACTAGAAGAATGTAGTCACTGGTGTAAGTTAAATCTCCTGGTGGTTATTGTCTCAACAAAGGTATCTCGTCTTTGGACCAGATCTGGATGGACGAGATACCTCGTCATTAGCAAAATTCGTTAGATCTTGATGGACGAGGTATCACGTCGAAAAAACTTCGAGGGATAAATCTGTCGAGGTCAAATATGTCCTCATATTGGCGTGGTGTGGAAGTTAGGAGAGTGGGGTAGCAGAACAACTGTTGACATCTTACATCTGGCAGTGGTTCAAAATTACGAGGTGCTGTCCTCACGTCTTTCTCTTCGGGATTGATTCCCTACCGTTGCCAATGGCCCTTCGCTTTGTTTAAATTGTAACGTAAAATCAAGAAATTGCCTACCTATAAGCACATTAAAGAGTAGTTCTGAAAATTATAGTTTGCCCAATCAGATGCCGTATTCAGTGAGTGCTCATCAAATGAGGCCAATTTTCAAAAAGCAGTGCCTTAACTCAGTGGGTTTGCCTTCTGCTCTAGGTAGATAACTCGTTGAATTTATATAGAACTGTTTCACCGCAACGGTATTGGTGAGTGTCCTGGATCAGTCAGTAAAATCCGTAGGCAACACCGGGTAATTTTAAGCAACGGCCAGATGACGAGGAATATTTACTATTATAAAAGGAACTGTTTCTCTGTCAGTCTTTATGTCTGTCTCCCGTGTGGACTGTCGTGATGATTCTATGGCACTTCCAATAATGAAATTCGGCACACAGGTAGTCCGATATTTCTACAATTTTTCTATCGCACCCGAATTTTAAAATTTAATCTACAGCATTTTTTAAATGAATTTTTTAGTTTTTTTTTCATCCTTCATTCGTTTTAGAGTGTCGTAAGAAAAAAGAAGCCAGACGATTTTGCTATTTTCGACCTCTGACGTTGCTTTGGAACCATACAAAGTTTTTCGATTCTAGCGTGTTTGGATTGACATAGTTGATAACAGATTGTGTCGTCACGCCTATTAGATCTCTTTGGAATTAAATGGGAGCCCGTAGCAATCACTAGGGTTGGAGAGCGTTGGCAAGCAGTGGTCACACCTGACCACACGAAAAGAACTGTCACGGGCAAGGAAAATTTTACACTAGATTGATACCTTATACATTTGATTTTCTTTAAAAAATATTATTCCAATGGAATATTTACATTTTCGCAAGAGATTGCAACGTCATACCTATTGGATCTCTTCGCAATTCGAATTTGGTCGCCTTTGACAATGACGAGGCACGCCCGTGGTGTCGTTTTACACAGCAAACCAAATGGGAATTCGTAGCAATCACCGGGGTATAGCGAGCAGTGGTCACACCTGACCCCACGAAAAGAACTGTCAAGGGCAACGCCGTGCTGGCCACGCTGTGGTTAGACCATGATAAGAATACATGATTCTTTCATCCGATAGATGTGGTTGCTTAGTCATTAAATGTGCTGTGGGGTTAAAGCTTTACTACATTAATTGGAAATCTCGTGCCAGTCAGAGGGTTAAATTCAATAAGGGTATATGATAGTATAAACCCTCCAAGTGGTTTCGACGATATACAGGGGTTGGACAAAATAATGAGAGCAACTGAAAAGAGCACTTTTTTTATTAATTGGCCGTTGGTCCTCATTTTGCATAAATTACAGCTTGTGTCTGACATGGAATTGACAAATACAAGTCACGTACAACATTCAGAGGTATCCGTTCCCACTCAAATTGCAAAGAAGTCCCTAATTCAGAAACTGTCCTTGGAGGGGGGGGGGGAACGACTGCGCAGCTTGTTTTCCAAAATACCCCACAAAGGTTCAATTATATTGAGATCAGGGGACTGAGGGGGCCAGATGACGTGCTCTATTTCATCGTCGTGTTCATAAAACCAGTCTCGGGCGATTCCACAGGTGTGAATGGGAGCATCATCATCTTGGAAGACTGGTCATTTATCAGGAAACACAG
This sequence comes from Metellina segmentata, assembly GCA_947359465.1. Classification (NCBI taxonomy): domain Eukaryota; kingdom Metazoa; phylum Arthropoda; class Arachnida; order Araneae; family Tetragnathidae; genus Metellina; species Metellina segmentata. The sequence goes on along the minus strand of OX375877.1, from coordinate 109,416,684 downwards.
TTTGCACCATTGGGTGAAGATGGTCGGCCAGAAGACTGACATAATCCTCTCCTTTAACACGGCCATTCAGAACAACAAGTGGGCCAAGGCCACGATTTGAAATCGCACCCCAGATCATCACTGAACCGCCGTCATGCTTAACCGTTGGCCGAAGACAGTCTACTGGATAGGCTTCTGGTGGCTTTCTCCAAACTTAAACACGTATATTTGTTGGGAATAATGTGAACGACAATTCGTCTGACCATATTACATTCTCACACTGTTGTTGTCCAATTTTTATGCTTGCGACACCATTAAATTAGTCGCTTCAAGGCATTGCATTGTGTAATCAATGGTTTTTAAATAGCCGCTCTACCATGAATATTTGCCACATGCAGTTCAATCCGGATAGTTTTTGATGAAACTGCTTCCTGTAGATGTGTGTTCATCTCAGATGTTATCTGGGGTGCTGTTGTATTGTGTTTTTTTACCACAATCCGCTTCAAAACCGTTCTGTCTCTGTCATTCAGCTTCGATTTTCGATCACTGTTGTGCTTTTTAGATGATGTTTTCCCCTGTTTGAAATATGCTGACATTACAGTTGACACTGTACTTCTCCCAACACATAGAAGAGTGGCCGTTATTGTTACTGAGGCTCCAGCAAGACGGGCCCCAACAATCATGCCTCTTTCGATATCAGACAGGTCAGCCATGACGCAATTTTAACACAGAATTATATTTCGCATCAGACTTCTATCAATGCTAGTAGCAGACTGATGTGTGTACTTTCTCATCCTCTAGGTGGCACCCTTCACCGCTAGAGGGCAGGAGTATACGAGAGGTTTCTTTTGAGTGCTATTTTTCTGCAAGTGTTCATGTTACTTTGTCCAACCCCTGTATCTTGGCCATCAAAATCTGACCAAATACGCAGCTCAGGCGTGACCTCGTTATGTGGCAATGGTTCAAAATACCGTTGTGTTGTCCTCGGATTAATTTCCTCGAGGTTTGACCGCCGATCGTCGATCTAATAACCCATTGTGCTTCTCCGGTGAAATGTTTATTAGATACCTATCCCTTAACCTGACCAAATACGTTAATGGCGAGAAAACTGGTCATCACGACACTGTCGATTTTTTTAGAAGGGGATCAAGATGTGGTTAAAGTGTTAGTTTAATGACTAGATATCTCGTCACCAAGATCTGGTCAGTTTTGCTAACGACTAGATATATCTTCGAGAAATAGAAAACTGTGCCCATTTAACCTTTACGCTGCGGCAGGTAGAGAATCGTTACCACTAAAATTGCGTTTACAACAGCGGCATCGTATTAATCTGTGTTCGGTGGATGTTATCCCCCTTTTAAGTGACCGCCGGCATCGATCGCCATTTACCAGCCGTCAGCGACTGACATTCTAGAGGATTCCGTCTTTTGTTTGGTACACTACCCTGTCGACTGTGAGGTAAGAACGCTTTGGAGAAAGGCAGAAGGCCGCTCCTGTCAAATCTATAGTCTAAAAAAATACCACTCCCGGATTGGTTTTCTTCATTTTTGCTCCCGTCTGTGGAAATCTGAATATCTATTCCAGGGATTTCGTTGATTATCTGAAGTGCCATCTGCCTCATTAGAGCCGGGACTGTATAAGCTTTGTTTACGGATTGATGTAGTTCTATATGAAAGAATACTCCCTTGTTGTGTTAAAATAGATTATCTAAATTCACAATGTGTAGTAATAAAAATGTTTCGTTACAAGCTATGTCATATGGGGTACAGTGTTACAGAATGGAATGGGGCATACTGTTACTTACATAATTTGTCCAATTAACACATTACAAACAAGCATATGTTTCGCAATGCAATAGCTCTGCATTCTTCATTTAAATAGTTTTAATAATAAATATGAATAATAACATAAATAAATACGTTAATTTTTCACAAAGCTTTTTCTGCATATAGGTTTGCATATCTTTTAAAGTTATATTTACTGTCTTTCATTACATTACTAGCATTTTTTTTTTGTTTTGTTAATTCATTCAAAACATTCACAAGCTAATGAAATGTCTCCACAAGAAAGTTATTCTCTAAAGCCCCACCCCGACACTCTGCACAAAATAGAAGACGGGTGAAATATTGGATCTTCATTGATCTGCCAGTTAAATGATTACAGAGGAAATATCGAGAAAAAAGACACCAAACGCGAAAAAGAACGTGAAGCAAAAAATAACGGCCAAGTGAACCTGAAGCACAAACCTACCGTTATCAACAAAAGATGAAGATTCACCGTCTTATGTTGATACTGATGATAATCCTTTTTCAGAATTGCAATCAGACATTGCTGCAGATTATAATCCATTAACAATTAACAATGGTGATTATGTCAAAGTTGAAGAACGACAGCTTAAAGAACATAAAATTCACTCCATTGGGGAAGTAGCGAATCAGAACAATGTTGATTTTGAAGTGTTGTACGTCAAAATAATTTTTTTCCATGTTACAAATTTTGCAGAAATGCTGGTTTTCCCAGTGGATTTCCCTTCTTCTCAAAATCTAAAATAAGTTTACAATTTCTTTAAACTTATTTTATCATCTCTGTAACTGTAGGCTACAATCATTGCTAATATTTTGTTTTGCCAACAGTGTAGGCCATAACAATAAAGATTGTTATAAAATTTTATTATTTCTCTATATTTTTACTCACATTTAAAGCTGTTCAATTATACGTAAACTATTCAAATGTGGTATTTTATTTTAAGCCTGCATAAGTAATCATTAGATATCTGTATATGTCAATTCAAATGAATTTTAATAAAAGCCCCCATTCTTTATATCAACTGTTGCTACTAGAACGTAACACTGTATCCCACAGTGTATGTAAGGGATCAAAGATCATTTTAAGGGCTTTGTTTACTTCATATAGCTGCATATAGTGATGCCTCAGCTGAAAATAAAAATCGTGTAAAATTATGCCCCACCTTCCCCTACATCAAAATGGTGACTACTTAACTTATACCAACTTACTATCTTTTGTTCGTTCGCTCTCTTTTTACTCTTTCTTTTCTGTTTCTCTCCTCTTTCTGTCCCCTCGCTATCTCTTTTTCGCTCCATCTTCAATATTTCTACCCCCTCTCTATTTCGCCTTCTCTTTTCTTTCTCTCCCTTTTCTCACTCTTCCACTCTCTCTCCTTTTTAATCTCTCTTTCGTTCTCTATCTTCCCTCTCTCTATCGATCTCTCTCCCCTATCTCTCTCTTCCTTTCATATTTCGCTATCTCTCTCTATCGCTCCCTCTTTCTCTTCCATTTTCTCTCATTTATAATAGTCCAATGTGTTGCTCCACTGCTACGTTAATTAAAATACCTACCTCTCTCATTTCCCTCTCTTCTCTTTCGTTCTCTCTTTTTCCTTATATTTTCCTTCTCTTTCTCTCTCTCTCTCTATGTCTGTGTATTGTACATTTTAAAAGTAATAGTTTTCTTTTATTTCAGAAAAGCCCATTCTTGTCAACCCAAGAGGTTAGTACATTACTGTAGGAATACACTGTTTTCCACTTCTTAAAATCTTTATTGACATGTATGTCACCGATTATTAGCAACTTCATTAAGAGGAATAATAAAGAAATGTGTTATTTGGTAAAGCTTCTGAATAATTTATAAATTAACATGAAATAGCAATCCCGCTAATAGCATCTGCGTTAAACGTTCTTAGCTGATTATACACATTGCTAGCATTCACAAATAATATAGCATCCATAAATGGATTTCGTACCCCTGAATGAAATAAAATTATTTAAACTATGTAATTGAATTTCCTCTATCTTTACTGGTGCCAGTTCGTATTTCCAATAAAATGCATAAATAAGAGCACATCTGATTCATGTTCGCAGACCTGATTCAGAACGTCTACTTTGATTTCATCTAATTCACCAGATCAGTGACAATTTCGCATTTTTTGACACTTTACCTATTTAGCTCATATTTTCTTTTCTGCAATGGTTTTAATCTTCCAAATTTATTATTGCTTTTTTTCTGTAAACAGACTGCTGAAGAGTTTCTAAACTCTTCCGTGTAGTTTTAGTAATATTGTGCAGTTACATGCTTCAGATTAAGCATATTTAAAGTAAGCGACAATATTTCCTAATGAATCTTGTAAGATCAATTTTAAATTTTTTGTATGCGTTGTCATTCACCAAGATACAAATGCTATCGATTTCTGTGCAACGTATGTTGGTGAAATATATAGAAACGTGTTCTACTTTACTACCTGATCTGTTAAATTTAAACAAGAAAAGGCATTTCACGTTTAATTTATGTAGAAGGAAGAATTGCGCTGGCACCAATATCATTTAGCTATTATTCATTTCTACACAGTTATTAAAGTTTTTGTCGAAAACAAGGAATTTATATTTACAGAATGTCTCAAAAAGGTTATTACACAATTTATTGTTTTACCCTTTTGAGATAAGTAGGAATTATAAATTGTAAAAGTACACCAAATAAGGCAAGTAATTAAGACATGTGAATAAAATTATCAGATGATAACAATTTAAGCAAATTCAGTTTTAATTGGTGTACGACCCCTCTAGATAAAAGTCCGAGATAGCACAAATATTCCTGAAGGCTCGTTCTCGCGAATCGAGTTTAATTTATTAATAAAAGTTGAATGACTTCGGCCCATTGCGTACATCCTGTTTTTCAACGTGCGGCGCCACTGCGGCACCGAAGCCCAACTATGCACACATTACCGTGAAATGACGCAAGTACTCATTTCCCGCCATTTGCGATAAATATTATATCGAAGAAAACGTGTTTATTTCGCTTACTTGGTGAAAAAAAAGTATATTTTGAAACTAAATAGACGTTAGTAGATACAACCATTTATTAATTATTATTTATATATTCCATTTGTTTATGAAAACAATGTACTTCAGAACGGAGACCCACGTGCGGCGCCGTGGGGAACTGCGGTACAAATTGCAGGCAAGGTGAACGTGCGTCGCCCCAGCGGCGCTGGAGGTATATCTGCACTGCTCGATTGGATCTAATGTATCTCAGATCGCACTTGCGTTGCGACAGCGGTGCCGCTCGATGAAAAACCGGATGTGTGCACCGAGCCTTAATCAAATATTTGTTCACGCATTTAAATAGAAACTGATCAACGGTTTCATTTTCAAAGTGGCGTCGAAAGCAACTGTGTGTGAAGTTGTACAGATAGTAACAGTTTTGTTGAAAGAACTAAAATCATATTTATTTAACATGAGAAGAAATCGTAAGAAACGTCTTTTCGGAGTGAGTCAATGGATTTTAAATAGAAATTAGTTGGGAGCTTCAGAAACCTTGCTGAAGTAACTAGCATAAGATGGTATAGAGGAATATAGAAATCATTTATAGGATATAGAACTACTGTTTAAAGTTTAGGGTCGCACAAAGAAACACGATAAAGTGATGCGACACACAAGCAATCTCACCAAAATGAAAGCTACAAGTAGCTTTAAGGTATTTAGCTACAGGAGATTCATTCTCAACGCTTGCTTCCGTATACCGAGAACCTAAAAATACCTTTCCAAACTTTTTTGATGGAAGTTTGTACAGAAATACATGATGCTTTACAAGATTTTATTAAAGTAAGTATGATATTTTACTAAAGTAAGTATAATATTTTATTAAAGTAAGCATAATATTTTATTAAAGTAAGTATAATATTTTATTAAAGTGTAAGTACAATATTTTATTAAAGTAAGTATAATATTTTACTAAAGTAAGTATAATATTTTATTAACAAAAGTAATAAATGTTAACATAAGATATTAGTTAAATCTTTAACAAGTATATCAGGTATCTACTGATATACCTATCATCTCCGCATTGTTCTCTGATGTATGATTCATTTGAATCTGACGACGACCATTAAATGTCCTTCCAAACCGTTTGAAACAGCTGTTGACGGAGTTGTATGATGAGAAGGTGAAAACGCAGGTGACGTTTTTAAGAGTTCCAATCGCCTTTGTGTTAATGCAAATTGAATTTGTTCCTAGCTGATCATTGCATCGTAAATAGGCATCTGTTTTAGGAGAACAGCGACATGTTTAGTAAATATGTCGAATCCATCATCAGACTCGTTTTTATTTATTTGCACCTACAAGTTTATCAATTGAAACTCTTTCTTTATTTTTATATTTATCCAGTCTGTGGTTTAAAAGACAATCATGCTTGTGATGCAGTTCTGAAAAAATCAGGATCACACTTTCAGACTACTTGAGTCTCATTTTTTAAACCATATTATATCTAAAAACAACGCGGGCACGCGTGGCGTGACCAGTTGAAAGCGAACTTGACAGTCAACTGAAGCTCACATGTATCAAAACAAGTTTCAACTTGAAAGCAGAAAGCGGATGACTCATCACTTGAACGATAAAGTTTGAATAGATCAAACTTATCTCGATCCTCTGAAAAGTTGATCAACTGTATTGATTCACAGGTTCTCACTATAGTTGTAATTCAACTCTTGTTGATGACTAGGGCAACCTGTTGCAACAAATGCAACTTTTTTTTCACGCGTTCTACGCTGCGTGTAAAGTACTAAAACCAAAATTCCTCCTACATGGGGTATATAGTAAGTGAGTTATAACCGCAACATAAATGCAACTTTTTGCATAAATGCAACCACCTGCAACTTTTTAAAATATTGCTTAAAATGAATTAATATCAAATTACTATTTCATTTTTTGCTCTCTGAATCAACCCATTGGTTGTCACTCTTGATAATCCAGAGGAAGCTTGCATAATCGACTGCAGAGTTTGCGAGGTGAGTTTCGATCATCAATATGTTGTTCGCCTTGTAGATGACGCTTTAAAATCTCTGAATGTGCAGCGAAAGGATTTTGCGCCCCTACTATCCGATATAGCACATTATATGACTGCGGCTGGCGCAGATTTTCAATGTTAAAGAAATTACTGGCCAAGGATCGGCCATTCAACGTTCTTCTGTATTTCAGTATGTATTATAATACTGTTGTACACGACTAAAATTGTCAATATATTTTGAATTTTTTTTCATTTTTTACGAATAATTTATTTTAGAATTTAGTGTATATAAAATAAATGCAACTTTAGGGAATGATAAATGCAACTTTAGGGAATGATAAATGCAACTTTTCCCATTTTTACTGCAACAAAAAAGTTGCCCTATTGATAACCTATAATTGGTCAATTAAACTTGATTCTTGAGAACTCGCCATTACCTGCATCCTAATCGTTAGCAAAAAACCGTATGTCTGTAGGTTTAACAGTTTTATTAAAAGTTGACTTCAACGCTTGTACACATCGGTTCAAGCAGTTAGAGTAGAAACCATTACACATTGCTAAAAAGCATTTTTTGGTCAGAATGTGCAACATTGTGCAAAGTAACGTAGTATTGTAACTGCAGATGAAACTTTCAGTGAATAATAATAGACAGTGTAACCTTTAATAAAAATATTGTAAAAAAGTGGTTTAAATAAAAATAAAAGGAAATTTACAATGCATGTTCAAAATGTTTTCCATGTGCAGCACTGCAGCGCTTAGCTCTTCTGATTATGTTATGGTAAATGCTCTCCAGCTCTGCGCCTGTAAAATATCATTGAAAAAATTAATTATTTGCAGTTTAATAGCGACTGCACTACGCGGTCGTGTGGCATAATCTTGTTGGCGAAGGCGACCCCACAAGTAAAAATCCAGAGAGGTAGAATCAAAGAACCGGGGGGGGGGGCATTCTATTTAACCTTTCAAACCAATCCACTGGTTGCATTAAAGAAATTTGTCACAGTGATTCTTTGGAGTGCAGGCGCACCGTTGAAAATACACATTTCTGACATAATATAAGGACATCGCCTCAACAAAGTTCGTAACAGCGCCGTTTCAGATTATTTCCAGATATACTTATTAGCTGTACGGGTCCCTTCATAAAACACTGCTCCAACCAATTAATTATTCCAAATTCCACACCACACGGACACAGAAAACTTTTACTGATGATGTGTTTCAAGGATGAAGACGAGGTTGGTATTTTTCAAGTAATGGTCATGGTGGGTGTTTATTGTTCCATCTTCAGAAAATGAACACTCGTCAGTTCATAAAATATTATTGACGAAACGCGAATCCAGTTCTTGTTGGATTAATAACCAATTTCAAAAGTAAAAAACGTCGGGAAAATCAGAGAGTTACTGCGTTTGAACCCCACAAATACTAAATGGATTCCAAGAATATATGCGAAGAATTATAGCAATGGAAGTCTTTGGAATTCTCATAGCTATGCTTGCTGTTCGGGTACTTGTATGCGAATAGCTTGAGAAAAATGCTAGAAACACAATGCAGTCATTCTACGTGTACAAACGCTTTTTTCCTGATCCAGATTTCGCATAAAATGAATCCGCGGTTCTTAATCGTCCCATCATGCGAGGAATAAACATGCGGGAGGCTTGAGGCAGATGTGAATATTCTCTTGCAAATTCACGCGCAGTTTCAGCATTATTCCTATTGCACAAAGCGTACATCATTGTTAATTCTTCCCCCGGGAGCAGAAAATACTTAAAACTGCGACTTACGTCGCAAAACAAAATCTTTTCAGAACAATTTTTCCTTAGTTTTATCAAAATTTTGGACTTTTTTTCAATCAAAAGTTACAAAGTTCTGCAGTGCAAAGCGCGCTTCTTGTCACACCTTTTTTTCTTCTCTAGCTACGGAACAACTCCCTACACAGCCCCAAATTAGCACAAACACTTTATAAATAACACATCTTCTATATCAATGACAACATATTTAACTTTAAAAGTTTTATCAACAAAATTGTAAATTCTGAATGTATGCTTCGGTTTTAAATAAAGTAAGTAAATTAATTTTGATGTTTTATTATAAATATGTGATACATATTGAGCCGATATGTATCACAGTCACGAGGCATACATATACATTATCTAATATGAGATATATATTGAACCGATGTTTTACGTCTGTTATTGATTTGACTGAGGTTTTCAAAATTCGGACAAAATGCCTGCAGAACAATTGCAATTGCTTGGAGTTGTGTCGCAGAATACTGAATCTAATTCTGCACCTATGATTCAAACAATTGTCCATTTGTTAAAGAAGTCATCACGGAGAGATTAAACAACCTTCGAAAAGCTGTCCCCTTGCTGAATCGGACGACCAACAGAATAATTAAAAATGATCAACTTCAGCAGACGACTAAACAAAATTCGCTCTGATGCCAGACATTATTTAATTCCAGATGAAAGTTTAATCTATATAAATAAGAAGGGAGTGTTTGTTTGTACATTGAATATTTTCAACCATTTCAAGTTTTCTACCCGTTTTGGACCCTTCTGATGCCAAATCCGCCTCTTGAGCGTTTTGTGTCTGTATGTATGTGCCCTATACACGTCCACGTGGTTCAATATATTTTCATGGAAATTTGAATACAGTGAGTACTTATACCTTCATTTAGTGAGTGAAATTGGTTGCGAAAATCTGTCTGTCCGTCTTTCTGTTCTATGTTCGATTTTGTGTTTGTTTGTGCAGGCATCACATAAATGGTATTCCAGATATTTGGTAGCAATGTGTGTGTGTGTGTGTGTGCTTTATTTTATACAATATCTATTAGTTTTGTGAATGTAATATAAAACATTTCTTTATTGTTACACTTTGAAAAGTTTCATGTTAAAACACCCGAGTAAGTATACTTAAATCAATCATAATTTGGCAGTTTTAGAAAAATTGGAATGTATATTGAGTATTACGATTACTTTGATTACTTTACCAGTACTGCTGAAAAAGTAATTAGTCTTCAAAACATTATTTCTTTTATAGAATTTCAGCTTTGATATTTAATTTATTTCAAGTCTTATTTTTCTTCCTCGCGCAATGAAAACGATTTCCGAGTACAGACGATATTTTTGACGATAGTTGGGACAGACGATATTTTTCAACGAACGGGAATGAAACGGAAAGTCGTGTTGGTTGATCACGTACAGTAATATTTTCTGTTTCTTTTGTTCTGAAATAATTTCACATTTCTAAATTTTGTGCACTTTTTAGTTGTAAGTTGTGGCAACTGCGAGATCAAGAGATAAAAAGGAAACGCAAATTAATAACTTTAGAACAAATTTTGTTTTATTTCGCTGTTTTCTTTAGTTTTCTGTTTTAAATGTTTATTATTTTAATAAATTGGTGTTTCGTTTTAATCACAAGCAACACCACCACAGAGTATTCGACTTAAAGTGGCTGGTAAGTCAGAATAAAGCAAATTTTAAGTGTAATTATGCCATTAGTGAAAGAATAATTCCGTTATTGAAAGAATAATATAGTTTACAAAATCCGAACTAGAACTTTTCAAACCTTAAAAAAATTCTTTGTTATAATAACAAAGAATTTGGATGAGAAGTATGTGAAATTCGACGATGTCGCATAACGGACGCATGATCGCTAAAAGTAAAAAAAGTATTGTTTTGTTGTTTATGAGTGCAAGAGCAATAAACGTAAATCGTCGTTTTTATTGAGTTCAACATGAACAGAACTTAAGAAAGGAAATTCTAAATCTTATTATGTTATTTTGTTATGTTATTATGTTATTTTGTATATTTTATGTTGTTATTATATATATATATATAATATATATATATATATATAATAACAACATAAAATAAACAAAATAACATAACACACACAAAATAACAAAAAATAACCAAACAGCCGGGGTGCATTAACCAGAAACTCGAAAACTCGAAACTACCCATGCAAGCGCGCTGAAGCTGCAGACATAGCATGATAAGCAATATAATTTCAAGAACACAAGAATTTCTTAAAAAATGTAACAAAAGTCTTAAAAAAATAATAAAAAATGAAGAAATGTTGGTGTTTTTTTAAAAATTCTTGTGTTCTTGAAATTATATATATATATATATATATATATATATATATGACGACTTTCTACTAAATTACTCATAAAATACAAGCAGGATAGAGAGCAATGAAAAAGACGTCTTTATTAGACCACAGTCATGGTTCGAGTGCTACAAGAGATTGCGCAGCTGCGTATCAACAAATTAATTATTCCTTGATCAGCAATACTCAGACAGATTTCATTGCCTTATATGGTATCATTTGATGGGACATCTTATAGTAAATAGATGGGAACAGGTGGATCACGGCGTGGGAAGATGAATTTATCTTAGCTTGCAAAAATGAATTATTTCTGATGCAATGGGCTACGAAACTCTAAAAGGCAAGTCAAAAAATACTCGGAGGCGCCAGCCAACCTCAAAGCAATTTTCTCGATTGAACTCATTGAATCTTTCATAAATTCTGGGTCTTGTTTGACCGTATCATTTTTATCGATAATTTCTTTTAGTTTGATTTTAATGGCACCTTCCGGTACAATTTCATCAATTTCTTGAACAACCTTTATGAGGTATTCTTTCTTCGTACTTTTATACATGCTTAAAATAAAGGTTTGGTCCTACCTTAGATTCTTGTTTGGCTTCTGTTTTGGCGCCGTCGTCTGTTTGACCGTTGCACTGGACACTTTCGTTGAGGCGGGGACATTGACTTCTAGTTTTTCTTTTGACTGCGCCATTTTCTGCTGGACCGTTTTACTTGTTACGTTCGTTGAGGCGTGGAGATTGGCCTATTGCTTCCGTTTTGGCACGTCGGTAAGTTGCACTGGACACGTTCGTTGAGACGGAGGAATCGGCCCCTTGCTTCCGTTTTCGCTGCTTTGGTGTCTCCTTGACTGTTGACTGGACACGTTTGTTGAGGCGGGGGAGTTGGCCTTGCGCTTTTGGTGGCTTCACAGTTGCACTGGACTTGTTCGTCGAGGCGGGGGAATTGGCCTCTTGTAAATTTGGTTTGTCTGTAAAATTTCGTTTCGTGTCTGTCAGTCCAAGAGCTGTTCATTTCGGTTTTCAAAGTTCAGAACCGGTTGAGCCCCCTTGTTCTGGTTGTTCGGGTGTGTCTAGGGTGTTGATGGATGAAGACTGAAGAATAACTCTGTTTAAAAGCAATGAAGATATATTTTCCGATATAGTTTACAGCTTTAGGCTCTTAACCCTAACTAAAAAAGATATTAAACGAACTTGTCAATGAGAGCTTCGCAGCTGGTGACTTCGCTCTTTTTCTCCACTACTCAGCTCTAGTCTGCTTGTTGCACCTGCTCTCCGTCTTATGTACTCCATGGCGCTGACATCGCTACGAGCATCGCCACTGTTCAGGAAATCTGGTGGATGGGGGTTCGAGTATGCCATATATATATATATATATATATATATATATATATAAAGTTTCTCACGAAACGGAATCTTATAGGTTTCAGAATTGACTGCAGATTCGTAAGAGTACACAACTCTTCCATAAATTTTCTACGCTAAAGAATAATTGCGTTAAACTTTAAACGTCTGATAACGTTTGTATACAATTTTTGTAAACGTTTCATTCTTATTTGTAGGTGTCAGACTGTAAATATTGAATTGGATATCGACGAATACGAAGTGACGAATATGACGTACAATCCTAAATTTGAAGTAAGTATAAGTACAGAAGTTATTTTTAAATTTTTGGTTTTTGTTCTTCTGTCGACAACTCTTTCAATTTGGAATCAGCCCTTGCATTTCAAAGACTTAGTTTAGTTTAACAAGACGCAGTCACTTAATTTTTGTCGTACGAGACGTGCAGAACAAGTGCTAGTTTAAAAATGAATTAATTTGTAAACAATTCATTTCTTTAATTTTTTTTACTGAGGCATTTAATTTAATATACTCAGATTGAATTTATTGAAAACGACTATAAAATTAATTACACTCAAATTTCGGACTGTTGCCAGTTCAAAACACTTTTCTAGGTTGTTAAGATATGATGACAAAGGTTTGGTTATCTTTGGTTATAAAATTTATCTCTCCATAAACGGGAAATTTTTTTTAAACTAGAGTATTGAAAATGTTTTAGAGTCCAAGTATTGAAGATTGATTGTTTGATGTTTATCAAATAATGAATGATAAAACTCAAAATTTGGTAAAAAGCATAAATTTATGAAATGAGTTACAGATGAAAAATTATTTATTTGAACAATCATTACGTTACCGTGCGAAAACAACATTGAAAACAGCCATGTAGACATCACTGGCAATGTAAAACTAAATAATACAATAACATATACTGTTAAAGGACTGTAACATTTTGTGCACATAAGAGATTTTAAAATATATCATTTCATAGAGCTAAATTTTATTACTAAAAATTATCAATCTAAATGCCATTATAGTAGGGGAAGACGGGGTACAATGAAACAAAATTTACTAATTATTTTTTCCTATCCGCAATTTTGCATGCACGAAAATATAATTAATGCATACTTTTAGTCTTGTATTTTCCCCATCTAAATAAATTTTTAATAGGTTCTAAACAATATCCTTATGCTTGAAAAATAACAAAAAGTAAATGTCTCATAGTGTTTCATTGTACCCCATATGCTGGGGTACAATGAAACACATACTGGGGTACAATGAAACACTCCAAATGATGCAAGCAATTTTCACCCTATATAGTTTATGATTTCTCCAACAGAATATATTTCCTTATATTTCAGTTCACCCTCCTTGATTAAAACATACCTAATCATTTATACAGATACTGCTCGTGTCACACATGTTATGTGTGGACACCTCGTTCTTAGTACTTCGGTGATCAGCTGGAGCTGGAAAATAATCTGGATCCTTGTCATCTTCTGGAGTTTGTAGGAGGTAGTTGGCTTTGAAAACAATACTTTCTTAGTTTTTTTCCTCTTTTTACTTTCTAATTGCTTAACCAGAGCATTTTTTTACTGGCGTGGTTAGAACAAAACTCTTTTTTTTCTGTTTTCCTACTCTTACTTCTTTTCTTGGACCAGCCTTGGGGTAAGGTTTTATCACCTGAGGAGAAATATATTTCCTCACAGGTTGAGAACTAGTGCATGGTGTATAAACAGTTGCTGAACAACCTGCAGTCGGTGTTTCTGATCTACTAATGGCAAGATCCACCACTTCTGATTCTTGGGTTTTGTCTGTCTGGTCTTCAGTTTCATTAGTCAGCTCTTCAGTTTCATTGATCTGACCATGGAAATAATTTTCAGTAGGACTAGGCCTATCTGACACGTATGAACACAAATAATCTTCTTCACAAAACATTTTTCTATTGAAAGGCCATATTCCAGTCTCTGAAAAACCTTTTGTAATATTTTGTGGACTGAAAGACATACAATAAGCAATACCAAACAAAAAAGATATCTCATAGATAGATTCTACGACCTGGATTACACAGCATCCAATCATTTGCAGTAGATTTAATAAATTTTTAAGTGACTTGAACACAGTTTTGTCTAAAGCTGCAATTTGTTTCTGGTATGTGGGGTTAGGGTTACAGCAATTCTGTTATTTTTCGTAAAATTTAGACTGGAAATCGTAATATGCAATTAATGATTGTCCATTATTAGTACAGCTGGATTTTCTTTCGAACAGCGTGTATGTGCCTGGAAATGTGTTAGAACATTAACAAAAATATCTCCATTCAATCATCCATCCCGATATTGTTGCATCACCTGCAGTCCCAGGTGGAGCTCCATTCAACATGCAAAACTTGAAATTTACTCTAGGAAATAATAAATAATGGGGAATAGAAGTTCCAGAAACATTAATAAATCCACACATAGCAACAGGAACACCCCTTTTACCAGAAGTTGATTGACCTATTTGTTTTTGGCCCCCTTTGACTGAGAACTTTAGGAAGATTGTGAACTTTAGTAAGTGCAGTTTAGTCCTATGAAATAAATAAACTATTCTTAAAAAGGTTTTTGAAGGAAAAAAAAAAACAGTTTAATTTTGCATGCTTTTAAAATTATTGTTTTGATTTGGCGTCACCTTTTCCTATTAATGTTAGGTGTTGCCATTTCCATAGTAAAAGTGTTTTATTTATATTAGTGACAAGCAGTAATATGTTATTTTATATCAGTGATATTATATTTACCAGTCATATATTAATTCAAGTAAATGCATTCACCCGGGGCACAATGAAACATGTTTCATTGTACCCCGTCTGCAAGTGTTTCATTGTACCCCGTACTGAGGTTACTAAATAAAAAAAATTTTCAAGTATCTAAAAATTTTTTTTTTTAATTTTGGTTTTGGAGGTATAAAGACAATGACACAAAGATAACAAAACGTGTAGAAAAAATAATTATTACATATAACAACGAGGAAAAAGAAACAAAATTACTTTTAGTGAAGAAACTTACTTTCAATAGTAAAAAACCAATAACCTTCTATTGCTAATGTTGTAGAAGTGAGAATGTATCCAAATCACATCAGTATAATTGGAACATATAGTTGCATAACATATATATAAATTGCAACTTTCTGTGACAAATTTTACTGATTTTAGAAGTAATGTTTCATTGTACCCCTTGTTTCATTGTACCCCGTCTTCCCCTATATCCTTAATAAACTTAAAAAGTAAACTTTTGAAACATGGTCATATTACAAAGTATTTGGGTGCTACCCAAAGTAGCAAAGGATGAAAAAACAATTTCCAAGGAAACAAAAAATAACAAAAAACATGAAACACCAATATAGCATTAGAAAATCTAATTTTCAAACACTTACAAATCTGTGAGAATTCTAATAAAATTGATGAACTTTTATTAGCTCCGCCTGAAATTGTATGTAGAATCCAAAATTTGTGATAAAAGATTGAGGTTTCGTAATGAAATTATCGGAGCAGGCATCCAATTTAATATGAATACGGCCCCTTAGACAATTTTAACTATTGATATTTGTAGAAAACATTAATCCCTATCGATTGCCACCTTCCGTTTAGCATTGCGATGTAAACTTTGCAATTGCGATCTTGTGAGGCGTTTTTTATTTTGACGGCTGTGCATGTACTTCCTATAACATGTAGTTTTCAAAATATATCACGTCAAACAGCTTAATTTTAAAACCAGATATTATCAATCCATATATATGCCATTACATATCCTTAATAACCTTAAGGGGGTCCGGGACACATTGAAAAAAAATTTTTATTAATTAATTTTGAATTTTGAATTTTTTTGTACTGATTACCCATCTAACTAATAAGCAAAATCACAACACAAAAGTTATCCAAAAATTCTTTAAAAATTTTAAATTAAAATTTTTTGAAAAAAAGAGAGGTCATTTTAAATTGCTAAGGCTCAAAATATTCTTGATCAATTTTCAAAATTCTTGCATTAAATTATTCACAAATTTATTAACTTTAATTTTGATTCAGAAATTTAAAATTTTTTAATTTAATAAAAAATGAAAAATATTTGAATGAAAATATTTGAAAATTTTAAGGTACTTTTTTTAAAAAAAGTCATATTTTTAAAAGTAAATATTTGTTTTAAATTTGCTGAATCAAAATTAAAGTATAATGTTTAAAAAAGATATATTCCAAATTTCAACCCTTAAACTTTATCGGTTTTCGACTTATAGCAATTTGTATACAGGAAATCTTGAAAAAATGCATCATGAAGAAAAACGCATTTAAAGTTTTAAGTACAGATGTTGTTGCCATGACAACAACTGTCAAGAGTGTTAGATTTTCAAAACAACGCACCACAAAAATTACTATATCTCTAGTTCTAATTAAGATAGAAATATGATTTAGACGTCATTTTAAGCAGAAAAACACAGAGAATTTCTTAAAATAATAAAAAAAAATTCGAAAATTTGACGATTTTTGTGTCCCGGACCCCCTTAAAAAATTTAATTTTGAACCACGGTCAGATTACAAGGTGATACCTGAGCTCGCTGACACACCCATAGGCGTGATATATAAGTAGTCAGAGCATTGCTATTTAGAGGAGCTTCAAAAAGTGCGACCAGTAAAAGTTGACTAGCAGTCACGGGACTGTTCTATGAAAAATTGACGTGGTTGGCCACGTCGGCATCGTATCTCTTCGTTTGGCGATATCGCATCTTGTAACAGGTTAGATGCGTGAATGCGCATTTCTATAAAGTGGGGACCAAATGAGGAAATCGCCAAACTCTACTACTTCACGTGGATCAATCAGAGGATGAATAAATTGTTGGCCTTTTCCTGCAGTCCCATGGACCAATCAGGTTACGAATATTCCTTTTCACCCACAGACGAAAGCAGTTCAATGGTCATGTACTACTAATTTGGGCCACATGATCGTGGGCAGATAAAAAGTTTATCACTGCTCACGTATTTTATTTCTTCTACGGACAACCTAAACAACACTTGATTGATCCATCACTGAGTCTGCTTGACCCCATCCCAATTCGCTATGCTGTAGATCGTTCCATATCGTATTGTTCGTTGCTTTTCTGCTTGTCACATATGGAGACATGTACTTTTATCTGTTTCATTTCAGAGCCTGGAACTATTCAGCGTCGTTGGAGGTTACATGGGCATGTACTTGGGAATATCACTCGTCGCAGTCTACGATTTCTTTGAGACGGCTTTGAGTGTTGCCTTTAGATTCCTCAAAAAACCCAAGACCACTAAAATTAGGAAGATGCAAACTAACTTGCAGAACTCTTCCACAGAAGGCATGGCTAATTTTCAGTATTCTCCGAAGTTCCGAAGAAGACCCGCGATGGACTTTTCGTCCAGTAACAATTACTAGACAACGAAGAATATACAAACGCAGATTCCATAAACTACCAATACAGTGCAGTAAAACCCCGATTATCCGAGTTTCTGCTTTTACCGAGCCATCAGATATTTCTAGTATTTTTTTGGTTCCACATTTTCTATTTTTAAAACTACCGAAAACAATTCTGAACTTGATCTCACAGACATTTAGGAAAACGAAATGCGTGACTGGATAAACACTGACGAATAACAAGAGAAAACAGGTAAAATGATCGTCAATAAGGAAATTGAATCCAACGATGTGTTGATGAAAAAAGACAGTGACGATGAAAATCGACATATGAAAATCTCTCATACAGATGGACTAAAAGCTATCGAAAGTACTATTGAACATATAGAACAATAAGAAGAAGCGACACCAGTAATCATGTTATCCTTAAAAAAATGGCGAAACATTGCTGCAGAAGAACGCCAAAGTAATGTAAAACAAAAAACAATTAAGGACTTTTTAAGTAAGAACTCTTTAATCATCGTAACAATATCAATTGCTTGTGGTGTATCTGTATAACTTTTTTATTTGTTAAAATATGTATTTAAACCTTCAATGTTTATTTTATTTACAATTTTTGCTTTAACCTACTTTGTCGGTTATCCGAGTTAGTCTTGGTCCACATTAAATCGGATAAAAGGGACTCTACTGTACTCTCTAATTCTCCCTTCTGCACACTCCGGGAGTTATCTGTTATAGTGGTTAGATTTGATTTCAAATAGACATTATATAGTACATTACTACTTTAGAATAAATAAAAACAGAACTCTTACAAATATGTGTTGGTATAGGACACTGATGGCGAACCTATGACACGTGTGTCAAAGATGACATGCCAAGACAGTTTGGATGACACACATCGTTAACCATTAACTCACGGTGGGCGTGGCTTTTAAATAACGGTCTTTGCCCAATGAAAGTCAATTCACGCTGCGTTATTTCACTCATATTGCATCGCAACTTCATGATTTGGAGGTGCAACTTGCAAAGTTCCAAGACAACAACTGGTATCAAGTATTTGTTGACTTCAGGGCCAAACTTGAGAATCTGGAAATAAATCTTTTAGAGAATGGAGAGTGCCACAACGAACAGGAATTTGTCGTTCTTGGAACCGATTGCCGCACATATTTAGCACCCTGAAAAATCTTGCGATAGCTTTATTCACAGTTTTTCCTTCTACGTACTTCGTTGGAACATTATTCTCGGCGTTAAATAATATTAAAACCATTAAAAGAAACAGGATGACATATGAAGTTAGTAGCACTTTCTTGCACTTGAAGTGCACTAAATATCAATAATCAATTGAAGATTTAGCAAACGTAGTCCACCAACAAAGTCACTAATGTAAATAATTATTTGTTTTTGCTTTTTAATAAATAAGTGTACCAAAAAAGGTTTTTTTACTAGGGCTGCAAATATCAGAAAATTGTAGATAGTTCTAGATGTGACACGTCACCCCCGAAATAAACGAGGTGTTTTTGATTTTTGACACACCAAGCTCAAAAGGTTAGCCATCATTGGTATAGGAGAATAATTGCTATGGCATGATGTCTGTGGTTGATGTATTCAAAACTAAAATAAAATAAACAAGTATAGTTAGTTTTTGTAAATAAATTTATTTGCCTTTTTACAAGAAAGCACAGTCCAAAAAAATCCAAATAAAAATTACTGTTCTTGCAAGCAATAAATTCTATGAAAAAAAGATTTTTCAGATGGACATAAATATATCTTTCTTCTTGTTAAGAATAAAAAAATTTTTAATATTTGTTGTTACAGAAGAAAGATTGCTATGGCATCAAGTCAGTGGTCCCAATCATTTAAAGTTTAATCAATTCAAAATTATTGTAGTCATTTTTTTTCTAAATAAATGCATTTGCTTTTTTACAAGTACACATGCAATAAAAAATTCCAAAGAATAATTATTCAGATTGAGGGTTGACAAAACATTCCCCCAAAAAATAATTTGATTTCAGGTGGACATTAAAATATTACTTCAAGTTTATAAAAAATAAAAAATAAAAGAACTTACAAACAATTGATGGTATAAGATAATGATTGTAATGGTATCAAGTAAGCAGTCCATGCCTTCAAAAGTAAAATTAAAATTATCATAGGCAGTTTTTCTAAATAAATTTACTTACGTTTTTTCTTAAAATGCACATTGCAAAAAATTTCCAAACAATAATTATGCAGATTGCTGCCGATAAATTCAAAAAAAAAAAAACTCTTGCTTGGCAACGGGAAAGAGTTTTATTTTTATGTGGCCGACCGCTTGGGATTCTACCTTTAGTCGAATAACACTAAGACAAAAGCGTTACTAGCCAAGTTAAACAAAATAACATTTTAGAAGTTTAACTTTTATGAGTGACAACAACTTCGGTAACTAAATTAATATTGAGTGTTCAATTTGGACACAGTTGCGTCATTTCCCTATCTTATTTAGAGCCCGTTGCGTTGCTCTAGTACGACGTTAACTAAAAATTACCAATTACCCTATCTTATTCTGCTGTAACGTTTTTTGTTTTTTGTTGTAAAAATAAATGTGCTGCCGGTATTATTCTTAATTTATTCTTAACAACATAAACCATTCTTTTAACACTCGAATCTTCAAATCATACTCTATTGCACACTTACACTACATTTGACAATACCCAATAACCCTTACGAAATACAAGGGAGACTTTAAGGAATACAATTGGGGTCTTAAATAATAAATATTATACTATGCTTGGTGATGATAAAATAACTGATGTAATACCTTCTTTATACAGACCGCGAATCTGGTTGAACATTTGAAATATATTTCGATAGTGAAAATTTTAAACACCTCTTCTCTTACTGGTTTACATGTTCATGTAATTAGTGCACGTTTAACCCTCCTCTGCTTTATCTTTCCGTCAAACACCATCGTGTAGTGACCAGCCTCTGATACAAAAACATGTCCAAACTGTCACCTGTTCTAGGCAAGGAACAACTTTTTTTTTTTCATTCAACCTGCTTTCCCTTTGGACTAATAGAGCAGTTTTGTCTCGACGCGATATCTTCTTAGAAGCAAAATTATCCAGATTTTGAGCAAGATATTTCGTTGTAATTTGGAGTCCCTTGGAGGGTTAATCTATATCCATAACCACTAGGGTGGGCCGAAAAAAGGTTTTTTTTTTGTTATCAAATCCTAATAGTGCGGAAAAGTTGGTTCATGCAGCAAAACTAATGTGTAAAAAATGTCATCCCGATTTATTGATATCTTTTGCCTTCCCAAGGGGTTCAAACCCTCACAAAAGATCAAAATTGGGGAATTTTTTATAAAAAGCAAAAATGTTTATAGTTACGTTCTAATAGTGCGCAAAAGTAAGCTAGTACATTCAGTACTAATGGTAAAAAAATTGTTTAGATCAGTACATATCTTCTGCCTCCCCAACGGGGGCCAAATAGCAGAAAAAACTGTTCACCAGTTTTTACCGTAATTTCAAAAGTCGATATTTTGCAAAAATGTCACGTTTTCAGTTTTTTCTGCTATTTGGTCCCCGTTCGGGAGGCAGAAGATATGTACTGGTCTAAACTATTTTTTTTCCTTTAGTATTGAATATATTAGCTTACTTTTGCGCACTATTAGAATAAAATTATAAACATTTTTATTTTTTATAAAAAAATACCCCAATTTTGATCTTTTGTGAGGGTTTTAACCCCTTGGGGAGGCAAAAGATATCAACAAATCGGGATGTCATTTTTTACACATTATTTTTACTGCTTGAACCAACTTTTCTGCTCTACTACAATGTGATAGCAAAAAATAACCTTTTTTGGCCCATCCTAATGAACACTGAAAAGCCAAAACATTATGACCACCTACTCAAAAACGCGTTGCGCCTTCTTTGGCCTGCAAAACAGCTGCAATTCGCGTGGGCACAGATGCCACAAGTTCTTTGTACATTACTGGAGACAGGTTGAACCAAATGTCTAAGCAGCGGTAACTCAAAGTCGAGATATTCGGACATGGTGATGTTGAGCTCCATGACACCCCAAATGTGCTCAATCGGATTAAGATGAGGCGAGTTAGGTAGCCAGGACATTAAGTGGAATTCATCAGTATGCTCTTCGAACCACTCTAACACAATCCGAGCCTTGTGACATGGGGCGTTGTCCTGCTAGAAGATTCCATTTCCAGTTGGGAAGACAGACGCCATGTAAGGGTGCAACTGATCCACAATCATGTTCAGATAGTTCGCAGCGTTCATGGTCAGTTCTACCACAACTACGGGTTCCACAGTCGCCATTGAGAACGTCCCCCAAAGTATAACACCGCCACCACCAGCCTGTGTATGACCTGCTGTACAAGAGGTGATCAACTGTTCGCCTGGCAGACAGCGTACCCTGACACGACCATCGACGTGATGAATGAGAAATCGGGACCAGGCAGGCAACTCTCCTCCACTCATTCATGGTCCAGTCTCGATGTTCCCGGGTCCACTGTAGTTGACGATGACGCTTGGTCAACATAGGCACACGAGTTTGACGTCTGCTGCACTGTCCCAATTGCAACAGTGTCCGCTTAACTGTGTGTTCCCAAACACTTGCGCTTGGACCTGCATTGTATTGGGCTGTCAGCTGAGCCACTGTCTCGCACTGATTTTGCTTTACTAAGCGGGACAGTCTCCGACGTCCTTATACTTTGATGACGCGTGGACGACCAACACCTTGGTGTCTACTGCTGGTGTCACCGTCATTTATCCACTTTGCATGAATTCAAACTACGGCAGATCGTGAACAACCTACCAGTCGTACAGTTTCGGTGATACTCGTTCCGAGTCTTCGTGCCATTACGATCTACCCTCGATCAAATTCGCTTAGATCAGCAGCCTTTCCGATTTCTCGCAAAAGTAAGTGCAAGAACGATTGCTTACCTCCTCCAGCAGCAGTTAAATACCATTCTCACTTAATCACGTGCCCTCCACGTCATCCAGACGAGTTCATTGAAAAATGTGGGGATGGTCATAATGTTTTGACTCATCAGTTTATATTCGATAATCTTCAAAAATGTGTATGTGATTCCAAGTTACCTCGTGTTGGTGGTTCCAGTTACAAATCGATCCACCAAAGCTTCAAGACTTCGAGCTGATGCGCTTACAGTGAATATAAAATGCTTCTGCACGCCATTTCTTTCAAATAACTTTTCAGAAAAAAAATTACACTAATTATTATATTTCATGCAGATTTACATCACGAAACATGGGGGAATTTCTTAATTAATCATAAACCGAGTACAAATGTTCCTTTACCTGAAATCCAAAAGAAGTCCGAACGTATTTGCTCAGCCTAGTACATATATGCCATGCCTGAAATATTTCCATTTTATTTCAACGTAATTTACTTTGTGTTACATTAACCTCGCCTTTCGTTTCATTTTAACGAATATCAACGACAATCAAAAACATTTTTTTAAGACTTCGATTAATTGCATTCTCTTGGAATCGTTTCTGATTCATTTCATGTGAAAATACCATTATGAGAAAAGTTGTTGCACCATAGTCATGGATTTTTATTCAAATTTATACCAGACACAGAGCATTGATCTCATAAATTGATCTCATTGAATCTCATAAGTATCAATATTTTATAAATTTGATTAATATTAATTGAGGTAAGGGAATTTTAAAAATGGTCAATTTCATAAAATTTCGACCATCTTGGTTTTGCTACCCCTAACTTGAGAACTAATGGTTCAAATATTGTACTTTTGATTCCAAATGAAAGTCATTTACTTGAAAAGTGTATATGGATATTGCAACAAAAAAAAACAATGGCTTACATACATTTTAGTCGATGCTTTTACATGTAATGTGAAAACGTGTCAATAAAAAACAGTCACGTTGCAGGACTTTAGAAATATCTTATATCTGAAACTTTGTAGAAGTTTCAACTAACATATATACAGGGTGATTTTTTTAAACTGACACTATTCAGAGCCACCTGTAGCTCGATCTGGTAAACAAAAGGGCACCAAACTCGGTATGGAGACTAAAGATAACATGGGAAGTAGGATTCCGTGAAAAAAAAAATTAGTTTCAAAAATCGGCGATAGGGGTATTTATGGCGCTGTCCAATGTAAAAAGTGCAACAAAAAAAGAAAAATAATTACACATACAAAATTACAGGCAAATGTTAAGCTTTATTCACCACATTCACTTCTCCATATAGTAGGGGAGAACTCGCTGAAAGACTTTCCATACTGTGGAAAAATTCTTGTCCAACCGCCGCACTACACCCCGGTAGCTGCTTCTACCAGCAATGGTTCCCTGTGATCTGTCGACGATTGCAGTTTTAACATCTGTTATCACCTCTTCTGACACAGGTTTAAGTACCCCTGCCTGCACGAATTATCAGTGACCCTGTTTCCTCGAACTTCTTATTCATTCCGTTAAAAGCATTAAGCTATAAAGGCCTCTTACGTAGCTTCCGTCGGGTTCTAAACTCACGAAGAGCTGTGGATGCATTGCACTGATTAAGATAAAATAGCTTCACAGGTAAAGCATGTTCTGGTAATGTGAGTCGCATATTCACTTAAGCTGGCTCACTTCAGCTGAGAATATTTTTCGGAGTTGTCTGCATGTATTTATAGCCCAAATTACTGGCGCTGTTGTCACATACTAAAGAATAAATTTGCATTTTGCTTTGATACCCGTGTTTTATGCTAATTCTCAGTTTGGTAAACTACAACAGCGTCATAAAAACCCCCATCGGTGATTTTTGGAACTAATTTTTTTTTCACGGAATCCTACTTCCCATGTTTTTATTAGTCTCTTTACCGAGTTTGGTGCCATTTCAGCTGTTAGATCGAGCTACAGGTGACTCTGAATAGTGTCAGTTTAAAAAAACTCACCCTGTACTTTAATCTAACAATCAGCGGGGTTGGCGAGCGTCAGCGAGCCATGGTCACACCTGACCCCATAAAAAGAAAGTTTTACATTGGATCGATATCCTATACATTTGATTTTCTCTTAATAAATAATTTTTTCAATTCAATATTTATACTACCTCAAGAGATTGTGACGTCACGCCTATTGGATCTCTTCGAAATTCGAATTTGGAAGGATTTGACAATGACGAGGTCATCACGGCGTTTCCCGTGCTGTTGGTTTGCGGAACAAACAAAATGTGAATTCGTAGCAATCACCGGAGGTTAGCGTATAGTGGTCACACTTGACCCCTCGAAAAGTTGTCACGGGTAACGCCGTGTTGCCCACCCAGTGGCTAGTATATCATAAAATAAGCTCAATATAATACAAAATATTTTACTATTGACATTTCTGAAAATTTTTAAGCTGTACCGATATTTTTTCGAAACTTAGTACACAATATAATCATGTATTTTAAATTGAAAAAACGAAATTAAAATTTCTGGGCACTGAAAAAAATTGTAAGCATACAGATTTTTAAGGATTAAATAACTGTGTGAATAATATATTGATCGTATTATAGAGAAACGTTCAAGACAGTGTTAAATAAAGAAATAAAGACCATAGTAATATTTATGTGATAAATTTAAAAGCATTATTATTGCATTGTTCAATTTGTCTTGCAGTTATGGAACAATAATTCAATTAATTTTTTTTCTTCAGGAAGCAACAAGATCTTCCTATTGTAATTACGGGAGAAAATACGAATTTTTTTACATGAGGAATCCTTGCATCTTGAGACTTTGGCCACATTTAGTATGCACATGTTCCATAAGGGTGCATTAACACGATTTTCTAATCATTATATTCCTGTGAGCAATCCAAAATCGTTCCAATCCATCAATTAATTCCACACACATGCAACATATTGTTCATTTTGGAATATTAGTAGCAACGACTGTTGTTGCTGAACCTGTTACTCTGGAAATCAATACCTTAGTTGTGTGTAGCGATGTAAAGCAGTGATCAATCCTTGTTCAAAACACACTCAATCAAAACGTGTCATCAAACTGTCCACTAATTGTCACGTGATTGCTCTGAGAAAAATTTATTTAGTTGATTGATTTGCCATTCGTTTTGTGATATAACATATTATGATAGGGTAGATAGGTGAAAACATATTTATATGGAATGACTCCCTATTTTCTTTCATTTTTAGTGCTTTACAAATACTATAAATACAACCCAATTACACACTCCCCCCCCCAGTACTCACTGAAACTGGTTCTTTCAAACAACATCAAAACTTGACTCATGTATAGTAGGTGGCACTTCTGTTTTGCGATGCAATGCCATTTAACGCCAAAAGCAAGACGAACTTTTGAATCACCATAATTTTACAGTAGTCTATATATATAATTCTCTTACGTGGCACGCAAAAAAGACGTTATTTGTTTTCGCGTTTTGGCAACATTGTACGATTCTTTGTTTATTTCAAAGCCTCGCGCTTCAATTGAATTTACAGCGTTATTGGATGAAATTTTATTGAAAAAAAAAACTGATTTTTAGTCGAGCTGTTGCAGTAAATAATAGAGATCAAAGAAAACGGAGGATCTTTTCATGGTCATTTAAAAAAAAGGTCCGTTTCGGGGCAAACTATTATAGTTCAACAAGACGCTTGCATTGCAACTTTCGACAACAAACTCAATGACAAAACGTGGGTGGCTCGAGTGCTGGGTAAATGTACACACAACCAACATGGTGGGTTTTCAATTTCCAAATCAACGCTCACATTTCGAGTCAAAATTTGTTCAAAATTTCCATTTTAATTCTGATTCCAGAGGTACTGTAAATATCTTTTCTGAAAAACAGCATAAAATTTAGATTTGAAAAATATTTTTTTGGAACATCATATTTTGTAAACAATTCCTTCTGCTAGGACACATGTCTTCATTGATGCGAGCGAAGCGAGCATAGGTTCGCGCATCGAACCAATGAGGATTGAGGAGCAATCCTCTGGGGGTTGGCGAGCATTAGCGAGCAGGGGGCGGGCCCCCTAGTACAACATATCATCGGTTTCAAACAAAAAACGTCATCTGTTAAAACAATTTTTGTACTGTACAGCTAGCTGTTCAAAGACTATTAATTAATAGAATAAAAACTGATAACTATAAGCTCTTCTTAAAAGTGTTAAACATATTTAAACAAATTTGCAATTGAATACTTTTGTACTTCTCATCATGAAAATAAAGCAATCATCCGAATATTTGGGACATACAATATTATTCAACGAACGGGAATGAAACAGAAACTCGTGTTGTTTGACCACGTGTAGCAATATTTTCCGCTTCTTTGCTCTGAATTAATCTCTAATTTCTAAAATTCATGCACTTTTTAGTTGCAATTTGTGGCAACTGCGAGATCAAGAGATAAAAAGAAATCGCAAATTAATATCTTTCGAACAACTTTTTCCCGACATCTTTTATTTTGTTTTAATTCGCTGTCTTCTTTTGTGTCTGTTTTAAGCATTTATTGTTTTAATAAATTGTATTTTCTTCTTATCACATGCAACATCACCTCAAAGTAGGATAAGGCGGGGTAGTTGTAAACAGAATTTATAAGTTCACTTTCAAACACTATTTTCAAACTCTTGATAAAGTTATTAAACATTGTTCACCCTACTGAACTAACTAGTCACTATTCTACTTTGATATTTAATTAGTACGAAGATTCTAGAAAAGAAATTTAGTACCGTATTCGGTTGTTTACAATTACCCCTGAAAGTAGGGGTAATTGTAAACCACGATTTTCCTCGTTATATTGAATATTGAACAAGTGACAGAATGAGCAGTAGTCATGGCAGTAGAAGGAACTCCAATGGTATTTTTACCCTTTTAATACCATGTTTACAATAACCCCATTTTGATCTTTACCTTTACCAAATAGTCCCACTTCTTCCCCCAAAAAAATATAGCGACACTTGAAAGGTGCATTGATTATGAGGTGAACTAGTATACATAAGAATAAATTATTCAAACATTTACTAAACACAAATTTAAAAAAACAAAAAACAAAAAAAAACTAAAAATTGAAAATTACAGTCTTGGGTACAAAAAACAAACACACGTCACATTTCTTACACATTAACAGTGAGCTCAAATTGAAATATTTCTTTACGGTCTTTTTTGATACAGGTTGGAGAAGGTAAAATTGATTTTACATGGTCTTTGGTAACACAGAATTAGTCTTTTTGAACCACAGCGAAGTTAGTAAATGCATTATCGATACATTTGAGTCCGGTGATCTCAAACTCGTCTTCTAAAACAACATCCACCCTTCATACATACGAAAAATGGGTTTCTTTCTCTTCCCCCCTCAACAAGTACAAACGTAGTCGTTTTCAATGTATTCTATGAATGGCTACAAAATATTTAACTTCCCCTACAATCTAGTCTTCTGTATTTTGCTTGAATGTTGGAGAACTTCAAACTCTTCACCGTCAATGTTAGTCAATACTTCAAATAGTTCCTCATCCTCGCTGTCCTCGAGTTCTGTTGTCCTTTCCATTTGCTTCGTTCTTGGTTTCTTGCTTACTTCTGGCTCTTTCACTATCTTCTCACCAGGCTTCCTTTTGTTCTTTTTCTCTTCTGCCTCCTTCAAGCGTGACACTACTTGGTCAGTTGTCCTCGTTTCTTGCTTACTTCTGGCTCTTTCACTATCTTCTCACCAGGCTTCCTTTTGTTCTTTTTCTCTTCTGCCTCCTTCAAGCGTGACACTACTTGGTCAGTTGTCCTCGTTTCTTGCTTACTTCTGGCTCTTTCACTATCTTCTCACCAGGCTTCCTTTTGTTCTTTTTCTCTTCTGCCTCCTTCAAGCGTGACACTACTTGGTCAGTTGTCCTCGTTTCTTGCTTACTTCTGGCTCTTTCACTATCTTCTCACCAGGCTTCCTTTTGTTCTTTTTCTCTTCTGCCTCCTTCAAGCGTGACACTACTTGATCAGTTGTAAGAACACCATATGTGGGAAGTTTTAGTAAATCAGTCTCTTGGTCACTAAAATTACGAAAAATACAATAAAACGTAATTCAAACTTACTAAATACGATTGAATGCAAAATTACACGGGAAAACATTTTGGTTTTCCATCCAAATTGAACGAAACTATTGGTAAATTTATGTTTACAATTACCCCGTCCCTTGAAAAACATAGGGTAGTTGTAAACATTCAACTGTATGTCTATTAAAGTTCCCAGAAGCAAAAGTCAATGATTTTCTGTTCGATAGAAACATAACTGACCGTAGTAAAGAATCGGAACAACATACATTTCAATATATTATGGAGGGCAGCAGAAAATGCAGCACACAAAAACTTTAAAACACAAACTTTTCAACCATAAATTTTTCAACTAAACCTATTGCTATCAGCTGTGGTTCAAAGAAATACGAGATCACCATATTGCATCCTCAGGGTTACCAGCTTTCATATTTCACAACTTTTCAGTTTCTCGGAATCCCATGTGGGCGCTTGTATAGCTTATTTACAATTACACACTGTTTACAATTACCCCCTGTTTACAATTACCACTTGTTTACAATTACCCCGCCTGACCCTATTCGGTTTAAAGTGGCAGGTAAGACAGAATAAAAAAATTTTTAGCGTAATTATGCCATAATTGAAAGAATAACCTCGTTATTGAAAGAATAATAAGGAAAATTCAACAATGTCGTATGTGTGATGTTTATTGTTTATTTCCAGAAAAATGCCACGAAATAAAACTGGAATGAAAAGAAAACCTATTGTAAATAAAGATATTGAGAAGGCAGTCGAATTAATTATTAATTAAGGGGGTCCGGGACACAAAAATCGTCAAATTTCCGAATTTTTTTTATATTTATTTAAAGAAATTCTCTGTGTTTTTCTGGTTACAATGACGTCTAAATCATGTTTCTATCTTAATTAGAACTAGAGATATAATAATTTTTGTGGTGCGTTGTTTTGAAAATCTAACACTCTTGACAGTTGTTGTCATGGCAACAACATCTGTCTTTAAAACTTTAAATGCGTTTTTCTCCATGATACATTTTTTCAAGTTTTCCTGTATTCAAATTGCTATAAGTCGAAAACCGATAAAGTTTAAGGGTTGAAATTCAAACATCATACTTTAATTTTGATTCAGCAAATTTGAAACAAATATTTTCTTTTAAAAATATGACTTTAAAAAAAAAGTACCTTAAAATTTTCAAACATTTTCATTAAAATATTTTTTATTAAATTAATATGTTTTAAATTGCTGAATCAAAATTAAAGTTTATAAATTTGTAAATAATTTACTGCACGAATTTTGAAAATGTATCAAGAATATTTTGAGTTTTAGCAATTTAAAATGACCCCTCTTTTCTTCAAAAAAATTTTATTTCAAAATTTTTAAAAAACTTTTGGAAAAATTTTGTTTTGTGATTTTGCATATTAGTTAGATGGGTAATCAGTACAAAAAATTCTAAATTAATTAATAAAAAATTTTTTTCAATGTGTCACGGACCCCCTTAAAAGACTGTCTATGGAGCTGCTAAACAAATGAACAGCTCAAAGACGACCTTATTGAGATGTCTTAAATCGCACAAAGAGACATGATTGGAAAGTTTTTGAACAATTATACAAAAAAAGTTTGTTTTTTATAAAAAAGAGTAGATAGTTTTTTAATTAAGTATATTAAAAAAGCTTCTCATTTTCATTTTGGCTTAAAGTTAAGACATGCTCGAATTTTAACCTAGCATTTTACTTAAGAAAATAACAAACCACGTGATAAGTCCTGGGATAACAATAAAATGGTAGGCACGTACTGATTACGTAACTTCGGCTAAAATATGCTAAGGAGCTGACTTTACGGCAATCGGAGCTTCCCAACCCAACTTTTACAGGTGGTTCAGCTCACCCCAACCAGAAAAAATACCATTTGGTGTTAACCTTTCAAATTTAATGTTAAATGAGTGATACTAAAGTTTTAAATTCTGATTCACTTTTAGGCAGACTGTGGAAGTGTGACGCTTAAAATTGATATTTTAAATTAAACTATACGACTGATCCATAGGGTAGTTGACCAAGCTAGTTCTATAAACTATTGTATTTACATTGTATTTTGTTAACCTACTTATGCTTGTAAACATAAATATCAAATTACTCACATTTTTATTTAATTTTACCTTGATGGAAAATTTTGGTCGAAGGTGCAACATATCTAGGACCAAGGTACAAAAAGGATAATGTACCTTGGTGCTAATGTAAACAGTTTATTTCTTATAAAATAAATTATATGAAGAAGTATTCTACACTCTCCCATTAAAATTTATAGAATAGCACATAAATACCTAAAGTTTGGTAAAACTTCATTCTTATTCCACTCTAAGACAACAAAAAAAAAAGGTTGCACCTGGAAGGAATTTTCAGAATGCTATGAAATTTACAAGGTTGGTAAAGTGCTTATACGTATGAGTAAGCAATTAAAATTTCTGACTGAAATATGCAAACTTCATAGAGAAAAATTCTAATATATATATATATATATATATATATATATATATATATATATATATATATATATATATATATATATATGTATATATTGTTAAATAGAATGTTTTTTTAAATCTGTCTCATGGCCTCATGTTGGCACGGTTTCAAAATTTGACACCAGCTCAGGTGTTGTTTTCTCCACCTGACTGTGTTTCAAACTTTATTACGAGTCGTTATCCTCGAATATTTTCCTTCGGTTATGGAACTCGGACCGTCGCCTTTAGCACAGAGTGTTTTTTCAGTGTGACGATAATTATCCACCTACATACCTGTTTCATTTTTTAAGGGATATTTACCAGACAATTTTATAACTCTCTTTAGGTTAAAAAGCTCTGAATTTTTAAACATGTATACTTTAGGAAATGCCATTTGTTCATGGTTACCAAAAAAGTTACTTTCCGAGTACTAAGTAAGCAGTCATTTTAAGGAATGCGACAAAAACATAATTTTACTTTTGAAATAATAGCAAACAGCCTAAATGCTACGGTATAACCAAATCGGAAATTTAGTAAAGATTTTACAGAAGCATTAGCAAATGGGGATTTTATTAATTTATTAACTGCATTAATTTTTTTTAAACGCTCATATGTATATCATAAAGGCGAAATTTTAAAGTAAATGGTATTGTCCCATTTAACTTGATAGGCAACTTATGAATAATAGATAATACTTTGATGTGTGCGCAATGTATCCCGCCAAACCCATCCATTAAAACATTCGAAAAAAGAGATATAATCGATTTTTAAAAACATTAGAAGCAAAGTTAACTTGTATAAATAATCATAATTTAAGTCTCCACCTCTTAGCTTCGTTTGAATTTTAAAACAATGACAATACGCGTTGA
This sequence comes from Metellina segmentata, assembly GCA_947359465.1. Taxonomy (NCBI): domain Eukaryota; kingdom Metazoa; phylum Arthropoda; class Arachnida; order Araneae; family Tetragnathidae; genus Metellina; species Metellina segmentata. Next base: position 109,384,717 of record OX375877.1, on the reverse strand, counting down.
AGCTTTCTGAGAGTAAAAGGTGCTGCCTACAATTTGTCACTTGATTTTTATTTCCAAGAACATTATATACCGGTAACGTGAGTCTTATAAGGTTCAATTCATTTAATTTTTGACCATTTCATAAATTATAATTTAACCTTTTGACTACGGCTATAGATATAACTGGAGCAATTTATCCTTGACGCGATTATAACTTTCTTTGTGCAACTGCTGTACCGGCCGTAGAATAAAGTCTTTGTTGTCGCGATTCTTATAAGTTTCAAGGTACAACTGGCTGTACCTGCCATAGTTGGAATTCTTTCTTGGCGCGATCAAAGTACAACTGCTGTTCCGGCCCTAGGTCACGAGTTTAGTCACTTGTGCTTTGATTTCACGTACATTTGTCTTTCAAAAAGATTTTCAGTTAGCTCGAAGTAAGTTCTTTTAGCAATTATAAGATTTCCGATTTTTATGGTATCTGACTGCATTCAGAGGCCTTTTAAAAGATGCTAAAAAATATATATACAGATAAATTAAATAAATTATATTATATATATATATATATATATATATATATATATATATATATATATATATATATATATATATATATATATATATATATATATACACATGGTGGCAATCGTGAATAAGATACTTTTAGAAAATTAACTTATATTTTTATATAACTTTTCCAGATAGCTTTTTTAATCTTGTCTTTGGCACACCCTTACCCATTTATTTTATCAGAATATGTTCAACTGCACTAAAACCTTAGATGTGAAGATTTTTTTACAGTAGTAAATTTTGCTGTCTTTGCAGGCATTTTTAAAAATATTATTGCATACATTTTTGTACAATTATCATGCATAATAGAACTGAAGAGGAAATTATGTCTAATTTTGTAACAGATATCCATTAGTATATAATAATTATGAAAAAAAAACTAACTAAAATGTTACGGGATTCACAAAATTTTTAATTCTTTTAATATATTCTATGTTTAAAATTAAAACTTTCACTCGTACTCCTACTTAGTATGAAGAGTAAGAGGAAATCAAATTATTTAATTTTAATTTATGTCTTTTCTTAAGAGACAGAACATACTTAATTTTGAAACGTGAGTCACACAGAATCTGTCATTAGGTTAACTGTTTTACATAAAAAAATGGCTTTGAATTTTCCATTAATATTTCAAGTGTAAACAATTTTGTGATAGATTTATTTTTATTAAAAAATTTTTTTATGAATTATAAAATTTTTATTATGGCACCCTACTGGAGCTCCAGAGGCAAAGAAAGCACAGAGAAAAACTAAAGCTAGAAAGAAATCATGACAAATATTACAAAACGGCAGTATTACTATGAAATGCAAGTGCAAAAGGGAAGAGAAATTAAAGAAAATGTCAGTAGCTGTACGAAAGGATTTAAAGTCAGAAGAAAGAAAAAAGTAGAGTTTAAAAGTGTCGCATTTTAAGTAACAAAGAGAATTTAAGGAAAGAGACGTCTCAATGGTTCCAAATTGAGAACATATTTTTTGTCAAAGCTATGACCCAAGCAAAACGAGCTTTAACCAGCATACCACATGGTAACGAAGTTGGGGCGAGTAAATTGCTTAGAAGCATTTGTAACGTTACTTGTGTAATTTCAAAAACACAGGGATATCAAAAAAATTACAACAAAAGTTTTAAAAAATAACAAAATGTTGGTGGATCAGGGCGTCATCAGGAGAAGCCTGATCCAGACAATATAAAATGGGGTTTCCTACATATGAGTAGCATCAGGATGAAAATATTGCTCATATACTCTACCAAACACCACCAAAATAAAAAAAAACACCAAAACAGATCAGGATAACTCGTAGCAGCTGCCAGTATATCAACAACACCAAGCCTAAAAATTATCACCAACTGGCAACAATTACACAGTCCAACTAAATGCTAACACCAAACTTCCGTTCCAGCATGTACAAAAAAAATATAAAGCAGAAAAATAATAATATTAAATATGTATATATATATATATATATATCAATTGGCAATTATTCGAAGGAATCCCTTTTTGAGTGTGAAGATAAAGTCGACAAAAATTATATACTAATTTTATGAACGAGATGATATTAGCTACATGACTCCTGGACATAAAGTCATCGTTACGATTTTGGAAAATGGCTTTGAAATAAAAAAACATTATCATCATTTTATGTACTCACTGAGGGAAGTGTCTGATATGTTCATACTATAAAATCAATCAAAGCTCAGCAAGATCAAGATTTATAAATTTCTCCGAAATCACGTTCTTTTGAATGAGATCAGAGAAATAGGATTATTCATAATATTCTATAACGTATATATGATATGACAATTTCATATAAGTGTTGTATTGTGAGATATAGGTGTTCTAGAAATTATTGGTTAAGCCAATAAAAATATGCTACTGTTATTAAAAAAGTTATGTATTTCCTAGAACAGAAGTATTTGGCCTGAAATAATATTTTTGAAAACAAGACGTAGATAACAATTTTTAAAAGATAGAAGGTCCTGTGTCATTTAGATGTGTCCACTTATTTCGGGTCTCATTCCACTATTTCTGGAGTTTTGTTACTTCAAGGGAAGACAGACGTTCTCGTAAACGAGAATGTTAGATTTTTAGTGATATTTCGTTCAGTCATAACTCGAGAAACATTTATCAAAAATTCATAAACTTTTGGCAGTATAAGAAGTACACTATATGGATATACGTTTATAAAAATAATTAAGAAATATGGAATACAAAAAAAAATAATGATCAATTGTACTATGCATAAATACTGGTAGTTTCAATTTGTATTAACACCGTTTGGTAAGCTCAATTCAAAATATTTTTACTTTATCAATTTAAACTTTAGTACATGTGTAGTAAACATTCTTTTTTAAGCTGATAACCTATTTTTCTTATTTTAAATGCATGCATATTAATTTAAAAAATTCATAAAACTGAAAATTTCTACAGCAACATAAGTTGTGTGTTTTTTTAATGGAAAACCTCCAATATACACATATTATTGATATAGAATTTTTTTAATGACTTATACATGTACTACTAGGTTGTAAGTAATACTCTGTAAAATTTCAACATCCTACATGTAACGGTTTTTAAAATGAGCATACCTAAAGTATAAAAAAATCATGTTTTGAGAAAATGCAAAAAATGTTAAAATTTACTATAATTATCTCCTAAAACAATCCTGCACCATAATCTTTCTGTGTTATGCTTTGAGCTATATCATGTTTATGCTTCTGAAGTTTTTTCAGTGCCCGAGCCTACTTAGTAATTTTCTGTACACTGACTTCAGCCTTGCATATACGACACATATCAATGCGACGCAATGCACGGTAAGTGTTTCCCCCAGGGTTAACACCCAAAGCTTTCAAAACTTTTAGCCAGCTTTGCATTTATTCATTAAAACCATATGCTTATAATAAACAACTTCACATAAACATATGCTTACACCAATTTTCAACGTCTGTAATGAAACAAAATCATCTTGGACAACACTTATTTTTCTTCCTGATGCACTCATAACAGTGTCAGATGAGTCCACGTGTGAAAGAAACGAATTGTCAATTCCTTTTGAGTTCTTAGAATTCTTATATTTATTGCCATGACGCTTCTTTTTACCGAAAATTTTGCATTTTCCCATGTTTGGTTCAGTCAATATGTCTTTAGAAAGACACTGTAAATTTACTTTTTTCTACACAATGTTTTACGAAATTTTACAACGATAAATACGAGTAGAATCTCTGTACAAATCAAAGCAACACATAAAACAGAAGGTAAACAAAACAAGCAAGCGATTTTCTACGAAATACAGTTACAATTAGATGTTTTTGCCACTTTTTAAAATGGCTCGTCTTACAAAATTGACAAAATTTGACAAGTGGGCGTGGTCGGCCATTTAAATGTTTGTTTACATTTTTCAAATGCGTTTTTCTCCACTTTAAATTTACAAAACCCATACAAACTATATATTTTTTTGTTTAGCAAAACACGCTCTATTTTTCTGTACTAAAATTGAAAAATCATAAATTTGAAGGTTTATTACGTCTGTCTCCCCTCAAGTGACATTATAAGCTAAGGCATATTAATCAATACACGATATTGCAATTTCAAATTTTTTGAGTGGCAACACTTTCGCAATTATGGACGGCTGTAAAGGCAGCATGGCTAAGTATTATATATATATATATATATATAGTATGTTTCATTGATAGGTCGAATTTATCACTTGCTGTAATTCACTTGTCTATTTATACCATTGGGCAGTATTTTCTAAGGATAGCTTTGCGATAATTGATATATTCGTCTTGTTAATTCGTTTGAATTCTTATTTCGCCCCCGACAAGCCAGTAGTAATTAAATGATGTTTAATGCTCTCTTTAGAGAAATAATCAGCGAACTCGCTAAACGTAAAATGTACACCTCTATCGAAGATAATTTTAGAAGGACTCTGAATTACAGCCTTTTGAATCTGCAATTTCACAAAAGCTTCAGCAGATTTAGTGGTTTTTGTTGGATTAATCCACACAAACTTGTTTAGTGCATCGATTATCGCTAGAATGTACTTATAGTTCTTATGGGTACAATATGTTACGTCTTTAATAGAATATCTTCGTTTTGCAAATGGTGAAAAAGACACCCTTTCTTTCCCTTTTTGGTATTCACTAAAATGCAATGTACACAAATGGCTATGGTTTTTTCTATCTTCTGCCTAATCTCGGGGATGAAATAATACTCTTCAATGTTCTTTTTAGTATATTTAATTCCTATATCTCCTTTTTCATGGAAATCTCTTATGATTTCGGTTTGCATACCCTCAGGCACGACCACTAATTCCTTACCACAGGGCTCGAAATACCCGGGTGCACAGGTGCACTGTGCACATGAAAATATAACTGTGCACCTAATTTTTCCCACTGTACATAACTGTGCACCTAATTTAAAAACTTAGGTGCACCTTGTGCACCTGTATTAAAAAATCTATTTCGAGGCCTGCCTTACCATCAACGAATTTACACAAAATTTCATGTCTCTCGTGGTAATCTTCATTGTTAGAAATTTTAAGTAGCTCTTTAATTGTTTTTATTTCGTTATTTTTATCCTGGACTGCTTTTAATTTTTCTGATATTGTCGACTGAAATACAACACATATTTATCGGAGATCTACTAAGTGAGTCTATATGAACCATTTTAGGACCAAGACGATGCTCAATGACATAATTAAATTCTTGTAGTAATAATACCCATCGAGCTACAAAAGTAAACAAATCTTGCTTTGTCATTGTCTTTTCAAATGCGGAACAGTCAGTGACAATTTTAAATGGTATTCCCAAAAGGTACACACGAAATTTCTTTAAAGCTTCTATGATAGCAAGGGCCTCAAAATCATAACTAGAGCATTTCTCTTCGGCATCCGATGTTTTTCTACTCATGAAATAAGTAGGATTAAAATTTCTGTCGTCAGGGGGATTTCTACATCAAAATGGATCCATACCCTCCCAAACTTGCATCACAATGTAATTCAGTCTCATAATTAGGGTTGCATATTACCAAGACAGCCTTTGTGGTCAACAGTATCTTCAATCGGTTAAAAGACTTCCTTTCTTCTGATCCAAATTTAAAATTACGATCCTTCTTCAAAAGATCACTCGTTTAGCGATAATAGAATATCCAGGTATGAACTTTCTAAAATATCACTAAGTCCTAAAAAACTTTGAATCTACTTCAAATTGGTTAGTTGAGGAAAATTATGAACAGCTTTAGTTTATAGAGTTTAAATAGGACGACTGTTGTCCCAAGAATCATACAGACAAATAAGTTTTAAAAACAATAACAAATTTAATACAATGCTGAACAAGGTGACAAACGTCCTGCCACGCTAAGTGTGGACGAGTAAGTTACAGAGGTCCTGCCACGTTGAGTGTGGACGAGCAAGTGATTTTATTACAGTAAAAGCAAGACATCAGGTTAAAAGGGACCTGTAGCGAGGCTTAGGAAAAAGACACATTACATATACTACTTCTAAAAATAGATTTCTCTCAGCACCGCTATAGGATAACGTAGTGTAAAGTGGGTCCCTTGAGCGAGGCTAGGGAAAGGAACCCCCTTTTATGGCCTCTAAAAATAGATCTCGAAGGACCAACAAGTGAAGAAATCTCATGACCATAGACAGAGTTGATGGAAAAATTCGACCCTCTTCGATCAAGTAGCCCAAAAATTCAAGTGCATTTTTAAAAAAATGGCATTTAAAAAAATCTATATCTAGTCTGTATTCAAAAATTATTATGAAAAAATTATTATATCATCCATATCTGGTAAAACAATTCCATCATTAATCAATGGTCGAAAATGGAGTTGATATACCTCTGAAATATGGCGGGGGAGTTACATAAAGCAAATGAAACCTAAAGAAAATCTTACTGCCCTTCATGAGTAACGAAGTATACTTTCTATTCGTCTTGTCGACATCAATATGGAAAAATCCATTTCTGAGATCGATAGTTTTAAAACATTTGCGAGTCTTGCAATCGGTCTAAAATAACTTTAATAAATGGTAGGGGAAATCTGTCCTTAACAATAATATTATTTAGTCTTCTATAGTCTATGCAGACGCGAAGAGTTCCATCCGTTTTATTTACAATTACAACTGGGCTACAATGTTCTGAAGTATTTGTTTCTACTAACCCATGATCTAACCATTCAGTAACTTGAGTTACGACGATGTTATTCTCTGAAAATGGTAACCTACGTGGCTGATAAGATACGGGTTCATTAATTTTTACCAAGATATTCCATTCAACTTTACTTTAGTTGTTTTTGTTTTGTGTGGTACATAATTCGAAACTAATTGTTGTACCTTATCCTTTAATATATTTGGAACGTCAGGTTCAATATTTACATCAACATCATCTCCAGTTCACAAATTAATTGGTAAAATAGACAAAGTATTTATTTCTTCTACACGCTGGGATTCATTTTTAAAATTTCGTTTTCATTAATTAATGTTTCATTAATTAATTTCATAAACCTTACATTAACACATTTAGTCCTATAATAGCGTCATAAGTCATAACATTGTTTTCTATACTACGCATATATTTGCATCACCCACAAAATTATCTATTTCAACGTTTCCTTTAAAATAGCCTAACTGTTTAACTCGGCATTTTCCAAAACCAGTCAAAATAGAATTTAGCGGGCATAAATCTTTAACATTTAATTTGTCAAAAACAGATTTAGGAATCAGAGTAGCTTGACTTCCACTATCTGTCAATGAATTAACACTTAAACCATTAATGATTAACATTTTCCTTACTTTCAATTCTACGCTAACATCCAAAATGGCAACTTCCGGTTTCGAATTCATTCCAAAGCCTTGTGACCAAAAGTGCCACATCGAAAGCATTTAAGTCCTTTATCTTTATGAATACAAAATCTAGAAATATGATCTTTTGATCCACAATTAAAACACATATTGTTCTTACGATTATCTGAACCACATTGTATTTCATTCTATCAAACTCTCTCCCTCTCTCTCTCTCTCTCTCTTGACTCTATTTCTTTTTGCATTTGCGTTGATAGAATTAAATATATTACTGTACGAATTTTTGTTCTATCAAAAGAGTAATTCTACCTTGATCATGTTGGTTTTCATTCTATCAAAATTCTCATTATCATAATTCATCCTATCGAATTTTTTTTCTGTTGAAAGTATATTTACCGTATGCAGAATCAGCTTTCATTATGTCATAAACTTTCAGCTTCTCCTTGAACTCAAACAAATTTTTACAACCATACAGAATAGTTTTGTTTTCCTGTTTGTCATTTATTCTATTAATCACATAGTGTATCAAAACAGCGTTATCGATTTTTTCACAACTGCATAATTTTTTATCTTAAAAAAATGTTCCTGACTGGATTCAGAATCCCTCATTTTCCTTTTTCTCAAAAGTTCATGCAAATTAGCAGTTTATTTTTAAAGAGAATTAGTCGATCAAGGCCTGTTTGAATTTTGACAATGAATTTATTTCTGTTTCTGTTCTAACAAACGAAGAAGCGTTACCACTTAGCGATGTATTGGCCAAAATAAATTGTTGTAGTCTGACAAACAAAACAACTGGGAAATATTCACAAAATGTTCGATCCAATGAAAAACATTTTCGTGTGATTTTACATGGAACTTAGTAAGGGTACTTTCGATATTAGAGTAATTAAACAATTAATTAGAATATTAATCTTATTTCTATTTGTATATACATAATCTCACTGAGAAACATGAGTAATACTTTTAAAATTATATCAACCATATTGCATAGAAAAATCCTTACTGTCAATCTTATTTCTACCACTATGCATATAATCACACTGAGATTAATGCCTTATACTTTCAACATCACTTTCACTGCACTGCATTGAGAAATTGTTTGTTTTGTTTATGTTTATTACGTCTTTTGCTTCCGATTCAGTTTCAGACGGATCGGCGAGTTGGTTCTAGACGAAGCTTTCAAGGTTACAAAACAGATAAAATCGTTTTTGCTAGTTCCGTTTCCACTTTCCGTGCCTTCGAAAGAAATGCTTAGCAAGTTAGATATTGTAATCAATTCGTTTAGAGAAAATCTATTTTGAATCTTGAAGCGTTGAAACACCATTCAAAATACAGTCAGTACCGGCTATATGGTCACCCTCTTATAAGGTCATCCCGCTTAATAGGGAACATTAAAAAACATGTTAAAAGCGGTCATTTTATTTTTCAGGTTATCGGTTATATGGTCGTTTTTTTTTTTTAATCTTTTCAATGAGGTTTTCGTTTTTTTTTCTTTAGAAAAATTGTAATTGTTGTAACATTTTTTGAGGCGGGGAGCAACACAGGGAATTACCAGAAGAAAAAAAGTCTTTGCGACCTCTGAGAGGACCTGAATTTACGCCTTTACTTCCCTACCCTTCCCCCCATTTTTCTATTGCGTTGAATTATCGCAACACCTCCTGTAAGAGGTGTTGATCATCGTCGGCGTAACCCACCCCCTCAATTCTCTTCCTCTACATGCACAACGGGTGGACTTCCATCAGTTTATTGGTTGAAGTTACCTCTCCCTGTTTGAAAAACACGTTGAAATTGAAAAGAAAAGAGTAAAGGAAAATTTTGTTTCATTTGGATCATACGTGACAAATAAAAACGTTCATTTATTTGAAACATTTTTATTAGTTTTTTTAGTATACTGACAAATTATTCCTCTGCACAAAATAAAAACGGAAACGAAAAAAAATTAATTTAGAATCTGAGATCTTTTATACCATTCCAAAAAAAAATAAAATTCCCTTAAATTTATTTAAAAATGTTCTTGATTGAATTTTGAAATTTGCAGAGACCCAAAAATTGCAAAAAATTCGGATCCTGTGTGTCAAATCCCATTATTGTAAGTGCCGTAGATTCGCCAGGACTTTGATAACGAAAAACCGAAAAACAAACACTTCCCTTTATAATAGTAGAGATAAGTGCATTGAATATGGATGCACTCACCTATGCGTACTGTACTTAGATTGGTAAGGTAAGCTAATAAATTTCACTATAAAATATTGCATATTTCTTACTGTAACTTTTACTTCACGAATTAATTTTTAAAGTGTTCTTAAAAGTTTAATTATTTGTTTATGAGCACTACATTCCGATAGGTGAATATAATCCTGCCATATTTAAATAGTGTTGTGATGAGGGAATGTAATCTCATCATATTCCTAAACAGAAATTTTAAGAAATCACAAAATAACTACAGAGTCGTTCACTTTTCTCGCAAGAGAGGGGGTATAGAACCGTGCGTCGAAGCAAGAATGTAACAAACAGAACAGAATAAGCAAACAGATCCACCGATTGTACCGAATAAATGGGTGGCTACCCTTTGATGAAAGACCGAAAAGCGACAAATGCGCAACATCCGAACCCAAAAGGAAACTTTCAGAAAGGTTTAGAAATACAATAGTGAAACTAAAAGGGGTTGTCAAGTTTGAAGTGTTTAGGTGCTTGTGGAACCCACAATCACAGGATGCCGATTTTGAAGCTTAGGGGAACATGACGTTAAATAATAATAGGGCTTCTAACCAAAATTATGAGGGGGCGTTGAGCGGAATCTAAAAGGGATAATCTTGAAAGGGAGTTCAGAACCAATGAGAGTATATTAAGAGGGGACTGACTAGCCACTGAGAGAAGCCAGAAAAAATAAAATAAAAAGTTAAGTCAAAGAAAAATAAGAACCGATTGGCCGAGGATTTTCAGGTAGGCGGTCATCTCCCAGGATCGGAGACTTGTTTTGACAATAGGACACGCGAGAAATGGATAGATTTTGCGAGATTTTGAGAGACGAAAATTAACAATCTTTGCAGTAAGAGAAGTTTTTGACCATGCTCGCCTTGACAAGTAAGTCGATCTTAGAGCGTGTAAATACACCCTCACATATATCTCTCTCGCTCTCTTTGAAAGTTGTATTTAACTGTGTTCGCGTGCTTTAGTTTAAAAGTTGTATTTAACTGCGTTCGCGTGCTTTAGTTTAAAAGTTGTATTTAACTGCGTTCGCGTGCTTTAGTTTAAAAGATTGTAATTTAACTGTGCTCGCGTGCTTTAGTTTAAAGGTAGTAATTTAACAGTGCTCATAACTATATGTATCCGTTATATATATTACGTTAAATAAATTAATGTTATTGTTGTTAATGACTTCGCCTTTTCAATGTGTCATGTACCCAAATAGTTCCTAAGTCCTGGGTTTATTGAAGTTAATTGAGATTTTAATAGTTAGTGAACTTTTGGTTTTTTTTTATTATCATGACGCTAACCACATTGGAACTAACCACTTGCGACCTTAATTTCGGTCTTCTAATCTTTGTTTAGAAGGAAGTTCAAACATTAAAGTAACAACTTAAGCGAAAACTAAACAATCAAGTACCAGTTAAGTATTTACACAAAAGCAACCCCCCAGCAATGCAAAACAAAAGCAGCCCCCCCCCCAGCAGTAGTATTGTTCCGGGCTGACTGTAATTAGTTATTTTTGTGTTCCTTTCTAGGTTGCAAGAAACCATGGTGAAAAAGAAAGCCGTGACAAAACGTGTTCTTAAAGCAATAGTTGTAATCGTATGCGTCACCGGATTTATGTTACAGACTCTGGAATTTTACGTTCTCTACCGAACTTTTCCCACTGTGGTAGACATCCAGGTGTCCGTTCCATCTGAAATCGAGGTTCCTGGAATCACCATTTGCAATGCAATCGGGTGAGCAGTTGCCGAAATGGCGCCTATTTTTTCCCATAACAAATATAATGTTTGGTGAGAAGGGGGCCAACTCAAGTGTGACCTCGCCATCTGACAGTGGTTCAAAAGTGCGTGGTGTTCTTGGGGTCGGGTTTAATCTCGGGCAGTCGCCAATAGCCTATTCTGTTGCTCAAGTGCGCCGATAATTAAAATACCTATAACAATGCTCACCGAATTCCAAATTTAATGTGAGGAATTGCTTATCCCAGGGGTTCCCAAACTTATCCAAGTCGTGACACTATTAAGATAATTATAATTTCCTCACTGCACCCTGACCATATAATATCTATCTTTGGTATATTATTATATATATAGTTGAACAAATATGAAATATATATATTTCATATTTGAACAACTTTGAAGAATAAACTAGAGAAGTAAGTGGTAAGAACATAAACATAATTAATACACCTCGTATTTAAAATGTACACAAGTACTTTAATTGTACTTAGTAGAAAAGCATAGGTAGGTGGAAATATAAATAAAACAAATGAAATTACCTTCAACGTGCTCTGAACCGATTGAACCGGGATTGAACCGTTTTTTCATGAGCGAACTTAACACTTTTCCTGTTGCTTAGCAATTGCTTATATTATATATATATATAGTTGAACAAATATGAAATATATATATTTCATATTTGAACAACTTTGAAGAATAAACTAGAGAAGTAAGTGGTAAGAACATAAACATAATTAATACACCTCGTATGTAAAATTTACACAAGTACTTTAATTGTACTTAGTAGAAAAGCATAGGTAGGTGGAAATATAAATAAAACAAATGAAATTACCTTCAACGTGCTCTGAACCGATTGAACCGGGATTGAACCGTTTTTTCATGAGCGAACTTAACACTTTTCCTGTTGCTTAGCAATTGCTTATATTAGAGATCATGGGCGCTTCGCGGCACCCCTCGTCCCTCTACGTGGCACTTGGTGGTGTTAACTCTCCAAGAGCAATAGATAATACACTCACTGCCATAAAAATTTGCGCACCAAGAAAAGTAGTCAAAAGGAAACGAAATTTTACACATGTAAGTACTACTTTGATATAAGCAAGTGATTAGAAAATCAAAGAAAAAGGATCATTTATTGCAGAAAAAATTACAAATGAACCGAAGTTTAGTACTCTGTTGGACCCCCTCTAGCGCGAATGCACGATGCGATACGAGAGGGCATTGAGGCATACAAGTTCCGTATGATGTCCTGAGACATCTCGTTCCACAGTTGCTGTAAACGCGACTCTAGTTCGACCAAACTCGTAGGGTGTCCAACTTGCCGTCACATACGATCCCAGATATGGTCGATTGGTGACAAATCTGGGGATCGAGCAGGACATGGGAAGGGTGGTAATGTGGCGAGGCAGTTTTGTGACATCCTTGCTGTGTGTGGCCGAGCATTGTCTTATTGAAAAATGGCTCCTGGGAGCCCTGTCATGAGTGGCATCACATGTGGCTGAAGGATGTCATGTACGTACAGCTGGGCTGTCATTGTGCCATGGATTAATATTAGGGGTGACCGTGTATAGTAAGCAATGACACTCCATGTCATCACACCAGCTGTGGGAGCGGTGTGTCGCTGTAAAGCGAAGGCAGGATTGAAGCGTTTACCACGGGGCTTTCACACGATTGTCATCACTGCTCAAATTGAATCTAGATTCGTCGCTGAAGACGACCTGGTTCCATTCCGTTGCATTTCAATCCCGCAGTGAGCGACACCACTCCAAACGGAGGCGTCGGTGGGTGGGTGTTATTAGCAGCACACGTAATGGGCGCCTCGATACCAAATGTCCTTCAGCCAAGGGTTCGTGAAGACACAGGACGTAGTGAAGGCGCTGCCTGTGTCTGGATAGCGGCCACTGATATAGTTGGCTCTACGCGTACGTTTCGTATGATGTGTCGGTCTTCTTGACTACTGGTCTGTCGAAGGCGTCCTGAGCATGGTCGCCGTGTAAATGACGTCTCTTCTGTCTACTGGTCCCAACACCTCCTCACAGTAAAATCAGAACGGTATACTTGACGAGCTACTCACCGAGCTCACCACCCAGCTTCCATCATCCCGACAATTCTTCCCCTCTCGAAGTCTGACAGCTGCTCATATTTTCTTCGATGGCGGCGTAATGGCTTGTCTACCTCAGTGTTTCCTTTGCAAAAGATTAAGTACATTCAAAGAACCTCTGCTTACCTATTTTATACTCCAAGGAGAACGAAGTTCAACGCCCTCTAGTGGCATGTCACAATGCGCAATCACGCTGCATTTCTAATCATTTGCATATCTGGCCGACATGTACCTTAATGCCAAGTTTCGACACGATCCCACAGTTATTTCTTGGTGCGCAAATTTTTATGGCAATGAGTGTATATCTAGGCCATCAAGATCTGACCAATTTAGCTAATGACGAGATATCTCGTCATCAGGATATTTCTTGATTTTTCGATGATATCGAGATCAAGACCGACTTTGTTTCTCCGAATAACGAGATATCTCATCAGATCTGATCAGTTTTGCTAATGATCACTTTTGTGATTATACCTCATCGGGACAGTCACCATAAGGATAAAACAAATTCTCAACAAATAATCTCATTCTCTCAATAGGTGAACTTCGGTTGGGACGTTACGGATTTCTGGCGCAAAGGCCATATATATTGCCACGCTGCGCCAAACAACATTACGTGAATGGACCAATACACACAAGAATACCATTACTAAAACAAAAGAAAATATGCAGAGGAGCATTCATCTAACACATATCAGAGGTTATAAGCCCCTCTCGGTGAGGTTGATAGAGTCGTTGCTTAGCAACCGGAGTGTTTGAGTTAAAAATTCAGACGAATCAAAGACATTCGTGGGAATGATACAAGTTAACCCTTCTGGTGGTTATATCGACTAAGGTATCTAGCCATTACTAAAACTGACCAAATCTGGGTGGACAAGATACCTCGTCATAAGCAAAATTGTTCAAATCTTGGAGAACGAGATATCACGTCGAAACCACTTAGAGGGATAAATCTGTCGTGGTCTTAAATATCCTCACGTTGGCTTTGAGTGTAAGTTTGGAGGATGGGGTGCCAGTTCAGGTCCTCGTCATCTCCGTGGTTCAAAATTACGAGTTTTCATCGATTTTTTCCCTTTTAGGTTTGATCCCGGACCGTAGCCGATAGCCCATTGTGTTGCTTCAGTGCGACGTTAATTAAAAATACCTACCTACCTTAATAATGAAAGTACTTTCTATTTCCAGGGTGACACCGGAATCTGTCTGTAAATTGGGTGGAAGATGTATCAAAGGATTGGTGTTCCAATTTGTGGATATCTGCTATGTTTTTGATAACTTTTGCACAAACGGAACGCTTCCTCCGGATGTAACAGTAAGTAAAACAACTTTTTTTAAATTGTACCTACCTCGTCAAACAAACGTTTATTCATTTGGCCGCTAAAACGAACACAAAGCAATTCAAATTAAAATGTACGTAATTAATTAACATTCGCACTGGAGTAACATAATAGGCTATTGCTGTTGGTTCGAGATGCATATTACCAATATTTACTGGAGTAGAAGACATGGGGAAATTTTATACCCTCCAATTCGTTGGTTTTAATTGTAAAATTGATGATTCGTTCGTTACTCACCCCGTGATCTATGAAGTCACTCACTCATAGTGCGCCACTGCGCATGCGTGAGAAGTATCAATATTTACTTGCAATGGCGTCTAGTACTCAGTCCGTTACAGCATGATTCATCAGTGGAGTTATTATTAATGATTCGCAATTAGCTGTTCTGAGCACCTTATAAAATAGACAATGCACATTTTCAAGATTATAATTAACTTTCTTTTAATTTGAAAACATAGAGTAATTGTATATGCAAATTTTTCGATTGAAGGTTTTCATTGTGGGTGACATTTAATCACTTGAAAGAGAGCTACCATTTGTTTGACTTTAAAGCATCTATCTTTCTTAACGTAAAGAAAAGGCCCTTTAAAATGACTTGATCTCTATACTGTAAAAGTTTCCAAATGTTAGCTACGATAGTTTACCCTAAAGTACAGAAATATAATTACATTTCACAGTTCATAGACATTTAAACATTTTGGTTTACGACAAATGCATCCATTTCTCGTGACAGTTACAGTAGAATTATTACAATAGACATTGTTTTGTTGTCATCACGTTATCAGGCCTATGTTCAAAATCACTAAAATCACTGTACTCAATAAAATTGTCAAGATTTTGTAATGTGTTTTCTCATTCTTTTGAATAGTTTTCCATGTTTTAGCCATGCATGAGCGAGTTTCAATTTTGTGATATTATTTGGGCAAGTTTGTATTTGCATTAGATCACATGGGCTAAACTAATGGGACGTTGGAGCGTGCGATTGCGAAATTGCGGTTTGATGAGCTAATGTAGTTTTGGTTCTCTGTTTACCGATTGCGCAACAGTCTTTCGAAAGTTGCAACTACTTCGACTGAAAATAGAATACTAATAAAAAAAGAATGATATAGTTTTAGATGACTAGGGGGCTCCGCCCCCTGCTCGCTTACGCTCGCCAACGTTTGCTCATTCGCGGAAGAAATTTCACTTCTTCAACTTTAACACTTAATAAAACCTAAACTAATAGCCGCATCGGAAAAAAATCTTAATAATTATCCAGGGAATACGATGAAGAACAAAGCATGTTAATTTCATTTTTTTCCGATCAGTACTTTCTCGGGAAACCGTCTAAGAATCGAGCTAAACAACACAGTTTTCAATCCTGCGGCGTCGGCGGTGGCGGCGGTAACATTTTTTTAATATAGAGAGATTACTTAGTGTCAGTTCAACGGTTGGTGCCATGAACACCCGTCAAAAAAAACGGCTCATCCGATCGCAATTGCACAGTTTACATGACAGAAAAAAAACGGAAGGTAGCAATCGATAGGGATTAATGTTTTCTACAAAAGACAATATTTAAAATTTGTCTGAGGGGCCGTCTTCATATTAAATTGGGTGTTTGCTCCGATAATATCAATGCGAACCACGTCTTTTATCAAAAATTTGAATTCTAGACAGAATTTTAGGCAGAAATAAAAAAAGTTCATCAATATAAATTGGATTTTTCACCGATTTGTAGGCGTTTGAAAATTAGAACTACTAATGCTAAATTGGTGTTTCACGTTTTTTATTATAATTACTAAAAATATTAATTTTTCTTGGATATTGTTCTTCCATCATTTGCTTGTCAAAATCCCAAACACAATTTATAAATATTTTATTTATCAAACTAAATTTATTATTTTTAATCAATTATGACATTAATATTCATAAAAATTATGAATAGAAACATGGGCAAATTTTGACACCATGTGATTCAACTGTTACTGAAACATCGCAATTCCAAATTCCAGTTCATTACGTCCATAATTAGTAGCGCAGTGAGTCTGTTTGCAAAATTCGATGATTTTTGGGGATTGTTCACAAAGTGAAAACAGAAATTTCTGCCAACAGATCCTGGGATTCAATCAGAATGGATTCTGACTTTGTTGCCATCTTAATGGACTACCTACCACGGGGCCTGCAACAGGTCATTGACTGCGACGGCCACTACACGTCTTTATTAATATTTATAATGTGATTGAATTCCGAAGATTTATAGGCTCCCTCAATGGTTTTTATGGATTTTAACCGTGGTCAATGGTACACAGTTTTACATTATTTTTTCATCAAATCCGCCTGAAATTGTGTGTAGAATCTAAATCTGTGATAAAAGATGGGGGTTCGTATTGAAATAATCCGAGCGAGCTCCCAATTTAATATGGAGACGCTTAATATGTACGCTCTCCAAACATCCTGAGGATGGTAGATTGGAGGATTTGAAGGGTGTTGATATTTTTATTATTTGTAGATCCTCAGATTTGGCTTGCATAGACGACGAATTTCTTTTCACGGAGTTGAATGGGATGTGTGAACTTTCAGAACTTGAAAACCTCTTTATTGTTAATCGGATATTTACTAAATAGCACGGAATTTTCTTGCATTGCGGATTAAATTGGATAATTCTGTACTCAGATGGCAAAATGTTATGTCACTTTGCCAAAAAATGGACTAAGT
Source organism: Metellina segmentata (assembly GCA_947359465.1). Taxonomy (NCBI): domain Eukaryota; kingdom Metazoa; phylum Arthropoda; class Arachnida; order Araneae; family Tetragnathidae; genus Metellina; species Metellina segmentata. The sequence continues at coordinate 109,367,321 of OX375877.1, read as the reverse complement.
TCCATCCTGTAGTCTTTTTTTTTTTTTTAATGTTTAGAAGGTGGGAAAATGTCGCAAGTCTTTATCTTTCAGTTTATAAGAAAACACTGACGGGAAAATTGTAATAAATCAAAAACCACAGAACCACATGTTGAATCTTGAACCTTAAAATTGCTTTCACGAAAAATTAAAAAAGTGACATTTTGCCATTCGAGCACAGAATTACGGTTCCCATATTGTATAAAAACATGAAGAAGCAAAAATTGTGTTTATTCACGATGTTTTAAGAAAATAGTACTTACAATTGTAATGGAGCAGCATGAAGTATTTTTTTTTTCGTTTCACAAACATTTCCAAATTTGAAAAAATATGGTCCTAAGTATTTTTTTTAAAGTTATCATTAAACCAGATCCATCATAAAACCATAGGAGTAGTTTAAAATCTGATCAGAAGGAGATAAATTCATCCTTCAATACAAATTATTTAACAAAAAAATACTTAGTGATACCAAAAGCCTTATTATAACCCAAAAATGTTCGTACCGAGTCCACGTGAAGGCATCACATACTATTTTTGACGTCATAGACGACATTTTGAAACCAACGAATCAGCCGGATTAACATTTACCCATGTCTTCTACTCCAGTAAAGTTCTGCAAATCTTTGATGACAATCACCTCGTCCAATTAAATCTTTGATGACAAGACACCTCGTTATTAGCAAAATTGATCACATCTCGATGAACGAGATACCTCGCCGATATTACTAAAAGTTTAAATATGTATTGCATTAAAACTAATAACAGTATTTTGTAACAATAAATCCAAATTATTAGTTCAATTTCGTTTGTTTATTCGATGATTTCCACTTGCTCGTTTTTAACAGGCTATACGGTATACCGAGTTCATGAGAAAGAATGAGTTGAACGCCACAGCTTTGGAATTGCTGAGGGTTCCGTTGAAAGATTTCTTCAAGTGCAAAATAACAAGTGGAAGTGACGAAAGAGAGTGCGAGTAAGTACAGACTTCACCTCAGTCTTACAATACAAATACACCTCGACTTTAAAGGGTACTTTCATTTGCGTTAAAAGAATGGTAAAAACAAAAGATTCACAAGACACGACGTAACATTGCCGATAGGCAATTAACTACAATTAAGGATTGTGTAGTACATTTGTAACCCGTCGTAAGCACAAATAACCGTTTAGGGACGAAAATTATTGTCTCAAGTTTGGTAAGGACCCGTTACCATATTCTTGAATTTTACCAAACAAAGAATACATGTATACGTTTTTCTGATATTTAACCCTTCTGACTGTCTCTATAAGGTATCTTATCATTAGCAACACTGACCAAATCATGAAAGTCGAGATACCCCCTCACCATTAGTAGACCTGATAAACTCGTCATCATCAAAAAATCTGCAACAACTTGATGACGAGATATCTCTTCATTCGGATCGTGATGAACGAGATATCTAGTCAGAACCACTTGTAGGTTTGAAAAATGTTCAAGCCTACCACAAAAGCAAGCAAGAAAAGAGGAGATGATGAAATGAATATTTTCTAAGAATGATGTATCCCGTCCATCAATATCTGGTCAGTTTGCTCATGACGCCATACTTCGTCCAGACTACCAACAAGTGAGTTAAACTACTACTGACGGTAGAACAAGATCCTTTTCCAATTGGAATCCCACTCTTATTGGTTTTTATTCTTCCAGCACTGAAAATGTTGTATATGGATCCTATTACAGTGACACGAATATGCCAAGTTTCTGCTTCACAATGAATTCCAAATGGGGTGATCCTTCGAGGAAGATCCAGCGCATGAAGAAATCCGAGAGTAGGTTTGTTTTTACATTGTTCATTGTAACGTCGTGAAATGAATTTAAGTTGTATGTGGCTCGTGGATTGAGGCACAGAAATAGCTTTGAAACCAGAGCAACACATTTAATTAATTAAACTTACAGTATTTGCATAGCTTAACAAGTCAAGGTACAACAACCTCCATACTTAAAACCTAGTTCAAGACACACATTTCCAGGAAAATACCGCGACTCAATGGGTTTGCACAATTTGTTATCCCTAGACATGAAATTTAAATACTCTGAGTTTTGTTATTAAGAGGAAATTCAAAAAGTGTGACCAACATATAGACTATTCGTCAGGTGACTGTTCTGAGAAAAATTCGCTTAATTTGACAATTTGGAATTTCATCGCCTCGTTTGGCGATATAACGTCTTATGACGTGATAGGTGATTGAATGCATATTTCTATAGAATGGCGAATAAAATGGTGGACACACCTATGTCTGGTACTATGTCACGGGAACCAATCAGAAGATGAATTAATGAATGGGTGTCTTCTTCCGTCCGTGGACCAATGAGTTATTGAATGTTAGGTTCCATCCTGCTGACGAAAGTTGTTTAAGTTGTTACTAGTTTATCTTAAATTGTCCTGTGCACATAAAAAAGGTTACCACTGCTAACTCTATTTTTATATTATCTGTTTTAGTACAGTAGACTTTTGGTGACAATCCGGGTTAGGTAATTTTAATTAAAGACGTACTAGAGCGACACAATTTGGCTATTGATGACGGTCTGGGATTAATACATAAAGGAAAGTTTCGAGAACAACAACACGTAAATTTGAACCATGGTCAGATGACGAGGCAACACCTGTGCTGGCACCCCACTCTTCGAACTCTACACCTTACTAACGCTCATGATTTGGGATTTGGCGAGAGAAAACTGTGATATTGCATGTCACACAGTTTTACCTTTTATTTGCAAAGGAGAATTGCTTCGGAGAGAGAATGAGGGTAATATCCATGGTGAACACTAACTCCACAAATTCATTTGTTTCTTGAAGCGCAAGGACTATTGGCGCAGAGGGTTCGTTCACCTTGGCACCGCGGCAAAACCGTGGAGGCAAACCATCACCGCGGCAAAACCACACGTGAAAAACTGGTTTGTGCAAGGCCAAACTTGGCGAACTTGGCGGTGTTGGCGATGTCGAGAGGAGACGCATTTCAAGGGAATTTCGGTTGGGGATTTGTATCACTTTTGATCCAGATCAAGGCGAGACAAGGAGGGAATTTTTCTAGGCGCACTGCAGTGAAATGCCAGAGACAAGCTGATCCTCCTCAACGATGGCTACCTTCTGACTGGAATCACCCGGAACCACCATCTCTGACCTCAACAATTATTGTTGCTGTCTTCATGAAATTCCTATAATTTAGGAATCCATCCAGCCTAGGACCCGTGCCTGATCCCAAGGACGCCATCAGGACTAAGACTCCTTCTACACTCTCCAAGGCCAATAGTGCTCCTGCAACTAAATATTTATATAATTATTTACCAATAAACTAGACCGGAAATGGGTATGTCCGGTATGTTCTTGTGTTTAATTTTATTCTCTCCACATTAGTTCACCAAATGTTCCACAGTTGACGAGTGATTCTAAACCTTAGGATTAGCTACCACATTAAGAACTGATAAAACCTTGAGTAAAGAAATAACATCCCCATAGAAATATTCTTCACAAAAAGAAAGATTGCGTTCGAGTAACCACCTAATGTGAATTAAAATGCGACTCGAAGCTGAAATGGTTATGCAGTCTTCGTTCATGCTGGGTAAAGTAATTTTAATTCACGTCGTACTAGAGAAACACAACGGGATATTGACGACGGTCCGGGATCAATTCCCTGAGGGAATCCCGTTTCCCGTAAGAATCCGATAGTTTATATCGGGAAGAAAAAGGGGTGTGGCTTTAACGAAAATGAGTGGCATGGACGCAACGGAAGAGTACCCCGAGATCAATAACGAATTTAAATAAAGCAGCTAAGTTTTAGTTGGAAATGTTTGTAGATAGAGCACAGATTACATCTCAAGAAATAAAGTCGAAGAAAAGAAACTTTCTAAGTCGGAGTACGAGCTCGCAGCTTCAAGCTATTTTCTTCCGATCGCTCTCACGTGTGCGTGGTGTGTGAGTTTGGAGAGTGGGGTACCAGCTCAGGTATTGCCTTGTCATGTGAACGTTGTTCAAAATTAAGTAATGTTGTCGTTGGATCTTTCTCTTCAGGTGATGATCCCAGACCGTCGTCAATACCCCTATATGTTGCTCCTGTCTGATATTAATTAAATACCTACCTTCCATCCGGTCGCTGCCACGTTGTTGAGGGGGGAAAGCATAATACCAAGCATGGGACAAAATTCTGATTGATTTGTTAAAGTGATTATCCATCGTAATTATAAACACTTATTTGCTCTTCGATTACCTTTCGGCCCAAGACCATACGTAAGACCAAGGGATGGCCATTAGCTGAATTTCCCGGAAATGGTCGCTGTAGCCCGGTTGGAAGATTAACGGATTAGCAACAGGAGAATATAGAGTTCCAATCCAAACAAAGACCATTGTGTACAAAACGGGCTGCTGCAAGTCGTGACTTCAAACGTCCTCACATTGGCGTGATGTAGAGGTTTGGTGTTGAGTACATAAGAAATATCATATTGAAAATTCTTGGATGATCCTAGTGCAGTGCAGAGTACTTAGACGAGTGGCTGGTGTGTGATTATTCGGAGCCTGGATTCCAAGCTCGCAGTGACGACGAATTCATCTAAATTGTGAGAGAAGAACTCATTGCTGGCCCAGGAGATGACGACATAGCTACTAAAACAAACGCTGGTCCTTCAGATAGTTAGGCGTTTGAGAGCCTTGGCGCTAATATGGATGGAGCGGCAGCCTGAGTGACACCATCTATAGCTACTCACCGTCAAGCGCATACGAGACTTCACTGCACGGATACGAGTAAAAACAGTTAAACAACTAACTTTGACCGATATGTTCAAGCAATCATACATTGTAATACAGTATGTATGTACAAAACGTAAACAAAACTGCTTTCATAGTCATTAAATTACAAAACATACTGAATCCAAATTAGTTTTTTTTTTTACTAAGAAATAACCTATTTTCGTGAATTATCCTATTATCCGGATATTTGATTACCCAGATGGGGCCTGGTTCCAATTGATTAAGATAACTGGAGTTCTACTGTGCCTAACTACTCAGATAGTGAATAATAAAAGTGGTTTTTGGTAGGTAGGTATTTAATTAAGTTTACACTAGGGCAACACAACAGGCTATTGGGTGCGTTCCGAAATCAATCCGGAGTGTAAAGATCACACCCGATCAAATTAACCATCCGCGTAATTTTGAACCACGGTCATATGACGAGTTTAACAGCTGTTTTGGCCCTACAATAGCTCCTTTGTAACTTTAAGATATAAATTTAATTCACCACAACACATAAAAAAATGAAGTGGACTGATTCGTCATCCTGGGGTTTATTCCTTCCTGACTCACACACTTATCACTTTATACCTTGATATCAATATAGATTAAAATAAAGATATTATGTACTATAATCTATTGCATGTATTCTGAATACTAATGCATTTCCAAAACTACTTTTTTAACCTTCAAAGTGGTTTCGACCAGACATAGTGTCCATCATGATCTGGCCTATTTGGAATTCACAAGACATCTGATCATCGAGGCATTGACGATATTTTTAGATGACCAGATGAAGATCTGGTCATCATTAAAATATCGTTTTTCTTGGACTATATACACTACTGTTTTTGACTGGCACTAGAAGTCATTAATACCTCCCAGGGGTCATTTAGGTATATACAGACGGAAGCAAAAGTGAAATTGGTACCACGGGTAGTGGTGCAAACAAATTGCCCAATAGCTTGGTCAGACTTAAGAAAAGGAATCCAGATTTCTGCTCTGTATTTAGGACAGAGCTCATTGCTATTAATGAAGCTCTGAAGTATCTCCTTACACTCAACCTTCAGCGAGACATTTGGATTTTCTCAGACAGTCGTAGTGCTGTCCAACACTTGAGAGGTTGAAGGAGAATTAACGACCATACAAGCATTGACATTATACCTAAACTTAAGACCCTATCTTTCAGGAATGAGATCCATATCCAGTGGGTACCTGCTCATGTTGACCTGTACGGTAACGAAATTGCTGACAGCCTGACAAAGGAGGGAACAAGTACAAATGGCGACGTCTCGGGCGTCCTCACGTACCAAGAGGTAGCCACCATAAGAAAAATTGCTCTCAACAACGACTGTAAAGCATCTCCATCACATGACTGGTGCCATGCATACCATCCAGGGCTTGCCCTGGAGGTTGATGGATATAGAGCAATGCAGACTCCCATTACTAGACTTATTAGTGGCCACATTAAGTCTCTCTATTATGACCAGGGACGTAAGACTTTTTTACCGTGTAGAAAATGCAGTTTGGATCCAGCCTCCCCCACTCACCTTCTTGCTTGTATGGGGATGGTCAAGACTCATTTGAAAGTGAATCCTGTTCAAGTTATGGACTTTTTGTGGGTGTACGATCTTCTGGACTTGATCTAGTTTATCTAGACCAAGGAGAATAAGTAACAACAACAACACTGTTTTTGAAAATTGCGATAGTATGAAATAATCATCAGAAATAAATTGAATTCATTTTACGTATTACTTATAGCGGTTTAAATAAACGATCAATATTAGAGAGCAATCATTCAAATATTATGCTGAAAATCAATATCTTGTGCAGCTGCAACTAGCGATGTGAGCCTGAACATGTCGTACCATCGAATCATACAGATTCTGAATGTCATGCTGAGGAATGCCATTCCAAATGGCCTCTGATGCCGAAGTTCAGCCTTCCTCTATGCCCGTCGAGTGGTACGAGCGAGTTGCCGACTGATTTAATCCCAGGCATGTTCAATGGGCGACATAACTGAGGAAAGTGCAGGCCATGGAAGAAGCGGAACCTATCGTTCTCTAAAGAAGGCTTGTATATTCCTAGCAACATGTGGACTGGCATTGTCTTGTTTGCTTGAATACAGCTCGGGGAATGCGTTGCAGGAGAGGTATAACCTCTTCTCTTCCACAACTTCTCTAATGTAGCCCCACTATTCAGGGTCTTCACAATTTGGAGTAGGCGGGATATCCCATGGTATCGAATAGCAACCCAAGCCAAAACGCTTGTCGTTCATTCAGTATGACGCTAAAAGCGACACTCCAGGAGTACGCGTTCACCTCTGTAGCGTCTGGAGAGTAAGAATATATCTTTATAGTCCAGATTGAAGCTGGACTCATTTGAGAAGAGGCCTTGTTGCCAATCAGCAAGGCATCGTCGGTTTTGGTGAGACCATTGTAGCTGGAGGCGTCGGTGGTTCAGCATAAAGGAAATTCTGCACAGAGTAATATTTTCACAAAGCCCAGGGTGCAGCAGACATTTTTACTATGAACCGTAGGGGTAGATAATGACACTCCGGTAGACGTTTTTCATTGTTGTGCCAACGCACGAGAGGACGCTGTATGGTCCGTCCTCGCCATGAGGATAAGGTGTGCTCCGTGGTGACATCATATTACGTGGCCCACTTCCGGGGTTTAGACTTGTCCCGTTCTCTATTGTCCATCTCTTCCACAGACGCATCACTGTTGCGGCATTAAGCCCAGAGCGATTGGCGATTTCACGTTACGAAAGTCCACCCTCATGGAAGCCAATCACGTGACTCCGTTCGTACACCTTTAAGTGCAATTATGGCACACTGAGTTTTTAGAGAGGAATAGTGACTTCAAATCAATCATTTAAAGCAGTCAACCGACGATACACATTTCAACGCACCTAAATAGTGCTTTTTATACACGACTTACTTCGAACTTAAAAGGATGTTTCTCTGTTCACACTAGCGTCATCGCTTTGTAATTCAATCATTTGCGTATCCTAACTTGTTTTGCATTTCCTACAAGTTTCGTTTAGTTTGCATGATTCCGTCACGGTATTGCAATTTTCACAAACAGTAATGTACCGCGCTCGTTAAGATGTGGTCAATTTTCCTAATGGCGTGACACGGCATCGTGACAACCATATGGAGAATTAATAAAATTACGAATACATTGCACTTTTGAGACTTTACGAGAAACCTTTTGCCGCTATATAAATAGTTCTTATATGTTTCAGAGATTAAAATGGAGTTCTATCTTGATACATCGTACAGAAATAGAAGTGCTCCACCAGATCTGATTCAGATGCCCAAATACAACACCATGAGCAGCAGCTCGGTCCAAATAGCGATCCACTCCCAGCTGTTCTCACCAAGTCCATTCGTGTCTGGGAAAGGTTTTCTGGGAGGAAAACGGTATCTTATCAAATTGACAAAGGTATGAGTGTATGGGTTTTACCCACATGTTTCCTTTACTTTTAATGGCATCTAATAACGATTCTCTGAACTCATAGGAGGAAAAACATTTGCTACCGCCTCCGTATCAGACGAATTGCACGGACTACATGAAAGAATGGAAATCTAAAGGTGGAGTCGGACCACTCAATCAAGTGGTGAGTATATGAATGCACTTTTATCAGACACCCTCCAAGGGTTTATCTCAACGTGGTATCCCATCATTGGCGAAACTGGATAGATCTCGTTAGACGAGATATCTCGTCATAAGAAGCCCGATCATTAGTAGAAATGTGATCACTTCTTGACTATAAAAAAGCAATATGTTGATGACAAGATGTCTCTAGACTAGTACAATTGATCCGATCTTCTTGATAGGATCTTTCCTACATAGTATATATATATATATATAAACTGGCGAGCCAAAACATTATGACCATCACGACATTTTTCAATGAACTCGTCTGGATGACGTAGAGGGCACGTGATTAAGTGAGAATGGTACTTAACTACTGCTGGAGGAAGTAAGTAATCATTCTTACGCTTACTTTTGCGAGTGATGGGAATGGCTTCTGATCTAATCGAATTTGATAGAGGGCAGATCGTAATAGCACGAAGACTCGGAACAAGTATCATCGAAACTGCACGACTGGTAGGTTGTTCACGATCTTCCGGTGTTAGTATTTGTGCAAAGTGGATGAATGACGGTGACACCAGCAGTAGACGAAAAGGTGTTGGTCGTCCACGCGTCATCAAAGAAAAAGGACGTCGGAGACTGTCCCGCTTGGCAAAGCAAAATCAGCGCGAGACAGTGGCTCAGCTGACAGCCCAATACAATGCATGTCCATGCGCAAGTGTTTGGGAACACACAGTTCAGCGGACACTGTTGGATTTGGGACAGTTCAGCAGACGTCCCACACGTGTGCCTCTGTTGACCAAGCGTTATCGTCAACAACGCCTACAGTGGGCCCGGGAACATCGAGACTAGACCATGTATGAGTGTAAGAGAGTTGCCTGGTCAGATGAATCCAATTTCTCCTTCATCACGTCGATGGTCGTGTCAGGGTACGCCATCTGCCAGGCGAACAGTTGCTCCCCTCTTGTACAGCAGGTCATACACAGGCTGATGGTGGCGGTATTATGCTTTGAGGGACACGTTCTCGTGGGTGACTGTGGGACCCGCGGTTATTGTAAAGCAGACCATGAACGCTAGAACGAGTTGCTACTGTTTTGCAGGCCAAATTAGGCGCAACACGTTATTGAGTTGGTGGTCATAATGTTTTGGCTCTTCATATATATATATATATATATATATATATATATATATATATGTGTGTGTGTGTGCGTGTGTGTGTGTGTGTGTGTGTGTGTGTGTGTGGGTTAGTTGAAGAAAAATTATAACTAATTGTTTTATATGAAATTTAGATTCAATCGCATAATTAATGTATTTACATAATATTTACAAGCTTCTCTAACAATTAAGAATATCTGGCAAGCAATTTTTAGGCATCTGTTTAAAAAGTCATGGGTCGTCAACCCAACTGCTAGCTTCGGTGCCTAGGGAACATCTGTCTCATTGCTGCGGATGGTTCTGGGCGGACTCTTCCTCTAGGTGGCGTTACTGCTGCGGGCGTATCAGGCTTTGGCGCGCTCGCCGCACAATCCCGCAATCCTGTCCTGACTGTAATTTCGTCTTCCAAATTCGCCGTCTTCATCATCAGTAAATTGGCAATATCATTCTCACATATCTGAAAATACAAACAAAAAAGAAAGAAAGAGGGGGGAAAGGGCTTATAGTAAATTTTGTTTACTGTTGGCCAGTAGACCAGGGTTTCATGTTATCAGCTGCTGAAGTTGTTAGGCTTAGACCCTCATGATCGCCCACTTTTCAATGGCATATCTGTCATTACAAGACACTTTTATAACTCGATATGGTCCCAAAAATTTAGGTAATTTGTAAATACATTAATTAAGCTGAAGCCCAATTCTAATCTGGGTGCGCTGAATGGCCACAAGATCTCCTACTCTGCACGCTCTAGATTATTTTCTCCCTTTGTTATACTGAGGTTTATTTTCCTGTTGCAATTTGAAAATGTTGTCTTTTGCTTGTTCTCGTAATCAGTGGTGCCAGATTTTCAGAACAAAGTGCCTCTGTTTTGCAGGCGTAAACCCCTAGAAAACCTCTGATTTAGAGATCTGGGATATATCGTCACATCTAATGGCGCGATATTATCGACGATAGTTTAAACGACGCTGATATGTATCGATATTTGTTATATATACCATGTGCTAAGCACACACATGGTATTTATTTATAAGAGCATTGCGCTTTTTTTTATTTTTAATGCTGCGTGCTGCTGTATATCTTATTTTGTCTTCCAACTTTAATAAGCTTTTGATAAAGATGCTAAAAAAGGGCTAGCGACCTTTTTTTTTTTCAAGTTTTAGTCTCCCGTCTATGCAGACCTGTTCTTAACAACATACACGTTTTAAGCAGAATCCATTATTTAATGAATAATTATTTAGTGCTGTGTACTTTATTATTATCTTTGTTAGTTTGTGCAGTGCATATTTATACATTTATTTACTAGTGAAAAGAATGTCACCAGATCCTTCACAAATCTCCCATACTTCATCTTCACTTCTTTCACGCTCGGTTGCCTCTTTGGGCTTTGTGCCATAAATTGCATATGAATTAAATTCATCAGCATTTCTTTACTAGGATTAAAATCTACACGGCTTTCACATCGAAATTTTAGTCCATACCTAACCATCATGATTGACTTGGTTGTCTTCAGCTGCAGCGAGTTTCTGAGTTTAGTTTTTACATTACTCAGTTGAGAAAACATTCTCTCGATAGTTGCATTAGAAAATGGCAAACTCATTAAGGTCAATGCAAGCTTACAGAGCTGTGGAAATTGTGTTTCTCCAGCAGGAGCTGTTAGTTTATCTATAGAGGCCCACAATTTGACAGAGATCTGCTTGATAAAGTTCTCGATTAACACTTCTGAGATCAATGGTAACCGATCCCACTCTCTCTTTCACTTATCCACATTTTCACACACAGCTACGAATTGTGCAGCAAGTGGAACAATGCTACACTTCAGTTTTCTCACAGCATTATTAGGATGTAGTGTCTAGTGTAGATAAATGAAGCAGCACACCAACATTATCTGATAACCTACTACGTACTTTTTTGGCTAGTTGAACAGTGAATTCTTTACAGCGATGTTTAAAAGCGACGACATTCAACTGTTAATTTGGTAATGTTTATACTGTGACGCCATGTTCATTCATTCAATCGATTGGCACTCTAAGCCTTTATAGAATGGAGACTATCTCACTTATGTGGATTCCCCTAAGCCTACCTCGATTCTGTAAATCTTCTTGACCTTTGTGCAACACGGAGTAGAAATGGTCGCTGCGTAAAACACTCTGAACCTAGGTTAATCTCTGTAAATCGTAATCACTTCTGAAAAACCAGCAGGTCAGTGTTGCCAACTCAAAACATCAAAAATCCTCTAGGCTAGTTTACAAACGGCGTATTATAATTATACTTCAGACCTCTACATAAACCTTCTTTTTTTTTTCCAAACCTCTGTTTTTACCTCTGAGCATTTTGTACCTCTGTTCTTACCTCTAAAGCGAATTGAAACCTATAGATCTAAAGGTAATACCTTTGAACTGTCACTCCTTCTCGTAATTCTTTTCTCTCCTTCATCATGGACTGTACTTACTCTTCTTCCAGTACGTCTTTTATCTTCAGATCTTCTTTATTTTTAATAGTGATGCAAATCATCAGTTTGAATAGCGTATGCTTCGCTCTTCTGGATGGTGTACTGTTTATGATACTTTGTAGACTTGGAACACATTTGAACTATTTTCTAGTCTCCTGTATTGAAAGTTTGGCAAGAACAGGAATCCGCAGACAAATCATTCTTTCTGCTTGTCCATTGCCTCTGGGAATTCCGGTTGTTATTTTACAATGTTCAATTCTCTGATCAGTACAATAATCAGTGAATTCCTTCAATGTTAAAGCTGATCCCCTGTCTGAAATTATTCGTGATGGGTTTCCAAAAGTAGCTTGTTGTAATTTCAGCTTTTCTATTGCATCGCTAGCCGAAGTAGATTTCACTGGGTACAACCAGACAAACTTCGTAAAGGCTTCTACTACCAAGAAAATATATTGGCTTCTCTTATTCGTTGTTGGAAGGGGTCCCAAAAAGTCGATACTGTAAGTCCCAAGTGGACCATTGTCTTTCGGCACTGGATTCAGAAAACCTTCGCATTTTCCACGTTTTCTATTACATAGATGCACTGTACGCAATTAGAAATGACAATTTCAACCTGTTTTCTTGCATTACAAATAAAAAATTGCTGCTTACGAATTTCCTATCTCTTGGCAGAGCCAAAGTGACCTCCGTAGGGAACGCTCCTAATGATATTATTTTGCATTGCTTGAGGAACCATTAGTAGTTCATTCCCATTCTTATACTTGTATACAACTCCTCCTTTAATGAAATGTTCATTGTCATGTCCTTCTTAAACTAGAGTTTTAATTGCTTTAATGTGATCATCGTGCTGTTGTGGAGCTTCTATTTGGGTTGTTAATTCTCCTTGCGCACGAGTTGTTATCAACAATATATTCCTGCTTAGGACATTCACATGCTTCATTTGGGTACCTGATCTATGGCCAACAAAAATTCCAACCCTCCGTGGCAATTGCACCCCCAATTAGGCCATATATGGCCCGCACGACAACAACAACAACATCTATGGCCAACCTCATAATCATATTCTTCGAGTGACAATGCCCATCGAGCAATTTTTGGCGTAAGTTCTTTTCTCTGAAATGCAACGCAATCCGTCACTGTTTTGAACTTAGTACTCAACAAGTACTTTCAAAGTTTTTGCAAAACCTCGATTACAGCTAGTACTTCCAATTCCTAAGAACAATATTTCTCTTATTGAGGAGTAGTCTTCTTGCTCATGAAGAGAATGGGATGAAATTTCCCATCATGAAAGCCGTGGCTACTTGCATCCGTATGTAATTCTAAGGTTGCTCCTTGCCTAAAGAAATGTAACACCGGACTACTTGAGAGAATTTCCTTTAGCCTTTCAACCGGAAGATTGCAAAGAGAATTTCAGTCTATATAATGTAAAAATTTCGATAAAAGTAATAATAACACTAACTTTAAGATTAAAATACAAAATGTACGAAATATAATCTCAAAAGTAAGGTAATTTCAGTAAATCAGGGTGATAAGTTTATTTTTGAAAGCCCTGTCGAGTCTAACACGAGGATGTGAAAAAAGTATGAAAATTGAAACTCATCTTTCAATTTCACGTTGAGGACATTAAAAAAATAACTTCAAAGTTTATCTTTCAAATTGAATGTTGAGAATGTGTTGAAATTAAATTGAGCGGTATTTTATTGACGTTTGCCGTGCATGAAAACTTAGGAATGTCATCGGTATATGTTATCTCAAAAATAAAATTACCTACAATTCCCCTTTGTTGGAAACTATCTTCAAAACACATAGAATATGATTAAATTTTCATCCTATTTTTAATGGTATTAAATACAAAGCACTAAATTAAGGCAACTAAGTATTCCACTCAAGATATATCTTTTCTTGAAAACGAGTTAAATAGTTTGTGTTTGTAATGATTATCTTCGTCAAATGAGGCCAAATTCGTTTTGCGAAAATATAAAAGTTACAATTGAAAAATTATTTATATAAAGAAAATCACATTTAAGGTATCGATTTGGAGTAAATGTTTCCGCAGATTTCAAAGCCTTTGAAATTTTTACTCTATCTTTAACAATCACAAAAACAGAAACTTGGACTAGGGAATTACAGAGGCTGTTCGCACATTTTTCAGACGATTTTGGTTAGCGGTAATTAAAATTTGTATGCTGCAAAAGAAATAATTTCAGTTGTACTATGTTTTTAAAAGTCAAAATTATCGTCTGCGGCTTGAGAGGTTTGTTTTTATTCAAAATGGCATTTTTAACAATGCAGTTGTTCGAAAGCTATATTTATACTCTTTCCGAAGAGAAATATTCATATTCCGTTATCCAAAAACGATGTGAGAGTCATGGTTTTGTGATATCTAAAGCGTCGATAGGTAATATCGTCAACAAGAAAGGAAAAAACTTCAAAATGGAGCCTCAAGAGGGACAAAAATTCAAAACAAATATCCAAGGAAGAAACGGACATCTTCGACTATTGCAAAGGTACGTTGTTTAATGTCAAAAGAAAATCCCCCTAGTCAAAGGACTGTTGCAAAATCTTTAAAATGCTCGGTGTCCACTGTAAACAAAATGATAAACATTGATTTAAATCTTAAGAAAGCGGAAAAACGCAATGTGCATTGTCTTTCTCCAAAGCATATCGCTGAACGCATGACACGCCGCCGAATTCTATATGAGAAACACTTATCCAAAGAAGAATGGAAAAAAATTGCCACAATAGATGAATCATGGGTGTATTTAAATGATTGCAGCAAAAAGAGAGCCATTTATTATCATAAAAGGGGATAAACAAATTTAAGTACATGGTTCACAGAATCGAAAGAAAGTTTTTTAAGGGATTCATGATTGTTGCTGGTTTTTCATATAATAGCAAGTTAAAAATAAAGAGACTGGAAAAAAATGTCAAGATTAACTCCAAATACTATCGGGAACATATTTTATCGCCAATTTTTCTGAATGAAATACCATCACTTTACCCACAGTCCCATCAATCTGTTTAACTCCATCAAGACAAAGATAGCTGTCACACATCAAAATCCACTGCAAATTTCCTAAAAGAAATGGAACAAAAAACCGGTATCAAGGCCATACCCTTCACTGATATCCGTACTAAATCTCCCGATGTATCACCTATGGATTTTTGTGCTTTCGGACTTTTAAAATCTGCATTATCCAAACGTCGTCCCACAACCCTTACAGGACTCTGGAAAGCTGTTCAGGACGAATGGGATAGAATACCTCTTCTGACACTTCAAAAGGCATTATTATCCTGGAAATTACGGTGTCGAAAGATAGTTCAGAATAAGGGCTATCAAATAGAACGTTTAAAACACAAGAATTTTATGTAATTTAGTTTTGTGAATATAATATTCATTGTCCAAAAAATGTGTGAACAGCCTCTGTAAAATGTCCTAACGCCTGTCAAAACGCGTGTCATGTGAACAGCGTACCATACTCCTACGTAACTAAAGCTTCAGCCAAAGCGTTCGAACTATTGAATCCCGTCGGCCCTCGAAAGTAATAAAAACGCCTAACTGAGCAGTTTTCTGCAAGTGAACGCTCCAGTAGAACTCAATGAAACAATCGCCTCATGCGGCCTAAAGCTCTGTTCACATGAGGCGACTTCGAACGCACACTTCATGTTGACACAAAACGCGGGTAGCCAAAATACATAAAGTTCTACTGAAGTACACAGCTAAGCAAGAGGAATTTGCAAAAGGAACCTTCTCGCTAGACACAGGAGATCCACAATGGCTTTTCAGTATCTTCTGAACTGTTGAAGACATTATTTTGCAAATGACACTCAATACGCGAATCTGTAGAATCTGGACCAAGTACAACCCGCATGCCGATACTGAACAGTCGTTACATTCACCACGTAAGGACATCTGAGATCACGAGAGATTTAACGTGCACCAGACCCCTTGTAGACGACGTTCTATGGTTGGAATTGAACTCACATCTCTTCGGTTGCAAATCCATTACTCTTTCAAACAGGTCCTGGCCGTTATATAGGAATTATATAAACTTTGTCTGTTATATCTCTATCTGTCTGCTTGAATCTAGATAAATTGTTTTTAAGTGAATAACTAAATTGATGCGGTTAATTAGTCCTAATTGATTTTCATAGATGGCTATTCAGGAATGCAGAATGAAAGCTGCTGTAGAAGAGATCGGGTGTGTTCCGTACTTCATAGATTTCCCTCACAATGAAACTGTCTGCAAATATTGTCCAGATTGCGAAAGTAAGCTATTTGTGTGCATTATATTTCTAAAGGTGTAGATTGTTGGATTCGGTAAGAAGGCAGATGCCCCTGTGTTAGTCCATTCATTGCAAGGTAATGAGCAAGATCATAGAGTGAAAAGACTGCTACACGCATAAATAGTATGACGTTACACAGTAATAATTTTTCATTCACCAACTGTTGGTTACTTCAATTGATCTGGAAGCGAACAAATACGTGAATGATAATTAAACGACATTTGTACTGCAATGAGCTTCAAAAGCGTAACCTGCACATCGACTAGTAGTCACGTGACTGCTCTGTGCAAAACTGACATGGATGATATATTTGGCATTCTATCGCCTCGTTTGGATATGTAATGTCATATGAAGATTTAGGTTGGTGAACGCGGGTTTCTAAGAGTGACGAAAAAATGGTGAACATTTACGTGTCTGCTGCCATGTCACGTGGACCAATCAGATGATGAATCAGTAGATGGACGTCTTCTCCCGTCCATTGGAATAATTAGATGAATGAGTGGTTTTTCACAGCTGAGAAAATTAACCTAAGGTCATGTTACTACTAGGTTTGGTTACATAATCTTATAAACATAAAAATGTTACTGTTGCTTACACTTCATTTACATTTCCTGATTGGTTAAAAGGTTAATTGGTTCGCAGTTCAAGTATCAGAAGTTAATGGTTCATCAAACCAGAAAAAATATGCTCCGATACCTGAAGGTATAGCAGCTGTACATCCCCATGTATGTGTATGTTGCTGAGATACCCTTTTGATTCAAGGACTCTTTTATTTAATTTTTGCATTGATACTCCGTTGCCGTACAGAAAACATTGGGTTGATTCAAAAGTTTGTCCCGTTTTAAGACAAAAATCGAAGAAAAATTATTTTATTTATTGAAAATTACATTGAATCATTATAGAATGTACCGTTCTCTTCTATGACCTTTTCCCATTTCTTCGGTAACTGCCTGATCCCGTGCTCATAGAACTGTCCTGCTCATCATACTGTCCTGCCTAGGTTTCTGGTTAAAGAATTGGCCTAGGTGAAACTTTCTGAACCACTTACGGCACTGGGAATTGTCAACGACACCCTCAGTCTACATAAAACTTACTTTCTTCAGAGTGCGAGAAGCATTCTTGCCTTTTTTAAATACCCATAATGTGTCTAAAATGCTCCTTATTTTCTGCCATTTATAGTGCTTTACAAAATTATAAAAACAGAACTCAATAACACAATTTTGTTTCCAAGCACTCGCTGAAATTTCTTCTTTCAAACCACATCAATACTTTATGTTACATCGATGCAAAATGACATCAGAACCAAAAACCATGCGAACTCTTGGATCAACCAAATATTTCGATTTTCAACCAATTTCGTGTCTTTCCCTCTAAGTGGTTTTAACGAGATAATTTGTGCATCAAGATCAGGTCAATTTTGCTAATAACATGATACTTTTCGTAATTGTATGTCGCTGCAACAGGTTTTACTACAAGGCAGGACAGTAACTCAAACCGTAACTGCGTTTTAGTATGCAATGAAAAAATCTGTTTAATTCCGTCAACAGATTTGTTCGTAAACAAAATCAAATTGTTGCCAAACGACAAATACAAATTAAGACTTATGTTGCTCCACTTCATAGAAGGATAAAGAATAGTTTATTGTGTTTTATAGATATGTAGAAAGCACTAGCAGTTGTACGTGAAAGTATATAGTCTGTGTAAATATATAGAAAATCAACTTAGGAGATTCTTATATAATCTTAATTTTATAGATATGACTCGAGTTGGACGGTATTGTACGGATTTGTTGCAGTCCAGCAATCAGCCATGCGAGTAAGTATATTTTCAATGGAAATATTTAAATGTAGAACAGGTTTTGTAAATTGTTCCGTGTTACAAGTGTAGGATAACAATAATGTTCCAATTACACCTGCCTTGTAACTGGTAGATTAATCTGTTTATAAATTCGTTCCTTTGCGTAGCGGTGGAGTGACCAGAGAATTCACACAAGGTCACCAAGCAATCACGAAACAGCTGATACCCTTATCTGATATTTATTACTTGAAATTCTCGCAACAAAATAATCATAGCACTTTACAAATCACATCAGTTCTAGATTACATACAGATACGATAGCTGTAATGTCCAACAGACAAAAATTTGAATACCAGAGATCAGTTTGTGCAATTGTTCTGATAACGTGTGCTAACGTACGGTAATCAAAAGAGTTTGATGGTCATAAAAAAAGATATAATTCTCATACCTTGGTTGGGGTACCCAGATGCATATAAAATTTGCATTATCAAATTACATATTGCTTACCATGCTATCTCTGCAGCTTCAGCGCGCTTGAATGGGTAGTATCGAGTTTCGGTTTCTGGTTTATTGCACCCCGGCTGTTTTTTTTTTGTTATGTTATATTCAGTCATGTCCATAAATTAAGGACAATGCCAGCTCCGGCAAATAAAGGTTCAGAAAGAAACAAACGTGACTTATTCATAAAGCCCTTTAATAAAACAAAAGATAAAGAACAAAAAAGATGGTGTATGTATCATACCATTCATAAAAACTAAGATATTTGCTCACTGGAGTAATTACAAAAAATATGGACCTTACAAAAACTTAACATGACACGGTTGGTATGATGGTTAATACATTGTATGTCTCCCAGACGATGAAATACAGTTCGTACAGCGCCTAGGCATGCTGAGGATCAAATTACCGAGCTGATCTTGGGGAAGATCACTCCACTCAGCAAGCAATGCTGTCCGAAGTTCAGGTACACATGTAGGAGGGGGTTGACGGGCTGAAACTCGTCGGCCAAGCATGTCCCACACATGATCTATCGGAATCAAATCAGGGGAGAATGAGGGCCATTCCATACGGGTGATATCCTTAGATTCAAGGCATTCGTTTACAATGTTTGCACGGGGAGGACGGGCATTGTCATCCATAATCACAAATTATCCGCCCATGGCACCCCTAAACAAACGTACATGTTGTTTCAGAATGATGTACCGATACATTTGGCCTCTCATGGTTCCGATTTGAACATGTAGATCTGTTCTGTAGCCCATTATATTTCTGCCCCAAACAACAAACCTGTACCACCGTAACGGTGTAGTTCAATAATGTTGTCTTGGTGGTAGCGGGTACCTGGCGTTCTTCATATGAACGTCCGCCGTAAATCCGACTGCAAGCTAAACCTGGACTCGCCGGAAAACATCACACAAGCCAACCGTGACGATGTCCACATTGCATGTTATCTACTCCAGGCTAACGCTGGCGACAGTGAGTTTCCGTGAGCGGAACACATCTGACAGGCCTGCGAGCATATAGACCAACATGTCCCAAACGTCTGTAAACGTTTTGCCTTGAAACTGTCGTACCCGTGGCTGAAGATAGCTGACGAGAAAGGTCAAATGTTCTGCTTCTTTTTTAGTTACTGCCGAATACCGGTCGTCATTTTGGGTTGTAACTCGGGGGTGACCTGTATTGTAACGTCTATTGATATTTCCATTGTTTTGGAATCGTTGCCAAAGAATAGAGATGGCACTTTGGGCGATTTTAAGTTCCACTGAAACTTCCGTCAGAGTGTATATTTCAAGCGGCCGATAATTCTACCACGTAAAAAATCATCTACATGCGTCCTCTGTGCCATAACTTTTCGGATGTGGCACTGAGCACAGATTTTACGGGTTGAATCGGAAATTAACAACGCTACCGAAGCGTGTTGTTGCTGCTGGCGGTGATGTCGCTTGTTGACATTCTGGTTCATTGTCTGCTGGCATAAAGGCTGGCTTAGATCGGTCCACACTAATTAAAAATTATTTTTTAATGAGAAATTTAAGTAATTTACATGATTTTGTTAAAATCTGCAGGAACCACACACACACACACACACACACACACACACATGATATGGTGATTGTAATGCTTGACGTACTACGTATTCGCGAACAAAAACATGAGTCAAGTTTTTCAGATCATTATGAAGGAAAAATTTCTTTCGTTAATGAGACGATGCTGAAGTAGGTTGGATGCTGGTCATTAAATTTTGTAGCTTGCCAACAAACGTAACTGGGTCTATGTTCTTTTTGCTGGTACCAAAGAATTATCCAGGCCACCTTATGTTGCTCCTCTACGGCATTTGTGGTGATGTAGCGTTTAGATCTTCCTTAATTGTGACCTTTCATCTTAATAGCACAGTAAGCAGAGCTTCAATCCAGCCTTTTTCAGACCTCTTGATGGAGGCTTTCAGGTTGCGGTGTATCCTTTCTATCATGCCATTTGAGGATGGTCTGTAGGGAGATGTTCTCGTAGTTTTCCATGCCCATGAAAGAGGCTAGCACCTTGAAGAGTGCGGACTCGAACTGACTTCCTTGGCTCGTCGTTATTGTAAGAGGGGTTCCGAAGCGGCATATCCAATTTGCGTACAGTGTACGAGCAACTGTCTCGGTTGTAATATCCGTGGGGTATGCTTCGGGCCATTTTGAGTAACGGTCGATGTTGGTCAGGTAGTACGAATATCCTCTTGCTAGTGGAAGTCTTCCAATAATATCTACTTCAATACGTTCGAATCTTTGAGAAGGTAGTTGGTGGGATTGAAGTGGAGTTGTAACATGCCTTGAGACTTAGTTTCTTTGACATTGTAAGGCACGATCGAGCCCGTGATGTGATGTCTTTTCTAATTGAAGGCCAGTCGAACACCTTTTTTTTTCGTAAATTGTACATTGATCTAACTCCGAGATAAGATATGTTATGAAAGACATCGAAAATAATCCTGCGGTAGTTTTTTGGGACAAATGGTTGTAAAATTCCTGATGAGATCAAATTGTAGTTTTCATCCCTCAAAAAAACATAGGTTGCACCTTCATACTTGTTATTTCTGGGTGCTACAGGATTTCTTTTAGTTCATCATCAGTAAACTGTCGATCGTCGATTTCCTTGACAAAGCATCAGCAACGATGTTTTGTTCACCACTCATGTGACGAATATCTATTTAAAACTGGCTAATGAAATCAAGTCGTCGAAATTGTCTTGGGCTCGCTTTTTTTGGCTTTTGTTTAAAAGCAAATGTAAGACGATGATCGTCTGTATAGATGGTGAAAGTTCGAGCTTCGAGCATGTGTCTACATTGTTTGGAGTCAGCGTACAAGGCGAAATTCTGTCATAAGCACTGTACTTGGATTCAATTTTCGTGAACTTTTTGGAGAAAAATTATATGACTGTAGACCGTCTGATGAACTATGTTATAGAACACCTCCTTATAGCTAAGTCAGAAACGTCGACAGTGAACAAGATATGCGCTGTTAACGACAGGTGCACAAACGTTGCCGTTTTTACGAAGACATCTTTACACTTTTTTAATGCGTTTTCGGCCTCTGCCATCCAAACCACTGATATCATGTCCTTTTTGTAAGCGTCTTTAAGAACTCGAATTGTGGTGCTTGAGTTAATGCTGCTTTAGGTACAAAACTCCTATAAAAATTTATTATTGCCAAAAATCTTAATTCTTGGATAGTTTTCGGTTAAGGGTAGTTAGTCATTGCTACAACTTTGTCTTCCCACGGTTGTCTGATGATAGAAGCAGATGCATAAGTTGCGGTCCAATATTGAACAGGAATAGCTTCCTGAGTGCCTGTTGCGATTTGCAGTCCAACGTTTGTTTACTTTCAGTTGCTCCACTAATGGTTTCAACTCCTCTATTTGTATTTTGTGTCTTGTGTCTGGAGCACCATGGCCAAATACAGGCGTTGGACAAAATAATATAAACACCTGTTAAAAGAGAATTTTGTTTTATTAATAGGACGTTGGTCCTCTTTTTGCATGAATTACAGCTTGTATCCGACGTGGAATTGACAAATACAAATCACGTACAATATCGGAGCTTACAATTCTGATGATTGCGAGATCGACGCTTCGACCTGGCTAAAGACCGTCGTGTTCACTAATGGTGACTGGGGCACGTTAAATAGGTCGTGGTCACAATGTCCCCCATGTTCCCATACCAAATCAATACCTCTGGGGGTACCTGATCAGGGGGTTATCGGCCTCTGATTGGGATCTAAATTACGATATGTGTGAGTGAATGGATGTATGAAAGGGACCTTCCTGTAAAACGGATGTGTCATGTATGTCGAGCAAAGTCGTACTTCCTCCCAATGGGGCTCAATAACATGGAAGGCGCACCCCCCTCGCCTCTTGCCGTCTTCGACGGGCCTGGCACTCCTCTGGTCTGCCAGTGTAGGCATAAGAAACAACAAACAAAACAACGTACAATATTCAGAGGTATACGTTCCCACTCAAATTGCAAAAAAGTCCCTAATTCAGAAAGTGGCCTTGAAGAGGGGAATCGACAGCGCAGCTTGTTTTCCAAAATACCCCACAAATGTTCAATTACATTGAGATCAAGGGACTGAGGGGGCCAGATGAGGTGCTCTATTTCATCGTCGAATTCATAAAACCAGTCTCGGGCAATTAGACAGATGTGAATGGGGTCATTATCATCTTGGAAGACTGGTCGTTTATCAGGAAACACAGTTTGCACCATTGGGTGAAGATGGTCGGCCAGAAGACTGACATAATGCTCTCCTGTAACACGGACATTCAGAACAACAAGTGGGCCAAGGCCACGATGTGATATCGCACCCCAGATCATCACTGAACAGCCGCATGCTTAACCGTAGGCCGAAGACAGTCCACTTGATAGGCTTCTGGTGGCGTTACAGGTCCATTTGTCGGATATAATGTGAACGACGATTCGTCTGACCATATTACATTCTGCCATTGTTGTTGTATCCAATTTTTATGCTCGCGATACCATATTTGTCGCTTTAAGACATTGCATAGTGTAATCAATGGTTTTGAAATAGCCGCTCTACCATATATACGTGCCATTTGCAGTTCACGCCGGATAGGTTTTGATAAAACTGCTTCCTGTAGATGTGTGTTCCAGCAAGACGGGCCACAACAACCATGCCTCTTTCGAAATCAGACAGGTCAGCCATGACGCTATTTTAACACAGAAATATATTTCGCATCAGACTTCTATCAATGCTATAGTAGACTGATGTGTGTACTTTCTCATCCGCTAGGTGGCACCCTTCACCGCTACAGGGCAGGAGTATATGAGAAGTTCTTTCGAGTGCTAATTTTTCACAAGTGTTCATATTATTTTGTCCAACCCCTGTATGTATCTTGAGTCATAAAACCCTAAAATCAACCAACAACCACTTTATTAAAGACATCTGCGGTAAATAAAATTTATTTTGCTTGGTTGTAAATAAGCAAATATCTAGAAGTATTAATCATATACAAAGTATCCAGTTTTCGAAAACTCAAAATGGTTCTATTAAATTCCGTGTTAAAATTTTATATTTACGTAAAATTTCTTAATGTTAATTTTTTTTAATTTATCTAAATGAATTTAAAATAAAGATTTGTAACGCATTCATTTTTTGTTCAGTTCTGCCAGTTTTCACATGAATGTCGACGAGCAATGGGTCTACATTTACAAAACAATTGTAAGTATAAATTGATCATTTGGTCTATTTTTTGTAATATGTATTTGTAACATCAAAATGATGATACTATGATAGTTTGTATTCTTGTGACAATACGAAAGAAATACTTTTGGATAGACCAGTTAAGTCAAAATGATGATTACTTAACTTATTTCACCTACCTACCTCTCCCCCTCTCTTTTTCTCACTCTCTTTCTCTTCTCATACTTTTCCCAGTGCTCCTAAATCTATTTCCCCTTCTCTCGCTCTTTATCTTCTTCTCTCTTTCTCTGCATTCCCTTTCTTCCTTCTCTCTTTCTTTTCCTTTTGATCTTTCTCTTCCATACTCTTATTCTGTTTCTCATCCTTTCTTTCACTCTCTCTCTCTCTCTCGACACTCTTTCTCTTCCCCATTTTTTATATATCCCTGCTCTTCTATCCCCTCTCTATTTCTCTCTCCCTTTTCCTTATATTTTTAACTCTCCCTCTCTCTCTCTCTTTCGCTTTCCCTCCATTCTTAATTTCGATATATTTCCCCTTCCTTTCACTCTCTGATTTAATCTCTCCTTCGTTCTTTCTCTTCTCCTCTCTTTCGCTCTTCCTTTTCTTCCTCTCCCATCTCTCTATTGATCTATATTCTCTCTACTTCCCTTCTTTTCATTATCTCTCTCATTATCTACCACACTCTCATTCGCAATTTCCCGATCTGTAGCTCTACTGCGACGTTAATTAAAAATACTTACCTTCTCCTTTCCTTCCTCTCTCTATCGTTCTCTCCTTACCTTTCCTTCTCTTTCAAGCTCTCTTTTTTCTTACCTTTTCCTTGCCTCTCTCTCTGTGTACATTATATATTTGAAAGTAATAGTTTTCTTTTATTTCAGAAAAGCACATTTATTTCATCCGAGGAGGTGAGTTCATTATTGTAGAAATACACTGTTTTCCACTTCTTAAAAGAAAGCCTTAGTAACATGTATGTCACCGATTATTTACAACTTCGTTAACAGCAATAATAAAGAAATGTGTTATTTGGTAAAGCTTCTGAATAATTTGTAAGTTACATGAAATAGCAATCCCGCTTCTAACATCTGCTTTAAACATTCTTAGTTGATTATACGTATTGCTAGCTTTCATAACAATGATAAGATTCATAAATGGATTTCATACCTCTGAATGAAATAAAATTATTTAAGCTTATGTAATCGAATTTCTTCTACCTTTACTGCCGTCAGTTCTTATTTCAAATAAAATACATAAATAAGAGCACTTATGAATCATGTTACCAGAATCAGATTAAGAACGTCTGCTTCGATTTCATCTAATATACTAAATCAGTAACAATTCCGCATTTTTTGACACTTTACCATATTTAACTCATATTGTCTTTTCTGCACTGGTTTTAACCTTCCACATTTCTAATTATTTTCTGTAATCAGACTGCTGAATAGTTTCGTAAGTGTGTCAAAATTCTTCCGTGTAGTTTTAGTAATATTATGCAGCTCCATAACTTAGATTAAGCATATTTAATGTAAGCGGCAAAATTTCCTAATGAATCTGGTAAAGATCGATTTTATATTACTTGTATCCATTGTTACTCCCCAAGAAACAAATGCTATTGATTTCTGTGCAACGTACGTTGGTAAAATATATAGAAAGATGTTCTATTTTACACCCGGATCTATTACATTTAAGCAAGAAAAGGCATTTTACGTTTAATTTATACAGAAGGAGAATTGGGCGCTGCACCAATAGCCTTTAGCTATTATTCATTTCTACATAGCTATTTAAATTTGTATCATTGTAAATATATTTATATATATATTTATTTATTTACATACGTAAATAAATATATCATTTATGTACACAAATTAAAAGCAGGGGTATTCAACCAGAAAACGAAAGTTATAATTAACCATGCAAGCGCGCTGAAAGCTGCAGACATAGCATGGTAAACAATATAATTTCTAAAACAAGAGGAAATTCAAAAAAATAAAAACCAAAAGGAATTTATTGAAAATGAAAGTGTTGGTGGATCAGGGTACATCAGGAAGGTGCCTGACCTATACATCACTATATATATATATATATATATATATATATATATATATATATATATATATATATATATTAGAGAAATATCTTAAAATGATTCCATTTATCGTTGTTGTAACGATTTTCAGTTCATATTACTTTGTTTAGATTAATTATTTTTCTTCTTTAGTCCTTCGTTATCCGACAGAAAGGAGTGAGTATTATTAAACAGATTTTTATTTATTTACTTATTTTAATATGAATGGAATGAAGTGTTTTTTTCTAATAATTCTTTCGTTCAATTTTAATTATATATTCATTTTCTGTTTAATATTTCGCAAAAGCAATAACTTTCTTGTTTGTCTAAGCATATAATAGTTAGACGTATTAAAGTTAATAGAATAGATTATCCCTCCAAGGGTTTCCATAAATCCACCTTGCAATCTGCAGTTTAACTCAATGACATAAAACCAATTTATGCCTGCTTGATGAATAGAATATTTCCGAAATATTCTATTCTAAGGAAAGGACTAATACAATGCTTCAAAAGGATTATATTCCAAAGAAAGGAGCAATAAATTATTCCAAAGGATTCTGTTCCAAAGGAAGAACCGATAAATATTTCCAAAAGAACTATATTCCGAGGAAAGGACTAATCCAATTTTTACTAAGGATTTTATTCTAACGATGGAACCAATAGGGATTATTTCTAAGGGATACTATTCTAAGTGAAAGGCCAACAGAATATTTCTAAAGGATGAAAAATCCAAGGATTCTTTCAAACTATAAATGTAGCTATTTATTCATTACGCGTGGGGTAAAACTATTACTACATTACTCTAAAATCTGGACACGCTCCGACGATTAATTATTCACGAAATATAAGAAATATCTTTATATATAATGCTCCTACGTGGCACACAAAAAAGACGTTATTTTTATCGCTTTTTGGTAACTCTACTATTGTTTACGCGACACCTCGCGCCTCAATTGAATTTATAGCGTTATTCTGGCCATTTTTGGGGACAACAATTATAGTTCAACAAAACGCTTGCACTACAACTTTCGACAACAAACTGAATAAAAATGTGTATGGGCGCCTCGAATGCTGGGGAAATGTACACACAAACTACATGCTGGGCATTCGATTTCCAAAGCAGCTCTCACATTTCGAGTCAAAATTTGATCGAAAGTTTCATTTTTATTCATAATTGTTCGAGTTTTGATTCTAGAGGTACTGTATAACTTTTCTGTAATACAGGAAAGACCAGGACAAATACCTAAACTTAACTAATCACTACACGTTTAAACGTGCACATAAAAAGCTTTAGGGAAGTCGACGACAAATGCCAATAATTAATCACTTCACGTTTAAACGTGCTTTTAAGAAAATACACAGTTAAAACACATGCAATCAAAAATTTTAAATAAAACCAACATAAATGCAAAGATTAAATTTTAAATTAGTATTCTCACAGAATCAACACACAAATACATTTAAATAAACTATTCAGAAAAATAATAAATTCATAGATAAAATGAGAAGGTAGAAATAGTAGTAGGATAGTATGAGAAGGTAGAAATAGTAGTAGGATAGTAGGTAGCATAGATAAATGATGGGATGAAAATATGTAAAAGTCTGGGAGACCATATCACTCAGTGTCTAAACCAGAGTTCACGCCACTTTTTCAGCTGTGGCGGAGCGAACTTTCCTGAACCAGTCAGAGATTGCTTGCTCTTAGTGGCGTTATATAGCCTTTTTAATTTGTTTCGTGTTGAATTTCAGAATTTGTGTTCTTGTTCCTCAGAAATATCAAGAATTCTTTAACTGTCTTTATAATTGTAATTCAGGAAATATGTCGCCATCGCATTCTGTATTATTTGGAGCGTAAGGGAAAAAGAGTTTTATGTTTATGTTTCTAGTTATTCAAGAACCGAATACATGCAAATTTCTATCTCCCCGAATAGTAATATATATGTGTTGGTGGATTTTAAGAGTTTAGTTTTGTGAATCGGTTATTCAGATTGGGTTGTATGTGTGCGTGTTTGCGTTCCAGCGCGTGTGTATGTGCATGTGTGTGGATGTGAGAGAGTGGGACTAAGTGATATATGAGTTGTTCTTGTATAATGTTCTGGAGAAGTTCGGTATTCTCGATATGCGAACATTTTCGAATGTTGGTTGATAAGTAGAATTAATTTGTAAGTCTACAGACGAACACGTAGTAGTTCACATCGTTCACTCCACCACACGAACAGAGGGCATTTTGTTTAATTTATTATTTATTTTAAATCTATTTAGATACTATAGAACTGGTGAGGTGCTTACAAACTTAAAAGGTATTCTAACTTATTCATTCCAAGGGACTAGTATCAGTAAAAAACAATAAATCAATTACAATGCGATCGCCCATTAACTGAATTTCACACAAAGTGATGAATAAATAAAACGGTTTAGTGAAATGTAAATTTGTATTTGAAAAATACTGGAACGGCTTTCAATATCACATCAACCTTGTAATGAAATAGACGGAATCTACGTGCAACTTCATGCGATTTATTCCGATGGTTTTATGAGTTTGAAACACGATCTAAACAAAGACACGTGGAGGATGATGCACCTTAAATTTGTCAAAGCGACAAAGGTCGTCATGTTTGAGTGGTGATGACGTATCGAGAGTTAGATGCAAAGCTCAGGTGTTGACCACGTCATCTGAGTGTGGTACAAAAATTCCGTGGTTCTTTTCTCGTATTTTCCCCTTCGAAATAGATCCCAAGAAGTCGCTAGTAGTAATGTGTTGCTCCAGTGAGACGTTAATTCAATTAACTAGCTACCGCTATAGTTTGGGTCTGTAACTGAAAATTTATATATTTTGAATTTATAAATTAAAGACAGAAATTCATACTTATTTAATGCTATAAATATTTTTAAGTATATTTATTTTTAATAACATGGTTTAATAACATTTGATTTCAGTACGATTGTTTGAATCAAAAAATGTTCTCAAGGCAGTAAGTATCATATTAAAACCTATTATGCATGCATACGTTTTTCATTCAATTTTTATTATAACTCAGTCCAATAATTAATTGACTAGAGAAATTAATTTTTTTTCATTTACAACTTCATGTAAAACAATTGTATATTATCATTAGCAAAACTGATCAGATTGTTATCGACGAGATATCTCGTCATTAGAAAAAAACTGACCAGATCTAGATCTAGTCATAAAGAAATTGGTAATACCTTGATAACGAGATATATCATCATTAGAAGAATTTGCCAGGTCTTGATGTAGGATATATCCCGTCGAAAATTGGAGTGTTATCTCTGTTCTTGAGAACAGGCTGTTATTTTGCACTTAATCGGTGATGCTCTACAACTTTGTAAATCACTTTTCTCCTTATATTGTATAGTTTTCGAGGCAGTAGCGCTGATTTCCGATTTTTTTCAGAACTAGAGCTAAGAGGTTTGTTCTATCTTGTAACACATAGTCGTTTTACTGTTGGGTCTTAATTTGGCAAAGATCAATTGCTCAGTATTAATCTAAAAAGAAATGTTCGTGTATGAGACCACGACAGTTGGAATAGTAACCGTATAGTGGAATTTTAATTAAATTTAGTAAATGGTATTCACTCATCACTGCTCATAATCAATTATGAGATGAGATACGTCGATATATTTGATACAAATGTTTTTTATAACACTAAAGAAGCAAGGCGGTGTTCTCAACCTATGATGTATAGGGTGAAGAAGAAAACTCAAAAGTAACAGTGAACAAACAACATTTTATTTAGGGATTTAAAAAGATACTAAGTAAAAAGCACTTCAATGAAAAGAAGGAACAATACAAGAAAACAAGTATAAACAAAAGTGACTCTGACGGAGATTTGGACGCAATGAAAAAAAGGAGAGTTAAATTAAGTTACAATATTAAAGTGCCCAGGACATTTTTGTCGAAGAGATACTGTACTCCTGTCTCGAGACAAGAAAAAGAAATTAAAAAAGAATGGAAATCCTTATTAATCGAAATATTTTTTTAATGGAGGTCTTCGGTCATGGTCGGGTACACCTCCAAAAAAACCAAGAGAAGTCCATGGATGTAATTCACTACCCGCACAACTGGGGAAGCGATATTTTTTCTTTGCGCCAGGCAAGTGGTGACATTGTTAATCTCCGATTGGTTCTCTCCGGGCTCAAGAATACACTAAAGGTTGAGCGGGAAGATTTCGAAGAAGGAAGAACGCCTGCTCGTTGTTTTCGGCCACCATTAAAGGACAAGAAATCCTTTTTCGCTCTGACGGGGTGTGAGGGGCATAAAGCATTGGTTTTATAGTCCGGGTATCATATGGTTGGCTTGATGTGTTATTTGCACATCATAACAATGTCCCTATACATTACTTTCATAACTGTAGCTATCTGCGTTCAGCAAAAAAATGTGTTTGGAACTAATATTTATCCGGGTTTGCCTTGTTTCTGAAAACAGATCTTTGATAAAAGAAGCTATTTCATGAAAATTTACCTTCCTTTTGACTATTTAATGAGAAAAATTTTGATTTTAGCTGAGATCTATATTTTGTCACTTATTTTGATTAGCCTTTTAATTAAATTGCTAAAAGGGAGTCTAATATATATCGATCAAGTGTCAATAGTACTTGATAAAATTGTACGAGAAAATAAGCTCATATAGATCTGCTTACTGATGAAAATTATGTTCTCAGGATAATAATGTTACTAAACATACCTAATGTTACTATAAATATCCTTAATCGTAAATATAAAAATTTCACTACAAACTTCACTGCTTTAAACGTAATATTTCTCATGGAAACAAAATGTACAATCTTTCAATCTCATGATCGACTGTAGATTCGTTAGAATAAATAACACTGGAATAAATGTTCTCACAAAAGAAAAATAATGCGGTTAATAAACTCTCTTAAGCGTCTGACAACGTTTGTTTATAATTTTTTGCACGAGTTTCTTTCTTATTTGAAGGTGTCAGACTGTAAACATTGAATTGGATTTCGACGAATACGAAGTGACGAATATGACGTACAATCCTAAATTTGAAGTAAGTATAAGTACAGCAGTTTATTTTAAATTTTTCTTTGTTCTTTTATCGACATCTTTTCCCTTGAACTTGGAACTGTCATTGTAGAAAAATTTTCTCCCCCCCCCTCACACTACAATGTCTTAGTGCGGTTTAATTAGTCGAGTAAATTATCGGTCAATTTTGTCATACGAGACGTGCTGAACAAAGGCTACTTTAAACATGGATTAATTTATGAACAATTATCTTCTTTAAATTTTACTAAGGCATTTAATTTAATACACTCGGATTAAAGTTTTGGATATAATGATAATAAAAATCTATTACACATACATTTTTTAGGACTACTGTCAGTTCAAAACACTTTTTTAAGTTGTTATATTGTTATGATGACAAATGGTTTGGTAATCTTTGGTATTAAACTTTAGCTCTCTAAAATATTATATAATTTTAAAGCTGTAGTGCACCAAATGTTGTACACCCTAATTTTGGAGATACATTATTTGATGTTTATTAAATAATATAGTGCAAACTCTAGGATAAAACTCAACGTTTGGTAAAAACAAAAAGCACAATTTTATGAAATAAGTTATACATAGATTATATGGTTATTTATTTGAACAATCATTATAATACTACCATGCAAAAAAATGTAATTAAAAACAAATATGTAAACATTACTGCCAATGCAAAACTAAATAATCCTATGACATGTAGTCGTCAAAAGAAAAAACGAATCACACGACCGCAATTGCTCAATTTACATCACGGAACAAAACGGAAGGTAGCAATCGATAGGGATTAATAATTTCTACAAATATCAATATTTTAAATTTGTCTAAAGGGACGTCTTGATATTAAATTGGGTGCTTGCTCCAATAGTTCCAATAAGAACCCCCATCTTTTATCACAAATTTGGATTCTACACACAATTTCAGGCGGATTTGATGAAAATTTAACGTAAATGGCATAAAAAAACGGCATTTGTGAACAATCCCCAATAACGATGATAATCATCTAATTTTGCTAACAGTCTCAATGCGCTACTAATTATGCACACGATGAGCTGGAATTTGGAATTCCGATGTTTCAGTATAATTTGAATCACATGGTGTCAAAATTTGACCATGTTTCTATTCATAATTTTTATGAATATTAATTTCATAATTGATAAAAAAATAGTACATTTAGTTTGATAATTAAAATGTTTAAATATAGTGTTTGGGTTTTTGGGTAGCAAAGGATGAAAAAACAATTTCCAAGAAAAATTAATGTTTGTAGCAAGTATAACAAAAAACGTGAAACAGCAATATAAAATGAGGAGATCTAATTTTAAAACACATATAAATCGGTGAGAAATCCAATAAAATTGATGAATTATTTTTTATTTCCGCATGAAATTGTATGTAGAATCCAAGTTTGTGATAAAAGATGGGGGTACGTATTGAAATTATCATAGCAGGCATTCAATTTAATATGAATACGGCCCCTTAGACAATTTTAACTATTGATATTTGTAGAAAACATTCATCCATATCGATTTGCTCTGCGATGTAAACTGTGCAATTGCGATGGGGTGAGTCGTGTTTTATTTTGACATCTGTACATGTACTTCCTATGACATGTAGTTTTCAAAATATATCACACTAGCAAAAATACCCGGCTTTGCTCGGGTTGAATTAATAACATGTTGATTGAAAAGTCATCCTCAAATTTTTTTTCATAAAAGAATGTTAGCATCATTTAAGTGTACGGGAAAAAAATATAATACCAATTTAACTTCTCTATCGCTTCTACAGTTTACTTCGGACGCAAATATGCATATATGTTGTATCCAACCATATACACCATTTCATATTCGTCACACTTCTGCTGAAGTTGATTTTAAGTTTTCGAGTGATTACGAATATTCCCGTGCATTCAATTTCAGTAAAAATGGCGAAATTTCGGTGGATAGTTTCGCATTTAGTTTTTATATGAATATGTTTTCATTGTGTCATTCTTTCACCTAGTATGCGATATTTTTGAATTTCATCATCAATATGCGAAGACGGTAAGTTAAATTGTTACAGCATTCGTTACTAATTTAGTTTGAAGCAACAGCAATTTTTCTTGAAAATTCCAGCAGGTGGAATAACGGAACTTCTGTTAGATGTATAAAGCAGAGTTGACGCTTGTCTGTTCTCTACACTAATCCAGCTTTTGACCAATCCACACATTTGGTACACTTATATTTTAAAACCCTGCGGATATGATGGGCTACATATTAACCCGCGTTCTATTTGTTAAAGGTGGCTAAAAATTTACGGCATTCGTGACTAATTTAATTTGAAGTAAACTCACTTATCCCAGAAAATTCCATTCATTGGCATGTGGAATAACAGAGCTTTTGTTATAAATACATGTCATCAGAGTAGACAAATTAAACCCAATCGTTAACAATTTTTGAATAAACAGAAGGTTGATTTTACAGCGCTTTTACAAAAAGAAAATCACTTTCAACGACCGATTTTCATGCATCTAAGTTGCGTAAGAACAGCTTCAATAAATATAGTAAGAAACCTCGACTTTCTGTCTCTTAAGACATAAAATTTCAATTTTTCAAAATTACTTAATCTGATACTATTCTAAGATCAACAAAGTTTTGTTAAAAATTCCCTTTTCTCCAACACATATACAGTTTTAAATTGAACCCTTATGATGCTTTTTAAGATCAGAAATTTGGTTGCTAAATGGAAAGCACGTATCTATTTAGAATGGTAGATGTAGTTACTTGACTATGGAGTACAGCTTTCAATAACGTCCATGAAACACGAAAAACAAATGAAATTTAGTTTATTTTAATCATCTTTCAATGAAAAGCTATATCAAAATTTTGAAATATATTCTTAACTACAAAGTATGACTACCTGTTTTAATTTAACGTAACCCATCTTGTTTTAAAGTTATTTTTGAAATGTTTCATGTCATTTTAAAATAACAAATTACACACACTTGAAAAATATTTTCATTCGTAAATTTTATTTTTTTTATTTACACACTATTACGTATTCAACCAAAGATTTAAAGAAATTTGGTGGAAATATACATATACCACCACGAACGTACCCATGTCTAGTGATATTTTGCAGGAAATAAATAAATAAAATCCAACTCCTAAATAATATTTCTGGTATAGGTAATATACCGGAACACATAATGCAAACAGAAACAATATTCCGATCCTTAAAAAAGGCAGAATTCTGAAAAAAGTGTCTGTTCTAGCGTGTTGAATTTCGACTTCCTGAACATATTCTGAAGTAAAACAATTCGACAAAAAACTTGAACAATATTGGTGAAGACAATGATTTATAAGAAAAAAAGAACACATATTTATAATACTTGGGAATTCTCAAATATGATCGCAACCATATCGTTTTCAACTCAAATACCCTAAAAAGAATTATAAATCAAATTAAAAAAATTAAACATTAATTCTGAGTTTGCCAGGTACCGAGTAGCAAAATTAGGATTTTATGATCAATGAGTTTATCGTTTGGGCTTTTCGTACTCCATTATAAAATTTAAGTAAATATGAAATTAAATGTTCTAAATATTCTTTCTTCATCAATCAAATATTTATAAATATTATTTTCACTATGGGAAGAAGTAAAAATTCAGTTCAAACATGAACATAATAATTTAATTTGTTTTAAGAAAATTGTTTTTCGATCAACACTGGTAAAGCAATCTGAAATGCGTACAGCAATCGTTTTATACTCAATGTATTTCTATGGCGATTTCAAATTGCTTTTGGCTTAGGCCTTAGATCAATTTTAGGCCTCTTAGGATTCGAATTTTTCAAAATCCTTTCTTAATGCACCCCTACGGTATAAGAAGAATCACCCTGCAAAATTTCAGGTTCCTAGGACTTGTAGTTCTTGAGATACAGTGATGAGTCAGTGAGTGAGTGAGTGGTATTTTAGTTTTATATATATAGATAGATAAAAGAGATTAATTTTTTTAAACCAGAGATTATAAATCCATATATATTCCATTAGATATCCTTAATAACCTTAAAAAATATAATTTTGAACCACGGTAAGATTGAAAGGTGATACCTCAGCTCGCTGATACACCCATAGGTGTGAAATATGAGTAGTCAGGGCTTTGTTATTTAGAGGAGCTTCAAAAAGTGCGACCAGCAAAGGTTGACTAGTAGTCACATGACTTCTCTGTGAAAAATTACCGTGGTTGGCTACGTTGGCATCTTATCGCCTCGTTTGGAGATATACCATCTTATGACAGGGCAGTTGTGTGAATTCTCATCTCTAATATTTTATAAAAGGAAGTGTTTCTCTGTGTGTCTACATGCAGTGTCCTGACGAATCTATGACACTTATAATAATGATAATTGTTCATCCTCCGTTCTTCTTTTCGGGAATATGACGTCATAGCTTCCTCGACTGAATATAGGAAAGAAGTGTAGAATTCCAAGTTTTCGTCCTATTTATTCTTCTTAACTGATTGCTGATTGTAGCATACTTTGATGTACGTTGTTGATTAGTATTCCGCTCTTGCAAACAATTTCAACTTTGTCACGGGCAAAGACTATTTGAGGTTTTCTAGCTTCACGAACATTAAAAATAGAAAGATTATTTCAACGGATTCGAAATCTCCGGAAAACTTTACACCATATCCATACCTTAAATGTGATTTTCTTGAAATATATAATTTTTTAATTGTTATCCGTGTCATTCGGGTGGGAATTGGACTCGTTCTTAAAAGTAATATTTTTTAATGTTTTCAGCATCAGTAAGATTAATGAGTCCAGCATCAATTTCTAAATTCTAATCTAAAATATGTTTTTAATTTATTGGCATTTATTTGTTACTAGCCTCTTTGAGGCCATCACGACGTTGACTGTGGTGTTGGTCTTCGAAGCAAACCAAAAGGGAATGCGTAGCAATCACCGGAAGTTGGCGAGCGTAAGCGAGTAGTAGTCGCACCTCATACCACGAAAAGAACTGTCACATGCAACACCGTGCTGATTTATGTAAAGTGGGGATAAAATGAGTAATTCGCTACTCTACTGTGTCGCCTGGACTAATCAAAAATGATGATTTCCTGGATGGACATTTCCTAATTAATTCTGAATCGAAAAGTTATATTAACAGCATGCATATATAATGGGATACACAGATTGCTATCCACACCTGCTGCAATCGATCCATGTTGTTCTGTATTTACGGTTAGATCATTGACATGAAACATAAGTAGATTAAGCATTGCTATTGAGAGGAGCTTCAAAACGTGATAACGTAACAATTCCCATTATTAAACAGGTCGACTAAGAGTCAGGCGATTGCTCTGTGAAGAATTGACTTGGCTGTACTATTTGGAATCGTATCGTCCAGTTTGGCAATATAACATCTTATGATTAAATAGATGCGTGAATGGACACTTATCTATTTTAAAATAATGCTGAAATCACCAAACACTAGTACAATGTAGCATTGACCAATCAGGCTATAAATGTTCGATTCCACCCGCACACAAAAGTACTCTAAGGTCACGTTACCACGTTACTATTACTTTGGTTACATGATCCTGAGCACATAAAAAATTTATCACTGCTCACTCTGTTTTTGTTTTCACGGACAACCTGAACAATACTTTATTGGTCAATCACTGTGACTGTTTGACCACTTCCAATTCACTATGCTGTAAATCGTTCCATTTCGTATTGTTTGTTGCTTCTCAGCTTGTCACACTATGGTGGTACGTATTGTTTATCTGTTTTATTTCAGAGTCTGGAGCTATTCAGCGTCATTGGAGGTTATATGGGCATGTACTTAGGAATATCACTCGTCGCAGTCTACGATTTCTTTGAAACGGCTTTGGGTGTTGCCTTTAAATTCATGAAAAAACCCAAGAACACCAAAATTAGGAAGATGCAAAAGAAGTTGCAAAACTCGTCCAAAGAACAAATGGCCAATTTTCAGTATCCTACGGAGTTCCGAAAAAGACCCGCGATGAAGTTTTCGTCAAGGGACAATTACTAATCCACTAAGAGAAATCAAAACGCAGATTGCATAGACTTTTACCAATACTCTCTAATTCAGCCTTCTGCACTCTTCGGGATATATCTGTTATAGTGGTTAGATTTTATTTCAAGAGTACATTAGTACATTACTTCTTAAAAATAAATAAACAAAGAACTTAGAAATATTTGTAAGTATAAAAGAATGATTGTTATGGCATCAAATCATTGGTTAGTGCCTCTAAAAATTAAATCCATTCAAAACTATTAGTTCGTTTTTCTAAATAATATCATTTGACTAACCAGAACACCTACAACTAAAATATTAAAAGAATTATTCAATTTCCTGTCGATAAATTAAAAAAAAAGCCAGCTCACTGTTGCTTAGAAACAGTAAAGAGTTTTGTTGTTAAGTGGCCGGTCGCAAGCAATTCTGCTGTAGACAGATAGCGCTAAGATAATAGCACTACTAGTCTAGTTAAACAAAGTATTTGAAAATTTTAACTTTTATGATTGGCAACACCTTCGGTTGCTAAATTAAAATTAAGAATTAAGTTTCCACTTGCGTCATTTTCCAATCTCATCCTGTCTTGTAGCTTTTTGTTTTGTGTTGTTTTAATAAATGTGTTGTCTCACTGAGACTCTTGTTTAAATTTGATTTTAACCTAAACCATTTTCATTCCGAATCTTTAAACATTCCTATATCATACAATTATCATACATTTTCAATTCTCAAGAACCCTCCTTGCTCTGTAAGAAATACAATTGGGGTCTTAAATAGAAAATATCAACCTGTACTTGGTGATGGTAAAATAGCTAAAGGATCATGCAGACCGCGAATCTGCTCGAACATTTGAAATATACTTCGACATTCAGAATTTCAAACACCTCTCTTACTGGTTTACATGATTATGTAATTGGTGAATGTTTAACCCTACTGGGGTTTACCTTCGCGTCGAACACCACCCTGATGCAAAAACATGTTCGATAGTGTCACCAGTTCTAGACAAGAAATAATTTGTTTTTCCTATTCCAACCTTCTATCCACTTGGACTATAGGGTAGTTTAGTCTCGACGAAATATATTCTCATAAGTAAAATTTACCAGTACTTGAACGAGATATCTCGTCGTTACAACTTGGAGGGTTAGTCTGTACACATCTATATTCGATTATCTTTTAAAAGTTGTATGTGATGCCGAGCTCCCTCTTGTTCCAGTTACCAGTTGATTCAACGATGTTTCAAGATTTCCATCTTATATGCATACAGTGAATACAAAATGCATTTGAACGCAAAGTCTTTTTCATAACTTTTCCGAAAGAAATTGCAAAAATTATTATATTTGATGTAGATTTACATCAGGAATTATAAGGGAATTTCTTAATTAATCATGAACCGAGTACAAATACATGAAATTCAAAAGACGTTCGAACGTATTTGCCCACCCTAGTATATACATAGAATGCCTGAAATATTTCCCCGTAATTCACTTTGTGTTGCATTAATTTCGCCTATCGTTTCCTTTTAACCAAAATCATTTTACAAAAGAATGTCAAACATTTTTTAAGTCTACGATTAATTGTTTTCTCTTAGAATCGTTACTGAGGGATTTCATGTGAAAAACCATTTTGAAAAAAGTTGTTGTACCATAGTCATGGATTTTTATTCAAATTTTTACCACACCTACAGAGCAGTAAAACTTATAAATCTCAATATTTTAAATACTTGGATTAATATTAGTTGAGATCAGAGAGTTAAAAGAATGGGGTTACAACTTCAAAACAATACGGCGATTCACTTTTTAGTCTATTCATTTATATATAAAGTGGAAACGTCACTATAAAAACAGTCATTTTGCAGGATTTTAGAAATATTTGATGTCTGAAACTTTGTAGAAGCATCAACTAACAGATATACTTTAATCTAACAAATTAGGAGATAAAAATATTGATATCTAAAAAATAAAAGCTATTCTAATGACAGCATAAATGTATTTCAAAACTGTGATCATCTTACAGTGCAAAGTTGAGCATACTGACTGTAAAAACATGTTCAAATTTGAATTTTTATAAAGTACTGATTCGAAACAGGCTCACACAATGTTTAGCCATCAATACAATACTAAATTATTATTCCTAAGTAATTTTGTAACGTTTTACTTATTTTATAACCTGATATTTTTGGGAAAGTTTATTGAGTACCGTTGAAGAAAAATTGTTTTTATTTACTCTAATTATTTTTTAAAAATACATTAACAAAATGCAGTGCGTTCTATGACATTTAATTGCGATTGATATGTTAAATGTATTTAAATATATGCTTGATGAAGATTGTTCAGAGTTATATTAAAATTGTAATGCTTTACAGTTTTTATTGAACTTAAAAATAAAAACATACTCATAACTTCAAATACTTTACACTAATATCCATTATTATGTATCATAAATATAAACTCAATATAATGCAAAATATATTACAGCTGACATTACTGAAATATTTAAATGTGTATACATATTTTTTAGAAACTTTATAGAAAATATAATCATGTATTTTAAATTGATAAATGAAATTAAAATTTTTAGGCACTAAACAAATTTGTAAGCCTACATGTCTTTAAAGATTAAAGAACTATGAGAACAATATTTCGTCACTTAGAGTGCAAAATGTCGTATGCCAAAAATTCTTCTATTTTTTCTTTTATTATTGCTATATATGCCATTTTTTTATTTCCACTAGGTGGCAAAATCTACTATGTCATCAGCTAATCCAATAAACGTTACAACCAAACATATATAACAAAACAGAATCATATCATAAGGAAAATTATTACTTGTTTTGCTCGTCTGAAAAATGAAAATTTTAGACCACAGGTGGGCAATCTGTAAAGCATTGGATAATTACAAGTGGCCCATTGCATCCTTGCGTTTACTTATTCTTTTTACTGTAGGTGCCACAACTGGATCCAACTTCTTGATTTCAGCACCAGAGTGTTCTCAGTTAAATTCACACAACTTACTTTCTCGTCAGTTCGTCGTAATATTTTTACAGTTTACTATTGATATTTTGTATGATACGACGTACGTACTTGGGATCTGTTTATTCTTTTTCAACATTTAGAGTTTTACACTCCTGTTTATTAAACTCCTGATTTTTCATCACAGTGCAAAAGAAAAGTAGCAAAAGAAGCGCATAAAGTAGTAATAGTAAGCGTTAATTGAATGAACAGTGGGGGAAATGAATTGTTATTTATAGCCAGTCCATCAGAAAAACCGTATTGCATTGTTTGTGAAAGCAGTGTTTCACATAATTGACAGTATAATAAATAAATAAATAAGACATCTTAATAGACACTACAACATACATCATCAGACTAACATAGAAGGGAAAATGAATCTCGTTCTTGGGTCTGAGTTACAGAAGGAATATGTGACTAACAAAATGAAGAAATGAGAAGACAAAATATTTTTGCTAAAGTTAGTTGTGATGACGTGGCGACGACAGAAGCGTACTATAAAATTGCTTTAACATTGGCGAAAAACAGAAACATTTTTCTGACGTAGAAGAAATTTTTAAGTCTTTTCTTCAAATATTTGCTCACCATCTTGGTATTAATGGCAATGAAAGGTATGTACTGAAGAACTCTCTGAGGAATGTATTTCAATAAATGGAAATTGCTGTCCATTCTTTTCTCTATTTTTGGATGAATCAACGGAAATATGTGACGGAGCCTAGTTGCGAATTTTCGTAAGATTTGATCATAATTATTATGTCTGAAGAACGTGCCAGTCTATAGTCATTTCATGGTAAAACAAGAGGATTAAATATATTTGTAAAAGAAAAATCATGCGAGGAAAATCTTAAATTATATTATAGTAAACTCATTAATGTGTGAACTAATGGAGCGCCGTCAACGATAAGAAAAGTCAATGGCACTACAAATGTGCGGTAAAATTTATTTAATCATCCTGTACTAAACTATTACTGCATTATACACCAAGAGGCACTACGTGGAAATATTTTTAAAATGAAGCCTATTATGTTTCCGGTATTGAAATGAGTGAATAAAATTAGAGCAAGAACATTAAACAGTCGAGAATTATAGAATATTGTGAATTGTTAGATATGGAATATCGTGAACTTGTTCTTCGTTGTGAGGTGCGCTGGCTTTCTAAAAAACATGTTCTGAATAGATTTTGTAAATTGAAAAATGCTGTTATAATTTTTTAAACAGAAAAAAATTGAACTACCTGAAAATTGTTAGTCGATAACAACTGGCTATTTGATTTGGCATTTTTAGTTGATGTTACCATCTCAATTATCAAAATTCGTACCTACAAAGCCAGGATAAATTAATTCCTAGTTTAGGAAATTGCATCAATTAATTTAACATTAAATTAAAACTTTTCATCTTAGAAAATCAGGATTTGAGACCTTATTTCACACTTTAAAGATCAGAGTAAATGTGTTGCGGATAGTAACAATTTGACCAAATATATTCAAAAAATCAATTTATATCAAAGGTCCTTTAAAAGTCATTTTCATGATTTGGCTATAGAGAAAACTGAATGCTTGAATTCATAAACCTGTTTTCACTTAGTGAACAAGTCGAAATGAAGATCAATGCTAACCATAATATCTTAACTTATTGATTTTAAAGCAAATTCACTATGGAAAAGGGAATTCATTGAGCTCTATTTTTAAGATCCAAATACATGATTGATTTCTGGCGTTTTGTACATTTTCCAGAACTAAGAAAACCCAATAAATATATATGTCGTTTCGGTGTGACAAACATATAAGAACAAGCATTTTCGTCCATGAAATTTGTTAAAAGCAATACGAGGTCGCGAATAATTGATTCAAATTTGAAGAATTATTTGCATCTCTCAGTAACAAATTTAGCACCAAACATTAAAAGACTAGGAAAGATTGAAATAGGCTCAAACGTTGCATTAATGGTAAGTAATATTTATGTGCTGCAATATATATATTGTTTTACATACAATAATTATATCATTTAAAAATGTTAATTATACCAATATGCATAGCTTAAGCTTGGGGAAAATTGTTTCAAAATTGCCAGAATTATGATGAAATTGTTAAGCTTTACAGTTTTATCTTCCTTAAAAATACTTATATTAACCCAAAATATATAGAATTAATATACATTATTATGTATCCTAAATATCGGCTCAATATAATATAAAATATATTACAGTTGACATTACTGAAATATTAAAAGCTGTACCAATATTTTTTATTAATTACAATCATGTTTTTTAAAATGATAAAATTTAATTAAAATTTCTGATCACTGAAAAAAACTGTAAGCATGCACAGATTAAAGAACTTTGTGATCAATATATTGATCGTATTATAGAGAAATTTTTACGACAATGTTGAATAAACAAATTAAGGCCATATTCATATTTATGATAAGAGTTCAAAGCATTATTATTAACATAATTCAATTTGTCTTCTAGAGATTGGAACAATAGTTCAATTAATTTAATTTCATCAGGAAGCAACAAGATCTTCTTGTTATAATTATTTGAGAAAATACGAACGTTGTTTTATGAGGAATCCATGTATCTAGAAAGTCTGGACACATTTAGAATGCTCCTGGTCCATACAGGTGCATCAAAATGATTTTGTAAACATTATATTACTGTCAGCAATCCCAAATCGTTCCAATTCAACAATTATTCCATACACACATTGTTCAAAACGTGTGATTAAATTATTGACTAGTCACGTAATTGGTCTGAGAAATAATTATTTAGTTGAATTAATTGGCATTTTACTACCTCGTTTTGTGATATAAGATGTTATGATAGGGTAGACATGTGAATACACATTTCTATAGAGCGGCTCCCTTTTTAGTGTATGACAAATACTATAAACACAACCCAATAACACACTTTTTCTGTCAGTACTCACTGAAATTCCTTCTTTAAAGCAACATCAAAACGTGACTCGTATGAAATAGACGACACTTCGGTTTTGCCATTCAATTCCTTTAAGCGCCAGAAGCGGGACGAACTTTGAATCACCCTAATTTCACAGCAATATAACATATCATTCATTGGTTTAGAACAGAAACTCGGTATCTGATAAAAAAAAAATTTGCAGCTAACTGTTCAATTACTGTTACTTTAAAGATTAAAAAATGAAAACTATAAGCTCTTTGGTAGTGTTATACACATTTTAAATAGATTTGTAATTTATAATGTACTTCTCATCATGAAAATAAGCGGTAGTGTCTCCGAAACAATGTCAGTTAATCTGCTCTAAGCCGAGTATATTATACTGGATAGGTAATACTCTAACGCTTATTAAAAATATAAAACAAACAGGACAAAGTGAGAGAGAGAGAGGGAAAATATGTAATGCAGTCATGCCCACATATAGCGAAGTCGCACGAAACACTGAAAATTATTCGTTATATCCGATATAATAAAAAATGGACTCACCCGCATGTTCTAAAGCAAAATAATTTTCACACGAAGACTAAAACTTTATTTCATATAAGTGGGAAAAAGTCTCTGAAACTTTCTTTTGAACAGTTGAATTTACAATGCAGTTGCATAATTCTTTTTCCAGTGCACTGAAATTATCACGACAGTCAATGTTATGCGATTCGAAGAAAGTACGCAAATTTTGAAGACTGTCCACGGCAGATTTTGATATCACTGGTTCTCTATTTACTTCAATTTCAATGTCTTCCTCTTTGGAATCATGATAAGTTTTTTTGTAACGTTTTGTAACTGCAATGATGTCATCGTCTGTTTTTTGTGTATCAATTTCTATGTTACAATTCCTAGCAACATAATCAACAAAAGTAACATCACAACGTCCTAAATTCTTTTTTTTCTGTAAATTTTTCCACAGGGAACTTTTTTCAGGTTCCGGCTCAGGAATAAAATATGAGTCTTCCAAATCCCTCTAAAACTTCTGTATGTTTCCAGCAGTTTTGGATGGTTTTATATTGAATCAAACGCCAGGCATCATCTAAAAATTGGCAAGCAATTTTAATGTCCGCAGAAAAATGCAGATCAGTTTCTACATTCAAAAGAACACGTCAAATAATCTGAGATATGTAATACACTTTCACGCATTTTATTATGCCCATATCTAAAGGCTGCAGTTTTGATGCAACACATTTTGATAAAAACTTTTACAAAACCTTCCCAAAGAACCAATCTGATTGCTATGTACTCTGCCTTTTAACATAACAAGACAAAATTACAACTGTCCTCCTCTATCGGGTTTACAACTCAAGTTTGAAACACGTGATTCTAGTAACCAATAAACAACCAACAATCCAAACCTCTTTTCCCACGTTTCTAGGAAATGTTTCTCTGTTGTCTCTGGTCCCTCTCGTTTTTGTCGTCCACAGATGAAAAAAAAGGGGGTGGGGAGTTGGTTCTATGCCTGAACACAAAACTTCGCAGCATCCGATATTCACGCTCCAATACTTCGTTATATACGATGTTTTTAACACTATTTAATATTGCAGTTCCAAAGGGATAGAAAATA
This sequence comes from Metellina segmentata, assembly GCA_947359465.1. Taxonomy (NCBI): domain Eukaryota; kingdom Metazoa; phylum Arthropoda; class Arachnida; order Araneae; family Tetragnathidae; genus Metellina; species Metellina segmentata. Next base: position 109,322,936 of record OX375877.1, on the reverse strand, counting down.
AGCCGTAATAACCGATATTTAATTGTATCCAAGCTCGCAATAAGTGGGCTCGATTCTAATTACGTTTTCCTTTTTTGTCAGTCTGTAATATTTTAGGTAGAAAGAGTAAGAGTAATGAAATATTATAAATTATATTTGTACAGAATAATAATATAAGAAAACCGAAACATTAGTGCAATGTAGGAGAAGGTTTTGTACCTTTGACCTACAGTGATAGTTAGTGTATTTGTTGAGTTAGTTTAAAACCAATCATAGTAGTTTGTTTATTTGCCTATAGAGATTTCTAGCTATGTAGTTGTTCTGGCTGATGAGAGTTGTAGAGTTTTACTGGGAAAAAAACTACTTTTCACCTATTAAATGTAAGTTTTTTGCTTTGAAGTAAGTGCTTGTCTAAACAAATGAACATTTCAAAGACGATCTTGTTCAACTGCAGTAAATCACACAAAGATTCATAATCGAAAAGATTTTGTTACCATAAGAACAACGATGCTCAAAAAGTTTTTTTAGATGAAGAGGAGACAGGTTTTTAGTTGAGTATATTAAAAAAAAACTTCTCATTTTCATAATGGCTGAACATTAAATGTCCAAATTTAAGCCTACCAGCTTGCTGAAGAAAATAACAAACCATATGACAAGTCATGGGAAGACAATAAAATGGCAGATAAGTACTGGTTACGTACTTTCCGAAAATATATACTAAGAAGTTGACTCTATGGAAACATGAGCTTCCCAACTCAAGTGTTAGTGGTGGTTCAGCTCACCTCAGATAGGAAAATTAACATTTGGTGTTACCTATCACAATTTATGTTGAATGAGTGATGTTGAAGTTCTAATTATGATTCACTTTTAGGGAGACTGTGGAAGGGCGACGTTTAAAAGTGATATGTTAGATTAAACTACGTCTATGACTGACCTATAAGACTCCAGTAGGCCGTGATAGTTCTATAAACTATTAAATTTACACTGTATTTTTGTTAACCTTCTTATGCTTAAATAAATATCCAATTACTCACATTTTTAATTTGATTTTGGCATGATTAAAAATAAATTATATAAGGAAGTGTGGTGAAGGCTTACCCTTCCCCACATGTTATAACTATTTTCCATTCCACCCCGATTTTTTGGAAAAAGAATGAGAGCAAGAATAAGATTCAGTGTATGGTTGTTTTTTCGATCCCATTCGCGGCTTCCTAACTACGAAAATCTAGTAAGTAGGATTGGTTTTCCCAGGCTTTCTACCTTTCTTGGAATTCTGGTTTGAGTGCTTTCTTGATTAGGGGGATAGCGACCCCCCATCCTTCACACGGTCCCATCACTACTTTGCCCACACTAATTGGACAAATGGTGACCGTCCAAGGTCAAATCCACCCCACTATAACCTTCAATGTGACACTTCTTAATTACCGGAAGATGTTGGCATGATTTGGCTCTCTTCTTCCTGAGGTTTTTGAACATTCCGTTGGGATAAAGGAATAACTTCGGTTCTCTTTCTCCTGCGTGCTATACGTAATTAGTTGGCGTTAATTTTCCCCTCACATTGGGGTGACCTTCGTTCGACTGGTTTTCTCTGCTAAGGAACCCCCCTTTTTTTTCGGTTAGAGAGACTCGACTCCTTGTGTTTGCGTCGGCTTTTTTCACCCAAAAACTTGTAATCTTCTCGTCTCCTTTTTGAGTAATAGAGATGAAACTCCTTGGATTCGCGGCGATTTTTTCACCCCAACAACTATGATCTTCTCGCCCCGTTTTAATCAGAGAGATTATACAGCTTTGCTTCGCTGCTCTGACATCACCCCAAAACTGCGATTTCTTAATTGTTCAATATTAAATGAACGCGTCTTCATCCATAATCGAGATGAGTGTGCAAAAATGTTACGACCTTCGATTTGACTTCACACTTTAAGGGTATCGATAATTGACGGTCCCCTTTGGTTCGCGTGCATCGCTAGTCCAACTTTGCTGTTCTGCGAGCCACGGAAATCTTCACCTCTTCCCCGTTAGATTACATGGAATACTCTTTGACTAATTAACGAAATCGACCACTTCCTCAAAGTCGTTCTTGGGTTCTCATAACCGACCCGATCCCCTGATGAAGAGCCACAGACACTTTGAGGGAACTAAGAACGTCTCTTCCATAACTCCAGAATCGAACTCGACCACAGTGACCAGCGGACCCTTAGAGGAAGAATAAAGAATATGTTGACTCTCCAATTTCTCGAATTTCCTTCATAGATTATTCCTCAATGTACAGGACATCACACTGCGTCAGCATCGAGGTGGCAAAAATCATATGGTAAGTCCACCTTTATAAATTATTCTTTCTAAACGACAGACATTTAATCGATTTTTCCTTAGCCTTTCACGAGCCAAATATGTTTATCAATTACGGCCAATTTATTATGTTCAGATAACCTATGTAGGAATTAGATCTCGAACCTGTTTTTCATTCAACTAACCTACTTCTTTTAACCCAATTTACACAACAAGTATTCTATACTTTCTTTAAAAAAAATAGGTAGAATAGTACATAAATTCCTGAAGTTTGATAAAACTTCATTCTTCATATTTAAAAATCAATAATACGCAAGTAAAAAATTAAAATGTCAAAAAAGTCCAAGGTACAACACTATCCTCTATATACACTCACTGCCATAAAAATTTGTGCACCAAGAAAAAGTCTTCAAAATGAAACGAAATTTTACACATATAAGTGCTACTTTAATGTAAGTAAGTGATTAGAAAATCAAAGAAAAAGGATCATAATTTTTGCAGAAAAAAGTACAAATGAACGGAAGTTTTACTACTCTGTTGGACCCCCTCTAGCGTGAATGCACAATGCGATACGAGCGGGCATTGAGGCACACAAGTTCCGTATGTTGCCCTGAGACATCTCGTTCCACAGTTACTGTAAACGCGCCTCTAGTTCGACCAAACTCATAGGGTATCTAACTTGCCGTCCCAAAGGATCCAAGATATGGTCGATTGGTGACAAATATGGGGATCGAGCAGGCCAGGGAAGAGTGGTAATGTGGCGGAGGCAGTCTTGTGACATCCTTGCTGTGTGTGGCCGAGCATTGTTTGTTGAAAAATGGCTACTGGGAGCCCTGCCATGAGTGGCATCACATGTGGCTGAATGATGTCATGACGTAACGATGGGCTGTCCATTGTGCCATGGATTAATATTACGGGCGACCATGTATCGTAAGCAATGGCACCCCATACCATCACACCAGCTGTGGGAGCGGTGTGTCGCTGTAAAGCGAAGGCATGATTGAGGCGTCCACCACGGGGCCTCTACACACAAACACGATTGTCATCATTGCTCAAATTGAATCTAGATTCGTCACTGAAGACGACTTGGTTCCATTCCGTTGCAGGCCAATCCCGTCGTGCGCGACACCACTCCAAAAGGAGATGTCAGTGGGTGGTTGTCATTGGCAGCACACGTAATGGGCGTCGCTATAACCAGATGTCCTTCAGTCAGGCACCTTTCGATTTTTCTGGAAGACACAGGGGCCGGTAGTGAAGATGCTGCCTGTGTCTGGATAGTGGCCAATGAGGCAGTTTGCTCTACTCGTGCGTTTTGTATCATGTGACGGTCTTCTCGACGACTTGTCTGTCGAGGGTGTCCAGAACCTGGTCACCGTGTAAATGACGTCTCTTCTGTCCACTGGTCCCAACACCTCCTCACAGTAAAATCGGAATGGCCTACTTGACGAGCTACTTGCCGAGCTGACCACCCAGCTTCCATCATCCCGATGATTCTTCCCCTCTCGAACTCTGACAGCTGCTCATATGGTCTTCGATAGCGGCGTAACTGCATGTCTACTTCAGCGTTTCCTTTGCAAAAGAATAAGTACACTCAAACAAGCATTGCTTTCCTGTTTTATACTCCAAGGAGAACTAAGTTCAACGCCCTCTAGTGGCATTACGCAATGTGCAATCACGCTGCATTTCTAATCATTTGCGTATCTGGCAGACATGTACCTTCATGCTAAGTTTCGTTACGATCCCACAATTATTTCTTGGTGCGCAAATTTTTATGGCAATGAGTGAGTTTATATTTCGTTAGATGGAATGCGCTTTTTAAATAGTACCAGACTGTTCTTGGGGGACGTGGTAGTATGGTTAGAAAATTAATGATTGATCGATTGGAGGGATGCGATTTAAAAACTCAGTCCTATCATAGACCATCGTGTACATGGGGTCTGCACGTTACATCTTTCGTGGCTTCAAATGTCATGTTTGAATGGTTTCGAATTTTGACACATGATCAGGTGTTATTCTAGTCACCTCACCGTTTTTCAAAATTACGAGGCATTGTCCTCTGATGTTTTCCTTCGGGATGGATCCCGGACCGTAGCCATCAGCCCAGAATGTTGTTCTAGTGTGACGTTAATTGTAATACCTACCTACATGCTTCATTTTTTAAGGAATATTTTCTTGACAATTTAAAAACTCTCTTTGGGTTGGAAAGCCTTGAAATTTTAAACATGTATACTTTAGAAAATGACATTTGCTCATGTTTTTTAAATAAATTATTTTGTGAGTACTAAGTAAGCAGTCACACTAAGGAATGTGACAAAAATATCATTTTACTTTTGAAATAAGAACAAACAGCCTAAATGCTACGAAATAAACAAATCAGAAGTTCAGTGAAGATTTTAGATACTTTAGCATATGGGTTTTTTACCAATTTATGATCTGCATTAATGATTTTTAAACGCTCAGATATATATATATATATATATATATATATATATATATATATATATATATATATATATATATATGTGTGTGTGTGTGTGTGTTTGCGCAATGTGTGTCCAGCCAAACCCATCCATTAAAACATTCGGGAAAAAGAGACTTCGATTTTTAAAAACTTTCGAAACTAAGTTAACTTGTATCAATAATCATAAGTCTCTTAGCTTCTTTTGAATTATAAAACAATGAGAATACGCGTTGAAGCTTTCTGAGAGTATAAGGTGCTGCCCACAGTTTTTCATTTTATTTTATTTCCATAACATTATATATCGGTAATGTGAGTCTCATAAGGTCCAAATCATTTAATTTTTGACCATTTCATAAAATATAATTTAACCTTTTGACTACGTCTATAGATATAACTGAAGCAATTCTTTCTTGACGCGATTCTTATAACTTTGAAGGTATAACATCTGTAAAGGCAGTTGTTTAAATTCTTTTTTTTTTGTCTCGATTCTTATTACTTTCAAGGTGCAACTATAGAAAATTTAAGTTAATGGCTAGGTTTTAGGCCGTAGTATAATTCTTTTTTGGCGCGATAAAGGTACAACTGCTGTACCGGCACTAGTCTAAAGGTTAACTAACGTGTGCTTTGATTTCACATAAGTTGGTCTTTTCTTTCAACAGAATTTCAATTCGTTCGAAGTAAGTTCTTTCAGCAATATTAAACGTTCCGTTTGTTATGGTATCAGGCCGTAAGCCGTATAAAACTACGGTGGTGTAAGTCCATTAAACATCGTTGCGAGATAAAGAGACTTTTGGTAGAATATTAGTTAGATAGCCAATGGACTTTATAATTGTATGCTGCCATCTAAATATATATATATATATATATATATATATATATATATATATATATATGTAAGAATACTAGACAACGGTAGTTGTCTACTAGTCTGGAAAGAACTCATTATAAGAGCAACGAGACTCGTAGGAGTCAGTTGCATTGTAGTAGGAATGCAAGGCAAGACTGTCAAGAGCCATTCACATTCCGGTATTCAGTTACGAGAAAATTAATAGAACAGACACTTTTTTCCCCTGGACGCCATTGAGAGCTGACGTATTTTTTCCGAGCAGAGACGACTGCTGCAGATAATGACGGAACTGTTTTAAAATATAACTCAACTGTACATAATAACTGTGGATATTAATTCATTAAATGTCAATGTGCTGTAAGATTCGAAGTCTTTAATATAGACCTTACGAAACAGAACAACACGAATCTTACAAAAAATGAGGGTTCGGCCGCGATGTGAAAAACCGTTGACGACCGCGACGATTCTCCTCCTTCGTACGAGGGTTCTTCGTTCCTTCCGCTCCAACTAAGGGTAGCGACGACAGATTAGCAGACCCCGAAAGCAGTGACGATTGAACCGGCCGGCGGAATGTTTTGACTCCCTATGCAAACCTGGACTTGTTTTTTAATCATCTGCAAGAACAGTTTCATGACTTCTCCTGACGTGGTGCTGATGATAGACTGAAACGACAAAAAAGAAAACGCGTAGACGAAAAAACGCGTAGACGCAAAAGACGAGTTGACGGAAAAGACGGATAGAAGGAACTTTCGAAACTGTGAGTACAGAATTTTGCTTTACTTGATGACATGGCATATTTAACTAAGGCCCGAAAAGCGGATTTGCTGACATTGATTGACGAATTTGGCCTGATAGTGCCAGCGAATCCCAAAGTAGCGCAGTGCTCGAAACTTATAATAGATTCTGAAAATTATGACGAGGAGATAACAAAAAATCTGTTGAGCGTTATTATAACTGAACGCGAAGAGAAAATTGAAGCCGAAAAACAAGCCCGCGAATTCGAATTAAGGAAACTCGAAATCGAAACTGCTAACGGACAAGGCAACAGTTATGGTAACATTACCAGCCTATACAATAACGATTTATTGAAATTGATTAACCGTTACGAGACGAATAAGGATATTAGCTGTTATTTAACTTTATTTGAAAGACAGATTAGTCGTATCGAAATACCAAAAACGGAATGGGTTACACATTTGTTGGGTTTACTCCCATTGGATTTGGCTAATCTTATCACGCGTGAGCCTGACGAAAAGGCTAATGACTATGAAAATGTCAAGAGATTATTGTTTAAACGTTTTAAATTAAATCCGGAACAATTTAGGCAAAATTTCCTTTCGCATAGAAAAGAAGCGTCTTCTACTTGGAATGACTTTGCTCATGATCTGAAAAATTTCTTTGAAGAATGGACGAGTGGGTTGGAAGTATCAAATTACCAAGACCTTAAAGAACTCATGATTATCGATCAACTAAAACGAAAAATACCCAATGACGTTCGAGACCATTTTATAGACGAGCTACCGAAAATAACGAAAATAGACCAACTCGTCAATAAATTAGACGAATATGAAGCGGCTCGATGTCATTTAAAAACCAATAGAGATTCGAAAACATCAGACGATAAATATAAGAAGCGTTTCAATAGGGATTTTGACAAATTAAAGCCTCGATCTTTCGTGCGCCCTGAACAAACTAACACCAATCATATAAAATGTTACAACTGCAATGAATATGGACATAAGTCGATAAATTGTGAAAAGAAAACTGAGGGTGTGAGATGCTTTAGACGTAAAAATTATGGACACAAGGCCGACGTGTGTCCCAAAAGAGATGTAAATAGAACTTTAATTAATAGCCCTTTTAATTATCGTACTAAGCTAAGAAAATATGTTGAAATGTGCGGAAAAAGATCTAATGCGCTAATCGACACAGGAAGTGATGTGTCAATGATAAAATATGAATTTTATGTTGAAATTGGATCCCCAAAATTGAGTTTTGATAATGTGACTTTAATGGGTATAGGAGGAGAACACATTTCTCCTCTAGGTTTCTTTTCTACTGAAATTATTATTGATGAATGCATTATTGTTACTGATGTTTATGTTTTAAAAAATTTAACTGATCATATTGTTCTTGGGTTCGATTGCATAAATAAGTTAAATCTTACTTTATCAGAGAGCGGAATTCATGTTTTGAGCAGACGCGATAATTTTCGAGTGAATTACGCAAGAATTGTTTATTTAGCGAACACTTCAGATTCAACTAAAATTCAAACCGAAACTCATCTCGAAGTAACTAATCGTCTGGAACCAAACACTAAGTTGGAGACAAAACGAACCATAGAAGAGGACGTTCCATTATACACTTATCACTATTGATTTCATAGGTCCGTTACCTTCAACATCTAAGAACTATCAGCATATCTTCACGGTAGTAGACGCATTCACAAAATTCACTTGGTTATATCCTACCAAATCTACGACATCAGGTGACGCAATAAATAAACTCAAACAACAACAAAATAGTTTTGGAAATCCTGCGAGGATAATCTCGGATAGAGGATCCGCTTTTACATCTAAAGAATTTACAGATTGTTGTTGCGAAAACGGGATTGAACACCTAAAAATCACAACAGGAATCCCAAGAGGCAATGGACAAGTAGAAAGAATGCACAAAACCCTGATTCCAGTGTTATCTAAACTTTCAATTGAAGAACCGATCAAATGGTTCAAACACGTTGACGCCGTACAAAGAATACTCAATAGTACAACCTCCAGAAGCACAAGATGGACACCCTTCGAACTTTTGACAGGTGTGAAAATGCGAAACATAGAAGATCTGAAGATAGTCCAGCTTTTAGAAGAAGAATATACTGAAGTTTTTCTAGAGAAGAGGAAGAAATTAAGAGACGATGCCAAAGAGAATATCCTAAAAATTCAGGAAGAGAATAAAAGAACGTATGATAAGAAGAGGAAGAAACCTCATCAATACAAAGAGGGCGATCTTATTGCTATTCAGCGGACTCAATTTGGCGTCGGAATGAAATTACGACCGAAATTCCTAGGACCATATCGAGTGAAGAAAGTGAAACCCCATGATCGCTATGACGTTGAGAAAGTTGGAAACCATGAAGGACCGAACTTGACGTCGACAGCAGCTGACCATATGAAGTCGTGGTTCAATAACTAATACTAAATCAATGTTTTCCCAGATACTGTTTTGTGTTTTTTTTTTTTTAGGTTTGTCGTGTTCCTTTCGAGGACGAAAGATCATCTGGATGGCCGGTTGTAGGAATACTAGACAACGGTAGTTGTCTGCTAGTCTGGAAAGAACTCATTATAAGAGCAACGAGACTGGTAGGAGTCAGTTGCATTGTAGTAGGAATGCAAGGCAAGACTGTCAAGAGCCATTCACATTCCGGTATTCAGTTACGAGAAAATTAATAGAACAGACACTTTTCCCCTGGACGCCATTGAGAGCTGACGTATTTTTTCCGAGCAGAGACGACTGCTGCAGATAATGACGGAACTGTTTTAAAATATAACTCAACTGTACATAATAACTGTGGATATTAATTCATTAAATGTCAATGTGCTGTAAGATTCGAAGTCTTTAATATAGACCTTACCAAACAGAACAACACGAATCTTACATATATATATATATATATATATATATATATATATATATATATATATATATATATATATATGTACTATGCCTTTTGGTAGATAAAGACACAATTTGATATAAAAACATTTAATTGAACATAAAAGGACTAAACATAAAAGAACTAAACATAACAGGACTAGACATAAAAGGACTAAACAAAAGTACTAAACATAGGAACGCGTGATCACAAAACAATTGTCATTTTTCACTGGAATAATCGCGCGGCAGCGATCTCATTCGGCGTGGTTTTGTCAATACAGTTACAGTTAATTATCGCACGGGCGGCGATCTTATTCTGCAGGAGTTACAGTTCAGAGGAAGTACATTTAATCTGAGGATACTCCTTCCGCGACACTCGGCAATTCTGACCGGTCAGACCCTCCTGACAGCAAGGAACCTGAAAATACAAAAGAGACAGAAAAAAATTGTTCGTAGTAGCAACATAGAGCAAAAGGCTCTAGAACGTCGTTTGTTGCTGAAGTGGTGGTTGAGCGTTGCTGTTCGTATTCAGAGCACACGAACACACCATCACCTGTGGTTGAGCTGTGAAAAAGAGTCGTCTTAACAGCTCTGGTTGTCGTCGTTCGTCCTGTGGATGTCATCGTTTGTCGTGTGGAGGTCGTCTTCTGTGAACAAAAGTTTGAGAATTAAAACAAACTGTTATGATTTGTGATCCGTCTTTGGGATTAAGCAGTTGCCCAAGCTTTCATGTTGTCGGCCGCCGTCGATGTGATGTGAGGACTTTCATGATATCCTATCTTCTTCACTTCGTACCAGTCACATGGATTCACGGCATTGACCTCGTAGGGGCCGAAGAATCGAAGAAGACGCGCAGCACTTTGTTAAGTCTTGCAAGACCTTCTTGTTCATTTTGCGCAGTCTAAATATATAATTATAGTGTTGTCAGCTAACAATTCACATAATACAGCATTTATAAAACACTGCAATATTCCGGAAATGGAACACAGACCAGAGGGAGCGACTAAAATTTCAAATTGTTCGTCATATGTCACAAAAGACGTATATTTGCGACTGGAAAATGCGATAGGTACATGAAAAAATTCATTTTTGAGGTCTTGTGTGGTATAAACCTTTGTGTTCTCTAGACCAGTGGTCCCCAACCCCCGGGCCGCGGACCGGTACCGGTCCGTGGATCAAATGGTACCGGGCCGCCGAAGGAACATTAAATTATTTCCATTTTATTTACTATGGTGTATTTCTCGGGTTTGTGAGGTTCTTATCTATGAAATGACCACTCAAATTAGGAGGTGGTAAATAAGAACTTGAAATTTGTTCTGTTACTAGAGCTTCAATTATGAATTCTGTATGTCTCTATTTTCCAATTGTGACAACTGTTTTCAAGTTGGCAGACAAAGTAGCTGCATTTATAACCAAACCTAAGTTGTGGGGACGGCGAGTGAATCTTTAGACATGTTTCAGACATTAGTGGGTATTTTAGGCGAGACTGAATATAAATATTCATTCTCTCAGTTGGTGCACGATCACCTGTCTTTGCTTTTAAAAGAGTTTGAGCGCTACTTCCCAACCACAAAAGACCCACGAACTAGTAAGGAATGGATCCGCGACCCATTTATCAACAAATCAGGCGAATCTAGCATGTCTGTGCAAGAAGAAGATCAACTGCTGGAGATTGCAAATGAAGGCGGCCTTAAAACTACGTTCGAGACAACAACTTTGCCGGTATTCTGGATTAAAGTCATGGAGGAATACTCTGAGATTACCACCACAGCACTTAAATCCCTATTGCCATTTCCGACAACCTATCTGTGTGAAGCGGGGTTTTCTGCTGTGACAGTAACCAAAACAAAACAACGGAATAAACTGGACCTAAGCAACACACTTCGGGTGTCATTGTCTCCTATTACCCCCAGATGAAACCATTTCGTAGCAAAGAACAAGCTCAGGGTTCTCATTGATTTAGCGTTATAGTGAGTTAAAATGTTAAATCACTTTATATTCATTTTTTGGTGTAACTGTACTTTATTTTGAAGGCATGTTTAAATACAATTAAATTTAAATTATTAAATCAAAGCAATCTAAAATATAAACAATCAACGTCCCGCCCCCCTCAGCGGGCCGTGTTAAAATTATCAAACGTTGATCCGGTCCGCGGCGATAAAAAGGTTGGGGAGCACTGCTCTAGACGATAGATTACGCCATTGATTAAGGGCAATGGGTGTATGTCGCGTATTATTTATTGGTTTAAAGCACGAAAATAAACGCATAATCTATATTGTCCTGATTTTTTCTTACACAAAACAACCGGTGCGGCATACTATGATGTACTTGGCTGAACTATGCCGTCTTTGAGCCATTCTTCCATTTGCCTGCGAATATATATATACATATGTTACCGTTAAAGTACATAATGCAGTTATTTAATAGAATACCTAGTTATTCCATGGAATAACTGATCGTGTCCGTTAAAGTGTGTAATATGTTATTAATTTGACACTTTAACTAGTTATTCTATGAAATAACTAGGTATTCTATAAATTAACTAATGAGAAACAGTTAAAGTGTAAAATAAACAATATATCAAAAATGAAATTAAACTAATGATAGACAATTAAAATGAAAAAGAAGCAATTTATCTAATTTATGCAGCGTATAAATGGTATTTATGGAAATGTACCATAAAATCATTTGTTACAACAAGGATTACTAAAATGACACTTGGAATTACAAAGAACATTATTTCTAAAACAAAAACATTTTTTGTTGACACACTGGGTTTTACACGAACATTTTTTTAATTCCTGACCAGTACCTAAACTTTGAACTGTAGCAACCGACCGGAGCGATATTTATACATCCGGTACTTCATCGATTTTAATTAATTTTTGTTCGCGGACACTGAACTGGTATCGGGAATATAATTGTTTTATGCGGCCGTTTATTATGCCCAATTGGAAAAATCCTTCTTCGGTTATTTTTATTGTGATAGCTAAAATAGATTTGGCATCACCTTTTCCTCTGTCAACTTCAGGCACTTCGTAATGTTGAAGTAACCAACACTCGAAAAGAAAATTTTGGCTCGAAGACAAGATAGGGCATTCTGACTAGTTTTAACCTTACCCTTGTTCACACACACACACACACACACACACACACACACACACACACACACACACACACACATTTCCAGTAAAACAGGAAATCCAAAAACTTTAATGTTACCCAGAATTGGAGTGATTGCCAATTTTGAATCTTGAAACGTTGAATTTTGAAACACTGAAACACCATTCAAAATACTTAGTTCACTTGTTGTTCCATTCTAGATTGAAGTACACCATGGTGAAAAAGAAAGCCGTGACTAGACGTGTGTTTAAAGCAATAGTTGTAATGGTATGCGTCACCGGATTTATGTTACAGACTATGGAATTTTTCATACTCTACCGAACTTATCCCACTGTAGTGGACATCCAGGTGTCCGTTCCATCTGAAATCGAGGTTCCGGGAATCACCTTTTGCAGCGCAATCGGGTGAGCAGTTGCTAAAATTTTGTTTATTTTTTGCATAGCAAATATAATGTTTGGCGAGTGGGGTGCCAGCTCAGGTGTGACCTCGTCATCTCACCGTGGTTCAAAATTACGTGGTTTCCTTGGGGTCGGGTTTAATCTCGGACAGTCGCCAATAGCCATTATATTGCTATAATATTTCCTCTTATATCGTTTTTTTAAATGTCTTTTAAAATTTCATGTCTCCACGTTCGATCATAAGCTTTTTCGATATCGAAGAAAATCGAGACGATATGTTTATTTTGCACAAATTCATTTCTGATTTCAGTCTCGAAAGCGCCTAGATTGTCAATAGTAGAAACATTTTTTTCTGAAATCTATTTGAAGTGGAGAGAGACATTTATCTTTTTCTCAAATATGCATTAACCTCGCGTTGACCATCTTTTCTAAAATTTTGCTTAATCAGCTTGTCAGGGCTATTGGACGGCAGTTCGAAGAATTCTTGGTATCTTTATTCGGTTTCAATAGGGGTATCATTATCCTATCTCCATGACTGCGGAAAAGTGTGCTCGTTACAAATTATGTTGTAAAATTTCAGGAGATGATTTAGAGAACTATTTGATAGATATTTGAGCATGACGTAACTAATATTATCTGGGCCAGGAGTTTATTTGTGAACTAAGGATAAAGCCTTTATCAATTCGGAAAAAGTAAAATCACAACTATAAGATAATATACGGTTTGAAGTAAAATTAACTTTGTTTTTTTTTCAGATGCAATTTTAATTTTTTTTAACTTTCAGAGTAGTTATTGGAGCTGGATATTTCGGAAAGGCATGAAGCAATTGCGTTTGCTATGTCTTTGGGTGCTGATAGTATTTGGTTATTGTATTCTAGAATCGTAATTTGTCTATTGGGGTAAACACCGGAAATTATTTTAATCTTGTTCCATAATTGTTTACTTGTGGTCTTACTATTTATACTATTTACGCAATTCATCCAAAAATCCCTCTGACTACGTCTTTGTATTTTTCGAAATGCTGCTTTTGTTTTTTTATAAATAATAAAGTTTTTTCTTGTTGGATATCTATTGAAAATATCCCAGGCTTTCCTCTGTTTCCTATAAGCATCGCTACATTCCTCATTCCATCAAGGTTTCGTTTGTTTTTTAGCTGTATTAATAACTTTTTAATTGAAGCGTCAGCACTTGCTATAATTATGTCTGTTATTTTATTATTAACTTCATCGATATCATCATTTTCCACAGTGTTAGAAATATCAGCAAGGCTAGTAAAAAGTGGCCAGTTGCGGTTTCAAAACTATAGTTGAAACGCCTGACAGAGTGGGGTTGGTATTGGCCTGCATATTTTAGTTTTATAGGATAACGATCACTATTGTAAAGGTAAGGATCCACAGAATAAGTCCAATATGGTAAAATTGAAGAAGTGCAAATTGCCAGATCTATTGAATGGTAAGTAAGTGAAGGTGAGTGAAAGTAAGTAGGTTGGCCGTTGTTCGTAACACATAAATCGTTGTCTGTTATTATTTTTTCAACTTTTTTGCCTCTATGATTAATGTCTAAACTGCCCCAGAGAATATGATGGCCATTTAGATCACCAAGTATGATGAATCGTTGTGGAAGTTGATCTATTAAATTATTTAAGTCAAAAGTAGCGATATGGGTGTTAGTAGGTAAGTATAAATTGCATATTGTTATTAAAATATTGACATGAAGTCTTACTGCAACAGCTTGGAGATTTGTTTTCAGGTTAATTTGAGTGACTGGTAAGTAATGGGAGGTAAGCAATGCAACATCTCCACATGCTCTTTGGCCATCATCATAATCTTATCTAAATGTAGTGAAGTAACTAATGTTGGTGGTATCATTGTTTTTTACATAAGTCTTCTGGAGGGCGATTGCAGCTGGATTATGTTTGTTTATGATGTCTTTTTTTAACATCATAAAATCTTTTACGAAAACCCCGGCAGTTCCAGGAAAGAAAGGAAGCCATAAAAATAAAATATAAAGCAAAAGAAAAAACTACTTGTGTTTTTTCGTCCTAGGACGAGGTTTGTCTTGACGAGAATCCTTCTTGGACTTGGGTGGCGAAGTCTCCAAGTCCTCACCTTCTACAGAGGAAATATCGCCTTTCGGTGTTATAAAGATTTATGAGGTCACTGGTAGAAGGATTAGTTATCAAGTTTCTGGATGAAAAATCAGGCTGTAACTGGCCCTTTGTATGACCTGGACCAATGGTGCTAGATCCAGGTCCACGCAGAAGAAAGGTTTGAGAAGAACATTTTGCTATTTTAATATTATTTTGTTCAGATGATATGGTCCTTTTTAATGAAGTATTTCTAGATCGATTTGGTTGGTTTATGTTGTAGCTGATGCTTTAGAAAAAGAAGGCGTTATAGGTTGGTTCGGTGAAGTTTTATGCTGGTCTGATGGCTTAAACATAGTTATATCGGTTTGAGTTCCGTTGGTCTATAAGGGTTTTTTTACTAAAGAGTAAGATATTCCAGGGTTTGGGGTGCGATCATTAACAATTTTTAAGGCCTCTGGAAATGACACATTTTGTTGCACTTCAATTGCCTGAATTTCATTTTCGGTTTGAAATTTAGGGCAAGACTTGGCGTAAGCTGGATGGTCAACTTTGCAGTTCACAGAGCAAAGGGATGATGACGTACAGACATCGGTCTTGTGTTCTGTACTAGAGCATTTTGCGCATGTCTCTTTGCCACGGCAAGCGATGAACGAATGGCCGAATTTTTGGCATTTAAAACAACAAAGTGGATTTGGTATGAAAGGTCTAACTGGGCAATTCATATAGGCTATTTTTACGTGTTTTTGTATAGTCTGTTTATTGAAAGTTATTATTATATGTTTGGTGGGTATTTTTTGACCATTTCTTGTAATAGTGATAATTTTTACATTAATTACAGATTGATCGGACAGGGATTCTAAGATGCCTTGTTCAGTATCTTGGACTAAATCAGATTCAGAAATTACGCCTCTAGATTAATTCAAAATTTTGTGGGGTAATAGAGTTACTTCTACTGGACCGACGAATTTTATTTTTTTGTATATTTGAAGCCTTTATTCTATTTGAAATTTCTATGAGTACATCTCCTGCTAGTGTTTTTTTTATGTTTTTTGTCTCTCCAACCATTCCTAATATAGTTTTGTGGAGTAAAAACGCTGATAAGTTTTTTAAATTTCCTTCGTTACTCTTCATTATAAAAAAATTTTGTTCACACATATTGTTTTCATTAGTTTTAAATATTTGCTCCACTAAAGGAGAAGTGGTTTTTTGATTTTCCGTGTTTTCAAAAGGAATGTTCTGTCCCCGGCGGCACCACCCTCCATGGAGTCCAACGAGGGGATACAGGTTCTTGTACCAGTGCTAGCCAGGGACTATACGCAACCAAGTCACGTCTATGACTGAACTAAGGAGCTAGTTGGTGAGCAGGTCCTTAGTCCTAGCAGGATGTACCCACCAGCCGTTTCAATCAATTTATCACTGGTCACAGCGTATTTGGACAGCACCAAAAACGTTTATTCAATAAGGAAGACAATTGCGAATGTGAAGAAGGAATTCAAAGTGTTGACCACGTAATTTACGACTGCAAACTGTGGGAAAACATAAGAAAAGTGTTATTTCCCCGTGACCACAAAAAAGGAGAAATAGAACTACTTTGGACAAGTAAAAAGTCAAGACAAGGCCTTAAGATAATAGCGAATCCACTTCTTGAAATACTCATTGCCATAAAAATTTGCGGATCAAGAAAAAGTCGTCAAAATGAAACTAAATTTTACACAGGTAAGTACACTACTTTGATATAAGTAAGTGATTAGAAAATCAAAGAAAAAGGATCATTTATTGCAGAAAAAAGTACAAAAGAACGGAAGTTTTAGTATTCTGTTTGACCCCCTCTAGCGCGAATGCACGATGCGACACGAGTGGGCATTGAGGCATACAATTTCCGTATGATGTCCTGAGACATCTCGTTCCACAGTTGCTGTAAACGCGCCTCTAGTTCGACCAAACTCGTAGGTTGTCCAACTTGCAGTCCCAAATGATTCAAGATATGCTCGATTGGTGAGAAATCTGGGGATCGAGCAGGCCAGGGAAGAGTGATAATGTGGCGAAGGCAGTCTTGTGACATCCTTGCTGTGTGTGGCCGAGCATTGTTGAAAAATGGCTACTGGGAGCCCTGCCATGAGTGGCATCACATGTGGCTGAATGATGTCATGGACGTAACGATGGGCTGTCATTGTGCCATGGATCAATATTACGGGCGACCATGTATCGTAAGCAATGGCACCCCATACCATCACACCAGCTGTGGGAGCGGTGTGTCTCTGTAAAGCGAAGGCAGGATTGAGGCGTTCACCACGGGGCCTCCACACGCGAACACCATTGTCATCACTGCTCAAATTGCATCTAGATTCGTCGCTGAAGACGATCTGGTTCCATTCCGTTGCAGTCCAATCCCGTCGTGAGAGATACCACTTTAAACGGAGTCGTCGGTGGGTGGGTGTCATTGGCAGCACGCGTAATGAGCGGCGCTATACCAGATGTCCTTCAGTCGGCGCCTTGCGATGGTTCGGGAAGACACAGGTTCACTTAGTGAAGGTACTTCCTGTGTCTGGATAGCAGCCAATGAGACAGTTGGCTCTACGCGGGCGTTTTGTATGAAGTGACGGTCTTCTCGACGACTGGTCTGTTGAGGGCGTCCTGGGCCTGGTCGCTGTGTAAATGACGTCTCTTCTGTCCACTGGTCCCAAAACCTCATCACAGTAAAATCAGAACGGCCTACTTGACGAGCTACTCCCCTATCTTATCACCCAGCTTCCATCATCCCAATGATTCTTCCCCTCTTGAACTCTGACTGCTGCTCATATTGTTTTCGATGGCGGCGTAACGGTATGTCAACCTCAACGTTTCCTTTGCAAAAGATTAAGTACACTCAAACAAGCTATGCTTACCTGTTTTATACTCCAAGGAGAACGAAGTTCAACACCCTCTAGTGGCAATACGCAATGGGCAATCACGCTGCATTTCTAATCATTTGCATATCTGGCCGACATGTACCTTCATGCCAAGTTTCGTTACGATCCCACAATTATTTCTTGGAGCCTAAATTTTTATGGCAATGAGCGTAAGACTAGAAGATCTCTCATAGCCCATCCCATGACAGTAAGTGTAATTGTATTGGAATATTGAGAAACATAGGCGGCAACGCATTTGCTGTACGGGATTGCTCACAACCCAAAACTACACCGTATGCCTTAGGGCGGGACGGTTTTGATAAATTAACTACCCACCAGCCGATTAATGTACTGGGACCACCGTACACCTCCTGTTATCCGAAGCAGGAGCCGAAGCAATATATAAGGGCGTTATGTTGTCTTTCAATCACCAAGATCATCTTTTCCGAAGACACAGGTCTCCACGGACGGCAAACACGTGGGTGATATTATCCCCAAGAGGAGCTTAAAACACAGACTGGCGAAAAGCTTCTCAATGTGAGCCCATACCTCCGAAGAGGCAACCACAATGAGGGTGAAAGAAAAAGCAAAAAGCAAAAGGTAGAGGAGGAGAAGAACGAAAGGGAAAGAGGATCACTCAGGTATTCCGGGGTTGCGAAGCACGTACAAACCTTAAGAAGGAATACCTCTGGAGGAGTTAAAAATTCAGACGAACCACAGGTTGTGGTGTGATATGATGTAAGTAAACCCCCCTGGTGGTTGTGTCTCGACATAGGTATCTCACCATTAGTAAAACTGACCAGATCTGGGTGGATTAGATAGCTCATCATTAGAAAAATGGGTCAAATCTTGATGGACGAGATATCACGTCGAAACCTCTTAGAGGGATAAATCTGTCGCGGTCTCAAATGTCCTCGCGTTGGCTTGGAGTGGAAGTTTGGAGGATAAGTGGCAACTCAGGTCCTCGTAATCTCCGTGGTTCAAAATTACGAATCTTACTCGATTTTCCCCCTTCAGGATTGATTTTGAAACGTGGCCGATAGCCCGTTCTGTTTCTCCAGTGTGACGTTAATTAAAAATACCTACTTATGTTATTAATGAATGTGCTTTCTATTTCCAGGCTGATACCGGAAACTGTCCTTAAATTGTGTCGATCTTGTCCGAAAGCAATTATGGTGGAAATGCGTTCCTGCCTTATTTTTGAATCCTATTGCGTGAACGGATCGCAGATTCCTCCGGAGTTTTCAGTAAGTGAAGCACCGACTTTTGTTTATTTGTATCTGCCTCGTCAAGCTAACATTTATTCATTTGAGCATTAACTGAAACAATTTGATTTTATAAAAACGTTTGTTAGATAATTGCAACAAAACTGAGCAGATTTTGGTTTCTTCAGCATCAAAATATTGACTGAATGTATATTTCATCACAAGACTCTTCTCGTCAGTAAAAAAAGATATAGGATCTCGATGGACGAGATATCTCGTCGAATCCACTTTAAGGTTTAAATTAGTAATGCACTAAAACTAATAACAGTATTTTGTAACAATGAATCCAGTCATTGTTCTAATTTCTTTTGGTTATTCGATGATTTACACTTAATTGTTTTTAACAGTTTATACCGTATGAGCAGATCATGAGAGAGAATGAGTTGAACTCCACCGCTTTGGAAATGCTGAGGGTTCCATTGAAAGAGTTCTTCAAGTGCAAAATAACAAGCGGAAGTGACGACAGAGAGTGCGAGTAAGTACACAGCTTCACCTCAGTCTTGAAAAACCGATAGACTTCGGCTTTGAATGGTACTTCCATTTTCTCTAAAAGAATGGTAAAAATAAAAGATTCAACCCACGAAGTACCATTTAGAATAGGCAATTAACTACAATTAACGATTTACAATAAATTGCCAAGCCGTTGTAGGCACAAATAGCAGTTTGAGGACAAAAATAACTGTCAACAGTTTGGCGATGGCCAGTTACAGGGCTCTTGAATTTTACCAAACAAAGAATGCATGGTTACGTTTTTCTAATATTTAACCCTTTGTATGATTTTTTCTTTATTGGTGAAATAAATCATGGTGATATAATTCATGTTCAAAATTAAAGGAAAAATGGTTAAAAAAATCTTAGCATATATTTATAGTATAAATTTAGCAAAAAACAATATGATGGTATCATGTGGTATTTTTTAAATTAAACGCAAACTTTTTCAGAAATTGCTCTAAAAATAACAGAAACACATGTTAAAAACCTTTCTTCCACTCATTTTCACTTTTTTAGCACAATAGAAACTCAAATATAATAAAACAAAATTAAAAACGAAATCATACGTTTATTGCAACTACAACAAACAGCGGAATGACAATTTCAAGCTCGTTTTACTGATAGTGACACTTGCTTATTTTTGACAGCTATGTTTATTTTTTTATGCAATGGACATTAAAAAGGTATCCAGACACGATCAACTTAAAGTGAACTTGTTCTTTTATATAATTTTTGGGCATTCAATGTTATGATGGAAATTTCCACTATTATGCAAAGAAGGGTTAACCCTTCTGGTTGTCTCTATAAATTATCATTAGCAAAACTGATCAGTTCATGATGATCGAAATACCCCCTTACCATTAGAAGACTAGATGAACTCGTCATCATCGAAAAATCTGCAATTCCTTAATAACGAGATATATTTTCATTAGCAAAATGGCCGGATCGTGATGAACCTAATGGATAATCTAATCAGAACCACTTGTAGTGTGGATATGATATCTTGATAGATATCTCATCCATCAAGATCTGGTCAGTTTCCTTATGACGCGATACTTCCTACAGACAACCAACATGAGAGTTAAACTGCTACTGACGGTAGAAAAACATTCTTTCCTAATTGTAATCCCACTTATATTGGATTTTGTTCTTCCAGCACTGACAATGTTGTATATGGATCCTATTACAGTAACACGAATGTGCCAAGTTTCTGCTTCACAATTAATTCCAAATGGGGTGATCCTTCGAGGAAGATCCAGCGCATGAAGAGATTCGAGAGTAGGTTTGTTTTTATAATGTCCATTGTAACGTCGTGACATGAATTTAAGTTGTGTGCGGCTAGTGGATTCAGGCACGGAAATAGCTTTGAGACAAGCAAGGCATTTAATTAAATTAAATTTACCGTATTTACATAGGTTATTACATTTTAGTTTTTTCCTTTGTTACTGCAATGTACATGATTTGGGTAGGTATTTTAATTTACGTCACACTGTACCAATATAACGAGGTATTTGTGAGGGTCCTGGATCAATCTGAAAAGGAAATATTCGAGGACAACAACACGTAATTTTGAAGGACGGTCAGATGATGAGGCCACATCTGAGCTGACACCCCACTCTCCAAACTTCCACACCATACCAACGCTCATAACTAGGGATTTGGTGAAAGATGAATAAGAAGGAATACTGTTTCCTCAATAAGTAAATGTTCTTAACAAAAAGGAAAATAGGGTTCGTTTTAATGGGAATTAAAATGTGACTCGAAGCTGAAATGGTTTTGTAGCCTTCGTTCATTACGGGAAGAAAAATTGGATATGAACGCTGTGGCCTTAACGGAAATGAGTGACATGGACACAACGGAATAGTACCCCGATATCAATAACAAATTTAAATAAATAAGCTAAGTTCTAGTTGAAAATTCTTGTAGATATAGCTCTTTTTGTTCCGCAAACAGAAGCTTAAGCACAAATTTCGTACAGCCACTCTGCGCATGTTCAAATCATCACGCAAAATTGCATGTGCGTAATCTTTACTGATCCCAACTTCTTCTGAAATCTCTAGTACGGGCAGGCGACGCGATCTCCCATTATTATATTTTCTCCCTATCAACAACAGCTGCATTCCGAGCGGTTTGAGGCCTCATAGAACGCTGGTCACTCTCCACCGATGTGCGACCATTTTTGAATCGGTTGAACCACTCCTTAATTGGTAATACCCTCATAACATCATCTCCAAACACTTGCTGAATCTTAAAAATTGTTTCGCTTTGAGAAGCTTTTGACAAAATTTGATGCAGTACCTTTGCTTAACTCGTTCAGTCATCTTGATAGAAATCACATCCGACGAACACTTATAACAGCACCTCATTCGGTGGTCAGCAAACAACGACTGGAACACTGGAACGCGGAGAAAAAAAATTCCAACATGTATATTAAGCTGTCTCCTTCCACTGAGTACAGCGGCTCCGCCTTAGCGCCACTGCTGTGCACTTGAAAATTCATCGTCGGATACATTTTAGATAGGCCTCGTATTTCTTGATTTGGGTAGGTATTTTTATTTAAGTCGCAATGGAGCAACATAACGAGCTATTGACGATGGTCCTGGTTCAATATCAAAAGGAAATATCCGAGGATAACAACACGTAATTTTGAAGCACGGTCAGATGATGAGGCCACATCTGAGCTGACACCCCACTCTCCAAACGTCCACCCCATACCAAACCTCGTGACTTAGGATTTGATAAGAAATGAACAAGTAGCAATACTGTTTCCTCAAGAAAGAAAAATTCTTCAGAAATAGAAAGATTGTTTTCGTTTTAATGGGAATTAAAATGTGACTCGAAGCTGAAATGGTTTTGTAGCCTTCGTTCATAACGGGAAGAAAAATTGGAAATGAACGCTGTGGCTTTAACGGAAATGAGTGACATGGACACAACGGAATAGTACCCCGATATCAATAACAAATTTAAACAAATCAGCTCTCACGTGTGCGTGATGTGTGAGTTTGGAGAGTGGGGTGCCCGCTCAGGTATTGCCTCGTCATCTGAACATTGTTCAAAATTATGTTACGTCGGATCTTTCCCTTCGGGTGTTGATCCCCGACTGTCGCCAATACTCCGTTATGTTACCCCATTCTGTCCATTAACTGAATATCCCGGAAGTGAAGTGGTCGCAGTAGGCCGGTTAGAAGATTAACGGATTATCAACCGTAGGGTATTAAGATCCAATCCAAACAAAGCCCATTGTGCATTAAACTGTCTGGTGTACGTCGTGACTTCAAACGTCCTCATGTTGGAGTGATGTGGAAGTTTGGTGAGAGGGGTGCCAGCTCAGGTGTGACCTAGTCATCTGACCGTGGTTCAAAATTGCGTGGTGTTGTCCTCGGATGGATCATTCCCGTCGGGTTTAATCCCGATGACGCCAATATACCATTGTATTGATCCAGTATGATGATAATTAAGATACAGTAGAACTCCAACTATCCGGATTGCTTGAGGGAAAAAGAAATCAATTAAATCCGCATTTTAAAAGCTTCTTATCGGTAATGGTAATGGTAATTTTAGTTAACGTACTAGAGCAACACAACGGGCTATTGACGACGGTCCGGGATCAGTTCCTTACGAGAAAGATCCTAGGACAACACCTCGTAATTTTGAACCACGGTCAGATGACGAAGCAACACCTGAGCTGCCACCCCACTCTCTAAACTTCCACACCAACCCAACGTGAGGACTTTCGGCCACGACATATTTAAGGTGCACCAGCCGCCTCTACACCATACGTTTACAAACATCCATGCCCGGACCCGGATTCGAACCAGGAACCTTCCGATCTAGAGGCTAACACCTTAACCACTATACCGGTTGGTCGGCTGCTTCTTATCGGTGAATGATAAAGACGAAGAGGACGAAGTTTCAGTTGATGGCATCAGAAACATCCTATTGAAAATTCCAGGATGATCCTAGTGCAGTGCAGAGGACGTAGGGAAGTGGCTGGTGTGTGATTCTTTCGAACCTGGATTCTAAGTTCTCAGTGACTACGAAATCATTCAAAGTGTGAGAGCAGAAGTCATTGATGACCAGGAAGATGACGACGACAAAGCTACTAAACCAAACGCTGGTCCTTCATCTACTTAGGCGTTTGAAAGCCTTGGTGCTAATAGGGATGGAGCGGCAGCCTGAGTGACACCATCTACAACTACTCACCGTCAAGTGTATACGAGACTTGAATGCACGGAAACGAGTACAAACAGCGAAACAACTGACTTTGACCGATATGTTCAAGCAATGATACATTATAATTCAGTATGTAAGTAATTAAACGTACACAAAACTGTTTTCATAGTCTTTAAATTACAAAACATACTGAAACAAGAAAAATTCGTCTTTTTACAAAGAAATAACGTTTTTTTCTTGAATTATCCAATTATCAGGATATTTGACTATCCAGATGGGGTCTGGTCCCAATTGATTCGGATAACTGGATTTCTACTTTAACTACAATCCCGGTTAGTGAATAAAGAAATTGGTTAAGGTAGGTATTTAATTAACTTTGTAATGGAGTAACGCACCGGGCTATTGGCTGCTAAATATCTGGTCATTGTGGCATTGACGATTTTTTTAGATGATGACCAGATGAAGATCTGATCATCATTAAAAGATAAGTTTTCTTCGACTATGTGCACTACTGATTCTGATAATTGCAATACTATGATAGAATCGTCAGAAATCAATGAAATTTATTCAACGCATTACTTATAGTTGTTAAAATAAACAATCAAATTTAGAGACGAATCAAAAAAATATTTTGCTGAAAATCTATATCTTGATCAGACGCAACACATAGCGATGTGAGCCTGTACGTACCATCGAAAAATACAGATTATGAACGTCATCCTCTGGAGTGGAATTTCAGATGGCCTTTGATGCCAAAGTTTAGCCTTACTCTCTGCTGGACGAGCGGTGCAAGCGAGACGCCGACCGATGTAATCCAAGACCTGCTCATGGGCGGTATATATGTGTAACGTGCAGGCCATGAAAGAAGCGGAACCTATCGTTCACTGTTGAAGGCTAATATATTACAAGCAACATGTGGACGATCATTGCTGAAATACAACTTTGGAAATGCGTTGCAGGAGGGGTATAACCTTGGGCTACACAACTTCTCTGATGTCGCCCTGATGTCTTCACAATTTGGAGTAGGCTGTATCTCCCATGATATCCAATAGCACCTCAGACCAATACGTTCGTCCAGACTGACTAAGACACTCTGGGAGAAGGCGTTCATCTCTGTAGGGGCCATCTTTATAGTACAGTTTGAAGCTGGACTCATTTGAGAAGACGACTTGTTGCCAATCGGCAATGCATCGTCCTTTGTGGTGAGCCCATTGTAGCTGGAGGCGTCGGTGGTTCAGCATAAAGGGAATCCTGCGCAGAAGAATCCTTGCACAAAGTCCATGGGTCAACAGACGTCTACGAGTCCTAGGGGTAGACAATGACACACCTGTAGACGATCTACAATGTTGTGCCAACACACGGAAGGACGCTGTACGGTCCGTCACCGCCATGAGGATGTAGTGCCTGTCGTCCCGTGCTGACGTCTTATTACGTAGCCCTCTGCCGGGGTTTCAACTTGTCCGGTTTTCCATGGTCCATCTCTTCCACACACGCAGTACTATTGTGGCATTGCGCCTCGTACGAGGGTCGACTTCACGTTCTGACAATCCATCCCCCCGAAGGCTAATGATGTGGCCCTGTTTGTACTCCGTTAAGTGTACATATGACATTCTTTTTGGCTAGGTATATCGACTTCATATCAATCAATTACAGCAGTCAAGAGACGATACACACATTTCAACGCACCTTTTTATGCATTTTATACGCGGCTGATTTGGAAGTTTAGGGGTTGTTTCACGGCCCACACATGCGTGATCGCTTTCAAATTCAATCGTTTGCAAATTTTAAAGTGTTTTGTATTTCCAGCAAGTTTTGTTTAGTTTGCATGCTTCCTTCACAGTGTTGCAATTTTCACAAACAGTAGTGTTCACAAACAATCTCTCGTTAAGACGTGGTCGGTTTTGCTAATGGCGAGATACCTTATTCGGACAACCACAAGAAAAATTAATAAAATTACGAATACATTGAATTTTTGAGACTTTACGAGAAACCATTTTGCCACGGTATAAATAGTTCTTATATGTTTCAGAGATTCAAATGGAATTCTATATCGATTCCTCGTACAGAAATAGAAGTGCTCCGCCAGATCTCATACAGTTGCCCAAATACAATCCCATCAGCAACAGCTCGGTCCAAATAGCGATCCACTCCCAGCAGTTCTCACCAAGTCCATTCGTGTCTGGGAAACATTTCCTGGGAGGAAAGCGGTATCTTATCAAATTGAAAAAGGTATGAAAGTATGGTTTTACCACTTGTTTTATGTCCTTAATTTTTAATGGTATCTATTAACGATTCTCTGAACTCATAGGAGGAAAAACATTTGCTACCGCCTCCTTATCAAACGAATTGCACGGACTACGTGAAGGAGTGGAAATTCAAAGGTGGAGTCGGACCACTCAATCAAGTGGTAAGCATATGAAAGAAACACTTTTACCAGTAACCCTCCAGTGGGTTATCTCAACGAGGTATCCCATCATTGGGAAAACTGGCTAGATCTCGTTGGACGATTGAACTTGTCATTAGAAGAAAGCACGTTCATTAGAAGAAATCGGATCATGTCTTGATTTTGTCATCATGCTATGTGTGTGTTTGGCTGCCGTTTTATAATTGTTTCAAAATTCATTGATGATGTTTTACGTCTGAAAATAATATTTATTTACCACTTACCGTCGGTATTTATTTTTTGAGTCTTCGACGGGTAAATTGTGTAAATTTATTTGATTAAACCTCACACACACCCAGAAAAAAGCAAAAAGATTCTTCTCTTATCAGTACCCCGGCTGTTTAGTTTTTGCTTTTTTGCTCACCATTTTGTAGTCAACCTGAAAACGAAAGTTAAAACTTACCACCATGCAATAAGGCTGAAGCGGCATATATAGCAAGTAATATAATAGTAATATAATAGTAAGTAATATAATTTCAAGAAGAAATGGAAATTTATACTAACTAGAAATAACCAAAAACGAAATTTTAAAACGTAATAAAATTTCAAAGATATTTTGGAAAATGAAGAAGTGTAGGTGGATCACTTGTATCATGGAAGAGCCTGACCCAGACAACACAAATAGGTGTTTTCTGACTTTTCCAATGAATATATTCCCATATTCTCATGAAAGGTATTTTGATTTGGTTTGGTAGAGAAAAGAGTGAGTTAAAATGTTTGTTGATAGAGGGTGTATCATGCATTTAAATCACAATACATACCAGAACTTTAAGCCTTTACAAGTTTTTTAAGCCTTTACAAGTTACTTGAGCTCTTACCAAACGACACAGCTCAGCGACAGGAATTGGCAAGGGAAACTTTTAGTACTCAAGCCTCAGGAGATCCATAACGGAATTTCAGTATCTTCTGAACTGTTGTAGATCATTTTCTTTGCAAGGAAGATTCAATGCGAGTAACTGTAAAACCTGGACCAACTGCATACCGTATGCCGACACTGAACAGCCGTTATATTCACCAAGTGAAGATATTTGACGTCACGAGGGATTTAACGTGCACCAGATCCCTTGTAGACGACGATCTTTGGTTGGATTTGAACTCAAAACTCTCCGGTTGCTAATCCGTTACTCTTTCAAACGGGTCCTGGCCGTTATATCGGAATTATATAAACTAGATCTGTTTATATCTCTATCTTTCTACTTACATCTAGATAAGTTGTTTTTAAGTGAATTTCTAAAATGATGTGGTTAATTAGTCATTTTTGATTTTCATAGATGGCTATTCAGGAATGCAGAATGAAAGCTGCTTTAGAAGAGATCGGGTGTGTTCCATACTTCATAGATTTCCCTCACAATGAAACTGTCTGTAAATACTGTCCATATTGCGAAAGTAAGTAAGCTATTCGTGTGTATTATATTTTTATTAATATAGTCCTGGAGAAAAGTGTAGATTGTTGGCTTCGGTAAGAAGGCATATTACACTGTGTTAGACCATTTATTGAAAGGTAATAAGCAAGATCACAGAGTGAAAGGTTTACTACTCGCATAAACATGTATGACGTTAGCCATGCATAATTTTAGATTCACCATATCTTTCTTACTTCTACTGCTCGGGAAGCAAGAAAAACTGTAATATAAGTAAACGGCATTGGTATTGAAAGGAGCTTTCAAAGTGTAACCTGCATGTCGACTAGTAGTCACGTGACTGCTCTGTGAAAAACTGACAAGGATGACGGATTTTGCATCCTATCGCCTCGTTTGGATACGTAATGCCAAATGACGTTTTAGGAGAGAGAATGCGGGTTTCGAAGAGTGACGGAAAAAATGGTTAACTTGTCCGCGTCTGCTACTATGTCAAATGGACCAATCAGATGATGAATCAGTAGATGGGCGTCTTCTCCCATCCATTGGAATAATTAGATAAATGAGTGGTTCTAACCAGCTAAGAAAAGTAACCTAAGGTCACGTTACTACTAGTTTTGGTTACATAATCTTGGGAACATTAAATGTTTACCATTGCTCAAGTATACATTTCCATTTCCTGATTGGTTAAAATGTGAATTGGTTCGCAGTCCACCCATCAGAAGTTAGTGGTTCATTTATCGGGAAATAATATGCTCCGATCCCTGAAGTTATAGCAGCTGTACAGCCCCATATATGTGTATGTTTTTGAGATAACGTTTTGATTCAAGTACTCTTTTATTTAATATGAATGGGTACTCAGTTTCCCTACAGAAAATATTAGGTTGATTCAAAAGTTGGTTCCTTTTTAAGAGAAAAATTGAAGAAAAATTATTTTATTTATTAAATATTACTTTTATTTTTATAGTATGGGGCGTTCAGTTCGAATACTTTTTCCATTTCTCTGGTAGATATATGATTCCGCGCTCATAGAAGTTCTGTTGTTTCTGGTTAAAGAACTGGCCTAGGTGAAACTTTCTGAAACACTTACAACACGCTGAGTCGTCAACGGCTCCATCCGTCTACATAACGCATATCTTATTTAAATTGTGAGAAATATTCTTGGTTTTATTTAAAAGCATAATATATCGAAAATGCTCTTTATTTTCTACCATTTTTAATGCTTAACAAAACTATAAAATAACACAATTTAGTTCCCATGGACTCGCTGAATTTACTTCTGTCAAACAACATCAAAACTTTACACGTGTGAAGTAGATTAAACCGGTTATATGCGATGCAAAGCCATCAAACACCAAAAACGGGACAAACTTTTGCATCAGCCCAATATTTCGTTTTTCTGTTTTTCGGGCTGCTGTTGGTATTTACTCTCCAAGTGGTTTTGATGAAATACTTTGTGCATCAAGATCGGACCAATTTTGCTAAAAACAGGATATTTGTCGTAATTGTATGCCTTTGCAGCAGATTTTCCATCAAGGCCGGACAGTAACACGAAATACTTATTGCATTTTAGAATACAATTAAAAAATCTGTTTCTTTTCGTCAACAGATTAGTTTGTAAGCAAAATCATCAAATCGTTGCCAAACGACGAATACAAAGTAGGACTTAACTTGCACAACATTAGGGAAAGAAGTAGTTTTTTGTGGTTTGTAGTTAAATAGAAAACACTAGCAGTTGAACGTGAAAATAAATTTGTGTAAGTATTTAGAAACCTATTTCAAAGTTTTTTTACCTTCTGCAAACAGATTTGATTCGTCAACAAATCATCAAACCGTTGCCAAACGACAAATACAAATTAAGACTTATATTGCTCCACTTCAGAGAAAGATAAAGAATAGTTTATTGTGTTTTATAGATATGTAGAAATCACTAGGAATTGTACGTGAAAGTATATAGTCTGTGTAAAGGTATAGAAAACCAACATTGGAAATTTTTATATAATCTTGATTTTGTAGATATGATTCGAATTGGACGAAATTGTATTGATTTGTTGCTGGCCAGAAATCAGCCATGCGAGTAAGTATCTTTTCAAAGATAATATTTAAATATAGAACAGGTTTTATAAATTTTTCCTCTTAAATTCTATTTTAGTGCTTTGATTATTTTAATTCAAGGGTTTTCTCACTATAGTTTGAAAAATTTTACACCTCTGTGTTGATATCAAAACGTACCCCAACCGAATATCATTCCTTCAGTTTTTATCTTTAACTTTACCCAGAAACATGATGGAATACTTACAAAAGTCCAATAAATGAAACTGTCAGTCATACACTGCTGTTTGTAAAATATGCAACACCATGAAGGAATCATCCGAATGAAATGAAATTTACAGCAAATGTCAATTATAGGATGTTGTGCAAAGTAGTAAAGTTTCAGAACCACCACGCATGCATAGTGTGAGCAGCGCCCTCTGAATTGATGCTAAAAGCGTATAAATAGAGGGCTGTAGCGGGACGTTGAAAATAGTGCATGGTTATTTTTTAGTGGCGAACGTTTAGTGAGATCTAAGTATGCCTCCACGACGAAATAGAGTGAAATTAAATCAACTTACTGAGTTTGAACGGGAAAGAATCATCGGAAGGAGGATTTTCCTATCGCACAATAGCAGCTCGTATTCAGTGGAACAGTTCCATAGTGATGCGACTTTGGAAGCAGTGGACCGACGAGCACCCGACAACTCGAAAAACTGGGAGTGGACGACGGAAGATGACTTCATAGACACCTGATATGACATGATATACACCTGGTCCACATGGCGGTGAATGACCGTACAGCTTCCTCCAGGCAGTTGGCAGCACTTTGGTCTACTGCTACATGTGTACTTAAGTCGGCTTAGTCAATTCACCGAAATGTGCTGCACCGTGGACTGCGTGCAAGGATTCCTTTATACAGGATCCCCTCACGTCAAACCATCGACGACTGCGTCTGCAAGGGACTAGTGCATGAGCTCAGAGCCTGGCGGGCTGATTGGCAACAAGTTGTCTTTTCTGACGAATCCCGCTTTAATGTGTGGAACCATGGTGGTCGCATTCGTGTTAGACGCTATGCCGGTGAACACTGCCTTCCAGAGTGCGGTATCGAACATCACAGTGGCCGAACACTCGGAGTTATGGTCTGGGGTGCGATTTCATATCATATACGATCTCAGCTTTTACAAATTGAGGGTAATCTGAATAGCAACAGGTACGTCCGTGAAGTGCTAGAGCCCGAAGTAGTAACCTTCCTTCAAGGCAACCCTGGAGCTATCTTTCAACAGGATAATACACGCCTACATGTTGCAAGGAATGTTCGAGACTTCTTTCCAGCCCAACACATTCAACTTCTTCATTGGCCTGCTTATTCGCCGGATATGTCGCCAATTGAGCATGTGTAGGATTTGGTTGGTCGGCTTCTCGCTTGTGATCCTTGTCCTACAGCTTCAAAAGACTGAACTTTGGGTGCGCATATAAACAATATCGAATTCTCTTCCACAAGCAGACATTCAACATCTGTTTCACTCCATGCCACGTTGTATAGCAGTATTTATTGCAGAGCGGGGTGGCTACACCAAATACTGATTTCGGACAATTAATATTGTTTTTTCGCTTTGAAAATTTATTCATTTATTTGTACTAATACAAGCCGTTTGTGTGTCAAATTTCATTTTATTCTGATGACTCCTTTAGGGTGTTGCATTTTTTACAAACAGCAGTATATATGGTTAATTAAATACCTTATTATTCATCAGCTTAAAAATCTACAAATGTCCAAAACAACATATTTTTTTGATCCGCCAATAACTGTAGGTAGCTATTTGAATAAATGTCGCACTCTGGAGCAACACAACAGGCTATCTACAGCGGTCCGGAACCCACCCCGAAAGGAGAGATCCGAGGACAACACCTAGTCATCTCTTGTACTGATATCCTATATTCAAACCTTACTTCCACACCATGCCAACGTGAGAACATTTGAGGCCATGACCGATTCAATCTGCACCAGCCTCCTCGTACACGACTTTGTTTGGTCCTTTCAGATTTAGAACTCGCAATTCTCAGCTGTTAATTCGATACTCTTTTAAACAGAACCGAGGCCCCCGATAAGATTGAAAATTTTACCAATAGGTTCATGTAACAAGAACTTCCATTCATAATGTTCTGAAACTTTCATCATCGTTACTTGATAATTTAGGATTTAACAACATACACTCATGTCCAAAAATTAAGGATAATACCAGCTCCGGCAAATAAAGGTTCAGAAACAAAACAAACGTGACTTATTCATAAAGGCCATTAAACAAAAGATAAAGAACAAAACAAGATGGTGCATGTATGATACCATTCATAAAACTACGATTTCTGCTCACTGGAGCAATTACAAAAAATATCGACCTTACAAAAACTTAACATGACATGGTAAGTATGGTGGTTAATACATCGTATGTCTCCCAGACGATGAAATACAGTCCGTACAACGCCTAGAAATGTTGAGGATCAAATTATCGATTTCATCCTGGGGAAGATTACTCCACTCAGCAAGCAATGCTTTCTGAAGTTCCGGTACACATGTTGGAGGTGGTTGACGGGCTGCAACTCGTCGGCCAAGCATATCCCACACTTGCTCTATCGGATTCAAGTCAACTGAGAATGCTGGCCATTCCATACAGGTGATATCCTCAGCTACAAGGCATTATTTTGCATTGTTTGCAAGGTGAGAACGGGCGTTGCCATCCATAAACACAAATTCTGCGCCCATGGCACCACTAAAGATATATACATGTTGTTCCAGAATGATATCCCGATAAATTTGGCCTCTCATGGTTCCAATTTGAACATGTAGATCGGTTCTGGAGCCCAGTATAATTCTGCCCCAAACGAGAAAACCTACACCACCGTAACGGTGTCATTGAATGATGTTGTCTTGGTGGTAGCGGGCACCTGGCGCCCTCCACATGAACGACTACCGTGAATCAGACTGCAAACTAAACCTGGACTCGTCAGAAAACGTCACACAAACCAACTGTGACGATGACCACATTGCGTGTTATCTACTCCAGGCTAACTGCTGGCGGCAGTGAGTTGCCGTGAGCGGAACACATCTGGCAGGCCTGCGAGCATATAGACCAACATGTCCCAAACGTCTGTAAACGATTTTCCTTGAAACTGTCGTATTAGTGGCTGTAGATAGCTGCCGAGAAAAGTCGGATGCTGTGCTCCGTCTTCTTCTTTTTGCAGTTACTGCCAGGTACCGGTCGTCATTCGGCGTTGTAACTCAGGGGATACCTGTACTGTAACGTCTACTGACATTTCCATCATCCAATAGTTGTCAAAGTCTAGAGATGACACTTTGGGCTATTCCAAGTTCTACTGAAACTTCCGTCTGAGTACGCCCACATTCCAGGCGGCCGATGATTCTACCACGTAAAATATCATCGTCCCCTGTGTCATAACTATTCGGTTGTGGCACTGAGCTGCTTACAGAACGCTTGTGAACAATTTTACTTCTTTGCTACCATTCCTTATATACACCTCTCTTACATTCTCGTCATTGTGACGTACTATCGGCGTCAGCTGATGGCTTCCTGTAATTTGGATAATATTTTTGAAGATGTGTGCGATAATTCTACAGGTAAAAAACTTTTACTTTAGAGTTCGATTTCCTGTGTGATTTTAAATTATCCTTAATTTATGGACATGAGTGTAGTTTAACATCACGAATAGAAGAATTTATTGTATAGTTTTTATTCCTAAAACTGTTTTCTCTAATTCACTTTGGGTATCAACCTACTAAATTGGTCGGGTTATTGAATTGATAATTGGCACAAAAGCTTTTTTGTTATTGAAGAAAGGTAGACGTCTATCTATCGAATCAATAATAAATTAACTATTCTCGTTTAATAACAATTCAGTTTTTACTTTTGAACATGACTCTATTTATTTCTCCCTGGGCGCATTTATGTCAATCATATCAGTAAAAGTTTCTGGCGGTTAGTTTGTATCAGGCACCAGTTTTTCAGTGCAATTTAAATTAGCGTAAGTACTGAAATCATGTAGACATCATATTATAATGCATGAAACTTGCTTTAGTATAACATATTTACCACGCCAGAAGTTCGCTTATTTAAACCAACAAAGATTTAACCTAATTCCGTTGTCAACGAGTCCGAAGGTTGCAAGCCAGTTAGTAGCTCACAAGAACTTTCGAAGCTCCGATCGGAACGTCAGAACATACAACTGTTGCCATTGGTGGTTAATTTGGAGGCCATTCTGAAGAATCAGGCATCTCTCGTTACTGAATGTTTTTTTTTTACTTCGCAGGATTTGAGCTGTTACCTGAATGTAGTCTTGCCACTACAATACACCGCCAGGAGATTCAGCAGATTTTGAGGGTTGAATCGGAAATTAACATTGTGTTGACGCTGTTAGCGGTGTTGTTGCATGTTGACATTCTGGTCCATTGTCTGCTGACATAAAGGCTGGCTTGAGTTCATCCACACTGATTAAAAATTATTTATTTTTGATGAGCAACTTCAATAATTTATCTGATTTAGATAAAACCTCTTAGAAACCATGATAAGGTAATTGTAATGCCTAACGTATTCCGTCTTCTCAAACAAAAACATGAGTCAAGTTTTTCAGTTCATCATGAATGAAAAATTTCTTTCGTGAATAAGACAATGCTGGAGTAGGTCGGATGCTCGTCATTAAGTTTTGAAGCTCGCCAACAAACGAAATTGGGTCTATGTTCTTTTTTCTGGTCGCAAAGAATTCTCCAAGCCACCTTATGTTGCTGCCATGCAGCCTTTGTGCTGGTGTAGCGTTTAAGTGTTTCTTAATTGTAAACCTCCATCTTAATAACCACAGTAGGCATCTTTTCAACCCAACCTCTTTAAGAGCACTTCATGGAGGCTTTAAGGTTGCGGTGTATCCCTTCCGTCAAGCCATTTGAGGATGGTCTGTAGGGCAATGTTCTCGTTGTTTCGAGGAACATCAAATTGGCTAGCTCTTTGAAGAGTGCGGACTTGAACTGACTTATCTGGTCAGTCGTTATTGTGACAGGAGTTCCGAAGCGGCATATCCAACTTTCGTACAGTATACGAGTTTCGAACAATCTTGAATAACGGTCGATGCTGGTCAGCCAGTACGAATATCCTCTTGGTGCTGGAAGTCTTCCAACAATATCGACATGAATATGTTCGAATCTTTCGGAAAATAGTTCATAGGATTGAAGTGGTATAGTTACATTCCTTGATAATTTGTTTCTTTGTCATTGAAGGCAGGCAACAGGATTTCTTTTAGTTCATCATCAGTAGGCTGTCGATCGTCAATATCCTTGACAGAGCATCAGTAACGATGTTTTGTTCACCACTGATGTGACGAATATCTGTTTAGAACTGGCTAATGAAATCAAGTTGTCGAAATTGTCTTGGGATTGCTTTTTATGGCTTTTATTTAAAAGCAAATGTAAGAGGACGATCATCTGTATAGATGGTGAAAGTTCGAGCTTCAAGCGTCTGCAGTGTTTGGAGTCAGCGTACAAGGCGAAATTCTGTCATAAGCACTGTACTTGGATTCAATTTTCGTGAACTTTTTGAAAAAAAATGATATGACTGTAGACCGTCTGATGAACTATGTTATAGAACACCTCCTTATAGCTATATCGGAAACGTCGACAGTGAACAAGACATGCGCTGTTAACGACAGGTGCACAAACGTTATCCTTTTTACGAGGACATCTTTACACTTTTTACATGCGTTTTCGGCCTCTGCTATCCAAACCACTGGTCTCTTGTCCTTTTTGTAAGCACCTTTAAGAACTCGAATTGTGG
This sequence comes from Metellina segmentata, assembly GCA_947359465.1. Taxonomy (NCBI): domain Eukaryota; kingdom Metazoa; phylum Arthropoda; class Arachnida; order Araneae; family Tetragnathidae; genus Metellina; species Metellina segmentata. Next base: position 109,287,612 of record OX375877.1, on the reverse strand, counting down.
TGCATGATTTGGTGCTGCTGAAGGTCTAAAACGCCGATAAAAATTGATAATTGCCAAAAATCTTAATTATTGGATAGTTTTTGGCTTTGGGTAGTTAGTGATTGCTACAACCTTGTCTTCCAACGGTTGTATACCGTTTTCTGTAACCCAAAAATCTCACTTCTGAATGCCAAAATTACATTTGGAAGGGTTGATGCAGATGCCATTTCCTTGGAATCTTTGAAAAGCGGTTCGAAGATTATCTTTGTACTACTCTTCAATTTTCGATGAGATTCGAACGTCGTAGATGTAAGGCATACATAAATAAAGGTCTCGTAACATACAATGGATAAAACGCTGGTATGCTTGGGCGGTGTTACACAATCCAAAACTCATAAATGGGAACACGAATAAACCAAATGGAGTGACAATGCTTGTCTTTGGGATATCTTCTTATCTAACAGGAATCTAATGGGAAACCTTGAAGCATATGGTCGAAAATATCTTTTTTCTTTTTAGTTATTGAACAAAATCCTGTTTTTGCGGTACAAGGTACTTGAATGGTTTTGTTACCGCATTGAACCTTCTGTAGTATCCGCATGGTCTCCAATCTCCAGTTTTCTTAAATACCATGTGTAATGATGTAGCAAAGTTTCTGCTTGATGGTGGACATGTTTATGAACCAATATGAACTGGAACTCTTTCTTTCCGATAGCCAATTTTTCAGGGTCAAATCTTCAGGCTCTGGAACATACTGGTGGCCCAGTTGTTTTTATGTGATACTTCACGGTGTGCTTGACTTTAGGTTTACTAGAAACCTGAGTAATTTCGGGAAGTTCTTCTAAAAGGTCCTTGAAGGAGAATCGTTAGCAAGTACGGTAATTCTTCCGGAAGTACCAGTCTCCGTTTGAGCTGTGGATTTCATGTTTTTTTTTGTTGTTGTTGATGAGCGAACTGTTCTTCATGTCGATTAACAACCCAAAATGTTTGGATAAAATTTGCTCCCATTATTGGTTGAGATACTGCTACTATGATGAATTATCAGGGAAGCTCTTCTAAGATTCAAATCCAACGTCAGGAGATTTTCACCAAAAGTAGAGATGCATGATCCATTCTTAACTAATAACTTTTAATTTCCTAGGAACTAGGATTTTCTCTCTGTTGGTTCTCGAAATAGAAGACACTTCATCGACTGTGTCAATCAGAAACTTTAATCCAGTAGTATTGTCGGCCATGAAGAGTCTTATTGTTCGGCTCTGATCGCCTGTGGCCTCAAGCGATGGCCGTTCTAGTTTTCAGTCTGAAAATTGCACGGCTTGTTGTAGTTCTTTGCTGCTTTTCCAAACCGCTGGTGATAGAAATAGATGCTTGAGTTACGGTCAAATCTTGAACGAGAATGGCTACTTGTGTGCCTGTTGCAATTCGTATTCCAATGTTTGTTTTCTTTCAGTTGCTCTTCGGTTTGTTTTAGATCTTCTACTTGTCTTTTATATGTCTTGTGTATGGCACACCATGGCCAAATATGGATATTGTGCCATAAAATCCCAAAACTTACAAACCACCATACTATTAAAGGTATCTGCGGAAAATCAAATTTATTTTGCTTGGTTGTATATAATCAAACTATCTAGAAGTATTAATTATACGTAAAGTATCCCGTTTTAGAATCCTCAAATGGATTAATTAAATTCCATGTAGAAATTTTTTATTTACGTAAAAATTTCGTAATGTTTATTTTTTTTAGTTTATGTAAATGCTTTCAAAATAATGATATGTAACGTTGTCATTTTTTTGTTTAGTTCTGCCAGTTTTCACATGAATGTCAACGAGCAATGGGTCTACATTAACAAAACATCTGTAAGTAAACATTGAGCATTTAGTCTATTTTTTGTGATATTTGTAACATCAAAATGATGATAATATGATAGTTTGTATGCTTGTGATAATATGAAAGAAATATTTTTGGATGGACTAGTTACGTCAAAATGATGATTACTTAACTTTTTTAACTTCCTCTCTCTCTCCTTTTTCTCACTCTTTCTCTCCTCATACTTTTCCCAGTGCTCCAAAATTTATTTTCCGCTCTTTATCTTCCTCTCTTTTTGCACTCTCTCTCTCCTAAATTTCTCTTCCTTCTCTCTTTCTTTTTCATGTGGTCTTTCTTTTCCCTTCTCGTTTTCTGTTTGTCATCCTTTCTTTCACTCTCTCTCTCACTCAAAACTCTTTTTCGTCCCCACATTTTGCTATATCGCCCTCCTCTTCTTCTATCCAATCTCTCTAAGTCGCTCTTCTTCTTCCCTATATCTTTTCTATTCTCTATATATCGCTTACTCTCCCTTCTTACTTCCCATCTCTCTCCTCATTCTTTCACTCTCTTTCCATTTTAATTTATCTTTTGTTCTCTATCTTCACCTCCTCTCTCTTTCCCTTTTCTTTCACTTATATCTTACTTTAGACTTATCTTCCCTCTCCTACTCTACTTTATCTATCTCTCTTCGACATTCTCTCGTTTGCTATAGCCCTATCTGTTGCTCCGCTGCGACGTTAATAAAAATACCTACCTTTTCTTTAATTATCCCTCTTTCCTTATCCTTTCCTTGACTCTATCTTTCTGTGTATGTGTGTGTGTATTATACATTTTAAAATAACAGTTTTCTTTTATTTCAGAAAAGCCAAGTTACTTCATACGTGATGGTGAGTTCATTATTGTAGAAATACACTGTTTTCAACTTATTAAAAACCTTAGCAACATGTGTGCCACCGATTATTAGCAACTTCATTAACAGAAATAATAGAAAAATTTGGTATTTGGCAAAGCTTCTGAATAACTTGTAAATCAACAATAAATAGCAATCCATCTCATAGCATCTTTGTTAAACGTTCTTAGTTGATTATACACATTGCTAGAATTCATAATAAATATAACATCCACAGATGGATTTAATGCTGAATGGTTTCATCTATCAAATCTACACAGATGTATGAAATAAATTATTTAAACCTATGTAATTGAATGACATCTACCTCGTCAGTTCTTATTTCCAATAAAGTGCAATAATACGAGCACTTCTTAGTGATGTTACCACAGTCAGAATCAGAAAGCAGGGTGTAAAAAAATCATGATTTTTTCAAAAAAATCAATTAATCGGATTTATTTGATTTAAATCGGATTTATTTGATTTAAATCAAAAATCGGATTTTTTAAATTTAAATTTCTGTAGGGCCTATAAATTTGTTAAATAAAAAATTGAGTTTCTGACATGACATGTAACCTAATATTTATTTAAGTAAACAATCGGAGTTTGTGATATGGTAAATTAATATTTATTTTACTAAATATCATTGTGTGTTACATGATGAATTTTCAAAACAAGAGCAAAAGGTAAGACATTTGTTTAACTTTAAAACACAAGTTGACATCCTCCATAGTTTTTCTTGAGTAAATTAACAACATCATGTAAACAAATGTATCAGTAAGTGTAAGTGAGACCTAAATTAGTCTGAATAAATAAATATTTGTTATGGGTCACTACTCTTAAAGTGAAAGGTGACTGTTTCAGGGTGCATTTTGCAAAATAAAAGATGTTCATTGTGTTTAAACTTTCATCCTTTCAAATAGAAAGCTCAGTTGAATTTTTTATTTAATAAATTATTAATCACATTATATATAACTGTGTTATTTTGTATTTATGTCTCAATTAAAAAAAAAGTAGTTGAAAATCACTATAGCTAAGCCATTGGTCAATCAATTAAAGGGGTAACAAGTAGTTTAGGCCTACTTTGTGGGGATTTTCTTTGGCTGTCTTGACATTTACGTAGATGTAGGCCTGCTGCTTTGTTACATAAATTTATGTTTGTAACATAAAATTATGCATGAACATTGTAAAAACTTTCAAATAGATGTCAACTTATTTTTTACTTTACTGTTTGGCAGAATCCCTGACTCAACACTCAACAGATTACTTAGTCCATAAACACCTCAGATTATTTGCAAGTGTCCAGTGCCAAACATTTTTTTTAAAAGCTCATCAGTACGAGGTGTAGCCATTAGTGCTGAAATCACCATGTGTGCAGAAAGTTCAAAGCATTTGACAAATTCTGTGTTTTTTCTAGAGTGTATTTACTTAGTTATAAAAATGTAAGATTGGTTGTGATTTAAATCAATGATTTAAAAAAAAAATCATTTGATTAAAATCATGATTTTAATCGTTGATTTAAATCTTGACACCCTGTCAGAAAGTCTACTTTTATTTCACCAAATCTACTAAATCAGTGACAGTTCGGCATTTTTTGATACTTAACCTATTTTAGCTCATATTTTCTTTTCAGCACTGGTTTTAATCTTCCAAATTTCTCCTTCTTTCAGTAATCGGACTACTGAATACATTTATAAGTGTGTCCAAGTTATTCCGTGTAGTTTTAGTAATATTATGCAGCTCAGCTTCATACCTCAGATTAAGCATATTTAAAGTAAGCGGCAAAATTCCTTAATGACTCTCATAACGATCAATTTTATATTACTTGTGCCTATTGCCATTCACCAAGAAACAAATGCTGTCGATTTCTGTGCAACGTACTTTGGTGAAATATCTAGAAAGATGTTATACTTTATATACACCCCGATCCTATAAAATTAAGGGGGTCCGGGACACAAAAATCGTCAAATTTTCGAATTTTTTTTTATTATTTTAAGAAATTCTCTGTGTTTTTCTGCTTAAAATGACGTCTAAATCATGTTTCTATCTTAATTAGAAATAGAGATATAATAATTTTTGTGGTGCGTTGTTTTGAAAATCTAATACTCTTGGCAGTTGTTGTCATGGCAACAACACCTGTCTTTAAAACTTTAAATGCGTTTTTCTCCATGATACATTTTTTCAAGATTTCCTGTATTCAAATTGCTATAAGTCGAAAACCGATAAAGTTTAAAGGTTGATATTTGGAATATATCTTTTTCAAACATTATACTTTAATTTCGATTCAGCAAATTTGAAACAAATATTTACTTTTCAAAATATGACTTTTTTTAAAAAAAGTACCTTAAAATTTTCAAAAATTTTCATTCAAATATTTTTTATTTTTTATTAAATTAATATTTTTTAAATTGCTGAATCAAAATTAAAGTTTATAAATTTTTCAATCATTTACTGCAAGAATTTTGAAAATTGATCAAGAATATTTTGAGCCTTAGCAATTTAAAATGACCCCTCTTTTTTTCAAAAAATTTTAATTAAAATTTTTAAAGAACTTTTGGAAAAATTTTGCGTTGTGATTTCGTTTATTAGTTAGATGGGTAATCAGTACAAAAAAATTCTAAATTCTAAATTAATTAATAAAAATTTTTTTTCAATGTGTCCCGGACCCCCTTAAGCAAGAAAGGGAATTTCACGCTTAATTTATACAGAAGGGAAATTGTATATATATATATATATATATATATATATATATATATATATATATATATATATATATATATTAGAGAAAAATCTTAAAATTATTTCATTTCTCGTTATAACAATTTCTTTCTAGTTCATATTGCTTTGTTTAGATTAATTATGTTTATTTTTTAGTCTACCGTTATCCCACAGAAAGGAGTAAGTATCATTAAATAGGAATTTACTTATGTTAATATAATAGAAATGAAATATTTTCGCAAATAAAGTTATTTCGTTCAATTTCTATTGAAATATTCATGTTGTGTTTAATGTTTCGTAATACCAAGAACTTTCGGGTTTGTCTAAGCATGTAATTGTGATATGTCTTAAAAATAATATAATAACTTATCCCTCAGAGGGTTTCTAACGCATAATTCCACCATACAACTTGCAGTTTCACTTCATGACAGCTAACCAATTTTGTCTTTTTACCGAATTTTTGCCAAAGATACTATTCCAGGGAAAGGACTAATAGAATGTTTCCAAAATATTATATTCCAAAGAAAGGAGCAATGGATTATTCCAAAGGATTCTGTTCTAAAGAAAGGACCGATAAATATTTCCAAAGGACTGTATTCCAAGGAACGGACTAGTCGAATTTTTCCAAAGGATTTTATTGTAACGATGGAATTAATAGGGATTCTTTCCAAGTGATACAATTCTAAGGGAATGCCCAACAGAATATATCTAAAGGGTGAAAACATCCAATTATTATTTCAAACAATAAAGGTTTAGTATTTAGTCTCTTACTTGTGGATAAAAGCATTACTACATTACTCAAAAATCTCGAGACATTATTCAAGAAAATTATTCAAAAAAACATAAAAAATATATATTTTTTAATAATTAGAAAAAGGATTGAGATAAAGAGAATCAAAGTTCACACTGTTTTACGTCAATTACACAAAATGTGATTCTGCAGACTCGTGTGACTTTTTCACGACCCAGGCCACCCAGCCTACCTACTAGACCGGACAAGGGGATGGGTACTTCTGGTTCCACAGGTGTCATCTCTAGAATCTTGGTCAAAGAAAGTTCTACAGTCGAAAGCGTTACCCTCAAAAATATGTAGAATCATCCGCTGCAAGAGGGTACTAGATAATGGAAAGTATAACACTTCAGATAAGAAAGACCTCTTTCTAAAAAAGAAAAAAAACAATTGAATAGAAACAAGGACAAATTCCTAAACTTAACTATTTACTACCCATTTAAACGCGCGCATAAAAAGCTTGAGGGAAGACGAGGACAAGTGTATACTTTCACTAATCACTACACGGTAAAACGCACATATAAAAGGCTTGAGGACAGATGCCAAAACTTAACTAATCAATACACGTTTAAAGGCGCACGTACACAGCTTGATGGAAGACGAGGACAGATTCCAAAACATAACTAATTACTACTCGTTTAAACGCGCACATAAAAAGCTTGAGGGAAGACGAGGACAAGCGCAAACTTTCACTAATCACTACACGGTAAAACGCACATATAAAAGGCTCGAGGACAGATGCCAAAACTTAACTAATCAATACACGTTTAAAGGCGCACGTACGCAGCTTGAGGGAAGACGAGGACAGATGCCAAAACATAACTAATTACTACTCGTTTAAACGCGCACATAAAAAGCTCGAGGGAAGAGGAAGAAAATCTTAAAAACTTGAAGTTTAAACGTGCACATTTGAGGGAAAATACACTATTAAAACATACAATGAAAATTTTCAAATTATAAAAACCGACATAAATGCAAAGACTAAATTATAAATTAGTTCTCGAACATAATCCACACACACATACATTTAAATAAACGACATTATTAATAAGAATAAGGATATAAAATGAGAAAATATCTTGATGGGATGAAAATATGTACAGGTCTGAGAGACCTCCACCTTAGGGTACGTACACTATGGAACCTGGAGGGACGCATGTAGCCTTGCAGTTAACCTACTCGCTTACCGCTATATAGAATTGACCGGTGTTTCCATACGGGAGCAAACACTACAGAGCCTGGCGGGTTACCTAGATTGGTGCAGTGAGCTAAGCAGGAGGCTGGATGATTTGCATATGCGATTGTTTACGCATTCGAGTGTATCCGAGATTGGCCACACTATAATGCTAACAAGACTACCCATATCTACTCCGATAGCCTGTCAGCGCTTATGGCACTGAACGATCCAACCAGCCCTGTAAGGGTGGTACAAAGAATCAAGGCTCTGTACAAAACGGTGACCAAATACCAGGGAATGCAAATGCACTGGATTAAGGCGCACGTTGGTTTCATGGGAAATGAAGCGGCTGATACCGCGGCTAAAGAGGCCACCAACAGTGATGTGGTATACATTGGAGTGGGTTCTTCTCACTGCTTAACACTCAGTCGTATCCCCCGACTCCTCATGGAAACCTGGGAGTTACTCTGGGACAGTGATAGAGTAGACAGGAGAACGCACACGTTCTTCCCCACTCTACATCTCAAGAGGTACGCGTACCACCCCATAGCCTTCCAGTTACTCACCAGACACGGTCGCTCCTGAGACCTACCCCTACAACCCTCAGATTTACAAGGCCTTCCTTGCCTAGAGCAGCATTGTGACTGAGAAGTTCACACCTCGCTTACACTAACTCTCTAGTCTTCTCATAAGTGCTCCTCGAGGCAACGTTAAGTTGGTGAGTATATTTTGCTGTAAGTAGGGAAAGGAACGTTAACTATTGGTTTGAGAAGGAGCTCGCTGGAGGCCGTACAAGAAACGCTCGAAAATGCTTTTAAGTAACTGCCACACTTTGCTAAACCATCCTAGCCCTAGGATGGATGCAACTGCGACTGCAGTTGTAGGTCCATGATTCTGATAAAAGTGGTTAGGACGTAATAGACGAACATTGACCGTCCAAATAAGGACAACCCCTACTACTCTGGTACTAGAATTGCCGCAAAAGGCAAAGCATCTTGCCCAAGTTGTTCACACTGCAGCTAGTTTGTGGGGGGCAGATGTGAGTTAATGTTGAATTCACCTCAGGGTGAAGCAAACATTAAATGTCCCAAAGGCTTCCAGCGGAACAAATAAACCTGGACCACCTTCGAAGTAGACCAATAAATTATGACTTACTTTCGCAATGCAGCTCGTTTGTGGGGGCAGATGCGGGTTGCTGTCCAATTCAGCCTCGGAAGCCAATTCACTGGGGTAATTTGCAAAACAACTTGCAAAAGATGTCCGCACTGCAGCTCGTTTATGGAGGCAGATGCGGGTCCAATTCACCCATAGGTGAAATTAGCCAGCTCACTGGGGTGAAGCAAACATTAACCGGCCTGAAGGATAAAACAACCTTGGTTTCCAAGGTCCACCGACTCGCTAGGTCGACCACGTTCACGTCCCGATTTTGCCTTTGAAGGCGGTCAGAGGATTTTTCGATCGGAGCGTCAGGGGCTTCTCCTCTCTTTTTTTGCCACTAGAAGACCTCTCTAAACCACACAACGAAATCTGATACATCCCAAATTAAGGTTGACACGGATGGGGAGTGCTCATCCAACGAAGAAAGAAGGGTAAACTAAACGATCGCCTCGTTTCGTCTGTGCCTTTTTTTAGCGTCAACATTGAAGTTGTAGAGTTTTCATCTATAAAAGTGCAATACCGGCGAAAGTGTGCGATAATTATTTAACTTTCTGTAAAAACTGCGCGCAAGCTCAGCGCCGTTGTGTTTATTACACGCTTTAATTATAGGTAACATTCTTTGCGAAAATGACGATCAGCTATTTTATATGCGCCCATCAAGATACCGTAGTATGCGTACCCTTACGGCCATATTCACAAGTCTCGAGTTAACTCGAGGATCAGTTGATACGCGAGTAAGAGTTAACTCGAGGATTATCAAAAACAGTATTCTCAAACGGCGTGTTAAGTGATCCGGGGATTAAAATGAGACGCTCGCTGGGATTGGCTACTATCGTCTCCTCACGATCACGTGATATTATTTACATTGGTTACGACGCCCGAAACTGCATTCATACTGATTAAGCACGTACTTCGCCGTAGAATTGATTCCAAATTGTGAATAAATAGGACTCGCACAGCATTTTAATATGGGTTTGGGAAAACAAATACAAAGGTATTTAATTTCAAATTGTATTTTTATGGAAACCTAAATTTGGCAAGAAAAAATTGTACACAATGTCTTGACAGATGTATGTAATCTGATTATCTTTGTACTTGTCAGTATGGGTGTGTGTTGGTGTCGTGAAAAGTAACTTGCATTGTCAATTTTCTTTCATTCGTAATAAACCAACAGAATAATTTTTATTCTACGACGAATTTGTATCTGCCACGGTCATATTCTACCGTTCGCTTTATCCGGCTTTGTTGACGGAGGTATTGCCATCTATCGTTTCGCCAAGCTGCTTGTTTAAGATTACGAAGCTACCTTTATTTTAATTTTTCTTTTCAATTTCAATAAAATTATGTTTTAAATTTTCCATTTAAGCAATATTATAATGAGGACATGATTTGCTATGTAGCAGTTGCTCCGTAATGATACGTCCACGCCAATCGTCGCAAGAAACCTATAATTTAGCATAGAATGAAATGTGTCATCCATTTTGTATCGCTGAAAACGTAGTACTGCGTAACTCTTACTCGCTAGTTAACTCGCCGATTTCGGAGGATCAAAATGTAGCACCGAACCCGGCAGTTTAAACCACGGATCAGGACTTGTGAATACGGTTTTTTTCGATAACTCGCAGATTATCTTTGATCCTCGAGTTAACTCGGACTTGTGAATACGGCCGTTAGTCTCTTAATCTAGAGTTCACGCTACATTTTCTGCTGAGGCGGAAGCAACTCGGACACTTTCCCGAATCAGCGAGAGATTGCTTGTTGTTAATGATGTTATTTAGCCTACTTAATTTGTTTTGTATTGGATTTCAGAATTTGTGTTCTTGTTATTCAGTAGTTCGTATCAAGAATTCTTTAACTGTCTTTATTGTTGGACTTCAGGTAAATCAGTCGCCATCGCATTCTGTATTATTTGTGCAATAAAGGAGAAGAGATGTAAATTTTTTTTTATGATTTAGACACAGAAATTCGTACAACAATAACTACATATGTGTATATCAAATCAATTGGTACCACTGGAAAAATTGGCAAAACCGTAGTTACATTTGTGCCGAAAATATTTTCAAAAATCTTTTTCTTAAATTTCTTAACATACTTAAATATTCTAACAAAAATGCATGTGCGCGTTCGCGGGTGTGTGTGCATGTGGGTGGGTAGATGTGAGAGATAGACTGAAAGATACTTGAGTTCTCCTTGTTTAATGTTCTGGAGAAGTTCGGTATTCTCGATATGCGAACATGTTCGAATGTTAGTTGAGGAAGTGGAATTCATGTGTAAGTCTACAGGCCAACACGTAGTGGTCAACATCGCTCACTCCACCACACTAACAGAGGGCAGTTTGGTTAAATTATTATTTATTTTAAATCTATTTTAATACGATAGAATTGATGAGGTGTCTACAAACTTAAAAGAGTGTTCTAATTTATTCATCACAAGGGACGAGTATCAGTAAAAAGCAATAAATCAATAATAAATTGCTTCGTCCTTAAACCGAATTTCACACGAAGTGATAAATAAAGAAACCGGTAAAGCGAAATGTAAATTTGTATTTGAAAACTACTGGTACAGTTACCAAAATCGCATCAACCTTTTAATGAAATAGACGGAATCTGCGTGCAACTTCATGCTATTTAATCCGATGGTAGTGTGTTTGAAACTCGATCTATACAGACTGTCGTATTCGTGGAGGTTGGTGCATGATACATACGTCAAAGCGTCAACTGTCGTCATGCTGAAATCGTGAGGACGTTTGAAGAGTTTGTTGCCAAATCAAAAATTTCAAATAATAAAAACCGACACAAATTCCGTGGTTCTGTCCTCGTATTTTCCCATTCGCAATAGATCCCGGGCCGTCGCTAATAGTAATGTTTTTCTCCAGTTAGACGTTCATTGAATTAACTACCTACTGGTTTAGTTTGGGTCTATAAGAGAAAAATTATTTCTTTAGAATTTAAAAATTAGAATCAGAAAGTCATACTTATTTAATAAGTATATTTACTTTTAATAACATTGAAATTTGATTTCAGTACGACTGTACGCATCAAAAAAGGTTTTCGAAGCAGTAAGTATTATATTTAAACCTTTTATGCACACGTTTTTCAATCCAAATTTTTCTTATAGCTCAGTCCAATAATCTGCACTTTTAATTAATTGAAAGAAAAGCTAAACCTTTTTTTCATTTCCAACTTCTTGTAAAATATTGTATATCGCCATTAGCAAAACTGATCAGATATTGATCGAAGAGATATCTCGTCATTAGAAAAAACTACCCAAATCGTGATCTCGTAATCATATATTAGTAATATCTTGATAACGAGATATGTCGTCATTAGAAGAATTGGTCAGATCTTGATGGAGGACATATCCCGTCGAAATGACTTGGAGGGTTATCTCTGTTCATTAACGCAGGCTGTGATTTTGCTCTAAATCGGTGATTGTCTATAACTTTGTAAATGACTTTTCTCCGTATATTGCACAGTTTTCAAGGTAGTAGCGCTTATTTCCGATTTGTTTTAGGAACTAGGGCAAAGAGGTTCGATCTTGTTGCACATAGTCAATTTATTGCTATTCGGTTTTTAATTTGGCAAAGATTAATTGCTCAGTATTAATCTAAAAAGAAATGTTCGTGTATGAGACCACAGCAGTTGGAATACTAACCGTATAGCGGAATTTCTAGTATATTTAGTAAAATAATTCTTTCATCACTCCTCAAAATCAATTATGAGATGAGAGACGTCGATATATTTGATATAATAATATTTTTTTTATAACGTTAAAGAAAAAAGACGGTGATCTCAACAACTCCAATGTAAATGGTGAAGAAGGAAACTCAAAAGTAAAAGTTAACCAATTACTTTTTTGTTTAGGCATTTAAACAGATACTAAGTAAATAGCACTTCAATTTAAAGAAAACTAGCATAAATAAAAATGACACCGACGGATATTTGGAAGCAATGAAAACAAAAAGGAGAAAGGGGAGTTAAATTAAGTTAAAATAGTAAAGTGCGCAGCAAGAACATTTGAACAAGAGATGCTGTACATGAGTTTCGAGAAAGGAAAAAGAAATTAAAAGTGTATGGAAATACTTATCGTTCAAAATACTTTTTTAATGGAGGTCTGCGGGGCATAGTAGGAGACACCTAAAAAAATCGAGGTCACTATTTGCAAAAGTTGGGAAGATAGGTTTGTTTTTTTCGCGCCAGGCAATTTAAAGCCTCCGCGAGATCCAATCATCGTGGTGAAGTTGTTAATCTCTGATTGGTTCTCTCCGATCACAAGGGGAGGCTAAGGTAGAGCGGGAAGATTTCTAAGAAGGAAGAACGCTTACTCGTTGTTTTCGGCAGCCATTGAAGGAAAATAAATCTGTTTTCGTTCTGAGTGGGTGTGAGGGGTATAAAGTATCGAGTTTTTTTTCTTCCAATTTTCGTATGGCTGACATGATGTGTTATTTGCACATCATAACACTGTCCCTATAAATTACTTTCATAACTGTAGCTATTTGCGTTCGGCAAAAAACTGTGTGTTTTAGAACTTTTATTTACCCTGGTTTTCTCTTTATTTCTAAAAATATCTTTGATAAAAGAAGCCATTTTTTGAAAATTTACCTTCCTTTTGACCATTTAATAAGTACGTTTTATTCTTAAACTGAAATCTCTATTTGATCACTCATTTTGATTAGCATTAAGAAAATTGTTAAAGGGAGTCGAATTACAATACTAAATTAATAATGCTTGATAAAAATTGTACGAGAAAATAAGCTGATAGAGGGCTGCTTACTGCGGTGTATTAACAATTTAGTGATTTTTTTCTCCAGATAATTTTAAAATTATTTTTTCATAATAATAATGTTAAGCAAATCTAATGTTACTATAAATATACTTGATCATAAATATAACTTTCAATACGAACTTCAGTGCTTTGAACATAATATTTCTCATGAATACCTAATGTGCAATCTCTCAATTTCATGAACGACTGTAGATTTGTTAGAATACATAGCATGAAATAAATTTTCTAACAAATGAAAATTAATGCACTAAATAAACTCTCTTAAACGTCTGACAACGTTCGTTTATAATTTTTTGCTCGAGTTCCTTTCTTATTTGTAGGTGTCAGACTATAAATATTGAATTGGATTTTGACGAATACGAAGTGACAAATATGACGTACAATCCTAAATTTGAAGTAAGTATAACCTCCTCAGTTCGGAAGTATTAAACGTGATACTCATGTTTCTAAATTTTTTTCATTCATGTATAAGAATTTGTGTAATTTGTAAAAATAAAATGTAATTTGAAAATGACTCTTCAATTTTTAATTTTTGTTTTTGTAGTAGATTAACCCTGAAGTATCACTTTGTGATACAAACCCCCCCCCCTCCACGTTCCACCCCCTAATAAAAAATATAAATGATTTTTTTTTCTTACAATAATGCGAATACTATCTTATAAACATTTCTAAGGAAAATCAGTTTTATTTTTTTTTGTCTGGTCTGAGGAAAAAAAGGCACAGAAAATTGTGATAGGTGTATATATATTTAATGCTTGGAACTTAATTTAAAAAACAAGTAGTATTAATCCATATATATATATATATATATATATATATGGATTATATATATATATATATATATATATATATATATATATATATATATATATATATATGCCATTACATATCCTTTGTGTCCAGACAGAATTTTAAAATTTAATCTAGAACATTTTAAAATTAATTTATTAGTTTTTTCCTCCTCCGGTTTTTTTTTCGGGAATGTGACGTTATAGCTTCCTCGATTGAAGAAAGGAAAGGATTGGACAGATTCCGCGTAGTTCGTCCCATTTTTTTCTTCTTAACGGATTTCAGAATCTAGCATGTTTTGATTTACGTTGTTGATTAGTATAACTTTCTTGCAAGCAATTTCAACTTTGTCACGGGCAAATACTATTTGAAGTTTTCTATCTTCACGATCATTAAATATAGAGTGAATAGTTCAAAGGTTTTAAAATTTCCGGAAAATTTTACACCAGATCGATACTTTAAATGTGATTATCTTCAAATAAATGATTTTTCAATTTTAATCCGTGTCATTTGGGTGCAGATTTGTACTCGTTCTGAAAATTATTATTTTTTTAATGTTTTCAGTTACAGTAAGATTAATGTGTCCAGCCGAATTTTTAAATTATGTTCTAAAATATTTTTTAATAAATTTATTTGTTACTAGCCACTTTGAGGCCATCTCGGCGTTGCCTGTGTTGTTGGTCTTCGAATCAAACCAAATGGGAATGCGTAGCAATCACCGGGGGATGGCGAGCGTAAGCGAGAAGTGGTCACACCTCATACCACGAAAAGAACTACCACGGGCAACACCGTGATGGTTTATATAAATTGGGGACAAAATGAGGAAATCACCACTCTACTATATCACGTGGACCTATCAAAAAGGATGAATCCATGGATGGACACTTCCTACTTAGTTCTGAATCTAAATGTTATATCAACAACATACACATATAAGGGGATACACAGCTTGCTATCTACACCTACTGGGATCGAACCATGTTGTTCTGTATAGATGGTTAGATCATAGACTTGAAACATAAGTAGACTGAGCATTGCTATTGGGAGGAGCTTCAAAAAGTGGGATAAACAGGTAATTTAGTAGTCAGGTGATTGCTCTATGAAGAATTGACTTAGCTGTCTGATTTGGAATCGTATTGTCTCGTTAGGCAATATAACATCTTATGACAAAATAGATGCGTGAATGGACACTTCTCTATTTTAAAATAATGCTGAAATCACAAACATTAGTACAATGTAGCATTGATCAATCAGTTTATGAATGTTCGTTTCCACCCGCAGACAAAAGTACACTAAAGGGGGTCACTTCACGCAACATTTTCCTTATCTCCATAATGTTAAAAATGATCAAATTTAAAGAACATTTTTTTTAAATTGATCAGTCGTACAGTCACCAAATTTTTTTTTGTGTATTTATTGTATTGTTTTTATTACTTTTATGGGAGCACTTTTTAAAATTTTGATTAGTTTTTTTTTTTTTTAATCATACGTGGAGTAACATGTGAAAAGTTTCAAAACGATAAAAATATGTGTACATTTTAACCCATTATTTCTTTTGAATAATTTTTTTGACAAAATCCTTCATTAAAATATTTATTTGTGTTGTACTAATATGTGTACCACGTTACAAAGCTATAAGATAAGTAGTTTTTTCAAAAATGTTCCTTTCGTGTTGAAATTTACACTTTTGAGAAAAAGTGATTTAAAGTAAAAACTTCTATTGCAGACTAGCACCATAGCTTGGATTGCTGGGATCATCTGCTAGATCATCTTCTAGTCTACATTTTAACAAGCTAATTTTAATTCTAGCTTCCCTATTTCTATGTAAATTTACCTTTACCGCTTTCCTTATATAATTTTCCAAACAAAAATTTGCATAGATTTTAACCCTTCAATTTTTTTAAAATCATTTTTTTTGACAAAATCTCTTATTAAAATATTTATTTGTATGTTATTAATATGTATGTATAGTTTTAAGGCTATAGGATAAGTTGTTTTTTCAAAAATGTTCTGTTCAAAAATGTTTAAAAATCTTAATGCCTTGTTTTTGGCATTTTACACATAAAACACACTGATTTATTACGCTGGAAAAGAGCGGAATGCCAATTACTTCACAGTAGTTAGCACTTGAATTTAAAAAAGCATCATATTCTTCAACACACTGACCCAACTTTTGTTTAGATGCTGAATTACTTATGTTCAAAACTGGTTCTTCTGCACCTTCATTGACTTCTGAAAAACTTTCGTCGCGCTTAATATTTCTTCCAAATTTTCTTCTTTTTTTTTTTAATGTTTGGTTCTTAAACAGAGGCATAATTCCAGGCAGGGCAAGAAATGACAAAAATAAACACTCAAATAGAAGAAATAACGTAGCTATATTTAGCGAGAAAAATAGCACATGCGATAGTATAGAGTAAACAAACAGCTACAAATATTCACTTCTCTTCCTTCCTCAACAAGTTACCGATCGAAATAAATTGTTTTAATGAATTTAAAACATTTCATTAGGTTGAAACACAGCGCATGCATTATGTTTTGGTTTGAAGTGGGCCTGGAGATCAACTGTTTCGGCTTTTCACAGATGCAAGCAATTTTTAAAATTTTGTTTTAAATACTTCTAATTTAGATAAAGCAAAATTTTTAACTGCATTAGAAGCAGAAAGAGTTGCAGTTTTTTTTCAATAGCAATTGAAAAATCGTTTTTTTTAACCGATTTTCGTGAAGTGACCCCCTAAAGGCACGTTACCACGTTACTATTATTTTCGTTACATTACCCTCAGCACATAAAAATGTATCACTGCTTACTCTGCTTTTGTTTCCACGGTCAATCTGAACAACACTTGATTGGTCAATCACTGCGACTGCTTGACCTCTTCCAATTCATTATGCTGTAAATCGTTCCATTTCGCATTGTTTGTTGCTTTTCAGCTTGTCGCACTATGGTAGCATGTATTATTTAAACGGTTTCATTTCAGAGCCTGGAACTATTCAGCGTCATTGGAGGTTATATGGGCATGTACTTAGGAATATCACTCGTCGCAGTCTACGATTTCTTTGAGACGGCTTTGAGTGTTGCCTTTAGATTCCTGAAGAAATCCAAGACCACCAAAATTAAGAAGATGCAAAAGAAGTTGCAGAACCCGTCCAAAGAAGACATGGCCAATTTTCAGTATCCTACGGAGTTCCGAAGAAGACCCGCGAAGAACGTTTAGTCAAGGGACAATTACTAAACAACAAAGAGTATACGAAACGCCAGATTGCATAAATTTATACCAATACTCTCTAATACAGCCTTCTGCACACTACGTGAGATATATGTAATAGAGGTTGGATCTGATTTTAAATGCACGCATAAAACATTACTTCTTGAAAATAAATAAAAGAACTTACTAATATTTGTTGGTATAGGAGAATGATTGTTATGCCATCAAGGCAGCGGTTTGTGACTCAAAAATCTAAATCAATTAAAAAATATCGGTCTTTTTTTTTATTTGCCTTACCAGAACGCCTGAAACAAAAATTTAAGAGAAGAGTTATGCAATTTCCTGTCGATAAATTTAAAATAAATAAAAAGCGAGCTGACAGATGCTTTAGCAACAGGAAAGAGTCTGTTGTTACGTAGCCGGTCGTTTGCAATAGGGAATATGCACTATGTCATAAAACGTCCTAAAATGCTACCTTTTTTACAAATTCGATCATGAACAATCCGGAAATCAACTTTAAAAATCTCAAAAAAGTGCAATTAAAGCGTAATAAGCGATTAAAAAACGCGTTGAAGTCACGTGACTGAAAACGAGGTGGAGCTTGGTGTGACGTCATAGTATATGAAATCTCTCGCTACATTCGCCGTTTGCATGTTATTTCAGGTTGTTTTCATTGATTGTACACTAATTTTATTTTTTAAATAATAGTGTTGAATTATAGTCTTTACATTATTATTATTATTATTATACAGATTTCTTCTTTAAAAATGACGACTGTAGAACAAGGCTTTGTAAAAGGCCAGTCGGATAATCTACCTAAATTGGATGCTATATCCATGTTTTATTTTTTGCGAAACCATCCAAATTTTATGGGAGTAGAAATGAAAGGCGTAAAAGCGAAGAGTATGATAATATTTTGTACACCATATTTATTTTTAAAAAACATGTATTTTTATATTGCTTTTAAAAAGAGTAGTGCTATTATCAAAAAGTTGTACTTAAGAAAAAAGAATATTAATAGTTGTTCTCTTTTCCTTAATAAGTAACATAATTCATTCTGAAACAGATTTTTTTTGTATAGATAATTAGAATAGTATATCAAACAAGAGCTTTATAATAGGAAAATAATTTCAAAGTAGATTAAAAATGTTGGGGTATTAAAATAGTGAATTTTGAAAGCTAACTTAAAATTAATTTTCTACATTAAATTTTTAGCAACATTATTTTTGTTAGTTAATGAACAATAATTTTTTTAATATATTTAAGCGATAAAACGTAATGCACTAAAAGATGATCCAAAAATAATATATGTAGAGAAACTTATTGCGAGAATTGCAACTGCATTAAATATTAAACACAACATTTGGTAGTCCAACATTTTAAACCATGAAGAAGGTAGTGTGATAATTTGATTAAAATTGCAAGAATTTGAATTCTATAATACTTATCATTCAGTTCAGAGAAGAAATATGACACAGTTTTACCAACTGCAAATTAATTATCATGAGTATAATAATTAAATGTTTATTGATGTTAGCTCTCTGTATATTTTTTTAACCAGTTTTGATTTATAAATATATAGTATTTATTAAATTCTTTTTCATGAAACAAGAAATTCTGCATTATGAGTGACTTGATACCGAAAGAATATTTTATTAATATACACAAGTAGTTATCCACAAGATTAAATCACACAATTCTTAATAAAAACAATTAAAAATACAAATAATTTTTGGTATTTTAAACTTACCAAAAATTATCTTCACAGCAATGCAAACCTTAAAGAGTAACCTTAAGAAGAGAGAGTAACCTTAAGAGAGCCTTAATAAGTAGAACACAGCTTTTAGTTTTTCTTTTAATCTCTTTTCATAACGCTGCACCATCTTCTACGAACTTGTTCATATTTTGGTACAACAAAAAAATACTTTTTTGGTGTTTTAATCGTTGAATTATGACACAAACGGAACAATACAATATTTGTAATTATTCTTTTTAACTGTTTTCGAACCTTCCATTGCTGTGAATTAATCAAAAATCTGTAAATATAAGACTACTTAAAAGATACCCATAGAGATAACACAGTACAAAGAACGCTTGATGGGAAAAACATGTACTCTGACGTCACAGGCAAAAATCGTCAGCGACTGCAGATTTTCGTTAAAAGTGACGTCACAGCAATTTGAAAAGTGTTTTAAATATAATTAATGTCGTCAGATTGTAGTTTAAGTGGCATTTTTCTACGTAGTTTTTCGTGCTCTTTCATTTTAAAATGAATTTGAAAATTATGCATATTGTCCATTCTGCTGTAGTCCGATAGCACTAAGATGTTTGCACTATTGGTCTCGTTAAACAAAGTATATGATAATTTTAACTCTTATAAGTAACCACACCTTTGGTTGAAAAATTATTATTGAGAATTCAGTTTCTAGTTAAGGTATTTTCCCATCTCATCCTGCTGGGTACCTATTTGTTTTGTGTTGTTTTAATAAATGTGTTATCTTTCATTGGCTCTCACTAAATTTATTCTTAGCAAAATAAACCATTTTCAATCCGAATCTTCAAATATTTCTGTATCGCGCAGTTAGCATTTATTTTCAATTCCAAAGAACCTTATCCCTGTAAGAAATACAATTGGGGTCTTAAATAGAAAATATCAACCTGTACTTGGTGATGATAAAATAACTGCTGGATCATGCAGACCGCGAATCTGCTCGAGCATTATATTTCGACATTCAGAATTTCAAACACCTCCTCTCTTATTTTTTTACATGATTATAACATTGGTGCATATTTAACCCTCCTGGGGGTTATCTTCGCGTCGAACACCACCCTGATGCAAAAACATGTTCGATACTGTTACCAGTTCTAGACAAGGAATAATTTGTTTTTCCTATTTCAACCTTCTGTCCCTTTGGCCTAATAGGATAGCCTTAGCTTAGCGAAATATCTTCTCATAAGTAAAATGTACCTGATCTTGGACGAGATATCTCGTCGTAACAACGGGTAATTTGTACACATCGATATTCGATTATCTTTTAAAAGTTGTATGTGATGCCGAGCTCCCTCTTGTTCTATGGTTCCAGTTACCAATTGAACCACCGAAGCTTTAAGACTTCCATCTGATGTGCATACAGTGAATACAAAATGCATTTGAACGCAATGTCTTTTCCATATCTTTTTAGAAAAAAATTGCAAAAATTATTATATGTTATGTAGATTTTCATTACGAATAATAAGGGAATTGCTTAATTAATCATGAACCGAGTACAAATACATGAAATTCAAAAGACATCCGAACGTATTTGCCCATCCTAGTATATACATACCATGCCTGAAATATTTCCATCGTATTTCAACGCAATTCTCTTTGTGTTACATTAATTTCGCCTTTCGTTTCCCTTGAACCAAAATAATTGAATCAAAGAACCTCAAAAAATGTTTGGAATGCAAACATCGTTGCTGAGTCATTTCATGTAAAAACACCATTTTGAGAAAAGTTGTTGCACCATAGTCATGGATTTTTATTCAAATTTTTACCAGACATACAGAGCAGTAAAACTAATTAATATTATTGTTTTAAATAATTTGATTAATATTAATTGAGATAAGAGAATTTACAAAATGGTCAATTTCAAAATAATGTGGCCATCTTGGTTTTGCCACCCCTAACTTGAGAACAAATGGTTCAAATTTAGTAATTTTGATTCCAAATGAAAACCATTTACTTGAAAATTCTATATAAATTGCAACAATAAAACAATGGCAAAAATACTTTTTAGGTGATTATTTTTCATGTAAATGAAAACGTCACACACAATATAAAATGTATTTCAAAACTGTGATACTCTTACAGTGCAAAATTGAGTATTTCTACTATTATAAAATTAAGTTTTTTATGGTTGTGTAAGGGGTATACAACCCCATACGCACACAAAAAACCCTGAAAAATTTATGGCATTCACACTAATGAAATTTGGCACACATGTAGTACGAATTTTTTGCGATTTTATAGACAGACTAGCCCGATTTTTAAAATTTAATCTTGAAAATTTAAAAATTAATTTAATGCGATGTTCTATTATTATTATCTTTCTTCCGAATGGCAACAGTCATGAATCGGTATTGAATGAATCCGTATTTACTGCGCGTGTGTATCCGTCGCCGTGTAGCCGCCCGATTACTGGATATCCTTTCAAAAATTTATTGCCTTTTTAAAAGCATGTTAACTTTTAGTTAGCGTTTACTTTTAATATTTTATATAAGTATCTTTTTATTGTGCTTACTTCATTTTTGAAACTGGATAACGGTTGTGCAATACGTTTGTTATTGTTTCTTTTTTAGACTACGATAGTTCGGATTTTGATTTTTAAAGCATATCAACTTTTAGTTTGGATATTTTTTTCAAAGTTTAGCGATATTTAATTTTGATCTTTTGTGCAATTTCTGGTTTGTTTCATTTATGCAATCTTTTGTTTGTTTATGTATAGTACTTTGGTTTTCGTATAGTTAATTTTTATCATTTTTGTTGTTGTACATACGACTAAATCAGGTGACTCAAGAGTGGAACAGTATGCACATTTGAGGCATCTGATTCAGATGCGTTGATGAACGATGGAAATGTTGCTGTACGAAAACTGAAGTACACAGAAATCGCTAAACTTCCAAAAAGATATCAAAACCAGAAGTAACAGGTGATGCTTTTGTAAATTTTTATATTGCATGAATTATCAAAATTAAATATTGCTATTCTTTCCAAAAGACACTCAAACACAGAAACAAACAAAAAATTGCATTAAATAATAACAAAATTATGGCATTTTGCTATAACGGCCTCTTTTCACGTACGTCCCACAATGTTTTGTTATACGACTAAAACAAATACTGTTTTTATGCTTTTGTTTAGTATCAGATTCTCCCTTTACATTACACTGCTATATTTTGCCTAACGAATATATCAGTCATGTTTGCGAAACATTGTCGTCATTTTACTGCGTTGTCGCTTTAGTGTAGTTAGACCAACACCGACTTTATACAAAGCCCACGTCACAACTCTAAATCCTATTGCGAGGCTACTTTTACGCTCTACGATACGAACTGAAGTCAGTTCATACTAATAGGTGTACTTAAAATAAGTAACTTTTTCAAATTTGTCAAATATACACTCACTACCCATAGTTAAGCACAGAGAGTAAAATGTTAATTTCCAGAATCCAATCTGAATTTGAGAGACTGCAATGTGCTACACAGAAAGAAGGAAGTATTAAAATGCGTAAGGTAACGGCCAATCACGGTTTCGTTTTGAGAAATATGCTAAAAATGCAATGTTGGATTTAAACATTATTTTCCTAATGACACCAATCCTCCAACCCTTCACAATGCTGGCTTCTTATACGACTGCCTTTTTTGCATATTGGGGCTGTAAATTAAAAAATTACTGTTATTACGAAATTATGTTAATTTGTTGATCTTTTATGCTATTTTTTGTTTGTTTCTGTGTATCTTTTTGCAAGTTTAGCGATTTCTGTGTACATGAGTTTACGTATAACAACATTTTCATCGTTCATCAAAGCATCTCTCAAATGTGCATAGTGTTCAACTCTCAGAGTCCTCTCATTCAACAATATCCAAACCAAAAGTTTATGCTTTTGTTAATTTATGTTGCATATATTATCAAAATTAAATATTGCTATGTTTTCCAAAAGTCACCCAAACACAGAAACAAAGAAAAAAATTGCATAAAAGAACAACAAAAATATGGCATTTCGCTATAACTGCCTTTTTTTTTATTTACAGCCCACAATGTTTCGTTGTAGGCCAAAAAAAAATATGCTGTTTTTATGTTTCTGTTTAGTTTTAGCTTTTCTCTTTATGCTGCGGCACTGTTACATTTTGTGTCACGAAAATATGAGGAATGTTTGCACAACATTGTCATCATTTTACTGCGTTGTCGCTTTAGTGTAGTTAGACCAACACTGACTTTATACATGGTATCCACGTCGCAACTAAAAATTCTATCATGAGGCTACTTTTATGCGCTGTGATACGAAACAACGTATTGCACAACTGTGATCCAGTTCCAAATAGGTAGTCTTGGATTTAAACATCATTTTGCCAATGCTGGTTTCTTATATCACTGCCTTTTTTGCATATTGAGGGATGTAAATTTAAAAAAAAAATGTTATTGCGAAATGCTGTTATTTTGTTGATCTTTAATGCTATTTTTTTCTGTGTTTGGGTGTCTTTTGGAAAGCATAGCAATACTTTATTTTAATAATTTATGGAACGTTTAAATTTACAAAAGCATAAATTTTACTTTTGGTTTTTATATATTTTTGGAAGTTTAGTGATTTCTGTGTATTTCAGTTTTTCTATCGCAGCATTTCCACCGTTTATCAACGCATCTCTCAAATGTTCATACTCTTCCACTCTGAGTAATCTGATTCAGTGGTATGTACCACACCTTCTCCGATTCAATCTCGGAATACATAGCGACAATAAATTGATGAAACAGGTCTCTGCTTTTGAAAAAGATATCCAAATAATCGAAACGAAAAGTTAATATGCTTTAAAAATGATAATCCAAACTCTCGCACTCTAAAACAGAAACAATAACAAACAACGTATCGCCCAACTGTGATCCAGTTCCAAAAATGGAGGAAACACAAAAATATATGTACTTATGTTATACATTATGATAATCCAAACTAATAGTTAATATGCTTTTAAAAAAGCAATAACTTTTTATAAGGGATATCCAGTAATCGTGCAGCTACATACGCACAGTAAATGCGTATTTAGTCAATACCAATTGAAGACTTGCTATTCGGAGGAACAGAATAATAATTAAATATCTCATTACATTACTTTTAAAATGTTCTGGATTAAATTTTAAAATTCATAGTGGACTATAAAATTTTAAAATATTCACACTATCTATGTGCCAAATTTCATTATTGGAAGTACTATAGATTCGTCAGGACATGCCTAACATACAACACACGTAGTACTTCATTTTATAATTGTCTAGACTCGCTGCCAAAAGTTAAGGACATTGTGGAAAATGTTAATTTCTGTAAGCTAATCTAAATTTGAGAGGCTGCAATTTGCTGCAGAGTTAGATGGAACTACGCAAATGTGTTATGTAACAGCCTATCACAGTTTCGTGTCGACAAATATACAAAAGGCAGTCGTATAAGAAGCCAGCATTGTCAAGGGTTGGAGGAGTTGCATGTAAGTGCTATAGAAACTGTTTGCAACTTTTGTAGGATTAGTTTTCAAGACGGACATGTTTATGTCACTTCCGCAACACAAATAGCAAATAGTGAGCGCTGCCGTTCTGTGGGATGCCTTCAAGTTGGGCAATCAATCACTCATGTTGCTCTTTTATTTGGCATTCATTCCGTAATTTCATGATTATGCAAACAAACCAAACAGTTGTGCAAACACCTGTGCCCACCTGCCAAAAGGTTACAACCCCTGTGGTTCATCGATATATTGCTATTGTAGCAAATCACTCATCATGCATGGCTGTGCCAAAGGGCAAATCTTTCCCAATTAAATAAAGATGTCAATGTCATCAAAAAGCAACTATTGCGAGAATTGCCCCGTAGTTTTTAAATTTACAAATCTATACACATTATGCAAGACACAAATGAAGCCTTTAAACACTCGACACAGTTTTTTAACACATTGGAACCATCTGGACTACTCTCGCACTTCTCACAAATATTAATCCACCTTCTCTGTGCAATTCCACAACACTCTGTCAAGAAACACATGCGAAATATTATTGAACCCACCATCGTGACTAGACATGCTGCAAGTTAAAACGTATTCATTCCTAGAATATCAATTATCACTTCTGATATCCCCCCATTCCAATTTAAAAAACTTCAGTTCCCAGTTCGTTTAAGTTTCACTGTGAGCATCAACAAGGCACAGTCACTTAAAGTCATATGACTCAGTCTCATTAAACCGTGTTTCTCCCACGGTCAAGTGTTCGACAGAATTTAATACCTTTTTACTTTTTATAAAGAGATATCACTTAAATTTCTTGCCACATATGGTTATTTTAATAAGTGTACATGTATGCTCTCTCGGGGAAAAATAATCAAGTAAAAAATGCACATTTAAAAAAAATTTTTTCCTTTTGCACATGGCACAGACTTATTTAATTAAATTTAATTGTTTCTAAAGTTACATTTCACACCTACAAACGTTGCTAATTTTAAAAATTCAGATAAGCAATAAAATAATTCACATTTTATACTAAACAAAATATAAAAAAATAACCTTTTATTTTGGTCTATTAATCTATTTTATTCAAAATTACCTCAACTTACAAAAATATTTCTAATTTTTATGTCTTCCTATTATTTAAGTAATTTGGGGTTAAAATATACTGTGTTGCCCAAATCAACACATTTCATTGTTGTGTTCAAAATAAGATACACATTTCAGTTGTAAAATTTAAAAAATAACAGACTCATTTTTCGGTTTTTAGTAAAAAAAAGCATGTTTCTCACTCCTTTCACCATTCAATTTTCTAAACTGCCTTTTTCAAAAACTTAAATCTCTTTAATTCTTAGAAAATACAATTTTTGGCATTGTAGTAAAATATACATGTGTATCAGATCGTTTTTAAAAATAATACAACAATCAACACAAATTCTACATGTTTTTATTAAAAATTTCAACGAATTTTAAATTTGAAGAAATTTGTAATTTTTAACTAACATCACACAAAAGCAACACAATTGGCTATTAACGAGGGTCTGGTATCAATTCTCTAATTGAGAGATCCGAGGTAATTTTTAATTGTCGTCGTACTATAGCAACTCAACGTGCTATTTACAACGGTCCAGTATCAATCCCTAAGGAAAAGATCCGAGGCAATTTTTAATTAACGTCGTACAATACCAACTCAACGGGCTCTTCACTACGGTCCGGGATCAATCGCCTAAGGAAAGTATCCTAGAAAATTGAGTAATTTTTAATTAACTTTCTCAAGCACAGCACTACAACTACCTATTAACTAGGGTCGTAGTTAAATCCAATACGGGAAATATACGTGGACAACCACGGTCATATGATAACATAACACCTCAGCTGGCACCCCACCCTCCAAGAAATTGTGACGTCACACCTATTCACTCTCTTCGCAATTCCAATTTCACAATAACGAGGCCATCACGGCGTTTCCGTGGTGTTGGTTTGCGAAGCAAACCAAATGGGAATGCGTAGCAAACACCGGTGGTTTACAAACGTTCCCAATGGACACACCTAACCCCACAAAGTACAGCACGGGCAACGACGTGCTAGTAGTGACTATAAAAATCAGTAGTCAAACTTGAATTTTTATGAAGTACTAATTCCAAACAGGCTTACATATTGTTTAGACAGCAATATCAAATTAGTCCTGCGTAATTTTATAATATTTTACTTATTTTATCACCTGATATCTCTGGGAAAGTTCATTAAGTAGCGTTGAATAAAAATTGTTTACATTTATTATAATTATTTCTTACTTAAAAATACAAAAATACTTATAACTTCAAATATATAATTATAATATTCATTATTATATATCATAAATATAGACTTAATGTAATACAAAATATATTACAGCTGACATTACTAAAATAATTAAATCTATATACATATTTTTTAGAAACTTTTTACAAAATATAATCATGTATTTTAAATTGATAGATAAAATTAAAATGTTTAGGCACGAAACATATCTTAAAAGATTAAAGAAATATGTAAACAATATGTCTCACTCAGAGTGGAAAAAGTCGTTATTGAATAATGCATTTATAAACCCGTTTTCACTTAGTGAACAAAACGAAATAAAGATGCTTATTAACCATACTAAAAGGGAACTTATTGATTTTAAAACAATTCATTATCGAAAATGGAATTTAGTGAGCTTTTTAAATCCAAATGCTTTTGACATGATTGATTTCCGGCGTTTTGTACATTTTCCAGAACTAAGAAAACCCAATAAATATATATGTCGTTTCGTAGTGACAAACAGATTTGAACAAGCATTTTAATCCATGAAATTTGTTAAAAGCAATACGAGGTCGCGAATGATTGATTCAAATTTGAAGAATTCTTTGCAGCTCTCAGTAACAAATTTAGCACCAAACATTGAAAGACTAGGAAAAATTCATACAGGCTCAAACGTCTCATTAATGGTAAGTAATGCTTATAAGCTGCAATATATATATATATATTCTTAAATACCATAATTAAATCGTTTAAAAAGGTTAATTATCTCTATAAGCATGGCTTAATCTTGGAGAAGATTGTTTCAAAATAGCCAGAATTACGAAGAAATTGTTAAGCATTACAGTTTTATCTTATAAAAAAATAATTATACTAACCCCAAATATATAACACTAATATACATTATTAACATCATAATTATATGCTGAATATAATACAAAATATATTACATTTGACATTACTAAAATATTTTAAGCTGTAATGATATTTTTTAGAAACTTAGTGCAAAATATAATCACGTAATTTAAATTGATAAAACGAAATTAAAATTTCTGGGCACTGAAAAAATTGTAATAATATAAGTCTTTAAAGATTAAAGAACTATGTGGACAATATATTGATCGCATTATAGAGACATTTATACGACAGTATATAAACAAATAAAGACCCTATTAATATTTATCAAAGAATTCAAAGCATTATTCAATATCTCTTTTAATTTTGGAACAAGAATTCAATTAATTTATTTTCATCAAGAAGCAACAAGACCATCCTGTTATAATTATGGGAGAAAACACGAATTTTGTTTCATGAGGAATCTATGCGTCTATAGAGTCTGGGAGCATTAAGGATGCACCTGGTCTATAAAGGTGCACCAATATGATTTTGTAATTATTATATTCCTGTCAGCTATCCTAACTCGTCCCAATTCACTAATTAATTCCATACACACATCATTAAAAACGTGTGATTGAATTGTTAACTTGTCACGTGATTGGTCTAAGAAATATTTATTTAGTTTGTTGATTTGGCATTTTATCACCTCGTTTTGTGATATCATATAACATGTTATGATTGGGTAGATATGTGAATACACATTTCTGTAGAGAAGTTACCGATTTCCTCCATTTTTAGTGCTCAACAAATACTATAAACACAACCCAGTAACACACTTTTTCCCCCAGTACTTACTGAAATTTCTTCTTTCAAACAATATCAAAACTTCACTAGATAACACTTCGGTTTTGTGATGCAATGTCATCTAGAGCCAAAAGCGGGACGAACTTTTGAATCATCACGATTTTACAGCAGTACAACTTATCATCGGTTTAGAACTGAAACTGGTCATCTCATAAAACAATTTATTTTGTACATCTAGCTGTTCAAAGACCGTTACTTTATTGATTAAAAATATATAGTTGCGAAGAGTATCTGCTCTGAGTCGACGATATTACACTGGATAAGTAATTGTCTAACGTTTCTTAAAAATATATATCACTAGTCACTACGTGTCTAGCCAGGCGTTGCCAATGCAAGTTGCTTTTGTGTGGTTATTGGTTTGCTTCGCAAACCAAATGGGAATTCGTAGCCTATTGGATAAGAGCCATTACGTATTCCAATTTGGTTTGTGAATTTCTGCCCTATCGGATAACAGCCCTAACGGAATTGCAACCAAAAGGTATAAAATTGCATTGATAAATTATTTATTAAAGTAAAATCAAACGTATAAGGTATCTATCTTGCATAAAATTTTCCACAGATATCAAATCCCTTAAAATTTTTATTCAATCTTTAAGGATCGCTGAGATAGAAAAAAAGCACTGAAAGACGCCAGTGATAACTTTAATAATTTATTTTATTTCACTCGAATCCGTTTCTCAGGAAATCAAAATGAATGAATCTCGAATGAAACGAAGTCATGGTTGTAAGGGCTGACGTCAATAGTGAAGTGAGGGAGAAAAATCTAAATTTTGATGCTTCTTCATTTTTCGAAAAAAGAAAGAACGGTGAAAAAATCTATTAAATGCATTTTAAAATGTTTTAGAATGAATTTTAAAATTCTCCGCGACCCAATAATTGCAAACAATTCGGACTTTCTACCTACCTGTGTGGCAAACCCCAATACTGTAAGTGCCAAAGATTCGTCAGGACTTTGCTGTCAAGAAACAAACAAACACTTCCTTTTATAATAGTAGACAAACAGGACAAATATAGCGAGAAAAAATATATAATAGAGTTACATTTTCCTTTTTTTTCAGCCTGTTATTTGTTAGGTAGAAAGAAGTAAGTATAATGAAGTTTTGTAAATCATATTTGTACAGAATAATAATTATAAAAAAACCGAAACCTTAGTGCATTGTAGGGGAAGGTGTTGTACCTTGGATCTACAATGATTATTGGTGTATTTATTGGCTTAGTTTAAAACCAATCATAGTAGTTTGTTTATTTGCCTATAAAGGCTTCTATACAAGATTGCAACGTTTCTTGGCACAGACGCCCCTCCCTCGAGGAGGGATAAAGTGAGTGATCCGTCTCCTGTTGGGTTGCAGGCATAGGTTTCAAGGAGACGCGTCAAACTTACAAGCTTCCAACTTGTCGCACTAATTTGGCCCTTAAATTAAGCACGTAAATGTTTTGACAGATTGCCTGTCAGTTGATTTTAGAAAAGCACATTAATAGTAGTTTTAAGACATTTTTATACAGTTAGTAATAGATACTATCGAAAGATATTTTTTGAATTTGCAATGGTATTTGTTTAAATTATTACTTCCTAAAAATTTTCAAAAAGAAGTATGCCAGGCAGCAAATGAAATTTTAAGGGTTGTCATTGAAGAATATATATGAGGTGTGCCCCAGCGTGTTATATTACTGTTCGAAAGAATATAATAGAATTTACTGCAATAAATACTTGCCTGAAATTTAACAGAAGCTTGTACTTCAATTACTTAAAACTTATATTTTAATATAAGTTTTATAGTATCCTTAAAGTTGTGATTTTTCCAAAATGCTGCAATTTTGAGTTGTCACTTTTCTTGCCGGGGTGCGATATGTCGGTCAATAATACCCAGCGTAAAAATGACCTCCTGGCAATAATACTAAATATTGGTTTTCGACATTGTAGAGGCGTAAATTCTACATATTATTCAATTTATAACTCAGCAGAAGCCAAGACTATTCATAGTAATTCTTTATTAATGCAAGTTAGAACGCTACAGCAAACGATTATATTACAATAAAATGCGAATAATAACAAGAACAATGTCGCTAAGCAACTAGTCAACATTGCCGTGGCACAAGCAATCGTCAATCCACTTCAGTTCCTTTTAAGTTGAGTTGCGATCACACTCCCCCCTTGAAACATAAAGGTTTCAAGTATAATAACTGTAACACAATGCATATATATATATACAATAGACTCACAGAATATAAGAAAAATCACAAAGTTACACCACTTGGTTATCATCAATTGGCAAAATACAAATATTAAAGATACCTCTCTTATAGGTACCCGCTGCAGTTTTCACTTCAACAACTCTCACCTTGCCATCTCTTCCAGGTGTAACCTTGCAAATTCTACCAATTTTCCAGGTACACAATGGTAACCCATTTTCCTTTAATAAGACAACCTGGCGCTGCGTTACCATTATCAACCTACCATTTAGATCTTTGTTGCAGATTGGCAAGGTAATCAAGCGACCACTTTTTCCATATAGTTTGAGACAATTTGCTAGTTAGCTGCCAGCGGGACAACCGGTTGGTTGGAATCTCTGACACATCCGATTGAGGCCAGGCATTCAACGGTCTACCAATTAAAAAGTGTCCAGCTGTCAAAGCCGAAAAATCATTTGGATCAGAAGACATTGGGGATAAAGGACGGCTATTTAACATAGCCTCTATTTGAGTAGTTATTGTAAGAAACTCCTCCAGGGTAAGCTTATGTGTTCTCCTACACAACGTTTAAATGGTGCTTAAAACTCTTAACACCCGCCTCCCACAATCCTCCAAAATTGGGAGATTGAGGAGGAATAAAACCCCAAGAAATTCCCTGAGAAGACACATAGTCACTCACTGATTCTTGTATGAATAAGGCAAGGACCCTCCTTATCTCTGATGCAGCCCCACAAAAGTTCTTTGCATTGTCAGAAAGTAATTGTGAGGGTAAGCCTCTTCGACTTACAAATCTTTTTAAACAAGCAATTAATGCATCAGCTGTTAAGTCACTTAATACTTCGAGATGTACGGCCTTTGTAACTAAACACACAAATATACATACAAAAACCTTATGGTATACACCCTTTCTCTGATTTTTAAACTTTATCAAAAAATGGCCACAGAGATCTAATCCAGTTTTGGAAAATGGTTGGCTCACCCTTACTCTATCTTTAGGCAAGGGTGCCATAATCTGACTGATTTCTCGTGGATTCGCCTTAAAGCATGTAACACAATTGTATACAATGCGCCGAGCCATATCCCGGCCGCTTAAGGCCCAATACTCTTGACGTACACTATGTAATAATGTTTGGGGTCCACAATGTAAATTTCTCAGATGGTAATACCTAAAAATCATGTCAGTCAACTTGTGACCCTTTGGCAACAGGACAGGGTGTTTTGCATCAAGGGGTAGGTCAGAGTTCTCGAGTCGTCCACCAACACGAATGAGACCTTCATGATCAAGAAAAAGAGCTAAACTACTAAAATTTCACTCTCTTAAAGGTCTTTTGTCTGCTAAAAGCTTTAAAACTATTTAGAGAAATGTTGGGCTTGGACTACCCTTAAGATAAACTTCTTGGCTCTCTCCAGTTCACTTCTCGGAAGGGGACCACTATGAACTCTGTCTTTACAATTATCAATAAATCTAAAAACAAATGCAATTACTCTAATTAGCTTAAGATAAGAGTTAGTTATATTGAAAATACAGTCATGGATGGAACTGAGAAGTGTTAAGTTGTCCATAACCTCATCCTGATTCAATTTTTTCAACTCCCTCGTGTATTCTTCGTCATCACCAAATACCTTAGAGTTCACTGAAGATTCATCAGTAAGTTCATTCTTACCAATAAATATTGGACCTTTCCACCAAAGTGTAAGGTTCTGTATTTGTCCTGGCCAGACTCTACTACTACTAGATACTAGATCTGCAGGATTGTTCCTTGTTCTAACATAGTTCCAAACGAATGATTTGGACAACTCCTGGATTCTTGACACTCTGTTCGCCACAAACACCTTGTACCAACTAGGCACTGATCGAATCCATGCAAGAACTGTTGTAGAATCACAGTACAGAAACACGTGATCAATTTTAAAAGACAACGAAGCCATCACTTTCGCAACAAGCTTTGATAGGAGCTCCGCTCCGCACAGCTCAAGACGTGGAATGCTCAAAGGCTTGGCAATTGGCGACACCCGTGACTTACTGCACAGCAGTGAAACTTTACACTCGCCATAATGACTCCATGGATCTAATGTAGATAACGGCACCAAATCCTTCCTTGCTGGCATCACAAAACCCAATCAGATGAATTTATTGAGCACCATCGACAAGAATTCGACGAGGAACGTAAATCGTGTCCAATGACGATAAAGACTCTGAGAAACGACTCCATTCCTTCTGTAATTCAGGTGGAAGTTCTTCATCCCAGGACAATTTGAGCAACCAAAGCCTTTGAATGAATATTTTAGCCTTGATAAGAATCGGTCCTAGCAGCCTCAGTGGATCAAAGAGTCTCGAAATTTGTGAAAGGACATATCTCTTGGTAACGGCACAAGAAGAACGATCAGTTGCAAAGGCAACGTGGTCTTGCCCTGGATCCCAACTTAAACCCAAAATCTTTATGGTGCCATTAGATGACTTGTCGAAATACACATGGTCACTCCTGGTCTTGACTGATTGAAGAAGAGAGGGTTCATTTGAACTCCACTTGTGAAGCTCCATACCACCAGCTCTTAGCAGGTTAATCAACTCAACCTGAAGCGTCCTTGCATCTTCCAAATCGTCGGCACCAGTTAGAATATCATCGACGTAGAAATTTCTTTTCGCAGCCCTTACTGCCACGGGAAACCTCTCTTCCTCGTCGATGCACAACTGCTTTAACACTCTCGTCGCTAGGTAATGTGCCGAATTAGTACCGTAAGTGACCGTGAGCAATTTATACAACCTTATCTCACTATCCTTATATTTCCAAAGAATGCATTGTAGGTCAGTTTGTAATGGATTTACCCATATCTGACGATACATTTTAACCACATCGGCGGTTATTACAATTCTGTGTTCTCTGAACCTCAATAAAATAGAGAATATATCCTCCTGCGGAATGGTTCCCGTTTTTAAAAGTCATTTAACGAATGCCCCGAAGAGGTGATGGCAGAAACATTAAATACTACACGAAGCTTAGTCGAAGTATTTTCCGGTCTCAAAACGCCATGATGCGGCATTAAATACTTGGGAGTACTAGCCGTGACTTCCATGTGAGCAAGACTTTCGTATTCACTTAAAAACTCCTGGTAGAGCCCAGCGAGATCTTTGTTTTTATCTAATCTCTTTAATAGACTAGCTAAGCTTTTATTCGCCATAAAAGTTGAATCTCCCAAATTTGCGTCTTCCTCCACCGGAAGACTAAACACATATTTGCCCCCTTCATCTCTATAATGAGTTTTAATAAAATGGTCCTCACAAAAACGGTCTACTTCACCCGGATCCCCCTCCAATTCAAAATGTTCAGTTTCCCCAAAACTTCTCAAGGTTCTATCTAGTTCCTCTAAAATTAGGCCACAATGAACAACTGGACTGCTATCCACTTCCACACTCCCCCCACACAAAAACCCAAATACCGAGTTCTGCAACATTAACTCGGAACCCGGCGGTTTCAATCTGCCAGGTTTCAAAAGCTCAAGAAACACTTGGGCCCCCAATAATATATCCACTTCGCCTGGTTTATTAAAATTTTCATCTGCCAACCTTATGTTTTCTAATTCCAGATGACTTATTTCAAAATGTTGCGCCGGAGCAAAATCCGTAATGTTTGGAACAACTAGCACTTCTACAAATCTTTCATAGCTACCATCCCGATTAAAAATATTAGTTTTTATTGTAGTATCCACAACCGAGGTAGCATTATTTAATCCAGAAACCACGACTCTCTGTTTATTTAGTTTTAAATCTAATTTTTTCACGTAACGTTTAGATACAAAGCACGACTGACTACCGTTGTCTAGTAAGAGAGAGAGGCTCGCGCAGCGTGATACCTCTCAAACTTATCTGCCACTTGTATCGTTGCGGTACTCAGCAAAACCAATTTAGAACCTACATCCTTAGCGTTTGTCAATGCAAACGTTTTTACTTCAGTCTGATTAAGATCATTTTCCCTTGGACTAAATACCTGAGCACTGGGGTTAAAATTTGTTGCCCTCTGCAATACACGATTTTCAGCCACTGCTGCAGGTCGATTATCATCAAAATGCTCCGTAAAATGTAAATAAATGTTGTGTTTCTTTTTACAAACTCCGCAGTGTAGCTTAGACCTACATGAGGAGACCCTGTGATTCGAGAAACAATTATAGCACAACTTATTTTGTTGAACTACGTCAACTCTTTCTTTCACCGACAGTTTTTTTAATTCGGGACACTGATTCAAATATTGAGAGTCATTTTTTCACATAACGCATTTTGGAGCCTTAACTTCAGACACAAAGGTTTTAGAAACATACTTTGATCCATAAAACTTATTACACTTATTTGCTTCGTTCCCCGTCCCACGAGAATACGATCCATACTCAGTTTTGCCATTCCTACAGGATGACACGTAAATATCGATGCACTTAGACATGTCGTGGGGCTTGTACCACTTTTCTGCTTGTTTGACTCCTACATGCAACTGTAGTTCCTTATCCGACGTGCTAAATAATTTATCTGAAACCACTAACTCGCATAGACTTTTAAAGTCACTAACCTCTCGCAATTGACAATAGTAGTCAAAAGTTGCACTCAATTGTGATGCAGGCTGAACATATGTTTCGTCTCGAAACTTTTGAGCTCTGCGAAAGTCATTTAGAACGTCTTGGGGCGAACTCTGAAACTCTTTTAACACTGCTTCCTTCACTTTCGAGTACTGCGCCAAATCCTCCGCGGTCATATGAACTATCAAATTGGTAGCTTTTCACCCAAAATATTTACCAAAATCTCAGCCTTGTATTCCTCGGGGACACTTTTTATCTGAAAAGCCCTTTCAAGAGATTGAAAATAAAAATTATATGATTCGGATCGGGATGGTAGCGGAATAGTTAAGAGTTTTTACACTTTTCAGTAAATATTCTAAATTGTTCGCACTATTTAAGTCGTCAGTATCCTTAACCCTTTCCTTTGATTTAGAAGGTGAAACTGATTTAATTTTTTCAAGCTCCAATTGTTTTTCCAATTGCGCCAATCTGACACGCTCAAGATCGCGTTCACCTTCTAACCGTTGAGTTTCACTTTCTAATCGTTTAGTCTCGAGTTCTATTTCAAAAAGTGCTCTTTCCTCCCTCTCCTTAATATCACGTTTAACCATTTCGACAATACTTTCAAATTCCTCACACTTATTATTATACACGTCACTATTTTCAATGGCTCTTTTTAGCGCTAACACTCGCGGGGGTGACGGTACTTCCACAGTAATCTCCTCAGCAATTTGAACTAACACACTTTTCTTTAAACCCGATAAAGACATATTTACTATTAACGGTGTAATTAACCAACAACCAAAAAATTTACACAAGAAGTTACTTTACTCACGGACACCCACAGTACAATAAAAAACTGCTCCAAGCTGTTCTAAAAAAGCTGATCACTTCAACTAAACTTTGCTGTAAGATGCAGTAGACACAAATTCCTTATAACATCATTCTTCTTCTTTTGGACAGTAAACACAGGACATATTAAGGTGTACGTACACACTAGAAGTTTATTTTTTTAATTTTAACTTTAAAAATCCAGTTTTTTCACAGTAGGTCATTGGTTTATGTTTAAAACTATTTCAGTGAAAAAAAATCATATTAAACTAATTATTAATTAACTAATTAAGATATAATGAGCTAATTAGTATGTTTTTTGAACAGTGATATCTCAAATTCAAATTTGCCTAGAAAGACAATTCTAGTTGGAAATCATTTCCAATATTATTCTTCATGTTTTGACCCTCCATCAAGTTTATTGAGAGAAAAGGTTTTCTGTTACAATTTTCGCCAAGAATGCATAAAAAATCACGATTTTTTCTGGAAATTGAGGATTTAAAAATCCATTAAAAATTTATTTCTTAACTAATAACTCTGATTGAGGGTCAAAACATCCGCTGTATTATGTAGATTATAATGATACAAAAATGATTATAATAGATTAATTTATTGTTGAGTTATCACCGTTTGAACAAAGCATCCTATTGCAAAAAATTGTTTCTTCAGAAATTGAGTTTAAAGTTTTGGAAACACGTCTGTTTATGGTGACAGTACCTAACGAAAACCCTAGAAAACTATTTAGAATATTTTCAAGATCTTGGCATCGTTTGAAAGCTAAGGAATTGAAGAATATTTTGAAGCAATAAAAAAAAGTTAGACCTTCTGTTGAATTTTCAGGATTTTT
Organism: Metellina segmentata; assembly: GCA_947359465.1. Taxonomy (NCBI): domain Eukaryota; kingdom Metazoa; phylum Arthropoda; class Arachnida; order Araneae; family Tetragnathidae; genus Metellina; species Metellina segmentata. Next base: position 109,250,693 of record OX375877.1, on the reverse strand, counting down.
AGTGTGTACACATACACCTTAATATCTCGACGGACCACTTCTGTAGAGGCGTAAATTCTACATATTATTCAATTTATAACTCAGCAGAAGCCAAGATTATTCATAGTAATTCTTTATTAATGCAAGTTAGAACTTCGCTACAGCAAACAATTATATTACAATAAAATGCGAATAATAACAAGAACAATCAAGCCGTCGCTAAGCAACTAGTCAACATTGCCGTGACACAAGCAATCGTCAATCCACTTCAGTTCCTTTTAAGTTGAGTTGCGACTACAGACATTGATAAATATTTTTTATTCTGACATTGCTCTATGAGTTTTACGTCATTGCTCTATGAGTTTTACGTCATTGCTCTATGAGTTTTACGTCATTGCTCAATATTAGCTTACGATACTGCCCTTATGCAGCTCCTGTAACTCTAGCTTATAAACGAGATGAAAACTCTAAAACTCGTTTATGCATCGACTATCGAAAATTGAATGAAATTACAAAAACTGATTCCGAACCCATTCCTCGTATCGATGCTGTATTGGATCAATGGTCCCATGCAAAAATGTTCTCAACACTAGTTTTAGCCTCTGGATAATGGCACATCAAAATTAATGATAAAGACACAGAAAAACTTGCATTTATCTCAAATTTTGGTTTGTACGAATGGAAACGATTACCCTTTGGATGAAAAACACGCTCCTGCAATATTCCAACGTGCCATAAGGCAAATTCTAAATAAACACCAAATTAAATTTGCTCTTAATTATTTTGATGATATAATTATATTTTCCCAAAATTATGAAGAATATCTGAATTATTTAAAACTCATCTTTGAGATATGCTGTAAAGAAAACGTGAAGCTAAAAAGCTTTCAAAATGCAACTTCACCAAAATCAATTTTTTGGGATATGAGATTGAGAATAGTACATACAAACCTAGTAACACTAACGTCGAAACCATCATAAAACTTCAACCACCCAGAAACACTAAAGAGCTACAGAGGTTTCTTGGCAGTATTAACGTCTACAATAAATTAATTCCAGATTAAGCAAAAATTCGAGCCCCACTGTACAACCTTCTTAAAAAAGATGTAAAATATCAATGATCAGAAGAATGTCAAGCCTCATTTAAAAAGCTCAAAGATATTTTAATTTCCAAGCCCGTGTTAAGTTTATTTAACCCGAATTACCCATGTAATTTGTACACCGATGCCTCAGAAGAAGTAACTTCAGGAATTTTAAAGCAAGAACACCCAGATGGTGTTTTACACCCAGTTTCCTTCTATTCTAGAAAATTACGACCCTACGAGAAAAACTACGCGATCACAGAACCCGAGTGTTAGGCAATAATAGATTCCGCTGATAAATTATACTGCTATCTTCATGGTTATCACTTCACTATTAATACAGATCACGCTGCCCTGGTTTGGCTCAAAAATATCAAACACCCAACCGGTAGACTTTTTAGATAGTCGTTGAAACTATCAATGTACAATTTTACAATTAAATACAAAAAGGGATCCACTAATATAGAAGCCGAAATGCAACTAGAAACCCCATAAGTAAACACATGCTGCCAAGAGCGCAATTATTGACTCCTTCGGAGCTCAAAGAAAGTCAGGAAAAAGACAACGTTTACAATAGAAAATATAAAAAACTGGATCATCTTTGGACGATTAAATAACAAGGTTTAAATAAAGTTGTCGTCCCATTCTCTCTACGTTCGAAGGTATTGGAGAAGACACATATTGAGTATGGACACCTAGGTGTGTCATCTACATTGCTGGCCACCCAAATTGCAACACCAAGAAAGACAAGAGATATTACAACAAAATTTATTTTGTAGATAACATGTTGACAAAGTATCAAATGATTAAATTTATAGACTTCTGTGAAGTGTGGTTCCTGCCGAAATCAGTAGCCAGAGTAGCCGCCATTGTTGGAGATCACCGCTGCCACACGCCTCGGCATTGATTCAAAGAGACTTTGGATGTGTTCTTGGGGTACAGCAGACCAAGCAGCTTCCACACGTTGCCAAAGTTGATCTGGTGTGGCAGCTGGGGAGGTAATCTGGGTCAATCGTTGAGCAACCATGGACCACATGTTTTCTATCGGCGAAAGATCCAGAGAGCGAGCTGGCCAGGGAAGCAATTCAATCAGGCGATTGACGAAGAACCCTTAAACAATGCGTGCCATGTTTTGGTCGCGCATTATCCTGTTGAAATATGGCTGTCGGCAAGCCCTGAAGGAAAGGAAGGACAACTGGCTCCAACACCTCGGAGATGTAGCAGTGGCTGTTTAAAGTACCAGCAATGCGTACTAGAGGAGTGCGAGAGTGATATTCAATACCGCCCCATACCATAATACCCGGTGGAGGACCAGTGTGGCGAAGCATAACGCAGCTGTTCAGCACCCTCTCTCCACGGTGTCTCCAGACTCGAATCCGACCATCGTGGTGTTGCAGACAGAAGCGTGACTCGTCAGTAAAGACAATTTCATTCCATTCTGCCGTCCACATCCTTCTTTCATCGCATCATTGGCGGCGGAGACGTCTGTGGTTCTGCGTCAAGGGTAGACGAAGCAATGGACGTCTTGCGGACAGACCACTCTGCTGTAAACGGCGTCGAATGGTACGCACAAACACTGGATAATGCGTTACAGACTGAATGTGCTGTGCTATGGTTCGTGATGTGGCTGAGCGATCCGTCGCTGCCATACGCACAATATGCCTGTCATCAAGTGAAGTGGTGCACTGAGGTGGAAGTGATCGAACACGTCGGTCCGTCTTACCCTCCTGCATCCAACGATCACATATCCGCATTACTGTTGTTTGGTTTCGTCCAACACGACTACCGATTTCCCTGAAAGATAATCCACAGTCTCGGTAGGCCACTATCCTTCCTCTGTTTAACTCGGATACTTGATCAAAAGATGATCGCTGTTTTCTACGAGGCATAATTGATCGTTTTTTTAACCACAAAAAAAACACAGTTGCCGTACTTGAAATCGTCGAAATCTCCAAGCCTTAAATAGCGCTTTGAAGCGGCGCCACAGGCGCGCGTGATGTGCGTCTGCACTGTAATTCTAATCATTTGCATATCTCACCTCCGCTAATGCATGTTGTAAATTTCATATTTTTTTGCATGCTTCCTTCAGGGTGTTGCATTTACGGTGGCCAGCAGTGTATGTTAAATTTATTATCGCCACAATGTTATTGGCCTGGTATAGTAAATGATGTTCGGAATTATGTCCGACACTGTCAAGTTTGGCAATTAATAAACGGAAAAAACAAAAGAAATATTCGCTTTTAGAGTCAGTTCCCACAAGCCATGAATCCTTTGAGTAAATTTCAGTTCATATGGTTGGAGGATTAAGCTACTAAGGCTCTCCTAAAAAATACTTGCATATTTTAATCGATCATGCAACAAGATACATTTGGACACACACACACACACACACATATATATATATATATATATATATATATATATATATATATTCTAACATCCTATCCTATATCCTTTATGCATATGTGTATTTTAGAGGTGTTGGGTAAAAGTGCACACAAACACACGTGCTTGTCAAAGTAGTAGTTGATGGGTAGATAGATATTTCAGAAATCGCTGTTCTCTTGTTGGAATCAGGAGGGGTCAATATAAAACCATACTCTTAGAGAGGAAAGACCATACTCGCAATATGTATGAGTTGTAGTGGATAAGTTACTCTCAAACCCGCAGATCAGATACGGCCCTTGAACAGTTTAAACCTTCCCTTAGAATATAAATGTCACTCTTCCGGATAGGCTTAGCTTGCCCTTTTGCCAGATACAGCCCTTGAACACTTTAAACCTTCCCTTAGAATATAAATATCACTCTTCCGAATAGGTTTAGCTTGCCTGTTGGCCAGATACAGCCCTCGAAAATAAAATTTCAGGCCTGAAGACTAGATAAGGTTTTCTGAATAGTTTTAACCTGGCCCTAGTACATATCCAATAATACATTAAATACAAAAATATTAATATTATCCAGGATTGGAGTGATTGTCAATTTTGAATCTTGAAATGTTGAATCCCGAATTAGTGAAACACCATTCAAAATACTTAGTTCACTTTTTGATCCATTTTAGATTGCAGGATATCATGGTGAAAAAGAAATCCGTAACTAAACGTGTGCTTAAGGCAATAGTTGTAATCGTATGCGTCACCGGATTTATGTATCAGACTCTGGAATTTTTCGTCCTCTACCGAACTTATCCCACTGTGGTGGACATCCAGGTATCCGTTCCATCTGAAATCGAGGTTCCGGGAATCACCTTTTGCAGCGGAGCCGGGTGAGCAGTAGCCGAAATGGCGCTTATTTTTTCTCCATAGCAAATATAATTTTGGAGTGTGGGGTGCCAGCTCAGGTGTGAACTTGTCATCTCACTGTGTTTCAAATTTACGTGGTGTCCTCGGGGTCTAGTTTATACTCGGACAGTCGCCAATAGCCCATTATGTTGCTCAAGAGCACCGATAATTAAAACACCTACATTCCTGTCATATCAAATATAAAGCCGTGATATGGGAATTTTGTAACAATGCTCACCAAATCCCATTATCAATTTGAGGAATTGCTTATTCATAAATAACTAATTTCCAAGGAGGTCGTAGAAGCATGAATTACCTCCCTTATTGTACACAGTTGAATCTTAACCCTCTTGGAGATATCTCGTCATTAGCAAAACAGCCAAGATCATGATGGACGAGGAATATCGTTATTAGTAGTATTCATTATTTCATCGTGTTTCATCATCGAATCAAGATCGCATCATCAGTATTGGCAAAATCTTGATGTAAACCACTTGGAGCGTAAATCCTCCAAGTGCTTTAGATAAGATATCTCGTCCATCAAGATCTGACCAATTTTGCTAACGAAGAGATATCTCGTCATCAGGATATTTCTCGATTTTTTGAGGATGTCGAGGTCAAGATCGGCTTTGGTTTCTTCGAATGACGAGATATCTTGTCCATCCAGATTTGGTCACTTTTGCTAATTATTACGTTTTTGATTATACCTTGTCGGGACAATCACCACGACGATAAAATAATGAAATCTCAACAAACAATCTCAATCTCTCAATAGGTGAACTTCAGTTCACACGTTTCGGATAATTTCATGGCGCAAAATCATATTTAGTCCACGTTGCGCCAAACAACATTAGGTGAATGATTAGGTGTTTTGAGTTCGAAATTCAGACGATCCATAGGCAGTCGTGGGAATGGTATAAGTTAACCCCCTGGTGGTTGTCTCTACAAAGATACCTCGGCATTTTTAAACTGACTTGAGATCTGTGTGGAAGAGATAGCTCGTCATTAGCATAATTGGTCAAATCTTGATGGACTTGATATCACGTCGAAACCCCTTAGAGGGATTAAATCTGTCGCGGTGTCAAATGTCCTCACGTTAGCTTGGAGCGGAAGTTTGGAGGATGGGGTGCCAGCTCAGGTCTTCGTCATCTCCGTGATTCAAAAATACAAGTTTTCCCCTTCAGGATTGATCTCGGACCGATTGTGTTGCTCCAGTGTAACGTCAATTTAAAATATCTACCTACCTTAATAATGAATGTACTTTCTATTTCCAGAGTAAATCCGGACACTGTCTGTAAATTGGGTAGAAATTGCATGAGAACATTATCACTGAATACTTTGTATAAATGCACGATTAATGCAACCTCTAATTGTGGAAAAGGAGAGCAGTATCCCGGGGGGTTCTCAGTAAGTAATCGACAACTTTTTATTTGTATCTGTCTCGTCAATCAAACGATTATTGATTTGAGCACTAAACTAAATCAAATTAATTTTATAAAAAGAATGGTAGAGATAATTATAACAAAACTGAGGAGATTTTGGTTTCATGAGCATCAAAACATTGACTGTGTATTTGATGACAAGATAGCTCGTCATTAGCAAAATTGTCCAGATCTCGATGGACGAGATATCTCGTAGAATCCACTTGAAGTTTTAAATTAGTATTGTAAGTACTCGGTTAGGCTGAATGAATGTTTTCAAACATTGTTCATCTCGAGCGCCGGGCAACCTACAAAATATTGTTGAGGGTGTTGGACTGAATGAATTACAGGACTACCTACACGTTGTTAATGCTGTTTATTTGCAGCAATCTTTGACCCTATGTACATAAAGGCCGCGATTGAGTCTGATCGCGTCTTACTCACACAAAAGCATCTCATAAGACACTTCATTTCCCGCTGTACCATATGGTACTAGCCGACCCTTTTCTCTAACACGTGGACGCTGGAATGTCCTCAACAGCCAGACGGTGACAAAAACTTTGCACGTGCGGGTTTTGACAAAATACCGAAACAGAGTATTTTCTCATTGGCGGCCCGGCGTTCCGTTTGATCCATCGACACAGCTGGAGTTTCCGTCGGTTCCCTAATCCCATGTCTGGGATGAAGATTTGCTGTTGGGAACCCAAGTCGGTTACACACGGTTTTTGCAGTTGTGTGGGGTGTCTTGAGTTCTGTGGAGGACATAAACATCTATTGCCAGGGCTGGGAATTCACCGCCCCCTCTCGTTCGCAGCTGCGGTTCTGGAGAACCAAGAGAACGTGGATTTTGAGAAGAGAGTGATTCTAGATCCGACGAGAGACAGACGTCTCTGTTTGCCATTGTTACTTTGGCTCCAGGCAGGATAACGATGGTCGATGGCTGTGCCCTTAATTAATCTTGTAAATTTAAATGTAAATATTTAATTTAACTAAATAAATAGTTCAATTTTAAACCAGCTGTCCGTCTAATTCTTACATGACGGTACACCGCACATCCAGGGCTTCGTTAAATGTATCTTCGCAACTTAACTGCGCAGTGGTTGAGGAACCTCCCAAGCGCTATCTATTGGTCTTTCTCGAAACCAACAGTTGGGGGTTTATATTATATATGTGTTATAGTATTGCATTATAACTAATAACAGTATCTTGTAACAATGAACCCAAATTATTGTTCCAATTTCTTTGGTCTTCCGATGATTTACTCGTTTTTTACAGAGTGTATGGTATGGGCACTTCATGGAACGGAATAAGTTGAACACCACCGTTTTGGAAATGCTGAGGGTTCCGTTGAAAGAGATCTTCAAGTGCAAAATCACAAGCGCAAGTGACGAAAGAGAGTGCGAGTAAGTACACAGTTTCGGCTCAGTCATACCAGAAAAATACACCTCGATTTTTAAGGGTACTTCCATATGGGCTAAAAGAGAACTTGGTAGAAACAAAAGATACATAACACGATGTACAATTGCCAATAGGCAATTAATTACAATTAACGATAGTATAATAAATTTGTAACCCGTCGTATTCACAAATAACGGTTTGGGGACGAAAATAATTGCTAACAGTTTCGGGATGGCCCGTCGCCATGTTCTTGAATGTTACCAAACAAAGAATACATGTATACGCTTTTATGATATTTAACCTTCTTGATTGATTCGATAAGGTTTCTTACCATTAGCAAAACTTACCAGATCATGATGGTCGAGATTTCTCCCCTCACCGATAGAAGACCCGATGAACTCGTCATCTTCAAAAAATCTGCAACATCTTGATATCGAGAAATATCTCCATTAGCAAAATTAATCGAATCGTGATGAAAACGAGATAACTATCTGAACCACTTGTAGGGGTGGAAAAGGTAAGGGGTTCAAACTCACCACAAAGGCAAACAGGAAGAAAGAATAATATTATTATGAAACGAAAATTTTCTAAGAATGAGATATCTCTTCCATCAATATTTATTCAGTTTTCTTCTAATGACGAGACATCTCGTCCATCAAGATCTTATCAGTTTGCTTATGACGCGAAACTTCGTCCAGACAACCACCAGGGGAGTTAGACTGCTACTGACTGTAGAACAACATCTTTTAGCAATAGTAACCAATGGAAAACGAGATATCTATCTGAACCACTTGTAGGTGTGGAAAAGGTTAGGGGTTCAAACTTACCACAAAAGCAAACAGGAAGAAAGAATGATGTTATGAAATGAAAAATTTCTAAGAATGAGATATCTCATCCGTCAATATTTATTCAGTTTTCTTCTAATAACGAGACATCTCGTCCATCAAGATCTTATCAGTTTGCTTATGACGCGAAACTTCGTCCAGACAACCACCAGGGGAGTTAGACTGCTACTGACTGTAGAACAACATATTTTAGCAATAGTAACCAATAGAAAACGAGATATCTATCTGAACCACTTGCAGGTGTGGAAAAGGTTAGGGGTTCAAACTTACCACAAAAGCAAACAGGAAGAAAGAATGATATTATGAAATGAAAATTTTCTAAGAATGAGATATCTCATCCATCAATATTTATTCAGTTTTCTTCTAATAACGAGACATCTCGTCCATCAAGATCTTATCAGTTTGCTTATGACGCGTAACTTCGTCCAGACAACCACCAGGGGAGTTAGACTGCTACTGACTGTAGAACAACATCTTTTAGCAATAGTAACCAATAGCAAACGAGGTATCTATCTGAACCACTTGTAGGTGTGGAAAAGGTTAGGGGTTCAAACTTACCACAAAAGCAAACAGGAAGAAAGAATAATATTATTATGAAATGAAAAATTTCTAAGAATGAGATATCTTATCCATCAATATTTATTCAGTTTTCTTCTAATAACGAGACATCTCGTCCATCAAGATCTTATCAGTTTGCTTATGACGCGAAACTTCGTCCAGACAACCACCAGGGGAGTTAGACTGCTACTGACTGTAGAACAACATCTTTTAGCAATAGTAACCAATAGAAAACGAGATATATATCTGAACCACTTGTAAGTGTGGAAAAGGTTAGGGGTTCAAACTTACCACAAAAGCAAACAGGAAGAAAGAATGATATTATGAAATGAAAATTTTCTAAGAATGAGATATCTCTTCCATCAATACTTATTCAGTTTTCTTCTAATGACGAGACATCTCGTCCATCAAGGTCTTATCAGTTTGCTTATGACGCGAAACTTCGTCCAGACAACCACCAGGGGAGTTAAACTGCTACTGACTGTAGAGCAACATCTTTTACCAATAGTAACCAATAGAAAACGAGATATCTATCTGAACCACTTGTAGGGGTGGAAAAGGATAGGGTTCAAACTTACCACAAAAGCAAACAGGAAGAAAGAATGATATTATGAAATGAATATTTTCTAAGAATGAGATATCTCTTCCATCAATACTTATTCAGTTTTCTTCTAATGACGAGACATCTCGTCCATCAAGGTCTTATCAGTTTGCTTATGACGCGAAACTTCGTCCAGACAACCACCAGGGGAGTTAAACTGCTACTGACTGTAGAACAACATCTTTTACCAATAGTAACCAATAGAAAACGAGATATCTATCTGAACCACTTGTAGGGGTGGAAAAGGTTAGGGGTTCAAACTTACCACAAAAGCAAACATGAAGAAAGAATGATATTATGAAATGAATATTTTCTAAGAATGAGATATCTCTTCCATCAATACTTATTCAGTTTTCTTCTAATGACGAGACATCTCGTCCATCAAGGTCTTATCAGTTTGCTTATGACGCGAAACTTCGTCCAGACAACCACCAGGGGAGTTAAACTGCTACTGACTGTAGAACAACATCTTTTACCAATAGTAACCAATAGAAAACGAGATATCTATCTGAACCACTTGTAGGGGTGGAAAAGGATAGGGTTCAAACTTACCACAAAAGCAAACAGGAAGAAAGAATGATATTATGAAATGAAAATTTTCTAAGAATGAGATATCTCTTCCAGCAATACTTATTCAGTTTTCTTCTAATGACGAGACATCTCGTCCATCAAGGTCTTATCAGTTTGCTTATGACGCGAAACTTCGTCCAGACAACCACCAGGGGAGTTAAACTGCTACTGACTGTAGAACAACATCTTTTAGCAATAGTAACCAATAGAAAACGAGATATATATCTGAACCACTTGTAGGGGTGGAAAAGGATAGGGTTCAAACTTACCACAAAAGCAAACAGGAAGAAAGAATGATATTATGAAATGAAAATTTTCTAAGAATGAGATATCTCTTCCAGTAATACTTATTCAGTTTTCTTCTAATGACGAGACATCTCGTCCATCAAGGTCTTATCAGTTTGCTTATGACGCGAAACTTCGTCCAGACAACCACCAGGGGAGTTAAACTGCTACTGACTGTAGAACAACATCTTTTACCAATAGTAACCAATAGAAAACGAGATATCTATCTGAACCACTTGTAGGGGTGGAAAAGGTTAGGGGTTCAAACTTACCACAAAAGCAAACATGAAGAAAGAATGATATTATGAAATGAAAATTTTCTAAGAATGAGATATCTCTTCCATCAATACTTATTCAGTTTTCTTCTAATGACGAGACATCTCGTCCATCAAGGTCTTATCAGTTTGCTTATGACGCGAAACTTCGTCCAGACAACCACCAGGGGAGTTAAACTGCTACTGACTGTAGAACAACATCTTTTACCAATAGTAACCAATAGAAAACGAGATATCTATCTGAACCACTTGTAGGGGTGGAAAAGGATAGGGTTCAAACTTACCACAAAAGCAAACAGGAAGAAAGAATGATATTATGAAATGAAAATTTTCTAAGAATGAGATATCTCTTCCAGCAATACTTATTCAGTTTTCTTCTAATGACGAGACATCTCGTCCATCAAGGTCTTATCAGTTTGCTTATGACGCGAAACTTCGTCCAGACAACCACCAGGGGAGTTAAACTGCTACTGACTGTAGAACAACATCTTTTTCTAATAGTAACCAATAGAAAACGAGATATCTATCTGAACCACTTGTAGGGGCGGAAAAGGTTATGGTTCAAACTTACCACAAAAGCAAACAGGAAGAAAGAATGATATTATGAAATGAAAATTTTCTAAAAATGAGATATCTCATCCATCAATATTTATTCAGTTTTCTTCTAATGACGAGACATCTCGTCCATCAAGGTCTTATCAGTTTGCTTATGACGCGGAACTTCGTCCAGACAACCACCTGGGGAGTTAAACTGCTACTGACTGTAGAACAACATCTTTCACCATTAGTAATCCCACTCTTAATGGTTTTTGTTTTTCTAGCACTGAAAATGTTGTGTATGGATCCTATTACAGTGACACGGATGTGCCAAGTTTTTGCTTCACAATTAATTCCAAATGGGGTGATCCTTCGAGGAATATCCAGCGCATAAAGAAATTCGAGCGTAAGTATGTTTTTGCAATATCCAATGTAATGTCATGAAATTATTTTAAGTTGTGTGCGGCTAGTGGATATAGACACAGAAATAGCTTTGAAACAAGCAATACATTTAATTAAATTATTTATAGTATTTACGTAGGTTAAACATATCAAGGTACAATAACCTCCATACGTGAAATAGTAATCCCAATTTATGAGACATTTCCAGCGAAATACCGCGGCTTAATGGGTTCGCCCATTTAGTTAGCAACCATAGACATGAAAACATTTTACTCTGAGGTTTGCTATTGAGAGGAAACTCAAAAGCGTCACCATTATATATTATATTTGTCAGGTGACTTCTGAGAAAAAATTCACTTGTTTTGACTATTTGGAATTTTATCCCCTCGTTTAGCGATATAATGTCTTACTAGGGGGCCTGCCCCCTGCTCGCTCACGCTCGCCAACCCCTAGAGGATTGCTTCGCAATCCTCATTGGTTAGCTGCGCGAACCTATGCTCGCTTCGCTCGCCTCAATGAAGACATGTGTCCTAGCACAAGGGATTGTTTACAAAATATGTTACCAAAATATGTTACCAAAAAAAATGTTTTTGAAATATAAATTTGCTGTATTACAGAAAAAATATATACAGTATCTCTAAAATCAGAATTCAAATGAAAACTTTGTGCAAATTTTGACTCGAAATGAGAGCGTTGCTTTGGAAATTGAATACCCAGCAAGTTGTTTGTGTGTACATTTTCCCAGCACTCAAACGACCCACACTGTTTCATTGAGTTTGTTGCCGAAAGTTGTAGTGCAAGCGTCTTGTTGAACTATAATTGTTGGCCCTGAAAAGGACCGTTTTTTAAATAGCCCTGAAAAGATCCTCCGCTTTCTTTGATTTCTATTATAAACTAACTGCAACAGCTCATTAAAATTTCCTTTTTTTTTTCACTAAAATTTCATTTGATAACGCTATAAATTCAATCGATGAACGAGACTTCGCGATAAACAAACAATCGTACAGTGTTGCCAAAACGCGATTACAAATAACGTCTTTTTTGCGTACCACGTAATTTCTCACTGGTCTATGTCTGGTATTATGCCACGGGGACCAATCAGATAATGAATCAATGGATGGGCGTCTCTTTCGATCCGTGGACCAAACACATGTGGAATGTTAGGTTCCATCCAGCAGACGAAGGTTGTTCACGTTGCTACTAGTTTTGGATACATGGTCCTGAGCATATAAATAATGTTACCACTGCTAGCTCTACTCTCATATCATCTATATGAGTTCAGCGGGCTTTGGGCGACAATGCGGGTAAGGTAATTTTCATTCATATCGTACTAGAGCAACACCACGAGCTATTGACGACGATCCGGGATTAATCTCTAAGGGAAAGACTCGAAGACAACACCGCGTAGTTTTAATCCACGGTCAGATGACGAGGCAACACCTGAACTTCTACAGCAACCCAACGTGAGGACTTTGGGCCACAACAGATTTAAGGTGCTCTAGCGCCTCTACATCATACGCTTACAAACAACCATGCACTGACCCCGATTCAGCCTTTGCCGATCTAACACCTTAACAACCAGTCTAGCGACAATTCGGGATCAGTACTTGTTGTATAATGTAATCGTCCATAGAACTCTTTGTATCTTTCTTTGTGCTGCTAGGGCTGAGTCATTCATTCCAGGCAGCATGTGTGAATGTTCTATAGCTTTCTTGTAAGTCCGTTTCCATTTACAAGAATCTCACTCAAATCAAGTGGGGTCGCTTGTTTATTTTCTTTGCGCTTCTACGGCTGTTGAGAAGCGGGGGAAAAGGCGTGAGGAAATTTTTGCTGCTACTATTTTATTTTTCGGAGCAATGGCTTTTTCGTCGAAGGAGGGGTACGCTTTGGTTCCCTTCGATGGACAGAATTTCTCAATATGGTCGAGGAGAGTGAAAGCTGTATTTTGTGCAAAGCAATTAGATGCATTCTTGGAGGCAGATCCCGCAGAAGGAGCAGAAGCAGACGAGACTGTTAAGTCGAAAAGGGCCTACGCTTTCCTGCTGACACTTTTGAGCGATCAAATAATTCTTGTTTCTCTGCAGACTGAGACCACAGCATGTAAAATCTGGAAGAAGTTGGAACTGAAATATGACAATAAAGGAGCTGTGAACCAAATTCTAGCTCGCAAACGATTGGCCACCTTACAGAAAGCCAATGATGTGCCTATGCGACAGCATATTGATAGTGTGGCAAGTCTTGTTAGTGATCTACGTATGTCTGGAGCGGAGGTCAATGACATGGATATCATTGTCTACATTTTGATGTCACTTCCTCCTGAGTTCGAGACCGTCAAAGTGGCTTTGGAGAATCAGCCAAGTGCGGTACAGCTACACTCTACGTTTATGAGTGATGGCAACGACTTGGCGATTTTTTTGGCGCACTTCTAGTAGCGAGTTACGATAAATTAAGGCAACCCATCTTTCGTTTCGGTTGTTATGGTTTTCATGGCAAGCTCGGCAAACGGAAACTTTCAATTTTCATTTTGAATATTCTAGAAAGTTCTTCCAAAATTCATTCAAGTCGTTTGATTTCATTGATTCGTTTGAAATGTTTTCTTTCCTCCCATTGGTTATTTTGATTTTAAAATATCCTTTGATTGCATTGGTCGTTTTAAATTTTTTTTCTTTGATACCATTGGTTCATTTATTTGTATTTCTACAGTTGTGGAATTTTTATTTCATAATAATTTTTTTTCACGGCAGAGTTCTGACATGTATTGTTTTTTGCATTTGTGGAATATTCTTGTTTCGTAATTTTTTTTTCTCGGAACCGTTCTGATGTATCAGGTTGTATTATTTCTTGCTTTTTTTCTTTTAAAAATCGTTTTATTTTTCAACTTGCCTACTGTATTTAGTGTAATTGATAAGTTTCAGTGTATTCTTTATCCAACATTCGTAGCTTAGTTTCTCTGCTGGTTCACAAACGTGTTTTGATATGTGCTTAAGTTTACTACTTTTTGTGAAAGTTTTTTTTAAATATTCTTTTCAAAACGTTCTGAAAATGTTTAAAAAGTGTGTTGTAAGAAGAAAAAAAAGTTTTGACAATAAAAGAGTTAGGAACTAATTATTTCCTTGGCGACTTTAGAAGTTCGCCAAAAAATATCGCCAAGTCGTTGCCATCACTCATAAACGTAGAGTGTAGCTGTACCCCAAGTGCAAACCTAACGTTGGACTTTGTGCCTCAACGCTTGTTGGATGCAGAGGCTTTGTCAAGAGATTTCAGACTCTCCGTCAAATCTCGGATATACCCAGGAGAAAATGCTGCCTTTCCTGCCAAGAAGGATTATTTTTGCCAAATGAGTATGTATTTGTTTAAGATGCGGAGGGGCGGCGGATAAATCCATTACGTTGTTTATTATGGAACGTATTCGCCCTTATAACCTACACAGTGTTTGTATTTTCATAATATAGTTTCTTATGAATCAAATCTCTTGTTTGAACGCCTACTTAATATAATCTCGCCACTGTTTGGAGAGACAGCTAGTAGTAAATATAAACTTAGTAAAAGCAGTTATCAATAATAAGTGTTAAGATTTAAGCAAAATATTTTTTTGTAAACAAATACACTTCTTGATTTGTTCCACTCGTTTGAGCTCAAGATAACAAAATTTAAATTGACAAAATATTCCATTTTGACTGTTTTCAATAGCTTTCTTTAAACAAAGTTTTTTCTATCTCGTATCCTATAATTATGGCAATTACAAAGGTTCTATGGAGACAAAAAAAAATTTACACATGCATTCATAAAGAAAAAAAAATAAGTTGTTACATTTCATATTTATTGTTTAAGATATTAGAATGTGTGACAAACATATATTTTATAATGTATTTATAGCCGACCAACCGGTATAGTGGTTAAGGTGTTAGCCTCTAGGTCGGAAGCTCCCCGGTTCGGGCATGGATGTTTGTAAGCGTAAACCAGCTCAGGTGCTGCTTCGTCATCTGAACATGTTTCAAAATCCTCCCACTGGGTGCTCCTTCACAAGTGGCCATCACTTCCGGCCTTGTAGTGGTCAATAACTTAGGTCAAATGTGCCAGCCATTAGAAAAAAATAATAATGTATTTATATATATTTGCAGCTGAAGCAAAACATTTAGTTTTTTCCTGTCTAATAAATAGTTTAATTTCAAGGACCTACATTAAATCACTTTATGTTTTATATGTTGTATCATGTATAAAATGCTAGTGTCCGATAAGAGATAATAACAGGAACTGTGTTTTAAAAATTATGGAAAAAAGTGTTTTCTTCTGTTATTTATATTTATGATATTCCAGCAAGGAAATAATTTTATTTCTGAAAATATACAGTAAAAAGGATTGTTTGTTATTTTTCATAAATAAGAAAATGCATGCAAAATTTTTGCAGTCTTGTGTGTATATGACTTCAGATATTAAGCTTCACAAAACATGCTATATCATAAGTCAGTTAAAAATCCTATCCACTATTCTATTATTAATTGCTGCATTCACTTGAAATAAACTTTGTTTAGATTGCTGTGGTTGTGGAAATATTTGATAGTTTGAGGTATATAAATTTTTACCAAACTAATAATTTTGTATTTTAGTGCAATATGCACAAGAGTTAGATTGATGAGGTGGATTAGGAAAAACTTGTATGTAATAAACTAAAAAAATTATTACAATTTTATTTGAAGAGGTGTACCATTATAAAAACTTTATTGGTATCATTATAAGAAATTGTTTTTGAATTAAATGTTACAAGTTCCTTCAGGAGCAACGCGAAAATAAGAACAAAAAGTAAAAGACATGCATATTTTTCTTTAAAAACAGTCATAGAATTCGCTATTAGTCCAAATAATTTCTTTTTGCATATACAGTACAAAGTCCCAAATTCGGACTATTTGTTAACCAGCGTTTATTTTCCTCTCACTTTTTTCTATCTTTCCACCTTTTTTAAGAACAGTTTTTAAAGAAAAAGGCATTCAACCTAGATAAAATTGATGAAACAACGTAAAATAATGGAAATGTATAGAATAACTACCACAAAGAAAATTTGTCGCAATGTATTAAAACAATTTTTTTCCTTTTTTAAAATTTATTCCTATTTATCTATCTGCTATTTTAGTATTGTAAACGTGTTCCTGACTTAAATAACGAGCGGAAAAATTCACGTGCGGGTAGTGGGTGGGATTCAGCAAGTTACAAGCTGCGTATCAACAAATTAGTTATTCCTTGATCAGCAATACTCAGACAGATTTCATTGCCTTATATGGTATCATTTGATGGGACATTTTACAGTAAATAGACGGGAACAGATGGATCACGGCGTGGGAAGATAAATTTAGCTTATCTTGCAAAAATTAATTATTTCTGATGCAATGGGCTGCGAAACTGTAAAAGACACGTGAAAAAATACTCGGAGGCGCCGGCCAACCTCGAAGCAATTTTCTCACGAATCATTTTTAATGTTACATCCTCCTTTCCAAGAAGGCTACATCCTATGCGTTCATAGGGTGTTGGACATCAAGGAAGAAGCTGTAATGAAAACCTAAAATTTGGAATAAATTAGCAAACCTATAACCCAAAACTTCTATCTACCCACTTGTTATCCATCTATTGACTTACAGTCTAACATACAAAATAACCTAAAAACACTTTTAACGTTAATGACTCTTTAATTGTCATGGTAAAGAGTATAAACGCAAAAACAATTAGAATATAAGATCCATTAAAATCAAATAAAACACGATAAATTGTAATCATAATAGAATTATCAATGAGCATTAATACCACATAATAGAATTATCAATTAGCATTAATACCGCATAATAGAATTATCAATGAGTGCTCATTCATACCAAACTAGTTCACAATCATACCAAATCAAATACTGTACAAAATAATACAACCAGTTTCCAGAGAATTGTGTTCTGAAAAACTAACCTAATGAAAATGAAATAATAAAAACCAATAATACTATAAACAGCATATTATAATAATCGTATAATAAAAACCATAATAATTCCAAATACTTCTATAATACACTAACTTGTGTGACCAGGACGGACTTCAGAATATTAGGGACCCAGGGGCTTACCCTAATCTCTTCATTTAGCTACTCATACTTCATTTAGCTCCCGGGGGTCACTTCGATGCTTGAACCGCTCGTGCTGGATCGACAGTTAACGAACCCCATATCTGAAGTTCATTTCCGACGCTTCCAGAATATGAGGAGACAGTTTAAACATTTGTACACGTAGCTGCCAGCCGACTAGATAATGAAGTTACTGCCTCAGCCGTCGAACGGGGAAAGTTAACCACCAATAGACAGCCAGATTGGAAATCATTCAAATTCGAGAGGACAAGTGTGACGAATGAAATGAGAGAGGGACCCCAACAACCCCCATTGGACTTAAGGAGTCGAGGGAGATGCGAAAAAGATTTCGGAGAGGAAGGTCAACCGACCCGATGGATCAAACTGGTCCGAGCAAGTGAACACCTGCTCACAGTTACCGATAACCCGTTCTCTTGTAATAAGTGCTCTTCCGAGCACTGGTAAAAGGTCAAGCTAGCATGTAGGAGTCACGACTGCTGTTCGTGGACTCTGAGAAATTCCCGACCTGGGAGTACCGTCTATCAGACGTGACGAAAGCTCAAACCTGAGCTGTTGACTCTGTTCAGTGGAGCGGACGTAGAACCTTTGGCTATGCTCACCGGAGCTGTGAATCACTCAACCGAGTGACATTTTAGCGAGCTCAACAGAGCTGTGAATCACTCAACCAAGTGCCATTTTAGCGAGCTCAACCGAGCTGTGAATCACTCAACCAAGTGCCATTTTAGCGAGCTCAACCGAGCTGTGAATCTCACTCACCCGAGAGAGAACCCTTGGAGAAGCTCACCCGAGCTAGGGACCTTACTAGACCGAGTAAGTACTGGAGAAGGGCTCACACGAGCCGGATAGTCAGCGTGGAGTCCCGAGACCAAGGACAATTCACCGTGTTCGGCAAATCAGTCACACGGACTCTGCCTGTAAATATTCGCGAACTAAACGTCCGTCAAAAACTGTTCTTTATTTCCCATAATAAAATATTTATTATGGAAACTATGTATATTCCATAATAAAATATTTACTACTAGGGGGCCTGCCCCCTGCTCGCTAACGCTCGCCAAACCCCGGAGGATTGCTTCGCAATCCTGATTGGTTAGCTGCGCGAACCTATGCTCGCTTCGCTCGCCTCAATGAAGACATGTGTCCTAGCAGAAGGGATTGTTTACAAAATATGTTACCAAAAAAATGTTTTTTCAAATCTAAATTTGCTGTATTACAGAAAAAATATATACAGTATCTCTAAAATCAGAATTCAAATGAAAACTTTGTGCAAATTTTGACTCGAAATGTGAGCGTTGCTTTGGAAATTGAATACCCAGCATGTTGTTTGTGTGTACATTTTCCCAGCACTCAAACGACCCACACTTTTTCATTGAGTTTGGTGCCGAAAGTTGTAGTGCAAGCGTCTTGTTGAACTATAATTGTTGACCCTGAAAAGGACCGTTTTTTAAATGGCCCTCAAAAGATCCTCCGCTTTCTTTGATTTCTATTATAAACTAACTACAACAGCTCATTAAAATTTCCTTTTTTTTTTCAATAAAATTTCATCCGATAACGCTATAAATTCAATCGATGCGCGAGACTTCACGATAAACAAAACAATCGTACAGTGTTGCCAAAACACGATTACAAATAACGTCTTTTTTGCGTGCCACGTAAGAGAATTATATATATAGATGGAAACTATGTATATTCCATAGTAAAATATCAATTATTATTAAATTGTGGAGAACTTCTTGATTACTGTTTAGTCACTGTTTGTCCTTCCAGTGCGTATTCGTGATGTAAAATTCCACGGATATCAAAGAACACAGTTAGTATCACCTTGATTTTGATTCTCACTTGTCGCTGTTTTTACGGTTTTGGAGTCCCATAATGCTTTGGTTGCGAGGACTGTGCTTTAGTTTCCGGGTCGTACCCGTACACCCATGACTCGTCTCCAATTATGGCGGTGTTCAATAACTCAGGTTCAGTGTTGGTAGTGTCCAGCAAGTCCTGTGCAACCTCAAGATCGAGTTATTTCTGTTCTACAAACAGAAGCTTAAACACAAATTTCGCAGCCACTATTGCGCATGTTCAAATCATCACGCAAAATTGCATGTGCGTAATCTTTTTTGATCCCAACTTCTTCGGAAATATCTAATACGGTCAGGCGACGATCCTCCATTATCATATTATCCACCCTATCAACAACAGCTGCATTCCTAGCGGTTTGAGGGCCTCCCAGAACGCTGGTTACTCTCCACCTATATGCGGCTACTTTTGAATCAGTTGAACCACTCCTTAATTTGTGTTACCCCCATTACATCGTCTCCAAACACTTTCTGAATCTTACAAATTGTTTCGCTTTGTGAGAATCACTAAACTTTTGACAAAATTTGATGCAGTACCTTTGCTTAACTCGCTCAGTCATCTTGAGAGAAATCAAATCCGACGAACACTTATAACAGCAACTCATTCGGTGGTCAGCAAACAACGACTGGAACACTGGAACGCTAAAAAAAATTCAAACATGCCTATTAAGCTGTCTCCTTCCACTGAGTACAGCCAACACCACCTGTTGGTACAGCGGCTCCGCCTTAAGCTTCGGTTTCCTAAGAAAGCGTAGCCGTGATCTAGCAGCTGTGATGTAGTGGTGGGTGACGTCACTATAACGTTGCTTAATTAATGGTGTTGGTTTCCTCGAAAGCGTTGTTTGTGAGCGTAACGAAAATTATCGGAGCCGCCATTTCCATGACTGTCTTCATAGCGGTCCCAAACAGCTGAAAAGGTTTTTTCTTTTGTAGCGGCAAAAGATTTCACTTCGTGCGCAAACGATTCAAGCGAAGAGGAGCAAAACAAACAAACATTTTTGACTGCCTTTGATTAGTTTTTGTAAAGTTTTGTAAAATCGGGATCGTTAAACACAGAATGGAAATTTCAACGGATTTGAAATCTGTGGGAAAACCAGATCGATACCTTAAATGTGATTTTCTTTAAATAAATAATTAATTATTTAATAAATAATCAAATTATCAAATGGAAAATAATTGAATAATAAAACTGTTTTTGATATCGATCTGGCGTAGAAATTTACGCTGATTTGAAATATGTTAAATTTTTACTCTATCTTCAAAGATCCCAAAGTTAGAAACTTTGAACTAGAGAATAAATAACCACTTTGTTTCTCAAATAAAATAAACCATGAGAACCGTCTGTGTTGCCCATTCTACAACGTATTCTGTCTGCCTAAGTTGACACCTCTGGACTCTTGTTTAGACGGCCGTCTAGTTATGCCCGCGGCATCATGACGTATCACAGCTGTTAGATAACGATTCCACTTTCTTAGGAAACCGAAGCTTTAGTATCACTACTGTGCGCTTGAAAATTCAAGGTCCGATACTTTTTAGACAGACCACGTATTTTTATTTTATTTGGGTAGGTATTTTAATTTACGTCGCAATGGAGCAACATAACGAGCTATTGGCGATGGTCCTGGTACAATCTCAAAAGGAAATATCCGAGGATAATGTACCATATGGTACAAGCCGACCCTTTTTCTTTAACACTTGGGAGGCAACATCCAGATGGTGCCAACAACAACTTCAGTGTTTGCACGTGTGTTTTTGACAAAGTACCGAAAGAGAGTTTTTCTCATCAGCGGTCTGGTGTTTCGTTTTGGTCCACCCCTTTTCCTCCCCCTTGTGTCTGGCAATTGAATTCAGAAATACGATCAACCGTTTTGTGGGTTTTCAGGAACGATTTTCCCATCGACACAGCTGGAGTTCCGTTGGTTCACTTATCCCATGTCTGGAACGGAGATGAACTTTTGTGAACTCAAGTCGGCATTGCAGACGGTTTTTCATCTGTGTGGGGGCGTCTTTAGTCCTGTTGAGGACAAAAACGTCTCTTTAAAGAGCTCGGAATACGCCCCCCTCGCGATCGCAGCTGCGGTTCTGCGGATCCAAGAGAACGGGGATTTGAAAACTTTAGAGTCTGATTCTGAATTCGACGAGAGACAGACGTCTCTGTTTTGTAGAGAGCCATTGGTGCTTTGGCTCCAGGCAGGGTTTTCGATGTCGATGGCTGTACCCTAACTTTTAACTTGTAAACTTACTTGTAAATATTTAAATTGTATAAATAAATAGTTTAATTTTGAAAACAGCTGTCCGTCTAGCTTGAAGCCATTTTCTTCTCATCTCACGTGTTCGTGGTGTGAAAGTTTGGAGAGTGGTGTGCCAGCTCAGATATTGCCTCGTCATCTGAACGTTGTTAAAATTATGTGGTTTGTCCTCCGATCTTTTCCTTCGGAGGTTGAACGGACCGTCACCATTAGCCCGTTATGTTGTCTCTGTGCGATATTAATTAAATACCTACCTTCTGGTCGTTGGGATTGAAAAACTGTCACGTGGTTGTGGGGAAAATTCATGAAACCAAATATGGGACAAAATGCTGATTGGTTAAAGTGATTGTGTATAGTGATTATAAACACTTGTTTGCGCTTCGTTTACTATTCGGCCCAAGTCCATACGTAAGCCCACGAGATTTCCATTAACTGAATTTCCCGGATGTAAAATGATTACTATTACTCGGTCGGATGAGTAACGGAAAGCATCCGGAGGGTATCGAGTTCTAATCCAAACAAAGACCATTGGGTACAAAACGGGCTGGTGCACATCGTGACTTCAGATGTCCTCCCGTTGGCGTGATGTGGAAGCTTGGTGAGTGGGATGCCAGCTCAGGTGTGACCTAGTCATCTGACCTTGGTTCAAAATGACGAGGTGTTGTCCTTGAAACATTTCTTTCGGGTTTGATCCCGGAGAATCGGCAATCGTACGTTGTGTAACTCCAGTACGATGTTAATAAAAAAAAATTGAACTGCAGTTATCCGGATCGCTTTGAGTAAAAAAGAAATCTGCAAAATCCGCATTTTTAAATTTTCTTATCGGTGAATGATAAAGACGAAGAAGACGAAGTGTCAGTTTTGGACACAAGAAACATCCTATTGGAAATTCTTGGATGATCCTAGTGCAGCGCAGAGGACGTAAGCAAGTGGCTGGTGTGTGATTCTTCGTACACTGGATTCCAAATTCTCAGTGACGACGAACTCATTCAAAGTATGAGTGAAGAACTCATTGAAGACCCAGACAATGACAACGACAAACAAACAGAAGCTGGTAATTCAGCTAATTAAACGTTTCAGTGCCTTGACACAGCGCTAAAATGGATGGAGCGGTAGACTGAGTGCGACACCATCTGAAGCTACTCACCATCAAGCGCATGCGAAATATGACTGAACGGAAATGAGAGAAAAAAGCGAAACCACTTTGACCGATATATTTAAGCAACGATACAGTGCAATACAGTATGTAAGTAATAAAACGTAAAAAAAACTGTTTTCATAGTCATTAAATTACAAAACATACTGAAGCAAAATTCCTTTTTTTAACCTTTAACTGCTGTCATGGGTCTCATAGACCCCGTGTCATTTTTGACAAGTCGTTTCCACCCCTTAAAGTGAATACTGGTCCCTGTTCTATTCAGCACCTACCTACTACGTCCAACAGAAGCCACATTCCATGACTGGTTTGGCTGCCCCAACTATTTCGTGTTTCACACTATTTCCTTTTCCCGCGTGGTCTCTTAGACCCCTTCACGGCATTTGCGTTACCGTTCTTGTTGAATGAAATAATCTAAGTTTGAGTAGGGAATTTCGGCCGAGAGCCTAAAATGGCAACAAACTTTACTCAGAAACGTCCTGTGTATCTTACACAAAAAAAATTCAGGATATTGTTGATAATTGGTCGGAAATAGAGTACTGGGACAGTGAAATTTCGGGTAATATTATTAGTATATTTATTATTAGTATATTATAATTTAGGGTAATATTACACGAAACGGATTCGGAAATGTATGCAGATGAAGATGAAGACATTTCAAGTGCGTCTTCACAAGAATATTTCTACTGAAAAAGTAATTTCAAATGGGATGCCAGGGGGGGGAGGAGGGGAACCTAATCGTGTCTTGGAACACCAAAGTTTTGCAGTTTCAAGGGTAGAAACGTCCTGCAAAATTAGTTCCGAAAGCTAAGCCTGAAGAGACATGGAATCTACATAACTTATGAAGTATTATAAAATGTAATTCATGTTAAGAATTGAATTATCTAAATTTAAAATGTTAATAATAATTATCTAAAGAACCTTTCACTAATATACACTCATTGACATAAAAATTCGCGCACCAAGAAAAAGTCGTCAAAATGAAACGAATTTTTACACATGTAAATACTACTTTGATATTAGTAAATGATTAGAAAATCAAAGAAAAAGGATAATTTATTGCAGAAGAAACTACAAATGAACGGAAGTTTTAGTACTCTGTTGGACCCCCACTAACGCGAATGCACGATGCGATACGAGCGGGCATTGAGGAATAAAAGTTCCGTATGATGTCCTGACACATCACGTTCCACAGTTGCTGTAAACGCGCCTCTAGTTCGACCAAACTCGTAGGGTGTCCAACTTGCAGTCCCAAATCATCCCAGATAGGCTCGATTAATGTCAAATCTGGAGATCGAGCATGCCAGGGAAGGGTGGTAATGTGGCGGAGGAAGTCTTGTGACATCCTTGCTTTGTGTGGCCGAGCATTGTCTTGTTGAAAAATGGCTCCTGGGAGCCCTGCCACGAGTGGCATCACATGCGGCTGAAAGATGTCATGGACATACCGCTGAGCTGTTATTGTGCCATGGATCAATATTAGGGGTGACCGCGTATCCTAAGCAATGGCACACCATACCATCACAACAGCTGTGGGAGCGGTGTGTCACTGTAAAGCGAAGGCAGGATTGAGACGTTCACCACGGGGCCTCCACACTCGAACACGATTGTCATCACTGCTCAAATTGAATCTAGATTCGTTGCTGAAGACGACCTGGTTCCATTCAGTTGCAGTCCAATCCCGTCGTGCACGACACTACTCCAAACGGAGTCGTCGGTGGGTGGGTGTCGTTGACAGCACACGTAATGGGTGCCGCTATACCAGATGTCCTTCAGCCAGGCGCCTTGCGACGGTGAAGGTGCTGCCTGTGTCTGGATAGTGGCCAATGAGGCAGTTGGCTCTACGTATGCGTTTCGTATGATGTGACGGTCTTCTGGACAACTGGTCTGTCGAGGGCGTCCTGAGCCTGGTCGCCGTGTAAATGACGTCTCTTCTGTCTACTGGTCCCAACTACACCTCACAGTAAAATCAGAACGGCCTACTTAACGAGATACTCGCCGAGCTGACCACCCAGCTTCCATCATTCCGATGATTCTTCCCCTCTCGAACTCTGACCGCTGCTCATATTGTCTTCAATGGCGGCGTAACAGCATGTCTACCTCAGCGTTTCCTTCGCAAAAGATTATGCACACTCAAACAAGCTCTTCTTACCTGTTTTATACTCCAAGGAGAACGAAGTTCAACGCACTCTAGTGGCATTACGCAATGCGTAATCACGCTGCATTTCTAAATCATTTGCATATCTGGCCGACATGTACCTTCATACCAAGTTTCGTTACGATCCCACAATTATTCCTTGGTGCGCAAATTTTTATGGCAATGAATTTATAATATTAATCAACTTTATACGCACTTTACTGAGCGAGGTCTGAGAGACCCCTCCACACTAGTTACGAGACGATTTCTGACACAGGAGTTAAGGGTTAAAACTAAGAAATAACATCTTTTTTTAATGAATTATCCAATTATCAGGCTATTTGATCATCCAATTATCCGGATATTTCATTATCCAGTTATAGTTTTGTCCCAATTGATTCGGATAAATGGAGTTCTACTGTACCTAACTGTGAATAAAGAAAGTGGTTAGTGGATAGTGAATAAAGAAAGTGGTTAAGGTAGATAGATATTTAATTACCTTTGCGCTGGTGCAACACAACGGACAATTGGCTACGTTCCGAAATCAATCCGGAAAGGAGTGATCCGACCCGATCAATTTAACAATCCACGTAATTTTGAACCACGGTCATATGATGAGGTCAACCCCTAAGTTTACACACCACTCTCCAAACTTCCATGCCAACGTCAAGATAGTTGAGACAACAACATAATTAAGTTTTACATCCCCCTATGTGCACGACGGTTGAATTCGAACTCACAACCCTTCGTTACTAATCCGTTACTCTTCCAATCGGACCTCCTTCTTAAGTGGGACACATAATTGATCGGTTAACGCTATTATCCAATGTGATTAAAAACATTAGTCTTCTATTCGATAACCATTGGACCCAAATCGACTGGTAAGTTTACCATTCTGAGATCATATGACAGGGTCTCCGCCCACATGCTTCGTCTATTTCGTTAGAAAGTCCGTGGCTATGCAAGGGTTTGCTGGTTTTTAAAATTTTTCCATTCTTTGTCCCTTTGAGAATGTCAAGAATGACGTAAACAAAACAGCAGAATTATCCTGCGTTACTCATGGAGCGTTTGACAATGGATTATTTAAAATAATGCAATTCACTTAATTTTATAATTTTCGTATTAATTTCGTATTACAAACATGCAGATAGAAGTCTTATTTCTTGATAAAGAGATGAGAGGAGACGGGATGTTTTATACTATTAAATATGTTTAATTATAGTGGATAGGAGGAAACTATTTATAGGAGATTATTGTAACATCGCGTATGCCTCGAGTGTAGATGTATGTCATCGCTTCTTCACAGGGTTATCTCTCTCTCTCCCTCTCTAAGATCTGACATCTGATTCGGTAGTCGGTCTACATCGCCATGCCGGGGCTTAATTCCTTCCTGATTCACTGAAAATGACAAATGTTCTTCTGATACTTTATAGCTTGATATCAACATAGATTAAAATAAAGATTTGAAGTACTATAATCTACTGCGTATATTCCGAATTCTGATACTTTACTAAAGCTACTTTTTTAACACTCCAAGTGGTTTCAACCAGATGTATCGTCCATCAGAATCTGATCTATTTACAATTCACAAGATATCTGATCATCGAGGCATTGAAGATTGTTTAGATGATGACCAGATGAAGATCTGGTCATCATTAAAAATCGGTTTTCTTTGAATACGTACTCTACTGTTTCTGAAAATTTCAATACTATGAAAGAATCATCGGAAATAAATGAAATTTATTCCACGTATTACTTATAGTGGCCACGTATTACTAATAGAGGTTAAAATCAATATTTTGTTCAGCTGCAATGCGCAGCGGCGAGAGCCGTTACATGTCGTGCCATTGAATCATACACATCCTGACTTCCATTCTGAGGATTGGCATTCCAGATAGCATATGTTGAAAACATTCAGCCTTACTCTCTGCCTGACGAGCGGTACGAGGAAGTAGCCGACCGATTTAATCCGAGATATGCTCAATGAGCAACATTTCTGAGGAACGTGCAGGCCATGGAAGACGGTGAACCTATCTTTCTCTGAAGAAGAGTTGTATATTCCGAGCAACATGTGGACGGCATTGTTTTGCTGAAATACAATTCCTGAAATGCGTTGCAGGCTCCACAAGGCTCCACTCTGATGTAGCCCCGCTGTTCAGGATTTGGAGTTGGACTCCAACGATTTGGAGTTGGACGCCAACGATTTGGAGTAGGCGGGATCTCCCATGAGATCCACTAACAACCCAAACCAAAAGGCCAGGCGTTCGTTCAGTATGACGCTAATTAAAAACACTCCGGGAGAACGCGTTCACCTCTGTAGCGTCTGGCGACAACGTCTGGCTCTGTAGCGTAAGCGTCCATCTTTATAGTACACTTTGAAGCTGGACTCATTTGAGAAGACAGCTTGTTAACAATCGGCAAGGGAATTGCAGTTTTAGTGAGCCTATTGTAGCTGGAGAAGTCGGTGGTTCAGCAACAAGAGAATTCTGAGCAGAAGAATCCTTGCACAAAGCTCATGACGCAGAAGATGTCTACGAACCGTAGGGGTAGACAATTACACACCTGTAGAAGTTCTGCAATGTTGTGCCAATGAGATGTCTGTCGTCCTGAAGTGACTTCTTATTACGTGGACCATTCTCGGGCTTTCAACTTGTCCGGCTGTCCATGGTCCATCTCTTCCACACACGCATCATTGTTGTGTCATTTTGCACCCTGCGAGGGGCGATTTCACGTTACGAAAGTCCACCCTCACGGAGGCCAGTCATGTGGTCCAGTTCGTACTGTGTTAAGTGTAAGTATGGTACTGAGTTTTTGGTGAAGCATATTGATTTCAAATCAGTCATTTACAGCAGTCAAACGACGATACACACATTTCAAAGCAGCTTTATAGTGCTTTTTATACACTACTGACTTGAAAGTTTAGAGGATGTTTCTCGGTCCACACATGTGTGATCGCTTTGTAATTCTAGTCAGTTGCATATCTTAACCTGCTTTGCATTTCCTGCAAGTTTC
Source organism: Metellina segmentata (assembly GCA_947359465.1). Lineage (NCBI taxonomy): Eukaryota > Metazoa > Arthropoda > Arachnida > Araneae > Tetragnathidae > Metellina > Metellina segmentata. Next base: position 109,222,947 of record OX375877.1, on the reverse strand, counting down.
GTTTAGTTTGCATGATTCCTTCACGGTGTTGCAATTTTCACAAACAGTAATGTACCTCGCTTGTTAATATGTGGTCAGTATTGCTAAAGGCGAGACACGTCATCGGGACAACCACAAGGAGAATTCATAAAATTAAGAACGCATTTAACTTTTGAGACTTTACGAGAAAGCATTTGCCACAGTATAAATAGTTTTTATATTTTTCAGAGATTCAAATGGAGTTCTATCTCGATGTATCGAAACGAAATAGCAATGCTCCACCAGATCTCATACAGATGCCCAAATACTTCCCCGTCAACACCGTCGCGGTCCAAATAGCGATCCACTCTCAGCATTTATCACCAAGTCCATACATATATGGCGAAGGTTTTATGGGAGGAAAGCGGTATCGTATCAAATTAACAAAGGTATGAGTGTATGGTTTTATCCATTTGTTTCATTTCCTTTATTTTTAATGGTAGCTAATAACGATTCTCTGAAATTATAGGAGGAAAAACATTTGCTACCGCCTCCATATCAGACGAATTGCACGGACTACATGAAGGAGTGGAAATCTAAAGGTGGAGTCGGACCACTCAATCAAGTTGTAAGCATATGAATGTACTCTTACCAGTAAACCTCCCTGGGTTATCTCAACAAGGTATCCCATCGTTTGTAAAACTGGCTAAATCTTGTTTGACAAGATATCACGTGATAAGAAGAAAGCACGACCATTAGAAGAAATCTGGTCAAGTTTTTATCGTAAAAAAGATAAGCAATATGTTGATTACGAGATGTCTCCTGACTAGTAAAATTGATCCGATCTTCTTTTGAATGGATATTTCCTATCATAGTATATATACATATACTCTGTCTCTTTCTATATATATACACACTACCTTACAATAATGGACCGGACAGCAAGATACGATGGTATAACGTAAAGAATACATGCTTTAATAGGGGGGTGGTCCCTCACGTGCTGCAATTATACTAGCAACCCTTCTGCGCATGCTTTCAAAAAGGTTTTGATACAGAGCTATGGAAATTTGTGTCCGTTCCTGCGGCAAGAATGTCGCCAGCTCAGTTGTAGATTTTTTTTACGTGGTTCTGTGGTCCGTAAGCGTCGCTCTAACTCGTCCCACAAATGTTCTATGGGGTTTAGGTTGGGACTCTGAGAAGGCCAGGGAAGACCTTTTGTATCCATATATTGGTACCACTGCTTGACAGAGGCTGCAACAGGAAATTGAGCGTTGTCGTCCTGGAAGTAACATTCGTCCATTCCATCAAATTGCCAGAACATACCGTTTGTCCAAAATGTTCATGCAGGCCTCGGCGTTCAATTTGCAAAGAAAAAAAATTGGAAAGGTCCATGGCCATACCGCGAAATACAACCCCTAAACAAGTAGTCGGATTTTATGCATATCCGCTGGCGTCCGCTCCTATATATATATATATATATATATATATATATATATATATATATATATATTTTCGATATTTTTTTGGTAGAGAAAAGCATGATTTCAAATGTGTGTTGATAGATGGCATATCATGCGTTTAAATCACAGTACATATGGAAATAACAGTACAAACCATAAATTTGAAACCCTTAGAAGTTACTTGAGCTCTTACCAAACGACACAGCTCAGCTACAAGAATTCGCAAGGGAAACTTTTATGCAAGACACAGGAGATCCACAATGACTTTTCAGTATCTTCTAAACTGTAGTAGATCATTTTCTTTGCAAGCGACAATCAATACGCGTATCTGTAGAATCTGGACCAAGTACATACCGTATGCCGACACTGAATAGCCGTTACATTCACCAAGTGAAGATATTTGAGGCCACGAGGGATTTAACGTGCACCAGATCCCTTGTAGACGACATTCTATGGCTGAAATTGAGCTCACAACCCTCCGGTTTCAAATCCATTACTCTTTCAAACAGGTCCTGGCCGTTATATAGGAATTATATAAACTATGTCGGTTTTTATATCTATCTATCTGCCTATATCTAGATAATTTGATTTTAAGCGAATGACTAAAATGATGCGATTAATTTTCATTATTGATTTTCATAGATGGCTATTCAGGAATGCAGAATGAAAGCTGCTTTAGAAGAGATCGGGTGTGTTCCATACTTCATAGATTTCCCTCACAATGAAACTGTCTGCAAATATTGTCCAGATTGCGAAAGTAAGCTATTCGTACGCATTATATTTCTAAAGGTGTAGATTGTTGGCTTCGGTAAGAAGGCAGATGACCCTAAGCTTGTCCATTCATTGCAAGGTAATAAGCAGGATTACAGAGTGAAAGGGCAGCTACACGTATAAATAATATTACGTTACCCTTTAATAATTTTTGATTAACAAACACTTGGTTACTTCTATTGCTACAAAAGCAAACAAAAACGTGAAATTTTAGTGATCGGCATTGATATTGAAATGAGCTTCAAGAGTGCAACATGCTTGTCGACTAGTAATCACGTGACTGCTCTGTGAAACACTGACATGTATGGCCGATTTTGCATCCTATAGCCTCGTTTATGTATGTAATGTCTAAAATAATTAGGTTCACAAAGTTCCGGTAAAATTAATATTTTTAAAAATTAAAGTGAAGTTGATGAATTAATTACAGATGATTAGAGCGTTCATATGGTGAGTACAAAGTAGCCAATCCCCGTCTGGAATGTCTAAGCCTCAGTTCTAGTAGTCCCTGAACACGTATTGCTCATTCGATTCCTGTCGGAACATCAGAGGAAATTATTTACTCTTTTTAGTCTAACTTGCTTCTCCCTCGGTTCGCGTTCGCACCTCGCGCAGCCCATAGGAGGTAGAGGGCGCTGGTGATGAGAAATGGGAGAGGTTTGTAGTTTCACCCCTACAGATTAGGCTATTCTGCGCACAGACGTCCTCGGCTGGCAACTCCTCAGCATCAAATTAATGGTATAAGGAAAGATGAATCTGAAAAATGCAAAAGAAAAAAGGGAACGAAGGTGTCTTGTTCTATGTACATTCACTAGTGTAGGTCATTCGACCATAGTTTCATGTTAGCAGAAGTAGATGTCTTGTTGGGTACGCCGTGGCATCCAACCTTTTGTAGACCATACCGGTCGTTAAGTTTGACAAACGTGACTTTGTAAGGGACGTAAAACTCGGCCCTCAGTCTTAGTCCTTTCCCATACTGAGTCCTTTGAATGGTAACTCATTTAGCTTGTAGAGGTAGGGTTTCTTTCTTTTCTTGTTGAACTGTCTTCTATTTTCTTCTTGTAGATGTAGGATGGTTTTTTTGCGTCGTTTCTCATCTCATTACGTCCATGTATTAGATGATTTAAGTACTCTTCATTCAGTGCTTCTTCTTTGTTTTTCCTTTCCGTTCCCAACATCAGTTCAAATGGGGTGTATTTGGTAATTCTTGACTGTGTACTGTTGATCACGCGTTGTACGTTGGACACATATCTGAATTATTTGGCCAGTTCTTCGTGAGAAAGCTTTGCCAAAACAGTTTTTAGTATCCTGTGCATTCGTTCAATCTGTCCATTTCCTCTGGGGATTCCAGTCGTGATTTTCACATGTTCCATTCCTTCGTCGGTGCAGTAAGTTTCAAACTCATTTGTAATAAAGGCAGAACCTCTGTCGGTAATTATCCTGCAGGATTTCCAAATACCGTTTGCTGTAATTTTAATTTATCAATGGCTTCCTGTGAGGATGGAGATTTTACGACAGTAAAAATATGTTGGAATCGTTTATTGGGTAGACGGAAGGAGTCCAATGAAATCTATATGGTATGTACATAATGGAATGTTTTCTTTGGGTATACGGTTCAAAAAGCCTACACCCTTACCATGCTTTCTATTACATATATATATATATATATATATATATATATATATATATATATATATATATATATATATATATATATATATATATATATATATAAAGAATACAATCTACATAATTAGCTATTACACTTTCAATTTTGTTTCGTACTTTAGAGATATAAAATTCTTGCTCAGTACTTTTTTCTGTCTTTGCGGTAACAAAATAACCATTTTTATGCACTTTCCGTATAATTTCTTTCTGTAACGCCATCTGGTATTACTACGAAATCTATTCCGTTTTCAAATTTATACAAAACATCGTTTTTAACAAAGTAACCTTTTTCTTTACCCTTTTCAACTAAGGTTTTGATAAGTTTTATATGTTCGTCCTCATTTTGAGCAGATATTATTTTAGTTGTTAATTCGTCTTGTGCTCGTGTAACGACCAAAACGGCGTTACGACTAAGAGCGTCTATGTACCTCATGGAAGTTTCTGACCTATGAACAATTTCGTAATCGAATTCTAGGAACAAGGCCTAACGAACTACTTTTGGCGCAAGCTCTTTCTTTCATAGTGTTTCTGGAAAGCAGCGCAGTCAGTTACAACTCTGAACTTTGAACCTAACAAATAGTTCTTCGACTGCCAAAGCTTTGAACTCCTAACTGCAATATTTTTCCTGTTGGGGTGTTGTTTGTTTGCTCATATATTGTATCGGGTGTAAATTTCCATCATCGGTTTTCATTAACAATACAGATCCAAATCCGAGATTACTTGCATCAGTGTATGCAATTCTAGTACTCCCTGTTTAAAAATGTTGAAAACAGGTTTTTTAGGCAAAATGTCCTTCAATTTGTTAAATGATTTTAACTGTCCTGCTCCAATCGTGAATACTTTTTCTTTTCGTAGCAAGTCGCTTAATGGCTTAGCGATTTATGAGTATTGTGGCATAAATTTACGGAAAACTCCCGTCAGTCCTAGAAATGATTGCACTTGTTTTAGCGATTTAGGGGTCGGAAAATTTTTTACAACCTAAGTTTTACTAGGGGAGGATTGAATTGTACCATTTTCAAACACATATCCGATAAATTCTATCTTTCTTTTTAAGAATGGCACTTTTTGAAATTAAGTTCTAGACCAGGGACCGCGAAACTTCTTAAGTTGGTCAAATTTTGTTCATTATTTTTTAGTACTAGCTCGTGAGTCACTTGGAAAGGGGGAAAGGAGCATGGTAAAAAACTACTTTTTTTGGTTCTCAATTTTTTAATCCTCTAAAAGGTTAACGATTCCTTTTTGTTTTACAACCTTTACTTTTGAAGTATAGAGCAAAGAATCGATATAAAAGAAGAGAAATCATGCCCACACACCCTGCACTGGGACCTAGTAGTTTTTAATGAACAAGGAAAAGAAAAGAAACCATACAGGGTGTTTCGAAACTCATGGGCAAAAGTGTAAGGAGTGATAGAAAATATCTAAACAAGCAATTTTCACTATACAATACATGGACGGAGAACAAGCGGTGAACTGCTAGACGACGCTGTAATGGAAAGCATAAAGCACGAGTGTTCTTACACATCGTCATTTCTACCGTGGATTTCAGAAGGCATGGCGACGTACAACAATCAGGAAAAGGCGGACATGCATTGTATGCATGGTCTTGCGAATAGGAATGCTCTGGAGGTCGAAAGACTGTAGAGGCAGCGTTTCCCGAGAAGACACGTGCCAGACCGAAAAATGTACTAGCGTTTGCATCGGTGCCTGTGCCAAACGGGATCCTTTGTCACCGTCATGCATGACTGTACGGACACAACACATTGTAGAGAACATTCTGCAAAGAGTGGAAAATCGTCCGGATATTAGCACACGAAAGGTTTCCCGTGCAGTAAATGTCCTCCACTCGATTGTTTGGCGAGTACTACGGTACGAAGGATTACAACCCTACCGTGCACAGAAAGGGCAAGCCTTGATACCTGCAAATTATGCGCCACGCGTCCCACGCGTCGAGTCTGCAGGTTGGTTTTTGCAAGCAGCGCAGTCTGATTTTAGTGCACATGTGCTATTCACTGATGAATGCACCTTCACTAGTGAAGGCATTTCTAATACACACAACCTTCATGTGTGGCCATCTAACAATTCGTACGACATACGTCCTCGAGCGTATCAGAAGCGTTTCACCGTAAATGTTTGGGCTGGAATTGTGGGGGGCCATTTGATTGGCCCATACCTTCTGCCATTCCGACTGGACGGAAGAACATACCTGACATTTTTACAACAGGTATTGCCAGACTTCAACCTGTTGCAGTCAACGTACAAGCACGTCTGTGGTTTCACCATGACGGAGCACCACCCCATTTCAGCTTGGATGTACGGAGCGCTTTAGACGCTAAATTCCCAGTGCGATGGATTCGTCGGGGTGGGCCCACACATTGACCGGCACTCTCACCCGATCTCTCCTGTCTGGACTTTTTCCTGTGGAGCCATTTGAAAAGTCTCGCCTACGAAAGTCATATCGATCAGGACCTAGTAGCCAGGATTTATGTTGCTGCCGGTGCCGTTCGAGACATGCCGGGTGTGTTTGAAAAAGTGCGCCGCTCGTTACGTCGCAGGTGTAACGACTGCATTACCGCAGGCGGTTACACTTTTGAGCAGTTTCAGTAATTTTGCCACACATGCTGTCAATAAAATTATTTAGTACCTCCTCTATCCGTTTGGTGTTTCGTTCTTTCATGTGACAGTAACGGCGGATACCTGCTAACGGTTCACCGCTTGCTCTACGCACATGCATTGTATTGTCAAAATTGCTTGTTTAGATGTTTTCTATCACCCCTTACATTTTTGCCCATGAGTTTCGAAACACCCTGTATATATGAAGTATTATATTTTAATAGATAATATAGTTACAGGTATGTACAGTCATATTAAGGCTTATTTAATGAGAAATCTGTTGTTTTTTGTCAGATAGTTTCTTAATATTAGGTTCATATTCAGTATTCATTACTTTAACGCATTTTGCAATCAATTCATTTCCGTGTTTATTTCTATTGGTAGACTTTACAAAATTAATCGAAGAAAACAATTTTTAATATGAATATGTGAATCCAAGTATGGTTAAAAGAGCATTAGCAAGTTTCTTCATTGATATAAAATTATATGGTAAAGAATCCATACGTTTAATATAATATTTTCAGTTTTTAGTGTGGGATCATTATAATTTGCTCTAATTTCAGACATTTTCACTTCTACTTCGGAAGTCAAGTTATAAAATTAATTTTCCAAACTATGATGATTTGAAATTTAACTAATTCCATTTCTTAACATGGATACCTAGCCACTTAAATTCGTTTAACTCCATGGTTTCGAATATCGCTTTGTATAAATATAAAATAAAGGGAAATGTATTTTCCATACTTTTAAATTGTTTAAATCTCCCCTCAAAGGCTTGTTTTATTTCCTGATTAATCATTAAATATTTTTGGATTGCATTTAGTAAAGGTCAAGCGTATTTTCCATTGTTATTGTGTTTTGAAAATGTTTTTGTAATTGAGGAAAATATTTCATGATTTTTTTTTCCAAGTTCTTAGTAAAGATGTCAAGTTTCGTCATAAATATCCTAATATTCTCATATAAATCTTAAAACAGCATTATGTATAATCAATAAATCTAAAACATTATACGTATTTTTTTTTTCATTTTTAAGTTTATTAACACTTGTATTTTCTTCATATTTTTTAAAAGAGGTGTTCGTTAAAATAATTAAAATTCTTTATTCATATGATAAAATGATGATGTTTTCTATTGGTAGAATTTGGATAAATTGATGATGATAAGTTTATAAAAATCAACGCGTGGGTCATTTAAAAAGTCATTTATGAAATCTAATTTTCTTAATTCGAATTCTCGACTTTCTTGCTCTTGCTGTTCGGCAGAGATGACTTCTAAGCGAATTTTCGCAAATCTTACATCGTACTTATCATCTTTAGTTATTAGTTCTTCTATCTCAGGGATTTTAGCTATAGTTGTACAGTTAATCCTATTTCATCGGTGATATTGAGGAGATCAATTTTTCGTGCTCTTTGGAAGAATGTCATTTTTAAAGATTGTGCTCACAAGAATTGCTGCCCGGAAGAACAATGTTCCAGGCGATATCCACTGTATCCACGTTTTTGAATAGTAGGTGTCCACGAGGTCCATCCACAGAAGAATCACAAAGTTCCACAGAAGTTAGAGCACACTGAGTTCGGTGTCAGGTTTAGTTCTCCTGCAATTAAATTGTTATCAAAACACCTACTTCACATCGAAATGTACTTGCATCCCTTCCGAGCCCCCAATTTGTAATAATTGGGCTCACAAAGTTCCGGTAAAATTAATTTTTTTAATGATCAAAGTGATGTTGATGAATTAATTACAGATGATTAGAGCGTTAATATGGAGAGTACAAAGTAGGCAATGCACGTCTGTCATGTCTGTCTAAGCCACTGTTCGAATAGTCCTTGAGCACGTATTGCTTATTTGATTCGTGTCGGAACATCAGAGGAATGTCTTTCCTCTTTTAGTCTAACTTCCTTCTTCTCGGCGCAGCCCATAGGAGGTAGAGGGCGCTTGTGATGAGAAATGGGGGAGGTTTACAGTTTCATCCCTACGTGTCATATGACGATTTAGGTGTGTGAATGCGGTTTTCTATAGATTGACGGAACAAATGGTGAACTCGTCCATTGGAATAATCAGATGAATAAGTGATTATAACCAGCTAACAAAATTCACCTAAGGTCACGTTACTACTAGGTATGGTAACATAATACTGGGAACATAAAATGGTTACCATTGCTCACTCTACATTTACTTTTCCTGATTGGTTAAAAGGTGAATTCGTTCGCAGTCCAAACATCAGAAGTTAGTGGTTCCTCAACCAGAAAGAATATGCTGCGATCCCTGAAGGTGTATAGCAGCTGTCCAGCCCCATATACGTGTATGTTGTTGAGATTACGTTTTGATTCAAGGATTTTTTCATTTGATGTGCATGGGTACTCCGTTTCTCCGTACAGAAAATATTTTATTGACTGAAACGTTTGTCCCGATTTAAGCAAAAAGAAATTAAGAAAAATTATTTCATATATTAAAAATTACATTTATCAAACAATCTTTATCATGATATTTTTCGTAATTGTATGTCTCTGTAGCAGGTTTTACTACAAGGCAGGACACTAACTCGAAATACTTATTGCGTTTTAGAATAGACAAGGAAAAAATATGTTTCCTTCCGGTAACAGATTTATTCGTAAGCAAAATCATCAAACAGTTGGCAACTGACAAATACAAATTAAGAATTATAATGCTCCACTTCAGAGAAATATAAAGAATAGTTTATTGTGTTTTATAGATATGTAGAAATCACTAGTAGTTGTACGTGAAAGTATATAGTCTGTGTAGATACATAGAAAACCAACTTTGGAGATTCTTATATAATCTTAATTTTGTAGATATGACTCGAATTGGACAAAATTGTACGGATTTGTTGCGGTTCATCAATCAGCCATGCGAGTAAGTATCTTTTCAAAGCTAATATTTAAATGTAGAACAGGTTTTCTAAATTGTTCCTATTAAATTCTATTTTAGTGCTTCGATTATTTGAATTCAAGGATCTTTTCAGTGCAGTTTGGAAACATTTATACCGCTGCGTTGACATTAAAACGTACCCCATCCGAATATCATTCCTTCAGTTCTGAACTGTAACATTGCCCAGAAACATGATGGAATACTTACAAAAGCCAAATAAATGAAACTGTCAGTCATGTCTGTTTAATTAAATGCAGTATTATTCATCAGCTTACAAATTTACGAATGTCCAAAATGCCATGTTTTTTTCATACGTCAACAATTGTAGGTAGGTATTTGAATTAGTCGCACTGGAGCAACACAACATGCTATCTACAACGGTCTGGGATCCACCCCGAAAGGAGAGATCCGAGGAGAACACCTGGTCAACTCTTGAACTGACATCCTACACTCAAAACTTATTTCCACACCATGCCAACGTGAGAACATTTGAAGCCACGATAGAATCAATCCGCACCAGCCCTTCGTTCAGGACTTCCTTTGGTAGTTTCAGATTTAGAACTAGCAATCCTCAGTTGGTAATTCGATACTCTTTTGAACACAACCCAGGCCCCCGATAACATTGAAACTTTTATCAAAACGTTCATGTATCAAGAACTTCCATTCATGATCTTTCCCCCAAACTGTTTCTCTAATTCACTTTGAAGTTACTCAGTACTGTCTGTCTACCACGAGAATAGCCCATTGTGTTGCAAAAAGCGTGATGCAAATTCAACTTCATCGTAATGCAATTCATGTTTGTATTGGGTTTGAAAGAAAAGTTGGTCCCTTTTTAGGACTAGATGACATTGCATCGAAAAAAAAGTGTTACCTACTTCACACGTGTAAAGTTTTTAGGTATTTTTTTTTAAGAAGGAATTTTTTTTTCTGCTAGTACTTGGAAAACAAAGTGTGTTATTTGATTGTGTTTTATTAAGCATTAAATATGGCAGCATTTTCGACATGCTTTTTTCATATCCGTAAAGGGAAGAATGCTTCACAGACGCTAAAGATGATTTGTGTTGTGTATGGTTAGGGTGTCATTGACGATTTCACGAGACGTAAGTGGTTCATAAAGTTTCGTCACCTGGAACATTTGCTTAGCTAGAAACCTCAGAACTTCTGCACGGTATAATGCAGCTTCCTGAGAGGGAAAAAGGTCGTACATTCTATATTTATTTTAAATGTAATTTTCATTAAATAAAATATAACTTTTCTTAAATTTTTGTCAAAAAACAGAACGAAGTTTTGTATCAACCTACTAAATTGGTTTAAGTGTTGCTGAATTGGTACTCGGCACTGAAGCTTTTTATGTTATTGAAGAACTGTAGGACGTATATTGCACGAATCAATACTAAATTAACTTTTCTCAATTGGTAACAATTCTGTTTCAACTTTTGAACGAAACTATTTATTCCTGCCTGGGTGTATTTAAGTCTACTGTATCGGTAAAACTTTCTGGAGGTTAATTTGTATCAGGCGCAGATTTTTTAAGTGTAATTTTAAATTAGCGTAAGTACTGAAATCATGTAGACATCACATCAGAATGCAAAAAACTTCTGCTTTACCACTCCAGAAATTAGCTTATTTAAATCAACAAGAATTTAACTTTATTCCGCTGTCGGCGCGTCCTAAGCTTGCGAGACAGTTCGTATATCACAAGAACTTTCGAAGCTCCGATCGGATCGTGAGATCACAGAACAGTTGCCATTCTTGGTTGAAGGCAATTTGAAGGCCACTCCGAAGAATCAAGCATCTGTTGTCACCACATGGTTTTTTTACTTCGCAGGTTTTGAGCTGTTACCTGAATGTAATCTTGCCTCGACAGTACTACGCCGCGAGATTCAACAGATTTAGCGGGTGGTGATGCACTACCTCCTAGATATACAGGTTGGGTTGGTGTGGGAGTTTGGAGAGTGGTGTGCCAGCTCAGGTGTTGCTTCGTCATCTGACCGTGGTTCAAAATTACGAAGTGTTGTCCTCGGATCTTTCCATTAAGGGACTGATCCCGGACCGTCGTCAATAGCCCGTGTGTTGCTCTAGTACGACGTCAGCTAAAATGACAAAATGACATGACCTAGATATACAGATACCGTCTGAATGAACTGCAAACCTTTCGTGACGTCACGATCAGAAGGGATAGCAGATGCGCCGACAGACTACGATTCTTGTTTTGACTTTAGTTTGAATACTTCAATTTAAATGCAGAAACCATCCGCGTACGTTTCAGCAGTGAATTATTAAGCAATGGTTGCTAAGAAAGTGAGAAAGAGGTATGTTGATTTCATTTTTAATATTCTATAAGTAATTAAAACTTTAGAAATGTTTGTTAGGTTAGCAAATTCTTTTCGAATCACCATAGGCATAGCATGTGTGATCATCCAATAAGTTAATTAATGTGTAGTTAGTTGTTTATTTAATAACGGTAAATTATGGTTTCTCCCGAGATAAAAATGTCAAGGTGCGCTCTCACGAATCAAGTTTAATTCACCCATTATAGTTGATCAATTAAAGTTGAGTAGGCATTGAATCAGTTCTTGTTTATACATTTCAATAGAAACTGATCAAATTTCGTTTTTAAAATGGCGTCGAAAGCAGCTGTGCGTGAAGTTGTACAGATAGTAACAGTTTTGTTAAAAGAGCTAAATACAATTTTACTTAACAAGAACAGAAACGGCGTTTTTGGGCGAGGAAATGGATTTTAAGAAATTAATTTGGAGCTTCAGAGAGAGAGAGAAACCTTGCTAAAGAAACTAGCATTAGAGGTTAAAGAGGGATATAGAAATCATTTAAGAATGTCTGAAGAAAATTTTGAGAAACTGCTGTTTAAAGTTCAGGATTGCATATAGAAACAAGATAAAGTGATTCAACAAGCAATCTCATTAAAATTAAAGCTGCAAGTAACTTTAAGGTATTTAGATCCAGGAAATTCCTATTCAATACTTGCTTCTGTATCGAGTACCTAAAAATACCTAAACTAATACTAGTACTCTAACCGAGTTCTCTAAAATACCAAAAATTGGAAGATCGCAAAGAGGATTTCCGTCGAAATAATATAAAAATTTCGATAAAAATAGCAACAACACTTAACTTCAAGATATAAATTCTACGAAAATAAGCTCGCACTAAATTAAGTTCAGTAAATCAGGCTAATAAGTTCATTTTCAAAAGCCACATCGAGTTCACTTCAACAAGAGGATGTGAAAAATGAATGAAAATTGAAACTTATCTTTCATGTTTCATGTTAAGAACATTAAAAAAATAGATTCTAATTGAACGTTAAAATTTAGCTTTATTTTAAAGACATGTGCCATGCATGAAAACTTAAACGGACCATAGTCGGTATACGTTATCTCGGAAATAAAATTACCTACTATCCCCTTTATTGTAAACTCTTCAAAGCATCAAATACAATTAAATATCCATCCTATTTTTAATGGCTATTTATATAAAGCAGTAAATTAAGGCAACTAAGTAATTCATTCAAGTTCTATTTTTAATAAAACGAGACAAATAGCTCTTTTTGTGTTCGTAATCAATACCTTAGTCAAATGCGGCTGAATTCGTATTGCAAAAATATAAAAGTTGCAGTTGAAAAATTATTTATTTAAAGAAAATCACATTTAAGGTGTAAAATTTTCCGTAGATTTCAAATACGTTGAATTTTTCACTATCTTTACCGATACCGAAGATAAAAACTTGGCCTATAGAATAAAAAAAAGCAATATTTCTAATCTCTAATAGTTCTAATAAATTTCTAATAAAAGAAATCACGACAAATTTTTTCTCTTTAAAAGAAACTAAATAAGTTGATGTATAAGTGTTTATATGCTGAATCGTAATCTCAATCAATGAAATACTTTTTATTGCAGGCAGGATTCTTTTTAAATGTTGTGACAAGCTGTCGTGAGAACTACAAAGGAGAACTGTTTGCCAGAAACATTTTAAACCAGATGACTTAATGTGGGAGAAATAGAAAAAGGAAATAGAACTAAACTATTTAAAATCTAACATATCTTTTCTTCAAGCTGATATTATAGATATGGAAAATTCAGCAGAATTGTCTAAAAATACTGACTGCATCAGGAGTTATTCTGATTTCAGAATTTTTATTATTTTTAATCTATAACTTTTTTAATGTATTTTATTTATTACAATTGTGGTAACAATCACTATGTGAATTTCAAACATGTTCACACGCTGCTGTCATGTAACAGCTCTGCGCAAAACTAAGTATAAAGTCAGGCGTGCTGTTGTTTCTCTTACTCACCCACTCAAAATTATAAATTGTATTTTAGATATTGTGACGAAGTCTGTGGCGAGGAAAGAAAAAACAAGCTTTCGGCGGAGAAACTGCCAAGAGGTCAAGCCAGACGCTGAAAGGTCACACCGCGTATGACCTCAGACCGCGTGAGTTAACGAGCTGGCGTTGGTTCGAGGGATTTAGTTTCGACCGAAACAGAGCGAAGGATCTTTGTCGCGATGCCGACGAGACACCCAGGCAGTAGTTCATTTCCGCTGCTTTAACATCATCACAAGAACCCGCGGATGCTTTTGTTCGGGCCGCCGTCCGCTAATGAGGCTACCGTCGAGATAGAAAATCAACGGTTTTCGAACAGCCAACAGCGAGACGACAAGTGTGTCCAATAAAAGAGAGGGGGGCCAACAACCCCCTGGAACTTTCGGGAGTCGAAAGCGTTTTGGGGTTGGAAGAGGAGAGACCAGACCGAGGGATCAAACTGATCCGGCTGAAGTTAAAACCGTTCTCGGTTTTTTGTCCGATACCCCGTCTCTGGAGACGTGCCGAGTCGCGACAGCTGTTCGTGGACTCAGAACGGATTGCCCAAACTGGGATTCCGGATATCAGACGCTAAAATAAAGCTCAAGCCTGAGCTGCTACTGTGCTGCATTGCACACGACCTATCGAACTGATTGCCCAAACTGGGATTTTGTCTATTAGACGGGAGAAAAACTCGACCCTGAGCTGCCGTTTGCTGACTTCGTACACGCGTGCGAGAACTTTTGGAGAAGCTCACCCGAGCTAGAAAACATTTACTCACCCGAGTAAGGTCTGGAGAAGGGCTCACCCGAGTCGGATAATCTACATCGGAGTTCTGCGGAAAAGGACAATTTACAGTCTGTAAAACGCCACCTACCAAATTCCTTCAAGGTTATTCCTTGAATTGTAAATAAAAAACACCTTATTCAAGACCACTGCTAACATTTTTACGTAGTGAATGAATCTTCCATCCCTAAGACGTCACTATCAACTGGTGCCAGCGGAAAGGATCGACAACCAGCCGTGGAGTGGAGTAGAAAGGGATCGACAACCAGCCGTGAAGTGGAGTTGAAAGGGATCGATAACCAGCCGTGAAGTGGAGTAGAAAAGGATCGACAACCAGCCGTGAAGTGGAGTAGAAAAGGATCGACAACCAGCCGTGAAATGGAGTAGAGAATCGACACCAAGCCAAATCGTGAAGGACAGGCAGTCCGGAAAAGAACGCGGGAAGCCGAATTCCGAAAAAGAAGATAAGAAGACCAAGTTTTGTGTTGAAAAGAGTTTTAGAAGACCAAGTTTGGTGTGGAAAAGCGGGAGCGACTACTCATACACCTGAAGTGAATCATAGACGACCATAGCCTGGGCAGCACGACAGGTAAGTCTTGATTTACTTTAGAGGCAGAATTTTTTGAAAATTAATTGGATAAATTCTATGTTAGGTTTTAAGTAAAAAGATAGTTAAATAATTAAGTTTTAAAATTTTTTGCTTGATGTGCTTAAATTTTTTAAATTTTTCGGAAAGGAAAAGTTGTTAAGAAATTTGTGATAAATATTTTTGCTGAGAACAATTGTATGTATAATTGAGTGGTTGCAAGTTAGGAAAATATCTTGGTTGAAATTTTTAGAAACTGTAGTTATTTTCAAAATTGTTTCCGTTGAAATTTTAAAGTAAACGTCAGTTGTTGAATTTAAACACTGTTAGCATTTGAAATTTTATCAGATCTTCTAGAAGCTATACTTGGTATATATTGTAAAACTTGTGTTAGAATTATTTTGGGGATTTAGTGTATATTGTGTTATTATAGTATTGTATTGTATTGTGTCAGTATTGGGTACCCCTAGTAGTGGTAGTAGTATTTTTGTGTAGAATTTTGTAAGGGCAGTAAAGCTTTTAAAATGGCATTTTTAGCAAGATATCGTAAGGCAGATTTGCAAAAACTGGCGTATGAGTTAGGTATCGACCTAGGTCCAAACGATAGGGTGGTTGACATAACCACAAAGATAACCGAGAGCCCACAGTATGATGAAGAATGGGTAAAGGCTCAACTACAGGTTATTATAGAAGAAAGGGCTAGAGCTTTAGAGGCAGAACAAAGGGCTAGAGCTTTAGAGGCAGAAGAAAGGGCTAGAGCTTTAGAGGCAGAAGAACGGGCTAGAGCTTTAGAGGCAGAAGAACGGGCTAGAGCTTTAGAGGCAGAACGGGCTAGAGCTTTAGAGGCAGAAGAACGGGCTAGAGCTTTAGAGGCAGAAGAAAGGGCTAGAGCTTTAGAGGCATAAGAACGGGCTAGAGCTTTAGAGGCAGAAGAACGGGCTAGAGCTTTAGAGGCAGATGAACGGGCTGGGGACATAGAGGCAGAAGAACGAGAAAGCGTTAGAATGTTCGAATTAGAAAAACTTAGATTGGGACAAGACGCGGAAAGGAACAGCTTGGGATCAGGTCCATCTGAAAATCCTAGGCCAACGAAAAACCTAAAAACGGTTATGCAAAAATTTGACCCTGAAAAATCAGACATGGCTTTGTATTTTACTATGTTCGAAAGACAGGCTAGGAAAATGGGCATAGAGGAGGTCGATTGGGTTACACACCTTCTCTACTTACTCCCGATTGACATCGCCGAGATAATTATGAAAGAGCCCCTCGAAAGATCCGAAAACTACGAACATATTAAGAGTGTCCTCCTAGGTAGGTTTAAATTAAACCCGGAAACCTTTCGAAATAAATTCACGCAGCATCAGAGACGCCCCGGAACGTCCTGGAAAGATCTAGTCTTTGAGCTAAAGAGCTATTTGGAGGGTTGGATAGAAGGAGTTGGTGTAAGGGAATTTGAAGACCTTAAAAGTCTAATGATCACCGATCAAATTAAAAAGAGAGTTTCTCCCGAGATCAGAGAACACTTAATTGATCAGTGGGCGACCATAGTCGACCCGGAAGAGCTAGTACAAAAACTAGACCAATACGAAGCTGCGAGACGTACTGTGAGGAAACCTCTCGTCACTAGGCCCCCAGAAAGACGTTTTCCGGATAAGACCCGAATAGAAAACAAGCCCACCACCGTCAGGAAAATCGAGCCCGAGAGAAACGACCGTCCGAATTGGAGAAATGCACATCCAAATCCATCCACTTGGAGAAAGAAGGAGTTCGAACGGCGAACTGCACCCGCGTGTTACATATGCCACTCAACGAATCATCTAAGGCCACAATGTCCCGAGCTCAGAAAAACCCAAAATCACGAACGCGTGAATCATTTAGATATTGAGGATAGTTTTGCCCCCTCGTTTGCCCCCTATCTTAGTGAGGCAGTAATAAATGGTGTAACCACCGTAATATTAAGGGATAGTGGAACCAGTTTGGATGTCTCTCCAAATCACTTGGTGAGACCAGACGATTACACCGGGGAAACCGTTTGGCTGAAACAGGCACTGGAAAATAATTTCCGATGTTTGCCAGTGGCGAAAATGTGTATCGAAAGCAGAGAATTCGGAAGGGTAATAACTAAGGCAGCAGTGGTCGACAAAACCGTCGAACTAAACCACTATCTCTTGGGGAATTCGACGCAAGAACTGCTCGAGGAGATAAAACGCCGACCACAGATGGTTAACGCGGTAATAACCCGTAGTAAAAAGAGAATGGAAAAAGTCAGGCAGGAAGGGGAGGTCGGGATACCCCCCGAAAACTGTGCGTCGACTGATGGGGCGAGTGACGATCCCCTTTTGGTACTCCCGCCACCTGAGAAGGGGACCCCCCTCGTTGAGATTTCGCCAGAAAAGTTCGGTGAAGTACAAAGGACTTGTGTTGAACTGAGCTCGCTTTGGGAGAAGGTAGCAGGGGATAAGATCGGCGAATATCGGGTCGAAAATGGTTTGCTTTTCCGTATAACCACTGATCATCGTGGGGAAGAGAAGAAGCAGTTAGTGATTCCGGCGCAAATGAGAGAGGGGATTTTGAAAATATGTCACGAGGAGGTCGCTGCTCATTTAGGCTCGACCAAAACCAAAGACAAACTGCTGAGATATTATTTTTGGCCGAATTGCATTAGGGATGCGGAAGAGTATGTGAAGACATGTGATCCCTGTCAGAGAGTAGGAAAACTGAGAGAGAAGAAAAAAGCCCCTCTAAAATTGGTGCCAGTAATTAAAGAGATCTTCTTCAAAATAAATGTCGATACGGTGGGACCCCTTCCTCATTCCAGTAAGGAAAATAGGTATTTGGTTACGGCTATTTGTATGGCCTCGAAATACCCAGAGGCAATCCCGGTTCGAGATATTACTTCCGAATCGGTAGTGGAATCTCTGATGATAATCTTCAGTAGGTTGGGATTTCCCAGAGAAATTCAATGTGACTTAGGCACATGCTTCACCAGTAATTTGACATCTACATTTTTCAACAAATTTGGCATTAAAGTGACCCACAGTTCTGTAAGGCATCCTCAGAGCAATCCAGTAGAGAGATGGCATCGATCAGTAAAGAGGTTATTGAAGGTTTTATGTTTAGAGTCGGGATTGGATTGGGAGAAAAATCTTCCGGCAGCTCTTTTAGCATTAAGGACAGTGACTCATGAGTCAACAAATTTTAGTCCAGCTGAGCTCGTACACGGGAAGAACCTTAGAACGCCCGAGACGTTATTGTTCGAACATTGGGTAGAGCCAGAGGAAGAAGGAAACGTCGTGACCGAGTATGTGTTCGAATTGATTAATCGTTTAAAGCGTTGTCAGGAATTAGCCTATGAGCGAGTTTCGCACATGCAAAACAAAAGGAAAACTTGGTACGATAAAGATGCGGTTCTGAGAACGTTTAAAAAGGGAGACAAGGTGTTGGTCGTAACTGCTTCCAAACCCAACAAATTGTCTGTTAGTTGGATTGGCCCTGGTGTGATCGAGAGTCAACTCTCGGACACCAATTACATAGTTAGAATGCCAGGAAGAACAGAGAAAACTCAGGTGTTACATGTAAACTTACTTAAACCATACCATAAGCGAGCGGAGACAGTTAACTTGTTGATTAGTGGAGAGAGTACCGAAACGTCCGAATCGGATCTAGAGATAAATTACCCGACGTCAAACCCAAATGTTTATGATTTCGAGGAAATAATACGAGACAGTAATTTAACTAAGAGGTGTACCCCTGAACAAATCGCGAGTCTGAGGACGCTCTTATTATCACATAAGAAAATATTTTCAAATGATCCAGGTAGAACCGATTTGATAATACATGACCTGGACTTGATTAGTAGCCAACCCGTGAGATCCAAGCCGTATAGAACGTCGCCCCGGCAAACTGAAATTTTGAAAGCCGAAATCAAGCGGATGTTAGACCTCCAGTTAATTGAGATAGGAGAATCGGATTACACCTCGCCGATGATATTGGTGGAAGTGCAGGGCAAGGACCCGAGGCCGTGTGTAGATTATCGTAGATTAAATTCGATAATCAGGACCGAATATTTTCCCTTGCCAAATATCGATGAAAGAATAGAGAAGGCATCAGCTGCAAAATATATCACAGTAATTGATCTGACAAAAGGGTATTGGCAGATCCCATTAAGCCCGAAGGCTCAACGATTAGCCGCTTTTGTAACAACGTTTGGCACCTATCGCCCGTTGGTTCTACCTTTTGGTCTCGTAAACGCCCCTTATTGTTTCTCCAAATTCATGTCACAACTTTTACAAGGATGCGACGAGTTTAGTGTTCCATATTTAGATGACGTAGCCATATTTTCAAATACGTGGGAAGATCATCTGAATCACATAGATCTGGTTTTAAAGAAAATCGCGGGGGCCAAGTTAACAATTAAACCCTCAAAATGTAGGTTCGCGCAAAGCAGCGTAAAATATTTAGGGCATGAAGTCGGCGGAGGTCTTAGGTCCCCTGCGGAAGCTAAGAAAAAGGCAGTTCTGGAATTTCTGGCCCCCAAAACGAAAACACAAATACGCCAATTTCTAGGTTTGTGTGGTTTTTATGCCAGATACATAAAAAATTATGCGATCATCGCAGAACCCTTAACACGCGCATTGAAAGGGAAGCGAAAAAGGGAGGATATACAATGGTCATCTGAAATCGAAACGGCGTTCCAAACGCTAAAGACCAAACTCACCGAGAAACCTGTACTCTATGCTCCTGATTATAGAAAGGAATTTATTTTGCAGACTGATGCATCAGATAAAGGGTTGGGAATTATTATGGCCCAACGAGGACCAGACAATAATGAACATCCGATCTTGTTCTTGAGTCGGAAGTTTAGTGAGAGTGAAAAAAAATTCTCCACGACAGAGAAAGAGTGTTTAGCTATCATTTACGCAATTAAGAAATTGCGACACTATCTAGACGGACAGGGTTTTACAATCGAAACGGATCACAATCCTTTAGTGTGGCTGCGAACGAACGCAGGAAATAACCCCCGACTCAGGAGATGGGCTTTGGCGTTGCAACCATTTAGTTATACCATAGTTCACAGAGCAGGGAAGGATAATAAACACGCTGACTGCTTAAGTCGCGTGGAATAAGTAAACCTATCGATCGTCAAGAGATAGTTTCTGTAAATAAGAATTGTATATAATGTTAAACTTGTGTAAAACAATTGTAAATACTTTGTGTTTTTAATTGTTTTAAACTAAATGGAGAAGAAATCCTTGGTCTGAAAGACTGGGACAAATTACTTGAAAGTTTTAACTGCCTCTAGAGTTGTCGGGACTTCTGTGTGTGTGACCTTCCTTTTCAGATTTTGCTCTCCAAGGTATCGCAAAATCTCTCCTTGGGGGTGGGGGGGGGAGGAATCTGTGACGAAGTCTGGGGCGAGGAAAGAAAAAACAAGCTTTCGGCGGAGAAACTGCCAAGAGGTCAAGCCAGACGCTGAAAGGTCACACCGCGTATGACCTCAGACCGCGTGAGTTAACGAGCTGGCGTTGGTTCGAGGGATTTAGTTTCGACCGAAACAGAGCGAAGGATCTTTGTCGCGATGCCGACGAGACACCCAGGCAGTAGTTCATTTCCGCTGCTTTAACATCATCACAAGAACCCGCGGATGCTTTTGTTCGGGCCGCCGTCCGCTAATGAGTCTACCGTTGAGATAGAAAATCAACGGTTTTCGAACAGCCAACAGCGAGACGACAAGTGTGTCCAATAAAAGAGAGGGGGGCCAACAACCCCCTGGAACTTTCGGGAGTCGAAAGCGTTTTGGGGTTGGAAGAGGAGAGACCAGACCGAGGGATCAAACTGATCCGGCTGAAGTTAAAACCGTTCTCGGTTTTTTGTCCGATACCCCGTCTCTGGAGACGTGCCGAGTCGCGACAGCTGTTCGTGGACTCAGAACGGATTGCCCAAACTGGGATTCCGGATATCAGACGCTAAAATAAAGCTCAAGCCTGAGCTGCTACTGTGCTGCATTGCACACGACCTATCGAACTGATTGCCCAAACTGGGATTTTGTCTATTAGACGGGAGAAAAACTCGACCCTGAGCTGCCGTTTGCTGACTTCGTACACGCGTGCGAGAACTTTTGGAGAAGCTCACCCGAGCTAGAAAACATTTACTCACCCGAGTAAGGTCTGGAGAAGGGCTCACCCGAGTCGGATAATCTACATCGGAGTTCTGCGGAAAAGGACAATTTACAGTCTGTAAAACGCCACCTACCAAATTCCTTCAAGGTTATTCCTTGAATTGTAAATAAAAAACACCTTATTCAAGACCACTGCTAACATTTTTACGTAGTGAATGAATCTTTCATCCCTAAGACGTCACAATATGTTTTCTCAAGAGTCTGAATGTCAGACCTTTTAAATTCTTATTACTTGTCATTGTTAAGTTATGCTTAAATAAATTACATTTTCCTGTTCCTCAAATGTATTCTTTGTGGAGTTGACAATATGTTGGAATAGCAGAGCGAAAAACCAATTGCTGCTAGCCAGCATAAGAGTTGGGGTCCTTCCAAACGCCGGAGTCGGAAGCACCAAAAATGGCGGCTCCAAACAATCAATAAAGTTACATTAGTTCAATCATTAGAATTCTAATTTTACCTTCAACTACTCGTTTTCTGTCATATAATTTAATTTCAGGATTTTTTTTAAGTAAACAATTTTTAAGCAACTTTTTAAACCTTGAAGGTTGTGGCAAGTTTAAAAGTTTGTTTTTCTTGCTGTCTCCATTCTATAAATCTCTCTATATTAAAAAAATTTTACCGCCGCCGCCGCAGGATTGAAAACTGTGTTGTTTAGCTCGATTCTTAGACGGTTTCCCGAGAAAGTACTGATCGGAAAAAAACAAAATTAACATGGTTTGTTCTTCATCGTATTCCCTGGACAATTATCAAGATTTTTTTCCGATGCGGCTATTAGTTTAGGGTTTATTAAGTGGAAAAATTGAAGAAACGAAATTTCTTCCGTATCGTGATGCAAGGAGAATTCTAGGCCGCAACGGATCTGGCCTATCTGCCACTAACGGCGATGTTTGCTATGCTTAGGACGGACGTACTAATTCTTACCGGTATGGTCGTCTGATAGCACAATCTGTGTCTAACAAAAGTGCAGACCGCAAAGCATCTGGCCAATCAGCAAATATTGGCTATCTGACCTGGATAGTCTTCTGGTAGCTGGCCGCACGTGATTCGAGCCTTTCTGCCGCTTACGGCGAAGGTCTGCCTCGGCTTGAAGATTTCTGGTTTTCCGCGTCCGAACAGGGCGTTCGGATTATTAGAGCCGAATCTCACGATAGATGGTCGTGAAAATCCTCTTTGGCTCGGCTTCATGTGAGGCAAATCTGTGCCTACCCCCAGGTCCAATGATACGATGGCATTATCTCCGTTGGAGGTGGACATCAAGAGCGGTCGAGCCTAACAGGGGGGCTCTACGAAGATGATCTGGGTGGCTGAATGTCACTATAGGATTGAAATAGTGTTGTAACATGCCTTGAAACTTTGTTTCTTTGACATTGTAGACTACAATGTCAAAGAAACAAAGTAGAGCCCATGATGTGATGTCTTTTCTAATTGTTGGCCAGACAAACCTTTTTGTAACTTGTACATTGATCTAATTCCGAGATAAGATATGTTATGAGAGGTATTGAAAATAATCCTGCTTCAGCTTTTTGGGACAAATGGTTGCAAAATTCCCGATGAAACATCACATTGTAGTTTTAATCCCTCAAAAAGCATAGTTTGCAACTTCATACATGTTATTTATGGGTGCAACGGGATTTCTTTTAGTTCATCATCAGTAAGCTGTCGATCGTCGATTTCCTTTACACGGCATCAGCAATGATGTTTTGTTCACCACTGATGTGAATAATATCTGTCAAAAACTCATTAACGAAACAGAGCTGTCGAAGTTGTTTTGGGTTTCCTTTTTCTGTGTTTTGTTTAAAAGCGCGAATGAAAGAGGACGATGGTCTGTATAGATGGTGAAAGGTCGAGCTTCGAGCATGTGTCTACAGTGTTTTGTGTCTGCGTACACGGCGATATCTGTCATAAGCACTGTACTTGGATTCAGTTTTCGTGAGCTTTTTGTAGAAAAATGCTAATGATTGCAGACCGTCTGGTCAACTTCGTTGTAAAACACCTCCTATAGCTATGTCGGAAGCGTAGACAAAAGTTAGCGAGATATGCGCTCTTGACGACAGGTGCACCAACGTTACCGTTTTTGCGAGGCCATCTTCAGACTTTTGAAATGCGTTTTCGGCTTCTGCTGTCCAAACCATTGTAATCTTGAACTTCTTCTTAGCACCTTTTAAGAACTTGATTAGTGGTACTTGAGTTGATGCTGCTTTAGGTATAAAACTCCGATGAAAATTAATTATTGCCAAAAATCTAACTTAAATCTTGGATAGTTTTCGGTTTAGGATTGCTACATCGTTGTCTTCCAACGGTTGTGTGATGATAGAAGCAGATACCCGATGTTGTAGCTCAGGATAGCACACACAATGAAAATACTCGTGGACTGTATAACAATACAATTTATTTTATTAAGATACTCAGCAAATGACTGTTGCTCATCTGTTAATGCGGCTACATTCCCCGCATGACACGTCAGTTCTCAAGGGATCTTAATCGAACACTGACTCAATTCACACTTTTTCCAAAAGGTGGCGTTGCTGCAACAGCGCTAGCGGTTGGTACGGAACATTCCGCCCCACGTTGCAATGGTTACATTCAACCATTTAATTATACAATCATCTCAAAATGTAAATAAAAATGAAATAAGTACAAGTATGAAAAACATTGAACTACACATAAGAAAAAATACTAGTATAAGATTACACATTAACAGGTAAAATACAGATTTTTGCAATGGGCCTTTTGAAGACTCCAGACTGCGTTTTTATCTTAACAACTCTGACACGTTTGTCATCACCGAAATAGAGCTCAATTATTCTACCTAATGCCCATTTTTGAGGCGGTAGATTTTCCTCCTTGAGAAGCACTAGCTCATTGATTTTCACATTATCTTTCTCAACCATCCACTTGGACCTCTGTTGCAGATTATTTAGATACTGTACTTGCCATTTCCTTCAAAAAATTTGAATTAATTTAGCTAATTGTTTCCAGTTGGACAATCTGTTGTCTTTAACTTCTATTAAATTTGGCTCTACAATAGTATTTAAGGATCTGCCGATTAGGAAATGAGCAGGGGTTAACACATCATGCACATCAGTATCTGACAACAGAGGTACAAGCGGTCTAGAATTTAGGATGCCTTCTATTTGAGTAATGACTGTTAGGAATTCTTCATACGTCAGTCTGGAATTTGCAAAAACTCTTTTTAAATGATACTTAAAGGCCTTTACACCACTTTCCCAGAGGCCACCAAAATTAGGAGCTCTAGGTGGGAGAAAGTTCCAGTCGATACCCTCAGTTGACATATAATTAGCAAGGCTATCGTCTGGTTTTACAACTAATTTATGTAACCTGGAAAGCTCCTTATTAGCACCTGTGAAATTTGTAGCGTTATCCGAAAATAATTTTGAACGCAGACCTCTGCGAGTCACAAATCTTTTTAAGCAAGCCACAAACGCCTCCGAAGTCAAATCGGTTACAATCTCGAGATGGATGGCCTTCGTAACTAAGCACACAAAGAGACACACATATACTTTATGAAAAACCCACTTTCTTTGATGTTTATATTTAATAAGGAATGGCCCGCAGAAATCTACGCCTGAGCAATTAAATGGGAAATCAGGAGTCACTCTCTCTCTTTGGGTAAATCACCCATTAATTGTTCAACTCTAAAACACTCAATACAATCGTGCACGACTTTTCTGCGCGATGCTTTACCCTGTACTGGCCAAACATTTTGCCAAACATAATGCAGCAAAGCAGTAGGGCCTAAATGAAAATACCGCTTATGATATGATTCTAAAATGAGCTTAGTAAGTTTATGACTCTTTGGCAGGATAATACGGAATATACTGTCGAAATTTACATTAGTATACTTTATTCTGCCGTTCACTCTGATTATTCCCTCTTTGCCTAAAAAGGGGTTTAAACATCTCATCTTACTTTTGTCAGGAACACTTTTTTGATGACTTAAACATCTGAGTTCCTCTGAGAACTCTCGACTCTGAACCTCTTTCACAATGAAGATTTCGCTCCTTTTGATCTCTGTGCTCAAAGGTCCCAATTTCTTTTTAGTTCGGTTCCTCAGGTTGTATATAAATCTGAAAAGATAGCTCACAACATGCAATAATTTGGTGTAACTGTTACTAATACTAAATAACTCTTGATGAAAGGAATTAGAAGTTACAGTAAGCACAGGTAAGTCACTTTGTTATGAATGTTTAAGTTCAAACGTGAACTCGTCTCGTATGACTGATGTAGGAATTTCGCGACTGGAATACTCCCGGTCAGTTAGGAAAGAAGGACCCTCGAACCACAGTTTGCTCGAAGTCAGTTTTACAGGGTCCATCCCTCTGGAAATAAGGTCCGCCGGATTGTTCTCGGAAGACACATGACGCCACTGTTGAACTGTTATTAAGTCTTGTATCTTGGCTATACGGTTTGCCACGAACGTTTTTAGCAGGTAGGGCTCTTTCTGTATCCATGAAAGTACAATCATGGAATCACTCCATAAATAGATGTCACTTGTCTTAAGTTGTAAGGCACTCTTCAATTTGGTTATCAACTTTGCTAAAAGAACAGCTGCACATAATTCTAATCTCGGTATTGTAGCCCGCTTAAGAGGCGACACACGTGACTTGCTACAAACCAAGTTTACTTCGAAAGTTCCATTTTCTGATGTTGACTTGCAGTAAATGACACATCCGTATGCAGACTCGGACGCGTCTGCAAATCCGTGAAGCTCAATATGCACTGATTTTTCTATCAATATGCACCTCTTAACACTCACGTTGTTTATTGCTGGCAAGGATTCGACGAAGTCGCCACTGTCGCGCTTCCGTTTCAGGAAGTGGATCGCTCCAGTCTAAATTCAAGCACCACAGTTTTTGTAAAAATATCTTTGCTCCTGCCATCATTGGACCCAAGAGTCCAAGGGGGTCAAAAGTTCGCACAATAATGGAAAGCACTGATCTCTTCGTTGGCGGAACTACGTTTTCCAGCTGAATTTGGAAAGTAAAGTGGTCAATCGTAGGTTTCCACGAAACACCTAACGCATTTGTCTCTTCTTGAAAATTGTAGCTACTGTCAGGCCCTGTTTGTAATTCAGGATTATTACTACACCACTTGTGTAGCATCATGCCTCCGCTCTTGAGAGCCTTTATTAACTCCGATTGAATCTCCTTTGCTTCGCTCAGAGTGTCGGCACCACTCAGCACATCATCCATGTAGAAGTCTCTCTCCAAAACTGGTGAAGCTAACGGATAATTATCTTGTTGATCTGTAGATAATTGAAGTAACACCCTGGTTGCGAGATGAGGTGCGCTTACTGTGCCGTACGTCACTGTTTTGAGTTCATATGTTTTAACTGGTTCCTTCACTCCCTCCCTCCAAAGAATTCTTAGAAGTTTCGTTTGGCTGAGGTCAATTAAAATCATTCTATACATTTGTCTAATGTCAGCCACGAAAGCAGTATTATGCTTACGGAACCTAACCATTATTTCAAAAATGTCTTCCCGATTAACCCCACCGTTACATTGTAAGGAGTTGAGTGAATTACCTACGGTTGTTCGTGAAGAAGCATTAAAAACTACACGAAGTTTTGTCGTACTTTTATCAGGGCGATAGACTCCTAAATGCGGTATATAGTATGTTCCCACTTCTTCCTCACACTCCGAAATTTCTTTCATGTGACCCAATTCCTCATATTCGCGCAGAAATTCCTTATATAATGCTAAATACTCAGGCTCTCTTAAAAAACGACTCCACAGCGAATTTAATTTTTTAAGGGCAATATCTCTGGATTTTCCTAAACACCTTGGATTCTCTTTTAATGGCATTTTTACTATATATCTCCCCGTACTATCTCTCTTAACGTTTTTCTCAAAATGCTGTTCACAAATCATTGCTTCTTTATTTTGGTGTACCTCTATCCCCAAATTTTCCATTTCCCAAAATTTCTCCAAAGCTTCGTTTAAACCAGTATTATCCTGAATGAACCCAGAATGTACGTTTCCCTCAGTTGTAATAAGTATACTTCCACTAACTACATATCCCAAAACTGTATTTTGAAGAATCAAATTACTATTAGCAGGATAAATCTGACCTGGCCGTAACAACTCATAAAAGATTTCAGCGCTCAAAAGCAAATCTACGCGACCAGGCACATTAAAGTTTTCATCCGCTAGTTTTATATATTTTAACTCTGGCACATTAACCTTAAGCATTTTTGGCGGCATGAAATCCGTAATTCTGGATACAACCAAAAGATCTAGCTTTTTCTCAAAGTTACCCTCACGGTTTGAGATTGTTGCATTAACCACAGATTTAATTTTTGTGATTGTATCACCTATCCCGCAAACTGTCATATCAGTTTTCTCTCTTTTCAAACCGAGACTATTCGCACAGTCTGTCGTCATGTAATTATTCATAGCCCCTTGATCTAAAATAGCTCGTGACTCGTATAATTTTCCTCGATCGTCCCTCAACATACAATTCACAGTATTCAGCAAAACGGTTTTCGACTGGTTTATCACTCGTGTTGAGAGAACGGAATTGTTGTTTTGACTGCTCTCAAACGTCTGCGCAAAAGAAGAAAGGGACGATTCACTAACAGCTGTACGACCCCCTCCCCCACTTGGGTTCGAACGCAGGTCACGGTCACCCGCGTTGGGTTCACTCGAAGTACGCACATACTCATGGTTTCTAGGGTAATGCAATGAATAGTGATGCCGTCTCTTCTGCCCCTCTCACTTACACAGATAACAAGAAAAATGGGATTTACAATTATTGACCAGATGCTTGCCCAGACAATTAAAACAACAATTATTTTTCTTAATGACCTCCACTCTGTCAGAAACAGGCAAAGCCATATAATTATTACATTTAAACAAGGGATGATTTTCGGGACACAGAATGCATTTTTAACTCTTACAATCAGAAATAAATATTTTAGGCATATTTCTCGAATAGGGTGTTTTAAAGCTTTGGTTATTGTCCATCGCTAGTGGTTTTCCCCGAGACACAAAAAACAGGTCAATTTCTTTTGATAATTTTATCGGATCAAACCAGGTATCTGATTGCCTAACACTGATATGGGACGCGGTTTCTCTGTCTAATGTATGAAACAATTTGTCTGATACTATTATCTCATTTAATTTTTTAAAGTCCGACACTTTCCTCAATTTTAAATAGTACTCCCAACTCGTAATCAAACGAGTAGCAAATTGCGTATAAGTCTCATTAGGTTGGCGAGTTGTTTTTCGAAATTGTTCAAGACACGATTGAGGAGTAGGCTCAAATTCACGTAACAAAATAGATTTGACTTTTGCATAATCAGTCAGAGCTCATCATCCCCAATGTAAGTGATAACATTAAAAGCTCTCTCCCCAAGTAAATTTAACAAAATTTCTGATTTATATTTCTCACGAACAGCTTTCGAAACAAATGCTCTTTCTAAGGAAGCAAAAAAGTAATTCCAGCCTTCTGGCCTACTCGGAACTTTTACTGTCAACGTCCGAACACTCTTCATCAAAGAATCTAAAGAGTCACAAATTTCCACTTCATTCTCATATTTCCTGTTTAGTTTTGTTTCGGCTCGGATTTTTGCAAGTTCAAGTTCTGCCTTAGCTCTTTCTAGCCTATGCTTTTCGAGTTCCATTTGCTTCTGTTCCGACTCAATTTGTTTCTGTTCATTATTTTTGCGATCTTCGACAGTTGAATTTATCAATTCCGTGACCATTTGAATGTCTGATGCATAGTATTTATTACCTTTGATGAGCTCAATTAGCTGAATGACGGTCATTTTCTTATTTACCTCTTCACCTAACTCAGTGGTAACATGCCTAAGATCTTCCTTTCTACAGTTGTTAAACATTTTTCTTAGATTTGATACTCAATACAATTAGCCTTCTCATACAAGTTCAAAATTTTCACTTACTTCACAGACACAAGCTCGCATTTTTTTATCCAGTTAACTCCGGCGTGGTAAGGACCAGATGTTGTAGCTCAGGATAGCACACACAGTGAAAATACTCGTGGACTGTATAACAACACAATTTATTAAAATACTCAGCAAATGACTATTGCTCATCTGTTAATGCGGCTACATTCCCCGCATGACGCGTCACTTCTCAAGGGATCTTACTCGAACACTGACTCAATTCACACTTTTTCCAAAAGGTGGCGCTGCACTAGCGCGTCTTTTTAGTAATGGCTCTTCGTTACGTGGACGATTCTATTTAGGACCGTAGGGAGGTCGGTAGATATTAAACTCGTGATAAGTGAATCGATTCTTCAGTTTGATTCTTTCGTAACTTGTTTTGATCATTTGATCTACAGTGAGCTATGATTATTTACTTGTCTGGTAGTCTTTTTTTTGTGTGTCTTCTATGATTTTTTAAAGCAGATTGATGGAATGTATGATTGATGGAAGGGTACTTATACTTTAAAGAGCTTCTTTTCGTGAAGCAACGTTGGCCTAATGGCTAAAGTCACCCACCTTCAGATTAGCGTCGGCAGCGGAGGATGACTTCCCGAGTTCGAACCCAGCTGGCGGAAAATTTTTTAGATCCTCCAAATTATTTTAAAAAAATTCCAATTTAATTCCTTTTCATTCAAATTTACTTTTCCTAATTTTTAATACCCTTTTCATATTTTTCCAAGCTTCCGTTGATTTTACATAAATAATCTAAGAACCACTCCTGAACTCACTACCAGCTGATATTTTTCCGCCTCTCTGCCGTCCCCTTTGCTTTAGGATGATGGTGTCGTACCCACCGCTGGCTTAGGACCATTCTGATGTAACAAAAAGCATACATAAAACACTAACTTATATAATTATTAACTTATATAATAAAAGGATACAATTTTCGGCTCCCACCCATAGCCATGGATCTGAAAAGAAAAGAAGAAAGCAGAAAGGAAGAGATAAATCGCCAACAACTATAAACCTTGATGACATACGTATCTAGGTCATGTGATCCGATTAGCCGATCAAGTTGGACTTGCGTAAAGTACTATCATGGGATTGAGGCGCCTGTCCTCCCCACGGTCCTAAATAGAATCGTCCACGTAACGAAGAGCCATTACTAGAAAGACGCGCAAGTGTGGCGCTGCTGCAACAGCGCTAGCGGTTGGTACGGAACACC
Source organism: Metellina segmentata (assembly GCA_947359465.1). Lineage (NCBI taxonomy): Eukaryota > Metazoa > Arthropoda > Arachnida > Araneae > Tetragnathidae > Metellina > Metellina segmentata. The sequence goes on along the minus strand of OX375877.1, from coordinate 109,192,589 downwards.
CGAGTTGCGGTCCAATCTTGAACAGGAATGGCTTCCTGAGTTCCTGTTGCGATTCGCATTCCAACGTCTGTTTACTTTCAGTTGTTCCACTGATGGTTTCAGCTCCTCTACTTGTATTTTGTATGTCTTGCGTCTGGCACACCATGGCCAAATATGGCTCTTGAGCCATTAAACCCCAAAACCAATCAACCAACACTCTATAAAAGATATCTGCGATAAATCAAGTTTATTTTGCTAGGTAGTATACAAGCTAACTATATAGAAGTATATATATATATATATATATATATATATATATATATATATATATATATATATATATATATATATATATATATAAATTCAAATACCACTCACTCACTGACTGACTCATCACTGTATCTCAAGAACTAGATGTCGTAGGAAGCTGAAATTTTGCAGTGTGTTTCTTCTTATACCGTAGGGGTGCACTAAGAAAGGATTTTGAAAATTCGAATCCTAAGAGGCATAAAATTGACCTAAGGCCTAAGCCAAAAGCAATGGGAAATTGCCATAGAAATAACATTGAGTATAAAACGATTGCTATAAGCATCTCAGATTGCTTTACCAGTGTTGATCCAAAAACAATTTCCTTAAAACAAATTAAATTATAATATTCATGTTTGAACTGAATTTTTACTTCTTCCCATGATGAAAATAATATTTATAAATATTTGATTGATGAAGAAAGAATATTTAGAACATTTAATTTTATATTTACTAAAATTTTATAATGGAGCACGAAAAGCCCAAACAATAAACTCATTGATCATAAAAGCATAATTTTACAACTCGGTATCTGGCAACCTCAGAATTAATGTTTAATTTTTTAATTTGATTTATAATTCTTTTTTGGGGTATTTGAGTTGAAAACGAGATGGTTGCGATCATATTTGAGGATTCCCAAGTATTATAAATTTGTGTTCTTTTTTTCTTATAAATCATTGTCTTCACCAATATTGTTCAAGTTTTTTGTCGAATTGTTTTACTTCAGAATATATTCAGGAAGTCGAAATTCAATACGCTAAAACAGATATTTATTTCAGAATTCTGCCTTTTTTAAGGATTGGAATTTTGTTTCTGTTTGCATTATGTGTTCCGGTATATTACCTATACCAGATATATTATTTAGGAGTTTGATTTTATTTATTTATTTCCTGCAAAATATCACTAGACATGGGTACCTTCGTGGTGGTATATGTATATTTCCACCAACTTTCTTTAAATCTTTAGTTCAATACGTAATAATGTGTAAATAAAAAAAAAATTACGAATCAAACATTTTTTAAGTGTGTAATTTGTTATTTTAAAATGACATGACAATTTTTAAAACAAACTTTAAAACAAAATGGGTTACGTTAAATTAAAACTGGTAGTCATACTTTTTAGTTCAAAATAAATTTCAAAATTTTGATATAGCTTTTCATTAAAAGACGATTAAAATAAATTTAATTTAATTTGTTTTTCGGGTTTCATGGGTGTTATTGAAAGCTGTACTCCATAGTCAAGTAACTACATATATCACTCTAAATAGATGCGTGCTTTCCAATTAGAAACCAAATTTCTTATCTTAAAGAGTACCATAAGGGTTCAATTTAAAACTGTATGTGCGTTCGAGAAAAGGGAATTTTTAACAAGACTTTGTTAATCTTGGAATAATATCACACTAAATAGTTTTGAAAAATCGAAATTTTATGTCTCAAGAGGCAGGAAGTCGAGGTTGCTTACTCTATTTAATGAAGCTGTTCTTACGCAACTTAAATGTATGTGAATCGTTCGTTGAAAGTGATTTTCTTTTTGTAAAAACGCTGTAAAATCAACCTTCTGTTTATTAAAAAATTGTTATTAATTGGGTTTAATTTGTCTACTCTGATGACATGTATTCCTAACAAAATCTATGTTATTCCACATGCCAATGAATGGAATTTTCTGGAAAAAGTGCCGTTTGCTTTTAATTAAATTAGTCGCGCATGCCGTAAATTTTTAGCCCCCTTGGACAAATAGAACGCGGGTTAATATGTAGCCTATCATATCCGCAGGGTTCTAAAATATAAGTGTACCAAATGTGTGGATTGGTCAAAAGGTGGATTAGTGTAGAGAACAGACAAACGTCAACTCTGCTTTATATATCTAACAGAAGTTCCGTTATTTCACCTGCCGCTGAATTTTCAAGAAAAATTGCGTTTGCTTCAAACTAAATTAGTAACGAATGTTGTAACAATTTAAATTACCATCTTCTCATATTGATGATGAAATTCGAAAATATCGCATACTAGGTGAAATAATGGCACAATGAAAACATATTCATAGGAAAACTAAGTGCAAGACTATCCACCGAAAATTCGCCAGTTTTACTGAAATGGAATGCACCGTAATATTCGTAGTCACTCGAAAACTTAAAATCAACTTCAGCAGAAGGTGACGATTATGAAATGGATTATATGGTTGGATACAACATATATGCATATTTGCGTCCGAAGTAAATTGTAGAAGCAATGGAGAAGTTAAATTGGTATTACATTTTTTTCCCCATACACTTAAATGAAGCTAAGATTCTTTTATGAAAATATATTGATGATGACTTTTCAATCAACATATTATTAATTCAACCCGAGCAAAGCCGGGTCTTTCTGCTAGTCATACATAAAGTATCCCGTTTTTGAATTCTCAAAATTGGTTAATTAAATTGCACGTAGAAATTATTTATCTACGTAAAATTTCTTAATGTTAATTTTTCTTAGTTTATCTAAATGCTTTCAAAATAAATATATGTAACGTTGTAATTTTTTGTTTAGTTCTGCCAGTTTTCACATGAAAGTCGACGAGCAATGGGTCTACGTTAACAAAACACTTGTAAGTAAACATTGAGCATTGGGTCTATTTTTTGTGATATTTGTAACATAAAAATGATGATAATATGATAGTTTGTATACTTGCGACAGTATGAAATGAAAGAAATATTTTTGGATTGGATTGGATATGATTTTATGGCATTGGGTCCTCTTGGGACATATTATGCCAAACTCAAGATAAAAAACAAATATATAATATAATAAAAAAGTGAAATGAGTCAAAACATAATGAATGAATACTACATAAAATTATATGTGATAGATAAAACCAATGTCATGTAAAAAGCTAAAAATATTTGGATGAGGATACTCTCCGATCATGTCATCTAAAACCAAGGTATAAGAATTAAAATGTTTAAGTCGTTGCCTATTAAAATGAGAACACTCTATTAAAATATGTTTTACGGTTAGTGGGCAAATGCAGTAGTTACAAATGGGATGATCTTCTCCGAGGAGGAGGTGTCTATGGGTGATTCGAGTATGCCCAATACGGAGACGTGTTAGTATTACCTGCTGTCGTCTTTGAGCTGGTGACTGCCATTGCGTTATATTTCGTTTTAAAGCGTGGAGTTTGTTTTCAGTTTGTTCGGACCATAAGTTCTGCCATTTGTCTTCTAAAAAATTGTAAATGCTAGATTTTATGTCACGATAAGGGATAGTATGGTTAATATTATTTACAGCCGATTTGGCGGTTTTGTCAACTATTTCATTGCCTGATATCCCATATTTGGATAAACTAGTTACGGCAAAATGATGATTATTTACAAATTTCAATCTCCTCCCTCTCTCGTTTTCTCACTCTCTTTCTCTTATACTTTTCCCAGTGCTTTTAAATCTATTTCCACCTCTCTCGTTCTTTATCTTCCTATCTCTATCTTTGCACTCACTCCTAAATTTATCTTCCTTCTCTCTTTCGTTTGATCTTTCTCTTCCGTATCTTTTCTGTTTCTCATCCTTTCTTTCACTCCCTCTGTCTCTCAATACTTTTTCTCTTCCCCACCTTTTGGTATATCTCCTTTCTCTTTCTATTCCCTTCTCTATTTTGCTCTCCTCCTTCCTTATATATTTTTCATTTTCCCTCTCTCCTCTCTTACTTTCGATCTCTCTTCCCTTTCTTTCTCTCTCTTTGCGTTTTAATCTATCTTTCGTTCTTTCTCTCACCCTCTCTTTCGCTCTCCCTTTTCTTCCTCTCCCATCTCTCTTTCGATCAATCTTCCTCTCTTTCCCTTTTCTCTTTCCATCAATATTCCTCTGTTTCCCTTCTCTTCACTATCTGTCTTTATCTACCACACTCTCATTTGCAATTACCCGATCTGCAGCTCCTCTGCGACGTTAATTAAAATACCTACCCTCTCCTTTCCTTCCCCTCTCGAACGTTCTCATCTTTTCTTCACTTCTCTTTCATTCTCTCTTTTTCTTTATCGTTTCCTTGCCTCTCTCTGTGCATATTATACATTTTTAAAGTAATAGTTTCCTTTTATTTCAGAACGCCGCAATAATTAGAGTCGGTAAGGTGAGTTTATTATTGTAGAAATACACTGTTTTCCACTTCTTAAAAACCTTAGCAACATGTATATCACCTATTATTAGCACCTTCGTTAACAGGAATAATAGAGAAATGTGTTATTTGGTAAAGCTTCTGAATAATTTGTAAATTAACATGAAATAGCAATCCCGCTCATAACATCTGCCTTAAATGTTCTTAGTTGATTATACATATTGCTAGCATTCATAATAATAAATAACATACATAAATGGATTTTATACCTCTGAATGAAATAAATTATGTAATTGAATTTCTTCTACCTTTACTGCCGTCAGTTCTTATTTTCAATAAAATGCATAAATGAGAGCACTTCTGGATCATGTTACCAGATTCAGATTAAAAACGTCTACTTTGATTTCATCTAAACCACTAAATCAGTAACAATTTCGCATTTTTTGACACTTTAACCTATTTTAGCTCATATTTTCTTTTCTACACTGGTTTTAACCTACCAAATTTCTAATCGCTTTCTGTAATCAGACTGCTGAATATTTTCGTGTGTCAAAATTCTTCCGTGTAGTTTTAGTAATATTATGCAGATCCATACCTCAGATTAAGCATATTTAAAGTAAGCGGCAAAATTTCCTAATGAATCTGGTATCGATCGATTTTATATTACTTGTATTAATTGTCACTAACCTAGAAATAAATGCTGTCGATTTAAGTGCAACGTACATTGGTGAAATATATAGAAATATGTTCTACTTTACACTCTGATCAGTTAAACTTAAGCAAGAAATGCCATTTCATGTTTAATTTATACAGAAGGTGAATTGGGAGCTGCACCTATAGCTATTATTCATTTCTAAACAGCTATTTAAATTTTATTGAAACCAAGGAATTTATACATATATATTAGAGAAATATCTTGAAATAATTTCATTTCTCGTTGTTGTAACAATATTCAGTTGATATTACTGTGTTTAGATTAATTATTTTTCTTTTTTAGCATAAACTTATCCGACAGAAAGGAGTAAGTATCATTAAACAGGGTTTTACTTATGTTTATATAAATAGAATTAATTGTTTTTGCAAACAATGCTTTCGTGCAATATCTATTTAATTATTCGTTTTGTGCTTAATGTTTCTCAGAAGTAACAATTTTCGTTTCTGTGTAAGCATGGAATTTAAGACGTGTCTTAAAATTAATAGAATAGCTGATCCCTCTTAGGGTTTCTAACGCATGAGTCCACCTTGTAACCTGGAGTTTAACGCCATGGCATCTAACGAATTTTGACCTACTTTACCAATAGAATCTTTGCGAATGATTCTATTCCAAGAAAAGAACTAATAAAATGTTTCCCAAGGATTATATTCCAGAAAAAGGAGTAGACGATTATTTCAAAGAATTCTGTTCCGGGGGAAGGAAAAGAAAGGACCAATAAATATGTCTACGGAATCGATAAAATTAGACTGTAGTTTTATTTAGTTAATTATACTTGATATACAAGGGCTGTTCAAATGAAAAGGTACGAAACGACACTGTGGGTATAAATGAAGACTTTATTCAAAGTATACACCATAGGCCTGAGCACAACAATCCCATTGATTAACGAGTCGAATGATTCCGTGTTTCCAGAATTCCTATGGCCTTGACAAGACCCAATCCTTCACAGCGTCCTTGAGTTGGTCGTCCGATTTAAAGGCCTTCCTTTTCAGATGTTTTTTTCAGTGGACCAAACACATGGAAATCGCAGGGCGACATATCCGGGCTATAGGGCGGATGGTCAAACTGCTCCCACTTGAACTTGGCCAGTTCCGCGAGTGTGACCCTGGAGACGTGTGAACGCGCGTTATCTTGTAGCAGAAAAACACCCTCCGTGAGCAGCCCCGGTCTTTTGTTCTTGATGGACCTGCGTAGGCTTCAGAGTGTCTCACAGTACACATCGGAGTTAATGGTTCTTCTGTGCTAGAGGAATTCAACAAGTAGCGGACCTTGGACGCCGAAAAAGACAGTGAGCAACACCTTCCCTGCTTACGCCACGGCTTTGAACTTTTTAGGGGAAGATGACGACGCATGCTTCCACTGCATGCTGTCCCGCTTTGTCTCTGGCTCGTAGTGATGGCACCAGATCTCATCACCTGTGACGAAAAGTGACGATCTCATCACCTGCTCCAGGAAAGCGGGGTCTCTATGATACCGAAACAGATGTTGAAGTGCTAGCCCCAAGCGCAGTTCCTTTTTTTTGCTGGTCGATGATCTGCTTCGGAACCCACTGCGAGCACACATTTCCGTTAACGCAACCTGTCGTTAACAATTGTCTACACTCCTCCAACCCTGACATCCACCTTCACCGCCAACATTCGCAATGTGACACGCCGATCACTTCTCACTAGGTCGTCCACCTTGTCGATGAGTTCGGCCGTGATGCCTGGTCTCAAGTCATTAAACGGACTCTCACTGCCTGCACGAAAACGGACACTCCAACACTTTATAAGATTCTCTGCTCCTGCGCATGCTCCGATCCACGCCGGAGATTCCAATCGCATCCATAGATGTCTCGCTGTGTTTTCCCATAGCGGCATAGGCAAATATGTTAACGATTACGTTGTTACGACATTTCGTACTTTTTCATTTGAACACCCCTTGTATTCATATTTACAACTTGAAAGATTTGAGAACCATAGCTCGGAAGACAAAAGATGGACAATACCATCAAATATAAATGCATGAGCACAAGAGCTCGTATAAGGAGAGAGATGGACCAGACCACATTCACCCTCGAGAAACAAATATTTTTCTGAAAATAGAACAAAATACAAAAAATCTCACACTCTTACATTGTGCCACAATTGTCGCGTTCTCGCTTGAAGTCGTGACGAGAGGCTCCAACATCCCGCCCCACGTTCAATATTGCATTCAACAATTTATACATTTTCTAAACTATTACAATATATGGTTATAATCTTTCAATTGAACACTCAGAATACCTTACAAAGCACAAATTACTTGCACAATACTTAGAATTTATGTAACACAATTTTTAACTCTTATAAATATAACTATAAATATATATTTCAAAATAATACATTTATAAACACAATTTCCAATACAGTAAATATAGAGAATTACTATCGACCAATGAAGTCAAAGCTACTTCCACTGGCTGTTTCAGTTCACAAGTGAATTCCCTATTAATCGTCACTGGGTCCAAAGAATAACTTCCATGGTTGTACAATTCATTCAAAAGAAATTGTGGTCCATACCACCAGAAATCAAGAACTTAGCGTTGATTTGGAGATACACCTCTGGACACTAAGTCGGCGGGTTTGTTCTCCGAACTCAAATGTTTCCACTGAAAGTCCCTTGTTAGTTCTTGAATCTTTGCCACTCGATGGCTGACAAAAGTTTTCAGCAAATGGGGTGGCTTTTTTATCCATGCGAGAGCAATGTTTGAGTCGTACCATAGCACAACTTCTTTAATCGACATCTTGAGGGCTTTCACAACTTTTACCGTGAGCTGTGATAACAGCACCGCTGCACAAAGCTCCAAGCAAGTAATTGATACTGTTTTGATTGGGACATTTCTGGACTTGCTGCACGGTAAGTAAACAGATTTAGGAACACTGGATGGGCTCCATTTCGCATAAACTGCTGCACCATATGCAGATGTAGATGCATCTGCAAACCCATGAATCGTTATATTACCATCATTGGGAAAGTGTCTTGGAATGGTAAGCTTTTCTAGAGCAGGCAGTTCAGTTACAAATTCCTGCCACTTCTTAACTACCTCTTCAGGAAGAGGGGCATTCCAGTCCAATTTTAGAAGCCAAAGATTTTGAATAAACACTTTCGCTCTTGTTATTATGACTGGTGCTATCAGTCCCAGAAGGTCGACAATTCTAGCAATTTCTGAAAAATGCTCTTTTGGTGTAAGTAGGTAGCGACTGGAAGCTTACTTTGAATGAGAAACAGTCTGCATTGAGCTGCCACAGTACACCTAATGCTTTGACAGATTTTGTATCTTTTGGATCATCAAAAGAGTTACGCTCGTTGCTAAAGTTTATATCCAGTCTAGCATCATTCGCATGCCATTTGTGGAGAGTCATTCCACGTCTCTCTAATAATTGCACTAATTGTGACTGCAATTTCTTAGTACTTTCTAGATCGTGCGATCCAGTCAAAATGTCGTCCATGCGAGCGTCTTCCCGAGCGATCGCCACTGCTTCTGAAAAGTACTTATCTATAACATCTGCTAGTTGTTTCAAAGTTCTGATTGCCAAGTACGGAACACATGTTGTTCCACATGTGACAGTATAAAGTTTGTAGACCTTGACTGGTTGTTCTGGACTTTCCTTCCACAAAATTCGCGTCGTCAATAGCCCGTTGTGTTGCTCTAGTACGACGTTAACTAAAATTACCATTACCATTACCATCCACAAAATTCGCTGTAAGTCTCTTTGTGAGGGATGAATAAAAATTTGTCAGTGCATTGTCTCAATGTCCGCAGTAAACACATAGCAATGTTTTCGAAAAGGAAGCATGATTGAAAATAGATCCTGCTGTGCTATTCCTTCATTTTGTTGAAGTACATTGAAGGAAATACCGTCGGTGGTTGATTCAGATCCATTTAAATACAACTCTTAATTTTGTTGAATTTTTTTCGTGTCTATAGACTTTGTGATACGGAAGATAATAGCAAACATCAGGCTCCTCAAAAACCTCGATCATGTGTCCCAAATGTTCATATTCATGCATGAAATCTGTGTACAGAGATTGCATATTTGGATTTAGCGATAATCGTCTTCACAGAGCGTCTGACCTTCTAGATGCCATCCTTTTTAATTCGCCCGACAATTTATCTGTTTTCAATGCCATTTGTACAATATACCGACCATCCGTTGCCCTGGAATGAGTTTTCTAGTAATAAATCTCCCACAATACCAGTCTTCCCTGCTTAGAATTTTCCCGCTTGGTTTGGCTAAATTTGGATTAGTAATTGAACTAGAACCACTAGCCACATAGCCAAACGCGGTTTCTTGAAACATTAACCTGCTGTCTGCGATATATATTTTCTCCGATTTTAAAGATCGAAAAGTAATTCAGCTCCCAACAAAACATCAATTTTTCCCGGTTTGAAATATGTCGGTTTCGCTATTGGAATGTTTTGTGGGAGTTTCCTTATGTAAAACTCTATTCGTCTTACTGGTGTAATGTTTGTAATCTTAGGGAGTACTAAAAATTCCGAAGTTCTTATGAAATCACCAGCATTAGACAAGTCAATTCTTAGTTTTTATTTAATAGAAATAGTTGCACCATTTAAACCTGACACTGGTACATTAGCTTTTTCTTGTTTCATTCAAAAGAGATTTGCACTTTTCTTTGAAATGTAATTAATCATACTGCCCGAATAAAAAACAGCGCGTAAGGCTTGCCGATGTCCTGACGCGTTCTTCACATAAATAACGGCAGTGGTTAGAACTGCGGTTTTACTGCATAACTATAAACACGAATTGCTGGCACAGATGGCCAAGGTTTCTTTTCGGTTCGTAATTCTCTGTTTCTACTGTAACAAGATCTTTATTTATTTTTGCGTTTTTTTCCGAATTGTGGAGAATGATATTGTGTCATTTGTGACAGATAAATTAGCTATTCCTTGATTTGCAATTAATAACTCTGTGCGAAGAACTACAATGCTGTCCACCGTAAATGCAACAAACTGAAGGAAGCATGCTAATAATATGAAATTTTCAACATGCATTAGCGGAGGTGAGATATGCAAATGATTAGAATTTCAGCGCAGACGCACATCACGCGCACCTATGGCGCCACTTCAAAGCGCTATTTAAGTCTTGGAGATTTCGACGATTTCAAGTACGGCAACTGTGTTTTTCTTGTGGTTAAAAAAAACGATAAATTATGCCTCGTAGAAAACAGCGATCATCTTTTGATCAAGTATCCGAGTTCGATAGAGGAAATATAGTGGCCTACCGATATTTTGGATTATCTTTCAGGTAAATCGGTAGTCGTGTTGGACGAAACCAAACAACTGTAATGCGGATATGTGATCGTTGGATGCAGGAGTGTACGACGGACCGACGTGTTCGATAGCATCCATCTCAGTGCACCATTTCAAGTGATGACAGGCATATTGTGCATATGGCAGTGACGGATCGCTCAGCCACATCACGAACCATAGCACAGCACATTCAGTCTGTAGCGCATCATACAGTGTCTGCACGTACCATTCGACGCAGATTACAGCAGAGTGATCTGTCCGCAAGACGCCCATTGCTTCGTCTACACTTGACGCAGAACCACAGACATCTCCGCCGCCATTGGTGCGATGAAAAAAGGATGTGGACGGCAGAATGGAATGAAATTGTCTTTACTGACGAGTCACGATTCTGTCTGCAACACCACGATGGTCGGATTCGAGTCTGGAGACACCGTGGGTAGAGGATGTTGAACAGCTGCGTTATGCACCGCCACACTGGTCCTGCACCGGGTATTATGGTATGGGGCGGTATTGAATATCACTCTCGCACTCCTCTAGTACGCATTGCCGGTACTTTAAACAGCCAGCGCAACATCTCCGAGGTGTTGGAGCCAGTTGTCCTTCCTTACCTTCAGGGCTTGCCCACAGCCATATTTCAACAGGATAATGCGCGACCACACGTGGCACGCATTGTCCAAGGGTTCTTCGTCAGTCCCCAGATTGAATTGCTTCCCTGGCCAGCTCGCTCTCCGGATCTTTCGCCGATAGAAAACATGTGGTCCATGGTTGCTCAACGATTGACCCAGATTACATCCCCAGCTGCCACACCAGATCAACTTTGGCAACGTGTGGAAGCTGCTTGGTCTGCTGTACCCCAAGAACACATCCAAAGTCTCTTTAAATCAATGCCGAGGCTTGTGGCAGCGGTGATCTCCAACAATGGCGGCTACTCTGGCTACTGATTTTGGCACGAACCACACTTCACAGAAGTCTATAAATTTAATCATTTGATACTTGGTCAAAATGTTATCTAGAAAATAAATGTTGTTGTGATATCTCTTGTCTTTTTCGGTGTTGCAATTTGGGTGGCCAGCAGTGTACTTTCACAATTTAAATACAAATTATGTTTTTTAGCTACATCAAATCTTTGCTCGGCATTAAATTTTAACAATCCTGGACATTTATAATTCGGATGATAGTTTAATTTACAAATAACACATGCATATGAATTAACTTTAGACTTTTCGACCTGTTAAACAACTTTGGTTTTACCTGAGCCGATTGCCATTGCAAATTTTCTTACAAATTGACAACGTGTGTTTAGAAAGTCAATACAGTCATCCCATTTGGGTAAATTCTTTGACTTCCATGACATTTAGAATTGTTTCTGGGTTCCTTTGTCAACCTTTTGAAGAACAATATTAATGAGAATACCCTCACTTAGTTGATTTAATTCTAAATCCAATGATTTGAATGCTATAATATGCTTTAACAATTTGTAAACTAGACTCCATAAATCGAAATTAGATTCATGATACATCTTTTCCAAACATATCAGCTCATTGATATGACTGTTTACAAATAAATGCATATTGTCATATCGTTCTTCTAATGCCTTGAACAAGGAAACACAAGAGTCCTCCATAGTTTGAATTTGTTTCGCTGAACCACTCAATGATGATTGTAAATAATACAATTTCTGCGATTCATTCAACTGATCATTAGCATCAATGAGGGAGTTAAATTGTAACGTGAAAATATTCCAGTCTTCAAGCTGGCCAGAAAATTTAGGTAGAGGAATGCCAGGAAGTTTCACTTTCACATTTTCCATAGAGGACTTATGAGGCATCATTTAAAGATAATGCAGATTTAATTCTGAGAAATCTTACATGCATATCTTCGATGTTTGTCTCAGGAATCAGGAATGGCTTTGACTTTCATTAGGAATTTCTTCGTTTGCTTGAATATCCTCATCATCTAATAAGGCGTAATATTCCTCTCGAAAAATATTTAAAGTGTTGCTTGAAGAGGTCAAAATTTTCATTTTGGCATTGATTTCAATCAGATCAGCAGCTTTGACACGTTCACTTCTTGCGTAGTCTGATAGTTTGGAGAGTTTCGTTTTTAGCGATTCTCGTTTCCGCTCAAGAATTTCCAGCGTTGCCATGATAAATGCGGAATTTCCAAAGAAAAACAGTCACTAGAGTTCTTCTTGAGCACTTTTCGATGGATCGAAAGCGAAGCGAGAATTTACAATCAGTCTTAGTTTAATAGCGATGTAGCCGTACTGAGGCTCGACGATGACCAATGTCTTGGCGATTCAAGATATGGAATAATTCGATAAAACTGGACCGTAGTTATACTTGATGTATACATGTTTACAACTTGAAAGATTTGATCATCATAGCTCTGAAGACAAAAGATGGACAGTACCATCACATATAAATGCATGAGCACAAGAGCTCGTATAAGAAGAAGAGAGAGGGACCAGACCACCTTCATCCTCGAGAACCAAAAATCTTTTTCTGAAAAAAGAACAAAATACAAAAAGTCACACAACTCTCACACTGCGCCACAATTGGCGCTTTTTCGTTCGAGATTGTGACGAAAGGCTCCAACAAAATCTTTTCAAAGGACTATATTCCAAGGAAAGGACTTTTGAATATTTCCAAAGGATTTTATTCTAACGATGGAACTAATAGAGATTCTTTCCAAGGGATACAATTCTGACGGAAGGGCAAAACAATATTTCTAAAGGATGAAAAAATCCAAGGATTATTTCAAACAATAAATGTAGTTATTTAGTCCTTACATGCGTGGTAAAAGCAATACTACATTACTCTAAAATCTCGAAACATTATTCAAGAAATACTTTTCATAAATAGAAAAAGGATTGAGAGAAAGAGAATCAAATTCCACCCAGGTTTTGCGTCAATTAGTCAAAATGCGATTCTGCAGACTTGTGAGACTTTTTCATGTACCAGGCCACCCAGCCTACCAACAAGGCCAGACAAGGGTCATATCTAGAATCTATGTCGAAGAAAATTCTAAATTCTAAAACGTTAACCTCTAAAATATGTAGAATCATCCGCTGCAAGAGGGTCCTGGATAATGTAAATTATAAAACTTCAGATAACAAAAACCTTTTCTTAAAAAGAAAAACATTCTAAAAATAAGAACAAATTCCTAAACTTAAATATTTACTGTACTTTTAAACGCGCACATCAAAACTCGAGGAAAAACGAGGACAAATGCCAAAACTTAACTAATTACTACATATTTAAAAACGCTCATAAAAAGCTTGAGGGAAGACGAGAACAAATGCCAAAACTTCACTAATCACTACACGGTTCAACGCGCTCATAAAAGGCGTGAGGGAAGATGAGGACAAATACTAAAGCGTAACTAATTACTATACGTTTGATCACGTACATAAAAAGCTTGAGGGAAGACGAGGATAAATGTCAATAATTATGCAATCACGTTTAAACGTACTTTTAAGAAAAAACACGATAAAAAGTTTTGAATAAAAAACAACAGAAATGCAAAGACTAAATGATTATTCTCACAAAATGAGCACACACATACATTTAAATAAACGACATTATTAAGAAGAATATGGATAGATAAAATGAGAAGATATCCTGATGGGATGAAAACATGCAGAAGTCTGGGAGACATCCACCTCAGACTCTAATCCAGAGTTCACGTCACATTTTCAGCTTTGGCGAAACGAACTCGGACACTTTCCCCAATCAGCCAGAGATTGCTTGTCGTTAATGTCGTTATTCAGCCTACTAAATTTGTTTTGTGTTAGATTTCAGAATTTGTGTTCTTGTTCCTTAGAAGTTCGTATCAAGAATTCTTTTACTGTCTTTATTATTGGACTTCAGGAAATCTGTCGCCATCGCATTTTGTAATATTTGTTCCGTAAGGGAGGAGAGATTTATGTTTATGTTTTTAGTTAGCCAAGAAGCTAATACATGCAAATTTCTTTCTCCCTAAACAGTAATACATATCTGTGTGTGGGTTTTAAGAGTTTAGTTTTGTGAATCGGTTATTTCGATTTGGTTATGTGAGTTCGTCACGTGTGCGCGTTTGCGCGTGTACATGTGCGTGTGGGCGGATGCGAGAGAGGGAGACTGAGATATATTTAAGTTGTTCTTGTTTAAAGTTCTGGAGAAGTTCGGTGTTCTCGATATGCGAACATTTTCGAAAGTTGGTTGAGTAAGTGGAATTCATTTGTAAGTCTACAGGCGAACACGTTGTGGTCCACATTGCTCACTCCACCACTCAAACAGAGAACAGTATGTTTAATTTATTATTTATTTTGAATAAATTTAGATACGATAGAATTGGTGAGGTGTCTGTAAACTTAAAGGGTATTCTAACTTATTCATCACAAGGGACGAGTATCAGTAAAAAGCAATAAATCAATTATAATGTGTTCGCCCATCAACTGAATTTCACTCAAGGTGATGAAAAAAGAAACGGTTAAGCGAAATGTAAATTTGTATTTGAAAACTACTGAAACGGCTATCAATATCACATCAGCCTTAAAATGAAATAGATGGAATCTGAGTGCAGCTTCATGCGATTTATTCCGATGGTTTTGTGAGTTTGAAACACGATCTAAACAAAGACACGTGGAGGTTGATGCACGTTAAATCTGTCAAAGCGACAAAGGTCGTCATGTTGGAGTGGTGATGACGTATCGAGAGTTAAATGCAAAGCTCAGGTGTTGACCACATCATCTGAGTGTAATACAAAAATTCCGTGGTTCTGTCCTCGTATTTTTCCTTTCGGAATAGATCCCGGGAGGTCGCTAATAGTAATGTGTTGCTCGAGTGAGACGTTATTTTAATTAACTACCTACCGGTAAAGTTTGGGTCTGTAACTGAAAAATTCTTTCTTTTGAATTTGTAAATTAGTCAGAAATTCATACTTATTTAATGCAATTCTTATTTTTAAGTATATTTATTTTTAATAACATGGTGTAATAACATTTTTATTTCAGTATGACTGTACAGATCAAAATCTTTACTCAAAGCAGTAAGTATCATATTTAAGCCTATTATGCATACATACGTCTTTATACAATTTTCATTATGACCCAGTCCATTAATTATTTGACTAGATAAGCAAAACCTTTTGTTTTTAATTTCCAACTTCATGTAAAATAATGTGTATCGTCATTATCAAAAACTGATCAGATTGTGATCGACGAGATATCTCGTTATTAGAACAAAACTGCCCAGATCTTGATATCGTCATCAAAAAATTGGTAATACCTTGATAACGAGATCTATCGCCATAAGAAGAATTGGTCAGATCTTGATGGAGAATATATCCCGTCGAAATGACTTGGAGGGTTATCTCTGTTCATTAACACGGGCTTTTATTTTGCACTAAATCGGTGTTGCTCTATAACTTTGTTAATGACTTTTTTCCGTATATTGCGTAGTTTTCGAGGCAAAAGCGCTGATTTCCGATTTGTTTTCAGAGCTAGGGCTAAGAGGTTCTATCTTGTTGCACATAGTTGTTTTATTGTTGTTGGGTCTTAATTTGGAAAAGACTAATTGCTCAGTATCAATCTAAAAAGAAATGTTTGTGTATGAGACCACAACAGTTGGAATAGTAACCGTTTAGTGGAATTTTAATTAAATTTAGTAAATGAATTCACTGATCACTGCTCATAATCAATTATAAGATAAGAGACGCCGATATCTTTGATAAAAACGTTTTTTATAACACTAAAGAAAGAACACGGTGTTCTCAACACCTCTAATGCATATGGAGAAGAAGGAAACTCAAAATTAACAGTTAACAAACAACATTTTGTTTGGCATTTAAAAAGATACTAAGTAAATAGCACTTCAATTAAAAGAAAACACAATAGAAGAAAACAAGCAGAAATAAAAGTGACATCTACGGAGATATGGACGCAATGTAAAAAAGGAGAGTTAAATTAAGTTAAAATATTAAAGCGCACAGTAAGGACATTTTTGTCGAAGATATACTGTACACGACTCTCGAGACAAGAAAAAGAAATTAAAAAGCAATGGAAATATTGATCATTCTAAATTTTTTATAATAGGAGGGGGGGGGTGTCTCCGGTCAAAGTCGGGGACGCATCCAAGAAAAGCTATAAGTTCCTGGATGTAAGTCACTTTCTGCACAAGAGAGAGTTTTTTTTTTTTTTTTTTTTTTTGCGCCATCGTGGTGACCCTCCTGATGACATTGTTTATCTCTGATTTGTTCTCTCCGATCACAAGGGAACGCTTAAGGTTACGCGGGAAGATTTCGAAGAAGGAAGAACGCTGGATCGTAGTTTTCGGCCGCCATTGAAGGAAAATGAATTATTTTTCGCTCTTAGGGGGTGTAAGGGGCATAAAGTGTCGTTTTTTTGTCAGTTTTTCGAATGGTTGGCTTGATGCGTTACTTGCACATCATAACACTGTCCCAATACAATACTTTCATGACTGTAGCTATCTGCGTTGGGCAAAAAACTGTGTGTTTGGAACTTTTATTTATCCGTGTTTACCTTATTTCTGAAAACATATCTTTGATAACAAAAGCCATTTCTTGAAAATTTAGCTTCCTCTTGACCATGTAATGAGTAAATTTTGTTTTTACTCTGAAATCTCCATTTGATCACTCATTTTGATTAACCTTTTAAGAAAATTGTTAAAAGAGAGTACTGTACAATATATGGATCAAGGATCAATAATACTTGATAAAAATTATACGAGAAAATAAGCTGATACTGATAAAAAATATGTTTTCAGGATAATAATGTTATTAAACATACCTAATATTAATATAAATACCCTTAATCGTAAATATAAATTTAAGTGCAACTTCACTGCTTTGAACATAATATTTCTCATAAAAACCAAATGCACAATTTCTCAAACTCATAATCTACTGTAGATTCGTTAAAATAAATAACACTGAAATAAATTTCTACCAAAAGAAATTTAATGCGTTAAATAAACTCTTAAACGTTTGACAATATTAATTTATAATTTTTTGCATGAGTTACTTTCTTGTTTGTAGGTGTCAGACTGTAAATATTGAATTGAATTTCGACGAATACGATGTGACGAATACGACGTACAATCCTAAATTTGAAGTAAGTATAAGTACAGAAGTTATTTTTAATTTGTTTTGTTCTTTTATCGACAACTTTCCCCTTGAACTTAATTAGTCGAGTAAATTGTCGGTCAATTTTTGTCATACAAGTCGTTCTGAACAAGGGTTTTTTTGAAACATGGATCAATTTATGAATACTTCACTTCCTTATATTTTACTGAGGCATTTGATTTAATAAACTCGGAATAAAGTTTTGGATAACGACAACAAAAATCAATTAAACAAAAGTATCTTGGACAATTGCCAGTTCAAAACACTTTTTTAGGTTATGTTATGATGACATCTTTTGTAACATTGGTAATAAAGTTTTGCTCTCTAAAATGCTAAATATTTTTTAAATTGTAGTGCGCCAAATGTTTCAGAGTCTAAAAATAATGAACCCATGGATGGACACGACCTACTTACTTCTGAATCTAAAAGTAATATCAACAGCATACACATATAAGGGGATACACAGCTTGTTATCCACACCTGCTGGGATCGAACCATGGTGTTCTGCATAGATGGTTAGATCATAGACGTGAAACATTAGTAGACTGAGCATTGCTATTGAGAGGAACTTCAAAAAGTGTGGTAAACATGTCGACTTGTAGTCAGGTAATTGCTCTGTGCAGAATTGCCTTGGCTGCCCGATTTGGAATCTTATCGTCTCGTTTGGAAATATAACTTCTTATGATAAAATAGCTCTGTAAATGGGTACTTTTTTATCTCTACTATTATTGTCGCGAATGCGAGCCTGTTCTAAGTTTTGAAAAGCTTTTATGGAATTAGAAATAAAATACGGAGCAGGTGAGGTGAAAGCAAACCTCCAATATAATTTCCATACTACGATCCTAACAAAATTAAATATACAAATTAGAATTCAGTTGATTTTATTTGAAAAAAGTCGCTCTTAAACATTGTCTTGCGGTTTACTTTGATTCTATACCTGTGAAGAAGTGTAATGTTCTATATATATATAGAACATTACACTTTCCTTTAGAATTCTTGAGTTTCAGTGATGTTTCGACGGTCAGGATGATTGATTCTCACCCGGGACACAAATGAGGTAGGACAATTCATATTCCTTCCGATTAGAAAGATATTGTTTCTACACAACAATTATATAGGAAGAGTTTGTCTGTCTGTTTATTTGTTTCTTGCCGCAAAATCCTGAAGATTCTATAGCACTTACAGCAATGAGATTTGGCACACAGGTAGTCTAAATGTTTTGCAATTTTTGGGTCGCGGCGAATTTGTGAAATTCAATCTAGAAGATTTTTAAATGAATTTAATAGTTTTATTCTCTATGTGGTTCTTCTGTGGACGAAAGAAGGAATAGATTCAATATTGACTTTTCTCCCCACGTGACCTTGAACCTATGCCAAGTTTTTTCATAACCTCCGAGAAGCTCAGAAAATTATTATTTTTGTTTCCACTTTGATTTTTTGCGGCGGAGGAGCCCTTCGCGTTAAGAAAAAAGAAACATTACATTTCCAGTCCTATTCCATCACCGCTTCCATTCTCATTTTCAATGAAAGCAAGGAAAAAAAAACGTATTGAAATCAAAAACATATTGACTGGGAATACGTTTTATTTCGTAAAATTGGAATCGCTGATAGATTAAAAATTTCAACCTATTTGAAATCTGCGGAAAATTTCACTTTTGATTGATACCTAAAAATATAATTTTCTGCAAATAAATAATTTTTAAATTGAATATATCTTCTACGGATTTGAAATATGCTGAAAATTGTGGACCAGACTAATACCTTACATTTCCGTTTTGCTTTTGATCGGAGGAATAATTTTTCAGCCATACGATAAAAACAAACAATCTCTTAACTGGAGTTAATTAATTATTTTTCTATCTCCAAGACCGTTAAAGATAGAGTAAAAATTTTCAGCGGATTTGAAATCTGCGGAAAATTGCACATTCGATCCATACCTAACAGTATGATTTTTTTTATATAAATAACTTTTAAATTGAATATAACTTTTATATTTTTGCACGAGATTGTGACGTCACGGTAACTTTCCCTTTCCAAAAATAAACAAATTGCATTTCGTATCGTTCGCGTTAAAAAAAAAAAAAAAAAAAAAAAAAAAAAAAAAACAGATTACATTTCCTGTCCCATTTCCGCGAATGGGAGCATGAAATGAAAAAACCTATTGACTGGGATTGTCAAGCTTTTTTTCGTAAAATCGGAATCGCTATAGATAAATTGTCAAATATTAGAAATTGTCAACGGATTTGAAATCTGCGGAATATTTTGCTTCAGACTGATACCTAAAAATATAATTTTCTTAAAATAAATAATTTTTAAATTGAACATATTTTCACCGGATTTGAAATCTATGGTAAATTTTACACCAGATTAATACCTTACATCACGGCGTTGCTTCGCAAACCAACAAGTGGCTAGTTTTAAAATAATGGCGAAATAACCGAACACTACTATAATGTAGCGTTGACCAATCAGTTTATGAATGTTCGTTTCCACCGCAGACAAAGTACTCTAAGGTCACCTTACCACGTAACTATTACTTTGGTTACATCATTCTGAACACATAAAAAGTTTATCACTTCTTATACTGCTTTTGTTTCCACTGACAACTTGAGCAACACTTGATTGGTCAATCATTGTTACTGCTTGACTCCTTCCAATTCACAATGCTGTAAATCGTTCCATTTCGTATTGTTTGTTGCTTTTCAGCTTGATACACTATGGTGACCCGTATTTTTATATGTTTCATTTCAGAGCCTGGAACTATTCAGCGTCATTGGAGGTTATATGGGCATGTACTTAGGAATATCACTCGTCGCAGTCTACGATTTCTTTGAGATGGCTTTGAGTGTTTCCTTTAGATTCCTGAACAAACCCAAGACCACCAAAATTAGGAAGGTGCAAAAGAAGTTGCAGAACTCGTCCAAAGAAGACATGGCCTATTTTCAGTATCCTTCGGAGTTCCGAAGAAGACCCGCGATGAAGTTTTCGTCAAGGGACAATTAATTGTGTAAACTTGTACCAATACTCTCTAATTCAGCTTTCTGCACACTCCGGGACATATCTGGTATAGTGGTTAGATTTAATCTCAAATGTACATTAGTACATTACTTCTTAAAAATAAATAAACAAAGAACTTACAAATATTTTTTGCTCTATAGGAGAATGATTGTTATGGTAACAAACCATCGGTTTGTATCTCTAAAATTTAAATCAATTAAAAAATATCATTCCTTTTTTTTTAAGTAAATTCGTTTGCCTTACGAGAACGCCTACAACAAAATTTAAAAGAAGAGTTTAGCAGTTTCCAGTCGGGTATAAATTGAAAATAAATGAAAAGGCAGTTCACAGTTGCTTAGCAACAGGAAAGAGTTTTGTTGTTAAGTGGCCGGTCATTAGCAATTATGCTGTTGTACGATAGCACTAAGATAATAGCACTACTAGTCTAGTTAAATAAAAGTATATGAGAATTTTAACTTTTATGAATGGCAACACCTTCGGTTGCTAAATTAAAATTGAGAATTCAGTTTGCAGTTGCGTCGTTTTCTGATATCATCCTGTTGGGTAGCTTTTTGTTTTGTGTTGTTTTAATAAATGTGTTGTCTGTCATTGGCTCTGACTACATTTGCTTTTACCAATATAGACCATTTTCAATTCGAATCTTCAAGTATTCTTCTATAGCACAGTTACCATACATTTTCAATAACCAAGAACCCTTGCCCTGTAAGGAATAAAATTGGGGTCTTAAATAGAAAATATCAACTTGTACTTGGTGATGGTGAAATATCTAATGGATCATGTAGACCGCGAATCTGTTCGAACATTTGAAATACATTTTGCCATTCAGAATTCCAACCACCTCCTCTCTTACTGCTTTACATGATTATGCAATTGGTGCATATTTAACACTCCTGGGGTTTAATTTCGTGTCGAACACCACCCTCATACAAAAACATTCTCGATACTGTCTACAATTCTAGACAAGGAATAATTTGTTTTTCTTATTTCGACATTCTATCTCCTTCGATTAATACGGTAGTTTTGTCTCTCTCTACGAAATATCTTATCATCAATAAAATTTATCATATCTTGGACTAGAAATCTCGTCGTAACTTGGAGGTTTAATCTGTACACATCGATATTCGATTATCTTTTAAAACTTGTATGTAATGCCAAACTCCCTAGTGTCATTGGTTCCAGTTACCAGTTCATCCTCCGAAGTAAAATCCTTTTCAGAAAAATATTGCAAAATTTATTATATTTGATACATATTTACAACACGAACATAAGGTAGTTGCTTAATTAATCGTAAACCGAGTGCAGATACGTGAAATTCAAAAGATTTCCGAACGTATTTGCAGAACCTAGAACAATCATGATGCCATGCCTGAAATATTTCACAATTATTTCAACGTATTTCACTTTGTATTATAGTAATTTCGCCTTTCGTTTCCTTATAACCAAAATCATTGAATAAAATAATGGCAAAAAATTTTTAAATCTACGATTAATAATATTTTCTTTGAATCGTTGCTGAGTCATTTCATGTGAAAACACCATTTTGAGAAAAACTGTTGCACCATACTCATGGATTTTAGTTCAAATTTTTATCACACATACAAAGGGGGGGGGGTTGCAGTAAACCTCATGAACCACAATATTTTAAATATTTTTTATTTATATTTATTGAGATAAAAGTGCTTAAAAAATGCTCAATTTCAAAAAATGGCGGCCATCTTGGTTTTGTCACCCTTAACTTGAGTACTAATGGTTCAAATTTAGTAATTTTGATAACAAATGAAAGCCATTTACTTTAGAAGTCTATATAAATTGCAACAACAAAACAATGGCCAGTATACTTTTTAGTCGATTCTTTTACATGTAAATGAAAACGTAATAAAAAAAAAACAGTCATTTTGCAGGACTTAAGAAATATCTTACCTCTGAAATTTTAAATAAATATTTACTAACATTGTGACGAAGTCTGTGGCGAGGGAAGAAAAAAACACCCATTCGGCGGAGAAACTGCCAAGAGGTCAAGCCAGACGCTGAGAGGTCACGCCGCGGATGAACTCAGACCGCTAGACCGCGGGCGCTAACGAGCTGGTGTTGGTTCTGTAACGTCGTGATGAAAGAAAAAGTCTTTTTTTAAAGAATTAAAGAAAAATGTATTTACAATTTGGTAGCGACATCATCGTTACAACTACCTCTCATCATACGTTTTAAACATAACGGCTGAAACACGCCATTCGAACACTGCACTCAGTCCACACTTCAACGAAGCATCCAATCAACTAAAAAAGCCGTTACAAAAAAATATGTTTTCACCAACGTTATACATAAAAGAAAAAATGAACTTCCGGGAAAACCATTTAAGCTCACATAAATATGTCAAAAGAAAAGATATCCTTTCCAAAAGTATTAAGAAGTAAAAATAAACACAGGAAGTATCACAATATATATCTTGTGGAATAAGGAAAAAGAAATTCTATAGAAATACATTTAAAAGATATTCCGGAAGTGTACGTTACAGTTCGAGGGATTGAATTTCGACCGAAACGGAGCGAAGGATTTTTGTCGCGATGCCGACGAGACACCGGGGCAGTAGTTCATTTCCGCTGCTTCCACATCATCACAAGAAACCGCGGATGCTTTTTGTTCGGGCCGCCGTCCGCTAATGAAGTTACCGGCGAAAGAGAAAAATCAACCGATTTTGAACAGTCAACCGCGAGACGACAAGTGTGTCGAATGAAAGAGAGGGGGGCCAACAACCCCCTGGAACTGTCGGAGTCGAGGGAGGTTTTTGGAAGAAGAGAGGAGAAGACCGAGCGATAAAACTGATCCGGCTGAAGTTAAACCGTTCTCGGTTTTTTTGGTCCGATACCCCGTCTCTGGAGACGTGCCGAGTCGCGACAGCTGTTCGTGGACTCAAAACGGATTGCCGAAACTGGGATTCCGTCTAGGAGACGCGAAAAGAGCTCAAGCCTGAGCTGCTACTGTGCTGCATTACACTACCTATCGAACGGATTGCCCAAACTGGGATTCCGTCTAGGAGACGCGAAAAGAGCTCAAGCCTGAGCTGCTACTGTGCTGCATTACACTACCTATCGAACGGATTGCCCAAACTGGGATTCCGTCTAGGAGACGCGAAAAGAGCTCAAGCCTGAGCTGCTACTGTTCTGCATTGCACTACCTATCGAACGGATTGCCCAAACTGGGATTCCGTCTAGGAGACGCGAAAAGAGCTCAAGCCTGAGCTGCTACTGTTCTGCATTACACTACCTATCGAACGGATTGCCCAAACTGGGATTCCGTCTAGGAGACGCGAAAAGAGCTCAAGCCTGAGCTGCTACTGTTCTGCATTGCACTACCTATCGAACGGATTGCCCAAACTGGGATTCCGTCTAGGAGACGCGAAAAGAGCTCAAGCCTGAGCTGCTACTGTTCTGCATTACACTACCTATCGAACGGATTGCCCAAACTGGGATTCCGTCTAGGAGACGCGAAAAGAGCTCAAGCCTGAGCTGCTACTGTTCTGCATTACACTACCTATCGAACGGATTGCCCAAACTGGGATTCCGTCTAGGAGACGCGAAAAGAGCTCAAGCCTGAGCTGCTACTGTTCTGCATTGCACTACCTATCGAACGGATTGCGCAAACTGGGATTCCGTCTAGGAGACGCGAAAAGAGCTCAAGCCTGAGCTGCTACTGTTCTGCATTGCACTACCTATCGAACGGATTGCCCAAACTGGGATTCCGTCTAGGAGACGCGAAAAGAGCTCAAGCCTGAGCTGCTACTGTTCTGCATTACACTACCTATCGAACGGATTGCCCAAACTGGGATTCCGTCTAGGAGACGCGAAAAGAGCTCAAGCCTGAGCTGCTACTGTTCTGCATTGCACTACCTATCGAACGGATTGCGCAAACTGGGATTCCGTCTAGGAGACGCGAAAAGAGCTCAAGCCTGAGCTGCTACTGTTCTGCATTGCACTACCTATCGAACGGATTGCCCAAACTGGGATTCCGTCTAGGAGACGCGAAAAGAGCTCAAGCCTGAGCTGCTACTGTTCTGCATTACACTACCTATCGAACGGATTGCCCAAACTGGGATTCCGTCTAGGAGACGCGAAAAGAGCTCAAGCCTGAGCTGCTACTGTTCTGCATTGCACTACCTATCGAACGGATTGCCCAAACTGGGATTCCGTCTAGGAGACGCGAAAAGAGATCAAGCCTGAGCTGCTATTGTTCTGCATTGCACTACCTATCGAACGGATTGCCCAAACTGGGATTCCGTCTAGGAGACGCGAAAAGAGCTCAAGCCTGAGCTGCTACTGTTCTGCATTACACTACCTATCGAACGGATTGCCCAAACTGGGATTCCGTCTAGGAGACGCGAAAAGAGCTCAAGCCTGAGCTGCTACTGTTCTGCATTACACTACCTATCGAACGGATTGCCCAAACTGGGATTCCGTCTAGGAGACGCGAAAAGAGCTCAAGCCTGAGCTGCTACTGTTCTGCATTGCACTACCTATCGAACGGATTGCCCAAACTGGGATTCCGTCTAGGAGACGCGAAAAGAGCTCAAGCCTGAGCTGCTACTGTTCTGCATTGCACTACCTATCGAACGGATTGCCCAAACTGGGATTCCGTCTAGGAGACGCGAAAAGAGCTCAAGCCTGAGCTGCTACTGTTCTGCATTGCACTACCTATCGAACGGATTGCCCAAACTGGGATTCCGTCTAGGAGACGCGAAAAGAGCTCAAGCCTGAGCTGCTACTGTTCTGCATTACACTACCTATCGAACGGATTGCCCAAACTGGGATTCCGTCTAGGAGACGCGAAAAGAGCTCAAGCCTGAGCTGCTACTGTTCTGCATTGCACTACCTATCGAACGGATTGCCCAAACTGGGATTCCGTCTAGGAGACGCGAAAAGAGCTCAAGCCTGAGCTGCTACTGTTCTGCATTACACTACCTATCGAACGGATTGCCCAAACTGGGATTCCGTCTAGGAGACGCGAAAAGAGATCAAGCCTGAGCTGCTACTGTTCTGCATTGCACTACCTATCGAACGGATTGCCCAAACTTGGATTCCGTCTAGGAGACGCGAAAAGAGCTCAAGCCTGAGCTGCTACTGTTCTGCATTACACTACCTATCGAACGGATTGCCCAAACTGGGATTCCGTCTAGGAGACGCGAAAAGAGCTCAAGCCTGAGCTGCTACTGTTCTGCATTACACTACCTATCGAACGGGTTGCCCAAACTGGGATTCCGTCTAGGAGACGCGAAAAGAGCTCAAGCCTGAGCTGCTACTGTTCTGCATTGCACTACCTATCGAACGGATTGCCCAAACTGGGATTCCGTCTAGGAGACGCGAAAAGAGCTCAAGCCTGAGCTGCTACTGTTCTGCATTGCACTACCTATCGAACGGATTGCCCAAACTGGGATTCCGTCTAGGAGACGCGAAAAGAGCTCAAGCCTGAGCTGCTACTGTTCTGCATTACACTACCTATCGAACGGATTGCCCAAACTGGGATTCCGTCTAGGAGACGCGAA
Source organism: Metellina segmentata (assembly GCA_947359465.1). Lineage (NCBI taxonomy): Eukaryota > Metazoa > Arthropoda > Arachnida > Araneae > Tetragnathidae > Metellina > Metellina segmentata. The sequence goes on along the minus strand of OX375877.1, from coordinate 109,166,538 downwards.
AAGAGCTCAAGCCTGAGCTGCTACTGTTCTGCATTGCACTACCTATCGAACGAATTGCCCAAACTGGGATTCCGTCTAGGAGACGCGAAAAGAGCTCAAGCCTGAGCTGCTACTGTTCTGCATTGCACTACCTATCGAACGGATTGCCCAAACTGGGATTCCGTCTAGGAGACGCGAAAAGAGCTCAAGCCTGAGCTGCTACTGTTCTGCATTACACTACCTATCGAACGGATTGCCCAAACTGGGATTCCGTCTAGGAGACGCGAAAAGAGATCAAGCCTGAGCTGCTACTGTTCTGCATTGCACTACCTATCGAACGGATTGCCCAAACTGGGATTCCGTCTAGGAGACGCGAAAAGAGCTCAAGCCTGAACTGCTACTGTTCTGCATTACACTACCTATCGAACGGATTGCCCAAACTGGGATTCCGTCTAGGAGACGCGAAAAGAGCTCAAGCCTGAGCTGCTACTGTTCTGCATTACACTACCTATCGAACGGGTTGCCCAAACTGGGATTCCGTCTAGGAGACACGAAAAGAGCTCAAGCCTGAGCTGCTACTGTTCTGCATTGCACTACCTATCGAACGGATTGCCCAAACTGGGATTCCGTCTAGGAGACGCGAAAAGAGCTCAAGCCTGAGCTGCTACTGTTCTGCATTGCACTACCTATCGAACGGATTGCCCAAACTGGGATTCCGTCTAGGAGACGCGAAAAGAGCTCAAGCCTGAGCTGCTACTGTTCTGCATTACACTTTCTATCGAACGGATTGCCCAAACTGGGATTCCGTCTAGGAGACGCGAAAAGAGATCAAGCCTGAGCTGCTACTGTTCTGCATTGCACTACCTATCGAACGGATTGCCCAAACTGGGATTCCGTCTAGGAGACGCGAAAAGAGCTCAAGCCTGAGCTGCTACTGTTCTGCATTACACTACCTATCGAACGGATTGCCCAAACTGGGATTCCGTCTAGGAGACGCGAAAAGAGCTCAAGCCTGAGCTGCTACTGTTCTGCATTGCACTACCTATCGAACGGATTGCCCAAACTGGGATTTTGTCTATTAGACGGGAGAAAAGCTCAAGCCTGAGCTGCTACTGTTCGGCATTGCACTACCTATCGAACGGATTGCCCAAACTGGGATTCCGTCTAGGAGACGCGAAAAGAGCTCAAGCCTGAGCTGCTACTGTTCTGCATTACACTACCTATCGAACGGATTGCCCAAACTGGGATTCCGTCTAGGAGACGCGAAAAGAGCTCAAGCCTGAGCTGCTACTGTTCTGCATTGCACTACCTATCGAACGGATTGCCCAAACTGGGATTCCGTCTAGGAGACGCGAAAAGAGCTCAAGCCTGAGCTGCTACTGTTCTGCATTACACTACCTATCGAACGGGTTGCCCAAACTGGGATTCCGTCTAGGAGACACGAAAAGAGCTCAAGCCTGAGCTGCTACTGTTCTGCATTGCACTACCTATCGAACGGATTGCCCAAACTGGGATTCCGTCTAGGAGACGCGAAAAGAGCTCAAGCCTGAGCTGCTACTGTTCTGCATTGCACTACCTATCGAACGGATTGCCCAAACTGGGATTCCGTCTAGGAGACGCGAAAAGAGCTCAAGCCTGAGCTGCTACTGTTCTGCATTACACTTTCTATCGAACGGATTGCCCAAACTGGGATTCCGTATAGGAGACACGAAAAGAGCTCAAGCCTGAGCTGCTACTGTTCTGCATTGCACTACCTATCGAACGGATTGCCCAAACTGGGATTCCGTCTAGGAGACGCGAAAAGAGCTCAAGCCTGAGCTGCTACTGTTCTGCATTGCACTACCTATCGAACGGATTGCCCAAACTGGGATTCCGTCTAGGAGACGCGAAAAGAGCTCAAGCCTGAGCTGCTACTGTTCTGCATTACACTACCTATCGAACGGATAGCCCAAACTGGGATTCCGTCTAGGAGACGCGAAAAGAGCTCAAGCCTGAGCTGCTACTGTTCTGCATTGCACTACCTATCGAACGGATTGCCCAAACTGGGATTCCGTCTAGGAGACGCGAAAAGAGCTCAAGCCTGAGCTGCTACTGTTCTGCATTGCACTACCTATCGAACGGATTGCCCAAACTGGGATTCCGTCTAGGAGACGCGAAAAGAGCTCAAGCCTGAGCTGCTACTGTTCTGCATTGCACTACCTATCGAACGGATTGCCCAAACTGGGATTCCGTCTAGGAGACGCGAAAAGAGCTCAAGCCTGAGCTGCTACTGTTCTGCATTACACTACCTATCGAACGGATTGCCCAAACTGGGATTCCGTCTAGGAGACGCGAAAAGAGCTCAAGCCTGAGCTGCTACTGTTCTGCATTGCACTACCTATCGAACGGATTGCCCAAACTGGGATTCCGTCTAGGAGACGCGAAAAGAGCTCAAGCCTGAGCTGCTACTGTTCTGCATTACACTACCTATCGAACGGATTGCCCAAACTGGGATTCCGTCTAGGAGACGCGAAAAGAGATCAAGCCTGAGCTGCTACTGTTCTGCATTGCACTACCTATCGAACGGATTGCCCAAACTTGGATTCCGTCTAGGAGACGCGAAAAGAGCTCAAGCCTGAGCTGCTACTGTTCTGCATTACACTACCTATCGAACGGATTGCCCAAACTGGGATTCCGTCTAGGAGACGCGAAAAGAGCTCAAGCCTGAGCTGCTACTGTTCTGCATTACACTACCTATCGAACGGGTTGCCCAAACTGGGATTCCGTCTAGGAGACGCGAAAAGAGCTCAAGCCTGAGCTGCTACTGTTCTGCATTGCACTACCTATCGAACGGATTGCCCAAACTGGGATTCCGTCTAGGAGACGCGAAAAGAGCTCAAGCCTGAGCTGCTACTGTTCTGCATTGCACTACCTATCGAACGGATTGCCCAAACTGGGATTCCGTCTAGGAGACGCGAAAAGAGCTCAAGCCTGAGCTGCTACTGTTCTGCATTACACTACCTATCGAACGGATTGCCCAAACTGGGATTCCGTCTAGGAGACGCGAAAAGAGCTCAAGCCTGAGCTGCTACTGTTCTGCATTGCACTACCTATCGAACGAATTGCCCAAACTGGGATTCCGTCTAGGAGACGCGAAAAGAGCTCAAGCCTGAGCTGCTACTGTTCTGCATTGCACTACCTATCGAACGGATTGCCCAAACTGGGATTCCGTCTAGGAGACGCGAAAAGAGCTCAAGCCTGAGCTGCTACTGTTCTGCATTACACTACCTATCGAACGGATTGCCCAAACTGGGATTCCGTCTAGGAGACGCGAAAAGAGATCAAGCCTGAGCTGCTACTGTTCTGCATTGCACTACCTATCGAACGGATTGCCCAAACTGGGATTCCGTCTAGGAGACGCGAAAAGAGCTCAAGCCTGAACTGCTACTGTTCTGCATTACACTACCTATCGAACGGATTGCCCAAACTGGGATTCCGTCTAGGAGACGCGAAAAGAGCTCAAGCCTGAGCTGCTACTGTTCTGCATTACACTACCTATCGAACGGGTTGCCCAAACTGGGATTCCGTCTAGGAGACACGAAAAGAGCTCAAGCCTGAGCTGCTACTGTTCTGCATTGCACTACCTATCGAACGGATTGCCCAAACTGGGATTCCGTCTAGGAGACGCGAAAAGAGCTCAAGCCTGAGCTGCTACTGTTCTGCATTGCACTACCTATCGAACGGATTGCCCAAACTGGGATTCCGTCTAGGAGACGCGAAAAGAGCTCAAGCCTGAGCTGCTACTGTTCTGCATTACACTTTCTATCGAACGGATTGCCCAAACTGGGATTCCGTCTAGGAGACGCGAAAAGAGATCAAGCCTGAGCTGCTACTGTTCTGCATTGCACTACCTATCGAACGGATTGCCCAAACTGGGATTCCGTCTAGGAGACGCGAAAAGAGCTCAAGCCTGAGCTGCTACTGTTCTGCATTACACTACCTATCGAACGGATTGCCCAAACTGGGATTCCGTCTAGGAGACGCGAAAAGAGCTCAAGCCTGAGCTGCTACTGTTCTGCATTGCACTACCTATCGAACGGATTGCCCAAACTGGGATTTTGTCTATTAGACGGGAGAAAAGCTCAAGCCTGAGCTGCTACTGTTCTGCATTGCACTACCTATCGAACGGATTGCCCAAACTGGGATTCCGTCTAGGAGACGCGAAAAGAGCTCAAGCCTGAGCTGCTACTGTTCTGCATTACACTACCTATCGAACGGATTGCCCAAACTGGGATTCCGTCTAGGAGACGCGAAAAGAGCTCAAGCCTGAGCTGCTACTGTTCTGCATTGCACTACCTATCGAACGGATTGCCCAAACTGGGATTCCGTCTAGGAGACGCGAAAAGAGCTCAAGCCTGAGCTGCTACTGTTCTGCATTACACTACCTATCGAACGGGTTGCCCAAACTGGGATTCCGTCTAGGAGACACGAAAAGAGCTCAAGCCTGAGCTGCTACTGTTCTGCATTGCACTACCTATCGAACGGATTGCCCAAACTGGGATTCCGTCTAGGAGACGCGAAAAGAGCTCAAGCCTGAGCTGCTACTGTTCTGCATTGCACTACCTATCGAACGGATTGCCCAAACTGGGATTCCGTCTAGGAGACGCGAAAAGAGCTCAAGCCTGAGCTGCTACTGTTCTGCATTACACTTTCTATCGAACGGATTGCCCAAACTGGGATTCCGTCTAGGAGACACGAAAAGAGCTCAAGCCTGAGCTGCTACTGTTCTGCATTGCACTACCTATCGAACGGATTGCCCAAACTGGGATTCCGTCTAGGAGACGCGAAAAGAGCTCAAGCCTGAGCTGCTACTGTTCTGCATTGCACTACCTATCGAACGGATTGCCCAAACTGGGATTCCGTCTAGGAGACGCGAAAAGAGCTCAAGCCTGAGCTGCTACTGTTCTGCATTACACTACCTATCGAACGGATAGCCCAAACTGGGATTCCGTCTAGGAGACGCGAAAAGAGCTCAAGCCTGAGCTGCTACTGTTCTGCATTGCACTACCTATCGAACGGATTGCCCAAACTGGGATTCCGTCTAGGAGACGCGAAAAGAGCTCAAGCCTGAGCTGCTACTGTTCTGCATTGCACTACCTATCGAACGGATTGCCCAAACTGGGATTCCGTCTAGGAGACGCGAAAAGAGCTCAAGCCTGAGCTGCTACTGTTCTGCATTGCACTACCTATCGAACGGATTGCCCAAACTGGGATTCCGTCTAGGAGACGCGAAAAGAGCTCAAGCCTGAGCTGCTACTGTTCTGCATTACACTACCTATCGAACGGATTGCCCAAACTGGGATTCCGTCTAGGAGACGCGAAAAGAGATCAAGCCTGAGCTGCTACTGTTCTGCATTGCACTACCTATCGAACGGATTGCCCAAACTGGGATTCCGTCTAGGAGACGCGAAAAGAGCTCAAGCCTGAACTGCTACTGTTCTGCATTACACTACCTATCGAACGGATTGCCCAAACTGGGATTCCGTCTAGGAGACGCGAAAAGAGCTCAAGCCTGAGCTGCTACTGTTCTGCATTACACTACCTATCGAACGGGTTGCCCAAACTGGGATTCCGTCTAGGAGACACGAAAAGAGCTCAAGCCTGAGCTGCTACTGTTCTGCATTGCACTACCTATCGAACGGATTGCCCAAACTGGGATTCCGTCTAGGAGACGCGAAAAGAGCTCAAGCCTGAGCTGCTACTGTTCTACATTGCACTACCTATCGAACGGATTGCCCAAACTGGGATTCCGTCTAGGAGACGCGAAAAGAGCTCAAGCCTGAGCTGCTACTGTTCTGCATTACACTTTCTATCGAACGGATTGCCCAAACTGGGATTCCGTCTAGGAGACGCGAAAAGAGATCAAGCCTGAGCTGCTACTGTTCTGCATTGCACTACCTATCGAACGGATTGCCCAAACTGGGATTCCGTCTAGGAGACGCGAAAAGAGCTCAAGCCTGAGCTGCTACTGTTCTGCATTACACTACCTATCGAACGGATTGCCCAAACTGGGATTCCGTCTAGGAGACGCGAAAAGAGCTCAAGCCTGAGCTGCTACTGTTCTGCATTGCACTACCTATCGAACGGATTGCCCAAACTGGGATTTTGTCTATTAGACGGGAGAAAAGCTCAAGCCTGAGCTGCTACTGTTCTGCATTGCACTACCTATCGAACGGATTGCCCAAACTGGGATTCCGTCTAGGAGACGCGAAAAGAGCTCAAGCCTGAGCTGCTACTGTTCTGCATTACACTACCTATCGAACGGATTGCCCAAACTGGGATTCCGTCTAGGAGACGCGAAAAGAGCTCAAGCCTGAGCTGCTACTGTTCTGCATTGCACTACCTATCGAACGGATTGCCCAAACTGGGATTCCGTCTAGGAGACGCGAAAAGAGCTCAAGCCTGAGCTGCTACTGTTCTGCATTACACTACCTATCGAACGGGTTGCCCAAACTGGGATTCCGTCTAGGAGACACGAAAAGAGCTCAAGCCTGAGCTGCTACTGTTCTGCATTGCACTACCTATCGAACGGATTGCCCAAACTGGGATTCCGTCTAGGAGACGCGAAAAGAGCTCAAGCCTGAGCTGCTACTGTTCTGCATTGCACTACCTATCGAACGGATTGCCCAAACTGGGATTCCGTCTAGGAGACGCGAAAAGAGCTCAAGCCTGAGCTGCTACTGTTCTGCATTACACTACCTATCGAACGGGTTGCCCAAACTGGGATTCCGTCTAGGAGACACGAAAAGAGCTCAAGCCTGAGCTGCTACTGTTCTGCATTGCACTACCTATCGAACGGATTGCCCAAACTGGGATTCCGTCTAGAAGACGCGAAAAGAGCTCAAGCCTGAGCTGCTACTGTTCTGCATTGCACTACCTATCGAACGGATTGCCCAAACTGGGATTCCGTCTAGAAGACGCGAAAAGAGCTCAAGCCTGAGCTGCTACTGTTCTGCATTGCACTACCTATCGAACGGATTGCCCAAACTGGGATTCCGTCTAGGAGACGCGAAAAGAGCTCAAGCCTGAGCTGCTACTGTTCTGCATTACACTTTCTATCGAACGGATTGCCCAAACTGGGATTCCGTCTAGGAGACGCGAAAAGAGATCAAGCCTGAGCTGCTACTGTTCTGCATTGCACTACCTATCGAACGGATTGCCCAAACTGGGATTCCGTCTAGGAGACGCGAAAAGAGCTCAAGCCTGAGCTGCTACTGTTCTGCATTACACTACCTATCGAACGGATTGCCCAAACTGGGATTCCGTCTAGGAGACGCGAAAAGAGCTCAAGCCTGAGCTGCTACTGTTCTGCATTGCACTAGTAGTGGTCCGAGGCCGATGGTTGTTGATGAACTCCGTCGTGAAAGTTTAGTCAAAAAACTCAAAAGACACAGAGTCAAAATTCTATAACTGGAGTATATTTTACTAAATTTAATCGATCGTCACGTAAGTTACATGTAGTATAAAGTAGCAATTACATTTGGATAGGCATTCAAAAGTGTAACTTTCCTCCCACCGGCTGTATAAAATCTTTCCTTGATCTCCTCTGTTCTAAAGATGGATTTTATCTTTTAGTTGTCTTGGTAACTATAACTATTTATTGCTCTGACTTTTTTAATTGGCTTTTGCCGCACTTACTCGGCTTGAAATCTTGTGGACGTTTCTTTTAATTGAAAAAGCTTTGTTCTTAGGTTGCCAGCTTGGCGTTTTCTATGTAGGGTTGCCAACTTGGCGTTTCACTTCTTGTAAGATGCGAGATGGCGAACCTTACATGTCCCTCCGAGGAAGCACATCCATCACTTAAGTCATAAGTGATGATGCTGCTGCCAATCGCCATCTAGAATCATAACTAAAAGTCATAATTAATTAGCTGGTCTTCATTACGATATCCAGTCCTTCGAGAGAAGCGTGAGAGCTCAAAAAAAATATCTACACTAACATTCATGAACTCCCACATAAAATACATAATACAAGTCACAAGAACGTTATCAAAATTATCTAAATCAGATTACAGTTTTGAGAAGAAAAAAAATATATACATATTTATATAAACTGAATAAAAACTAAGGTTCATCAATTTTGATGCGCGATAAGGCATCTGCATTGCCATGCTTACTACCCTTTCTGTACAATATATTCATGTTATATCTTTGCAATGCCAAAGCCCAACGTGCAAGTTTTGCACCCTGTGGCATTCCCTGGGTCAAATAATTAAGGGGGTTATGATCGGAGACAATTTGGACTTGTGCTCCAAATATCCAAGTGTCAAATTTTTTCAACGCACTTAGAACAGCATACGCCTCCCGTTTGATAGTGGCCCAGCGAGTTTGGCATGGGGTGAGTTTTCTACTGTAAAAGGCGATAGGACGTTCTTTTCCGTCTTCGTCTTGCTGAGCTAGACACGCTCCAATCGCTGTTGCAGAAGCATCGGTGTACAACTGGTATGGCTGATCTAACACTGGAGTATATAAGAATGGAATTTCCGTCAGCCTTTGCTTCAATTGTTGGAAGCTTGCTTCCTCTTCATCACTCCAAGGTATTTTGTTGGGCACCCTTTTCTTTGTTAAGTTTGTTAAGGGTAAAACCAAGGACGAGAAATCCTGAATGTACTCCCGATAGTAGCTTGCCAGACCAATTATGCCTCTTAACTCTTTCTTAGTAGTTGGACGTGCTAAGTTCTGCATGGCTTCGATTTTCTGGGGATCTGGTGCATGTCTTCCGGAACCTACAATGTGTCCCAGGAACCTCACTTGTTTTTTACCGAACTCGCACTTTTTAAGATTGACTGTTAATCCAACGGTCTGTAGAGTTCTCAGCACGTCTCTGATGTGACGCAAGTGATTCTCCCACGAGCTGGAAAAAATGGCCAGATCGTCGATATACGCACGACAGTACTTTCTGTGTGTCTTAAGTACTTTGTCTATGGACTTTTGGAACGTACTTCCAGCATTTTTAAGTCCAAATGGTAAAACGTTCCATTGAAAATGACCAGAGTGTGTCACAAATGCCGAATATGGTTTAGCTTCTTCTTCTAAAGGGATTTGCCAATAACCCTTTGTCAAATCTAGAACGCTGATGAAAGGAGCACTACCAATTTCAAATAGTAACTCGGTGGCCTGTTGCATTGGATAAGCATCCGAGACAGTAAAACTGTTCAAAACTCGAAAGTCGACGCAAAGTCTTATACTTCCGTCCTTTTTGGCCACACAGACGACTGGGTGTGCCCACTCACTGTCACTCTCTTCAATCAGTCCTTGTTCAAGTAACTCTTGGATTTGGCGATCCACCTCGTTTTGTAAGGCGATGGGAACCCGATAGGGATGCATTTTCTTTGGCACGCAATCTTTAGTTAGTTTGATTGAATGTCCATCAACTCTGGCTCGGCCAGGTCGTGCACTGAAAATTTCTCGAAACCCTTCCAAGGTCTGAACTAATTGGTGTCGCTGTTCTTCGCACAACGCCTCTGTAGTCTGGAACACATGACCCTTAATATCATCTGCAGATTGACTCTTATTTCGAGTAGGGGCATAAAAGATTTCCCCAAAGTCCTGATCTTGTTCGAAAATCAAACCCACCTGTTCAACTCGGGCTATATAAGGTCGTAGTTTGTTGAAATGCAGCTCTTTTCGGCTTTTATCCTCCATCTCGACCAACGCAGAATGAGGTCGCGTTAACTGGATAATAGTTGCAGGTCCTGACCAGTTCTTCAGAAGTTTGTGACTAGAAGATGGAATAAGGATCAGTACCTTATCACCAACCTTGAAAGTCTTTTCTCTCGCTCTCAGATTATATTTAGATGTGTAATAGCCTTGTGCCTTGTCGGCATTCCCTGCGGCAATCTCGTGTGCCGTTTTCATCCTTTGACGAAGGTCTTCTAAGTATTTTTCAACAGAAGGAGATGCTCCTGTTGGAATTTCGGTTTCTCCTAACCAACTCTCCTTAATTAATTTTAATGGACCTGGAGGTAACCTTCCATACACCAACTGAAATGGCGATACTCCCGTGGTACTGTGAGGTACTTCTCTGTATGCGAATAGTAATAAAGGGAGATGAATATCCCATTGTCGACCATTTTCTTGTATGTTCTTACTGAGCATATCCTTCAGGGTTTTGTTCCATCTCTCCACGGCTCCCATGCTTTCTGGATGCCCCGGAGTTGAAAATCTTGGTGACACCCCGATAACTTGCATGAAGCCCTTGGTGAGCTGTGCTGTGAAATTTGTCCCTTGATCGGTACAGATAGTTTTAGGAAACCCCGTCTGGGAGAAAATCTTCATCAGGACGTCGCAAGTTGTTTTCGCAGTAATGTTCTTGACTGGTATGGCTTCCGCCCATCTCGTGCACAAATCCACAGCACAAACGATAAACTTGTGCCCTCTTGAGGATGATGGCTCTAGGGGACCAATACAATCTACACTCCACACTTCAAAAGGATTTTCAGGTCTCACAATAGGTTGTATAGGAATTCTGTCATTGTAAGTGGTACCTCTACGTAGCTGGCAGACCTTGCAGCTTTCACAAAAATGTTTGACATCAATCTTGATATTCGGCCAGTAAAAGGAATATTTTATCCGTTGTTTGGTTTTCTGTTCTCCTAAATGACCGGCCAATGGAATTTCGTGTGCCATTTTTAGGACATACGGCCTTTTAAATTTAGGCAAAACTACCTGCTGAATTTTCTCTCCTCCTATGATTTCTGAGTGTACCAATAACCCATCTTGCACTTCGAATTCATTTCTTCTATTTCTTGCTAATTCCCAAATATCCTTTAAACTTTCATCTTCCAATTGAAATTGCACGAACTCGTTCCGTTTCTCATTAACCCCGGGGTGATTTGTGGTGTCACTACGGGCCAAGGTAAGTTCGTTTAAGGACGAAACTGAATAAATTTCTCCAACTCGAGAAACCCCTTCTAGGCTAATAATATTGCCATAAAGTTCCACATTCGAGTTTAAAGCGTCATACGTTGAAACGCTTACGAGCATGTCGCTTACTAATTTTTCAGACACTGCACATGTCACTGGGATTTCTCCGTGTCGTCCGTCATTGATTTTCACATGGATTATCTTGAGAGGTGCCATTTCTGTCTCACCAAATGCGGATACAATTTTAATTTTTCCTTCCCCTTCATTTTGAGAATCCTCAATCAGATCAGCCCGGATGACTGAAATCTGCGCTCCAGAGTCGATAATACCGTCGAAGATATTATTACCGCTTTTTAAACTCACTATCTTGAGTTCATCAATACCTCTTTGGTATTCTACAGGCTTTGTGACTGGAACGGTCACTTTTGCCGTCAACATCGATGGAGGCTCCACCATGTCTTCCCTAGCACATGATGTTGTAGCCCCGCGTTGGGCTCCAATATTGCTCACAACTGCTGAAGTTTGTCTTCTTCCTAGCTTAGGACATGCGTTTCTAAGATGCTGAAATGATCCGCAAGAATAACACTGAATCTTCTTCTTCCTTCCCGCTTCATTTTTCGGACTCGTATCCTACCGACTGCGCCAGTAGTGGTCCGAGGCCGATGGTTGTTGATGAGTACTCCTCTCGTGAAACTGTCCATATCTAGCAGGAAAATCGGAGTTCCTTTCTTGAAAGCGTCTTCTTTCTTGAAAATGTGAATTTCTTTCCTTATTTACAATATTTTCAGGTGAATGGAATTTCTTCTTGAACCCTCGAACACTTTCGTATTTGTCAAGGAGTTCCGCTAGAGTAGTAGGAGATTTTATTGTGCTCCACTCACATCGACAAAATGCTCTCGCATTTCCGGAGGTACCTTACGTTTGAATTGATCCGTAATTACCAGATGCTTTAACGTTTCGAAATCCGCAACCTCAAGACCTTGAATCCATTCTTCAAAATAATTTGTCAATTCAAAGGCAAAATCCTTCCACGATTTATCTTCAGTCCGCTTGAGCTGGACAAATTTCAATCGGAAGGTTTCTGGGCTTAGTTTAAACCTTTTTAGCAATAGCCCTTTCACGTGGCTGTAGTCATATGCGACAGCCGCTTCTTCTCTAGCAATTAACTGAGTAATGTCATAGGGTAATAAACCCAAAAGCTGTGACACCCAGTCCTCCCTTTTTATGTGAGCATGTTCTGCCTGCCTCTCGAAAAGAACCAGATATAGACTGATGTCTCCTTCTTTAGGATCGAACTTCTGCATCACTCTTTGTAGATCGTATATGTGCTTAGAGTTGCTCGAATTCCCTTCATTTGATGTTTCTGTATTGTGACGGCCTTCCATTTCGAGCCTTAGCTTTTCTAACTCGAAAGCAGAACGTTTCTCGAGTTCCATCACAAAACGTCTTTCTTCAGACTCAGCAGCGATGCGCTTTTGCTCAGTTTCAGCAGCGAGGCGCTTTTCCTCACTTTCAGCCAAGAAACGCCTTTCCTCGGCATTTTTCCGATCTGTTATGATACTGTTTAAAAGATTTTCGGTAAACTCCTGTTCATATTCTTCGCTGTTCAATATTGAGTTCTTTAAATCGATGATTTTGTGTCGCGGCAACACTTCTAACCCCAATTCATCTGCCAACACCTTCAAATCCTCCTTCCTTGCTTTCGCGAGATACGCCATCCCAAACAAATTTAACTCAGGAATTAAATTTACGCCACAGAATGCAGAAATAAAAAAAATAAAAAGGTTGGAAACCTCACTCTAAATAGTCTAAAATTATGATTTATATTAACTTTACGCCTTAGCGACAAGCATTCGCAGAAATCCCCGTTTTCCAAAACGAAATAGTTATTCTCTAACCCAATAACAAAAAAGTATCTAGTTCTGATGAACTGTTTCACAATTAACCATTAATCTAATTAACACATGGTGTGCTAAATAAAATTTGCACTGTGGTGCACATAACACGTAAGTGTTCTAAACAAAATGAATAGCATTAGATTTCAACAAAGTCTACTTTCGCTCCGTAATTGTGTGGGAGTTGCATGAATTAAAAAAAAATTTAAACTCAGGATGAGCTCTCACCTTCATTTCCAGGGTTCGACTATCCTGTCGACTGCGCCAGTAGTGGTCCGAGGCCGATGGTTGTTGATGAACTCCGTCGTGAAAGTTTAGTCAAAAAACTCAAAAGACACAGAGTCAAAATTCTATAACTGGAGTATATTTTACTAAATTTAATCGATCGTCACGTAAGTTACATGTAGTATAAAGTAGCAATTACATTTGGATAGGCATTCAAAAGTGTAACTTTCCTCCCACCGGCTGTATAAAATCTTTCCTTGATCTCCTCTGTTCTAAAGATGGATTTTATCTTTTAGTTGTCTTGGTAACTATAACTATTTATTGCTCTGACTTTTTTAATTGGCTTTTGCCGCACTTCCTCGGCTTGAAATCTTGTGGACGTTTCTTTTAATTGAAAAAGCTTTGTTCTTAGGTTGCCAGCTTGGCGTTTTCTATGTAGGGTTGCCAACTTGGCGTTTCACTTCTTGTAAGATGCGAGATGGCGAACCTTACACACTACCTATCGAACGGATTGCCCAAACTGGGATTTTGTCTATTAGACGGGAGAAAAGCTCAAGCCTGAGCTGCTACTGTTCTGCATTGCACTACCTATCGAACGGATTGCCCAAACTGGGATTCCGTCTAGGAGACGCGAAAAGAGCTCAAGCCTGAGCTGCTACTGTTCTGCATTACACTACCTATCGAACGGATTGCCCAAACTGGGATTCCGTCTAGGAGACGCGAAAAGAGCTCAAGCCTGAGCTGCTACTGTTCTGCATTGCACTACCTATCGAACGGATTGCCCAAACTGGGATTCCGTCTAGGAGACGCGAAAAGAGCTCAAGCCTGAGCTGCTACTGTTCTGCATTACACTACCTATCGAACGGGTTGCCCAAACTGGGATTCCGTCTAGGAGACACGAAAAGAGCTCAAGCCTGAGCTGCTACTGTTCTGCATTGCACTACCTATCGAACGGATTGCCCAAACTGGGATTCCGTCTAGGAGACGCGAAAAGAGCTCAAGCCTGAGCTGCTACTGTTCTGCATTGCACTACCTATCGAACGGATTGCCCAAACTGGGATTCCGTCTAGGAGACGCGAAAAGAGCTCAAGCCTGAGCTGCTACTGTTCTGCATTACACTTTCTATCGAACGGATTGCCCAAACTGGGATTCCGTCTAGGAGACGCGAAAAGAGATCAAGCCTGAGCTGCTACTGTTCTGCATTGCACTACCTATCGAACGGATTGCCCAAACTGGGATTCCGTCTAGGAGACGCGAAAAGAGCTTAAGCCTGAGCTGCTACTGTTCTGCATTACACTACCTATCGAACGGATTGCCCAAACTGGGATTCCGTCTAGGAGACGCGAAAAGAGCTCAAGCCTGAGCTGCTACTGTTCTGCATTGCACTACCTATCGAACGGATTGCCCAAACTGGGATTTTGTCTATTAGACGGGAGAAAAGCTGAAGCCTGAGCTGCTACTGTTCTGCATTGCACTACCTATCGAACGGATTGCCCAAACTGGGATTCCGTCTAGGAGACGCGAAAAGAGCTCAAGCCTGAGCTGCTACTGTTCTGCATTACACTACCTATCGAACGGATTGCCCAAACTGGGATTCCGTCTAGGAGACGCGAAAAGAGCTCAAGCCTGAGCTGCTACTGTTCTGCATTGCACTACCTATCGAACGGATTGCCCAAACTGGGATTCCGTCTAGGAGACGCGAAAAGAGCTCAAGCCTGAGCTGCTACTGTTCTGCATTGCACTACCTATCGAACGGATTGCCCAAACTGGGATTCCGTCTAGGAGACGCGAAAAGAGCTCAAGCCTGAGCTGCTACTGTTCTGCATTACACTACCTATCGAACGGATTGCCCAAACTGGGATTCCGTCTAGGAGACGCGAAAAGAGCTCAAGCCTGAGCTGCTACTGTTCTGCATTGCACTACCTATCGAACGGATTGCCCAAACTGGGATTTTGTCTATTAGACGGGAGAAAAGCTCGACCCTGAGCTGCCATTTTGCTGACTTCGTACACGCGTGCGAGAACTTTTGGAGAAGCTCGCCCGAGCAAGAAAACATTTACTCAACCGAGTAACGTCTTGAGAAGGGCTCACCCGAGTCGGATAATCCAAATCGGAGTTTCTTGGAAAAGGACAATTTACCATTTCGGTAGAGACTCTACCAGTCTGTAAAACGCCACCTACCAAATTCCGTCAAGGTTATTCCTTAAGTATTATATAAGGTTATCCTTAAGTATATTATAAATAAACACATACTAATCAAGACCATTGCGAACATTCTTATGTAGTAGATGACGCTTCCATCCCTAAGACGTCAGTAGTATATACATGTTGACAACTACGGCAAAACCAGTAAGTGGCTGTGTTTGATAGCCAGTATCTGGTCATAGGGCAAAACCAGTAAGTGGCTGTGTTTGATAGCCACTAACCAGCTGTGAAGCACAGCCGCTAAGCGGTTGTGTTTACAAGTGGCGGATTGATAGCTGTATAGCAGAGCGAGCTGATTGTGTGGTGTACATACTCTCACAAGACATGTGATCTGAAAGAGAATGAGATATGGCGAAAGTATATGAAAATGTTGTACATGTGTTTAACCCCCTCCCCTTGCACGCGATTTGGGAATGCACGACTCAAAAGAGCGCAGACCATCTCCTAGGGCCAAGCCGGCGCGAATGAATTCACTCCTCCTCTTTTCGAAGAAAGTTAATACCAGGCAAACAAGTTTTTTTCAAGAGGAGAAAAAACGTCTTTCCACCTTGAAGCGGTTAAAACACAATAAGCCGCCGCCTTATCCGTTTGCCTGCCCAGACGCTCAAGGTCGCATCGAGCACGAAAAATGAATTTTGATGTCATGAAGAGAAATTATTTCTGGTGTTATTGCGATTAGGCGTTTCGTCTCATATACGAAGATAAAATTTTAATATGCGATCCGAAGTCCGCTTGCGAATACATCGGGGGCAGTTGTTTGATTGTAAGAGGGTTTGGGGTATATATATATATATATAGAGAGAGAGAGAGCTTGAGACCTCTCCAGAATTCGATATGGATTACAACAGAGTGTTCATGCTGTTGTTAGGAATCGTATTAATCGGAGTGGTAATATTTACACTAAGCCTGGGAGAGGACAGTAACGTGGTGGACATTTCGAATTCAACGTGTTATTATTCTAAACAGCTAGGTGATAGAAAAAATTTGTTTTTTCACATTTGTTGGAAAGGAGATTCACAGGTGTATGATATACGCTATTTTTTTAAAGACGAATCTTTTGGTTTAAAAGCAAACGTCGTAGGAGTACAACTAATAGAATCCGAGTTTTATCAGTTATGTCAAGTATGTTGAAATTGAGACATCCTTCGACTTGCATGGTGACGGGGCCATCGCAAAGCGGTAAAACACAGCTCGTGCGAAAAATGATTGCTGTACAAGCTTATGAATGCAATATGAACAAAATTTTGTGGTGTTACTCAACATGGCAACCTTGGTTTGCCGAAGAGAAAAACATAACGTTTGTTTGCGGTTTACCATCGAAGGAAAAGACATACAATTTGATCGTAATCGATGACATGATGAATGATCTAACAAATGCTATTTCGTCTATGTTTACAGTTGGTTCACACCATGGAGGTTATAGCGTGATTTTAATCACACAAAATCTATTTCCTCGTGTGAGAGTTATGCGTGATATCAGCTTAAATACACACTATTTGATTATGTTTCGCAATAGCCGAGATTTATCTCAAGCTGCTTGTTTCTCTAGACAAGCATTTCCTGGGAAAGGGAACTATTTCATGGATGCCTATAAAAAAGCAACCACAGAACCTTTCAGCTATTTGCTTGTTGATGTTCACCCGAGAAGTCCAGAGGAGCAACGCCTCCGACAATCTATATTTCCAGATCGTGGGCTTATTAATTGGGTCTTTTTACCATTGAAAAATGAATAGAGTGAGACGCCATGTGCATTTACTACACTTACTCTCCAATGCGAGTCCCCAACAGCGAAAGGCCATTTTAAGAACAGCGTCAAATGAACAAATTCAATCATTGTGTGAAATTTGTCAGAATTTGTTATCGGGAAATATACCCAATGCTAAAGTGAAAAAACTTGGCTATTACAAGAGAGTGATTCGCCAGATGGCAGATAGAAAAATACCAATTACAAGAAAACGCAAATTGTTCACGAAACAAACAGGTGGATTTTTGCCTCTGATTTTACCTGCTGTGTTGAGTCTGTTGGGAGGAATTGCGGGTAAAGCTATTGGCAAACGCATTTGAAAATGTCAAAGAAAATGGCATTAGTACCACCAGAACTGGTATCTGAATATTATCAGCTAAATAAACCCGAAATTCGAATGGAAGACAATATTCTTAGTTTGTTACAACAGAATGAAATGCCCGACGATATGAGAGCTAAGCTTCTCTCTCAGTTAATACCCAAATACCAGAGAGCGATGCAACCTCCAGCGCCTCAGAAACCGTTTGAAATTCCTCCTGAATTGTTGGAGAGTATACAATTATCCGAAACAAAACCCTCTGAAGATGTTTCTATTCCTACTATGCTGGTTAAATACCTAGGATATGCCGTTCCGAAATCGCTAAAGAAATATGTATCACCAATCTTGGAAAAATTGAAGAGTTCAAACTATACATTTAATGAAAACAACGAATTGGAAGTGAATGGGAAGCCAGAATATCGAAGCAATGCAATAGATCTTTTTAATTATCTGATGAGAGACACTCAGAAAATCGAACCTCCTCCGAGAGGTTTTGATAAATTTTTTAAAGGCATTTACGAAACTAACATCCCACATCAATGGATTGGCAATAAAAGACTTCGAGAGCAGTTAACTGTTTCAGAGATGAATCCATTGATGAAGAGAACAGGTTCACTCTCTTCTGTCGAGACTAAACACCCGAAATGGGAGACATGGAACGAATGAGAAGACTTTACTTTAATCCCAAAGAACCTGGCTCGTTTGGAGGAGTCAATCGGTTGTCAAGGGCAAGTGGTATTAATAGGCATGACGTTCGGAAATGGCTCTCACAACAAGACGTCTATACTTTACACAAACCAGTGCGTTACAAATTTCAAAGGCGGAAAACAATATCCTATGGCGTGAATGAGTTATGGCAAAGCGATTTGATAGATGTGCAGAAACTATCCCGATATAATAAAGGATATCGATATATTCTTACCATTATCGATGTGATGTCGCGATTCTTTAGGGCCATTCCTATTAAAAATAAGAAAGCAAGTACAATGGTAAAGGCGTTTCGAAATGTTTTCCAAAAAATGAAACCTTCGAATTTACAAACCGACAAAGGAAGCGAGTTCTATAATAAAAAGGTTCAAGATCTGTTCAAGAAATATGGTATTCATCATTATTCCACTAAAAGTGAGACCAAATGTGCTATTTTAGAACGCATGCATCGAACGCTACGTGCACGCATGTATCGAGTTTTCACTCATCGTAACTCCTATAAGTATTATGATATTTTACAATCGCTAGTATATTCATATAATCATTCCGTGCACAGCAGCCATGGTTTCAAGCCGGCTGAAGTAACCACTAATGATGAACCGATCATATATAAACGATTGTACGAGTTCAGTTCTTTAACAAAATTTCGTTATGCAGTGGGCGATGTGGTGAGAATATCAAAAGCTCTCAGAACGTTTAGAAAGGGATATATACCAGGATGGAGCGAAGAAAGTTTTAAAATCTATAAAAGATATCCCACAAGTCCACATACTTATGTTCTACAGGATTTGAATGGAAAAGAGATTGATGGTCGTTTTTATGCTGAGGAGTTACAAAAGATAGAAAAAACTCCGGATGGTTATTGGGCAATTGAAAAAATTATTCGTACTAAAGGTAAAGGACCATCTCGTCAACTTTTGGTTAAGTGGCTAGGATTCAACGATTCCTTCAACTCGTGGATTAAAGCAGAATGGATCAGAACATAGATGATTTCCATGTCATTTTACCTTCAAATGCTAGCATGAACTATTTTCCGAACAACACACCAGATCGTTATCGGACTAAATTAGCTTATCCGATTACTCTAAATGGCTCATGGGAATGTTGTTTAGCAGAAGCAACCATACCGGGTAGATTCTTTACCATTCACTCTGGTTATAATGATGAATATTCTATAGAGAAAATGGTGGAAGTAAAAGGTGTAACAACTTTGCCTAAATATGACATAGCACTTTATAGTGAAGATCATGCAGACTTTGTGGAAGGAGTCAATGCAAATCTTAAAAAGACATTTGCAAATCCACCTCTTATTCTTTTACTGAATGCGCCAAGATCACGACTTCGTATAACATTAAAAACAGGATGGGATATGTACATTACTTCACAACATGCTGAACATTTCTTGCAGCTTTTAAAATTGAACCCAAAAATTGATGATATAACACGTAGTAGAACTATAGACTATGTTTACAATGGGGACTATCACAAACCGAATTTAGAGAATTTTCGAAACCAGTTTATAACACTTGTTGCCAATAAACCAATACCAAAACTCACTTATGATATATTACTAGATAAAATGAATGGTAATGTATTTGAACAAATCAATAGAAAGATCGTTGCTACAACAGCGAGTAGTCTAGCACAGTTCTTACGACGCGAAAATAGTATAGTTGTAAAATTAAAAGAACATATAGATATACTTCTTGAACGTGACTCTTGCCCCAATTTAATGAAGTCTCTAGGCATCGAAGAATCTTCTTACATTATTAGTGGTGATAAAAAAGAAATCACATTAAACTATTCTAATCCATTAAACGGAGTTGAGGGTGAAAAGTTTAAGATTATTGTCAATGAAGAATTTCCAGCTCTTCATTATGAACAAAGAACATATAATTTTAAAATACCTAGTGGCATGTATCGACAGGCCAAATACTTTTTTAACGAATTCAAATTCGTTCAATTCAAGATACTACCTGATTCTAAAGTCAGGTTGGTTGTACCGCAAGGCATCAAAGTAGTGTTTGGAGATAAACTCTCGGATTTATTAGGATTTACGCTAAATACATTCGCAGAAGGAGCATACATTTCCGATTATAGCCTAGAATTAACAGCAGGTATAACAGAGATATATGTATATAGTGATATAGTATCTCCCTCGCTTGTTGGTGATTCGCTGGCTCCGATTTTAAAAATCATACCGATTGCGAATGAAGAACAAGATCAAATAGTGAAAACTTTCCCCGTACCGCTTTATTTTCGCGTTAAAAAGCAACATTTTGACTCCATTGAGATTGAACTGCGAACAAGCAGGGGCACACCCATACAATTTATATCTGGAAAAACGAGCCTGGTGCTATCCTTCCGAAAAAAATTGTTATAAAGCAGTGTACAAACACCCCCTCTCTTCATATTAGTCTTTAATCATGCATAAACACGGTCGAATGTTGAACCCTCAAGATTGTATTGATTACTATTGTAATCAACAATCAGGGAGGGGGGGCTATTTTTCATCAGATTTTCCCATACAGAGAGGTTATGGAATGTTCACTAATTTGCGTCGATTCGCTCAACCTCTTATGATCAAAGTGGGAAAATATTTAGGCAGACATCTGCTAACCGCCGGAGAGAATGTAATACGAGACATTTCACAGGGTAAATCCTTCAGAGAGGCCAGTCGTAATAGGATAGGAGAATCCGGCAGAGAGATCAAACACGATCTGCTTCGCAAATTGAGAGGTGGTGCTAGCGGTATTAAAAGAAAGAAACAAACGAAGAAAAATCAGATGAAACGTCGAAAGAGGTGCTCGAAAGACGTGTTTTCTAGACTCTAAAAAAATGGAAAACTGTTATTGCACAAAGAGTGAGCTAGATTTGTTCGAAACATCGCGAATTCAGTTAGCAATCGATCGCTCAAGCTTTATAGAAATTCACCCTGTAGCGTCCATTTCGGACAGCAGCACAATTGAATTTGCCATATCCGGATTGGGTGAATCATATTTCGATCTTTCCCATGTTTTCCTCTATGTTCAGGCGAAGATTGTAAAAACAGATGGCAGCGCATTCGTTGCTGCCGATCAATGCGGCCCTATCAATTATCTCTTAAATACCATGTTCTCCGAATGTCATGTCTCACTCAATGACAGACAAATTTCTTCGGAAAACAATTATGCTTACAAGGCTTATATTCAAAGCATGTTGTTTCATCCTGAATCCTCTCAAAAGAATCTGCTAAGTGCGGCAATGTTTCATAAAGATACTGCCGAAAAGTATGATGATTTGGATATTGCTGGAGGTGGGAACAAGGGCTTGAAGCAGAGGTGGAATCGCACTAAGAACGGTGTCCTTTTTGATATGTGTGGTCCTCTTCATTTGGATTTAGGCAATCAATCGAAATTGTTAATAAACGGTGTGGGAGTACGCATCAAACTAGAAAAAGCAAAACATGCGTTTACCTTGTTAGCAAATACGGATGGCTACTGTCTTAATATCGAAAATATCAGCCTCTTTGTGAGACGATGTGAAGTATCGAGCTCGATATTGATCGGACATGAGAAAGCGCTGGAACATTCTCTCATTCAAATGCCGTTTACAAGAATTGAAATGAAAACATTCACTCTAGGCACAGCGCTAAAAAGTGTTACGATACCGAATGCCGTCAATGGGGCGCTTCCCAATAGAATCATTTTGACTATGATATCCAACTCAGCGTTTAATGGAGATTTTAAAAAGAATCCTTTTAATTTTAAAAATTATGATCTGAGCCATGTTTTTCTAACAGAAAACGGTGTGCAGATCCCAGCCACCGCTTATGCCCCGAGTTATGCGAAAAATCTTTATGCTCGAAATTATTTGAGCTTGTTTACAGATCTTGGCAAACATGATACGAGCATAACTTTTAACGAGTATAAACATAACCTATGTTTTTACGTGTTTGATCTCACTCAAGACTATTCAGCTAGCGACCCATATGCGAACATAACTCGAAGTGGTGATATATCGATTCATTTAAAGTTCGATGCAGATCTCAGCGAAACGGTTACGCTGATAGTATATATGGAAATGCAAGCTCTCATAGAAATTGATAAAAGCAGAAACATCTTTATCGACTATTAAAATTATGGATGGTGTGATGTTGAGCAGACTTGCACGGGCTGATCATAAGATCCGATCCACCTTTGGGGGCGTATTCGCAAGTGATATGCTTCCTTTAAAAAGAAAGCACTATCGTTCCTTCATTGTAAACACCGATCCTGCACATTGCGAGGGGCAACATTGGCAAGCCATGTATTTTGATGAAAAAGGATATTGTACGTTTTTTTGTTCTTATGGCACACCCCCTCTTCACAATATTAAATCCTTCTTAAGCAAAAATTCAAACCAATATGAGTGGAATCACCACACATTACAACATTATAAAACCATGTCATGCGGTCTATTTTGTCTCTATTTCTTGTGGCATATCACAAGAGGATTAACCATCAACAGATTGCGAGCATCGGATGTCTGCGAAAATGAGCGAATTGTTCAAAGTTTTGCCCATCAACACCTCAAAATCGGTGCTACACCAGAGCTGGGTTATAATCAATATTGCCGCCCGCTTCGTAAAACCCGATAAGAGAAAATGAGATTTTTATGAAACGTTTAGCGAACAGAAAACTAAATTTAAACAACATCTCTCGCCAGAGGTCGGGAATCGAATTGTTCTCATGTTGATAAATACAAGAGAACATTCTATTCGCATTTAATCTAGAGAAAGAACTCTAACTATACAATCATCATGGAGCGCTATGGTTATTTGATCACAGGGTCAAACATTGCGAACATCCAACATCATAATGTTTTGTATAGTGACATTATAGAATGTCTGAAAAACGGCATTGAGGAAACAGCTGAGAGCGAAAGCAAACCCAAGTACTTTAAAATATTAAATAACTCAGATATTGTTAAGTATTTACATTGCGGAAAGAAAGATCAAATCTATTCCTATACCTATCTACATC
This sequence comes from Metellina segmentata, assembly GCA_947359465.1. Classification (NCBI taxonomy): domain Eukaryota; kingdom Metazoa; phylum Arthropoda; class Arachnida; order Araneae; family Tetragnathidae; genus Metellina; species Metellina segmentata. Next base: position 109,143,556 of record OX375877.1, on the reverse strand, counting down.
AAACATCTTCTTTAGAACCCTATTACATATGCTGTGGGGCTAGCAAACTCTATACGGACTTGCTTCAATGTATTATTGATGGTAAAAATATGGATGTGAGCGTTCCAGACATTCCAGGCTATAAGCTAAAAGTAGGATATCTGAAAATACTTGAAGATGATGAAGTGTTAAAAGATATACACGCCCCCAGCTAAATTCATGTCTGAGCCTGTTTGCTGATTATGTATTACAGCAGCCTCTATGTGGACACTTGTTAATGATGAAGTGATGTATTACTGTAACCTCTATGTGCTTTGTTGCTGATGAAATGTTAAAAGATATGCATATCTCTCAGCTAGATTCATGTCCAGACTTGTTTGCTGATTATGTATTACTGTAACCTCCATATCCTACAATAAAATTCTTTCATTTTTCAAACATGTCTATGTCTGCTTTCTTTCTATCGATTGCTATAAAAGAACTATTACCTAGCGAAAAAACTCATTTACTCTCGGGAGTGTTTTCTGTTCGGTGGGGGGTTTTGTTTGTTCACCAAAAGGAATAGCAAGAAAAATGCCTGTGGAAAGCTCAGAAGTTAATTGGAAATCCTTTTCGAGAGATAATTCACTCACAGAGGATGTTATGAGAAGTTTGCATCACAAAATTGATTGGTCTTTAATATCTCAATATCAAAAGCTTTCAGAGAATTTTATTATTGAGTTTCAATCGTCTGTTGATTGGACCGCAATCTGTCAATATCAAAAGCTATCAGAGGAATTTTTAGACACCAATCGAAAATATGTCGATTGGAGTATTATTTCGCGATACCAAACTTTGTCTCCTCGTTTTATGATCAAATTTGCTGATAAACTTGATTGGAAAAACATTTCTACCTATCAAATTTTGGATAGTAATTTTATTTTTAACAACAGATCATTGCTAGATATGCGTCTAGTTTCAATACATCAAAAGCTATCAGAGCACACAATTGAGCTGCTCCCCGATATGGTCGATTGGAATGAAATTTTCAAACACCAAGATCTTTCTTCAAAATTTATTAGAGATAATATAGATAAAGTATCAGATTGCGGTGTTCTCCAAGACAAATATCTATCAGAACGGGTTGTACAAGCTATTTTTAAACGACAGGTGCTCATGTATCTAGCTAAAATTTGTTCGAATCTAAAGTAAATTCTAAAAACGTTTCATAGGTGGCATCTCCATCGTATCTTTCTATCTAGAAGTTTTCGCCATTACATAGCACGCCATGGAACGATACGGTTATCTTATTTTAGACTCTGCAAGCACGTATAGTTATATACATTATAAACTAAACTCCAACATTTCGGGATGTGTGCGCGATGTGCTTTCAGTGCTTTGTCTAAATCAGATGGACAAGAAAAAGCTGTGCTACATCAAAATTTTGAACAATCAAGAAATCGTTGAATTGATTCATGAAGATGCGCAACAGCCTAGATTTGGAATGTGTTGGTTACATCGAACAACCCTCCACAAGGCATTTTCTATTTGTGGCAGCGGGTGGCTGCTATATTCAAACATCTTAGACTGTCTTGAATCTTCAAATGATTGTATCCGACAAACAGAGATGAACTATTCAAGTCCTGGTTTCTTCAAACATAATTTTTTTCAAATTTTAGACGATGAAGATATTGTAAACCTGTTAAAACCATAGAAATAAAGAACCATCTGTAATATTTAAAACTGAAATAAATATATTTGATCCGATTTATTGTGATGGCTCATTTTTTCAGGTTTTATCTTATACCGCCATGTTCTTTCGCCTCTAGGCATCGGAATAGTCACGTTTTCGAAACAGATGGTCACGCCTCCGTCGCTCTCATGCAATTTACCTTTAGTAATAACATCCTTATTCGGATCTAAGAGCTAGGAGAGGGTTTATTTTTGAAAGTTAATTGCGAATTAACAACAAAAGCAAAATCCCATCTATCTTCCAGGATGTTCGTAGGTGTTTGAACAGGATAGGGCGGTGCAATTCATGGTTCAAGGTGATTTTCCTCCCTGCGTGGGATCTATACACCTCGAGTGTTTTTTTATTATTTAATCAAACTATAAAATCCTTTGCGCTCCTAGCAACAGTCTTATAATTTTCTCTTGTGTGTGTGTGTGAGGGCCCACGTCTTCCGCTCTGTCTCTTTGCTGGCTCCGTGCATCGCTTGCCATTTTGCCGCTATCGTCTTGCTAGCGCTTGTCTGTGTGTACCTCATTGAGATCGCATCTCTTCTCCTCCAAACCAGATGAGCTCTTCCAAGATGGGTAAGTTATTATTTCGTTTTGATCAAACCCCCTCCCCTCCAAAAACCTCTAACTTTAATTTTTGTTAAATATGGGTTTTACTTCTCTCTCCCCCAGACAGTAAAAAACGATATTTTTGCATAAGCGATGACGAAGAACAAGAAGAAGCTATCCAAAAGCTCCATATCCTTCCGCCTGCCAGTAAAAAAATAAAGAAGACCACCTCTGTCTCGGGTGGTAGTGGAAAACAAGACCTCCGTTTTGATCTGGACTTGTCATCGGATTTTGATACCCCGAAATCTGTGGCACCCTATTGTATTAACCTCGGGAAGGGCATCGCAGTGGAGCTTAAAGAGTTCAGAAAAGTTAATTATATTGGTTTCTTCAAAACCAATGAGGGAGGAGATATCAAAAATAGATTTAATCTGCCCTTGTCTTTGCTAGAAAATTTAACGAAGGCATGCGATGCGATGGCCTCCTATGTTAAGTCGATAGAGCCGTGAGGCTTGAGGAGGGATGCCATCGGTTTTAGAGGTATCTTTTTGCTTTTCAGCTTTAGAGCCAGCAATGTAGGGAGGGTTTTTGCTTTTGTTATGTGTTGTTTAATGTGTCAAACCCCGCTTTTTGTTTCTCTTTTTATGTGTAAACAATGTTAGAATTTAGAACTTTTAAATCATCTTTTAAAAACTATGTTAGAAGTTTAAGAGCTATAGTTAATTCCACAGATCCTGATGTGTTGTATAGCGAGGCACGAGATGTGATTCGAAATATTTTAAACAGCGGGCATGTTTTAAGGCTCAGGCTAATAATTTGTCTGAGTATTGTTTTTTCAAAATTAAACGATCAAAATGAAGAAATTTTGAACACTTTTTATTTTTGCAGTGATGCCCAACGAATTCTTTCACATCTTGAAATATATTCTGCGATTGATAGAGCTTTCTCCAAAATTTTTAATTCGATTGATGCATTCACTAGGAACGGTAGTGGTTGGATTCTAAAAAATATTCAACACATAGACATCCATCTCGGCAACTATCGCGAACTCCGAGGAGGATGCGCAGAGGCGAGCTTACCTTTAAAGTTAAGAAATAAAAAAGCGCTTATTTCTATTAAGTGTACAAACAAATGTTTTTTGTATTCGATTCTCGCTAAACTCTATCCTGCTAGTTTTCATATCAACTCACCTCGTAAATATTTTAAACATCTAAAATATTTAAAAATTAAGAACATGAAATTTCCGATGGCTATTTCTAAAATAGGCATTTTTGAAAAAATGAATAATCTAAGCATAAATGTATATGGTTGGGAAGAAAATGATGTTTTTCCCATTCGCGTGTCTAATCAGCCCAAAGCATGCATGAGCATAGATTTGCTATATTTCGAAAAACATTATTTTCTCATTAAACATTTTAACAGGCTAATGAATAGAAAACACGGCATACATCATTACTGTCGTAAATGTTTATGTGGCTTCGCGCGCCGCTCTACGTTAAACAGTCATGACATTTTATGTCAACAAATCGCTCCCCAAAAAGTGAGCATGCCAAGAGATTTGACTCTGAAATTTACTAATCTCGCGAAAATGCTATATCATCCGTTTTGTGTGTTTGCAGATTTCGAGGCATTAACAAAAAAAGTACAGACCGTTTCGCCTTCTTCCGCTAGTTACACTAACATTATCGAGCGACATGAGGCCATTAGTTATGCCGTCGTTGTAACTGACATAGAAGACAATCTCATTTTTCACAAATTTTATGTAGGAGAAAATGTGATCGAGCATTTTTTGAAAACGTTAAAATATATCGCAGAAAAAATTTTGAAAAAAATGCATGGGACAATACCTATGATTGATAATCCCAGTCCTACTTTCGATTCTAAAACATGTCACATTTGTAGAATGCCTTTTAAAACAAACGAAATGAGAGTGCGTGATCACTGTCATTGGGGTAATGGACAAATCAGAGGTCTTGCACACCAATCATGCAATTTAAATTACAGAGCAACATACTTTGTCCCTGTTGTCATACATAATTCGCGAAACTATGACACGCATCTTATTCTAAAAAATTTGCCTTCTAATTTTGCGAAAGTAATAAACATTATACCCATAAATATGGAGAGATTTACATCGTTTTCTCTCGATGCGCTTAAATTTATTGACTCTTTTCAATTTTTAGATTCTTCTCTAGATGTATTAGTTAACAATTTAAAAAGCAGTAACCACGCTTTTAAAATTTTTGATGCTTTTTACAAACATGAAAAAAACCGCTTTTTATTAAAACAAAAAGGCATATTTCCATATTCATATCTGGATTCCATCGAAAAATTAAAAGAACGCCAATTGCCTCCTAGAAAGGCTTTTTACAATGTTTTAACCGATTGCGCTGTTAGCGAAACTGATTACAAACATGCTCAGCTGGTTTATCATACTTTTAACTGTAAAACTTTCACGGACTATCTAGAGCTGTATCAAAATGTTGATACTCTAATGCTAGCCGAGGTGTTTACTTCTTTTAGAAGAACTGCGATGAATTATTATAAATTAGATCCCGTGCATTTTATTACGAGTGCTGAATTAACATGGAACGCCGGGTTAAAATTTACCAAGGTTGAGTTACAACTTTTAAACAACGTCAACGATTACGTCTGGTTTGAATCCCAAATGAGAGGAGGCATTTGCTATTTAGGTAGGCGCTATGCTAAGGCAAATAATAAGTTTGTTCCTGATATGTATGACTCTAGCAAACAATCCGAATTCATTTTAGCTCTTGATGCTAATAATTTATATGGATTCGTGATGAGTCGACCTCTTCCTGTGGGGAATTTTTCTTGGTTAAGCTCAGAGGAAATTAACGATTTTAATGTTTTTAATTATGGTGCTTTCTCTGATGTAGGATTCATACTTGAAGTCGATCTGTTCTATCCGGAGAGTCTACATCTTGAAACAAACGATTTACCTCTTGCCCCAGAACATTTAACTATTACATATGACATGCTTTCTCCTTATTCTAAAAGATTGTGCGATAAATTTCAGCTTAAGAACACTCTCCCATGTAAAAAACTAACGCCCAACTTTTATTCTAAAAGTAATTACATAACACATTATTTAAATCTACAATTCTACGTTAAAAAAGCCATGATCGTGAAAAAAATTCATAAAATATTGGCTTTTAAACAAGAGCCATGGCTAAAAAAATATGTTGATTTTAACAACGAGAAACGAAAAGCAGCCACCAACGAATTCGAAAAAACATTTTGTAAAAAAATGAATAATGCATTTTTCGGACGACTTATGCTTAACCAGCGGAAAAAAGTTTCGGTAAAAGCAGCCACAGTGAAAGAAGATTGTAAAAAATATCTTTCTAGCCCGCTTTTAGAATATTTTGAAGCAATAAATGAAAATTTAACTCTGTTTAAAATGAAAAAAGTTAATCTTATATTGGACAAACCTGTTTATGCGGGTTTTTGCATTTTGGAGCTATCAAAGCTCCACATGTATAAGCTTTACTACAATCATTTTAAAAAGTTTTATAACAAAAACTGTGAATTGTTATACATGGACACTGATTCGTTATACATTTCTTTACAAACCGAAAATGCATACATAGACATGCAAACAAAATTTCGCTCTATTTTAGATTTAAGCAATTACCCTGAAAACCACTTCTTGCATGATCTAACGAATAAGGGTGAACTTGGATTTTTAAAAGCCGAAACTGTTGAGCCTATTAGAGAGTTTGTTGGCCTGAAAGCAAAAATGTATGCCTTTTCTTATGGCTCCGAGTGTAAAAAAACAGCTAAAGGCGTTAAAAAATCTACACTACGCGAGTATACTCTTGAGCGTTATAAATTAATTTTACAAAATGAATCTCAAATGAGAGGAAAACAATGCTCTATTGTTTCCAAAAAGCATGAGCTTTATACGGTTGCACAAAATAAAATTGGACTTTCTGCTTACTATGATAAAAAATATGTAATGTGCGATGGTGTTCAAACCTTGGCATATGGGCATTTTTTAATTGATAAGACATAAAACAACACTCTGTATTTTAGATCTTTTGTTTTCTATGTGCTTTAGACAATGGCTAAACATAGACCAACAACATGGTGTGTTTATATTTAGCCACTGTCCGGCTTTATACTCGTCCATGTTTATGCTATGATTATGCTTAATTAGTATATAGTAATGAATTTATAACGTGTGCACACACAACTTTGTGTTTTTGTATTATAAATTCTTTTGTATTTTGCTTGTGCTTTTTCGAGAAAACGAGGGCTTCCTCGAAGAGGAGCTCAGTGGTAATTTGTACACATGTGTCTGCACATTTGCATATCATAACTTCTTTTGTAATTGCTTTTTCATGTTTTGTATGCTTTTTCATGCTTTGTGCTTTTTCAATAAAACAGGATCTCCTCGAAGAGGAGCCTGGAGGCCTGGCTATAGTAAATAATTGTGAATATAATTCAATTATTTCTATAGCGGGTTCCTCAGGCCAGCAGATTTTCAAAAACTGTTCCTAAATCAAGAACAAATGCTCGATCTGGTTTCAGTAAACATTTTTTCGATCGGGGGATAGAAAAACCCCTCGAAGTCATGCTTGGTAAAACTGTTTCCCGAACTCGAGAACAAATGCTCGAGTGGGTTTCGGGAACATTTCCTTTTTTCGATTGCGGACAGAAAAGTCCCGAAGTCGATTGATAAAACTGTTTCCGAACTCGAGAACAAATGCTCGAGTGGGTTTTGGAAACATTTCTTTTTTTCGATCGCGGACAGAAAAGTCCCAAAGTCGATTGATAAAACTGTTTCCGAACTCGAGAACAAATGCTCGAGTGGGTTTCGGGAACATTTCCTTTTTTCGATCGCGGACAGAAAAGTCCCAAAGTCGATTGGTAAAACTGTTTCCGAACTCGAGAACAAATGCTCGAGTGGGTTTCGGGAACATTTCACTATATCATATGGTAAAACTGTTCTGAACTCGGGAACAAATGCTCGTTTCAAAAATAACATTTCATTTGTCCTACTCCTATGTGGCAGTGGACAACAGGTCCAACGTCGAGGAGGCCTGTAGGATATCCGAGATGTGAGTGTGTGCATTTCTATGCTCACATTTTGGATGTCTTACAAGCTGTTACTTAGCCGTGCAGTGCTTGGTAAGTTCGTTATTTTTTCCTATTTTACATTAGCTGGCTGCAATTAAGTATAACAACACAACCTCTTCATCCGATGGCAAGTCCTCATTTTGAATACTTATTTTTCTCCCCCAGTTCTTGCACGAAAGGTAAACACAAAAGTAGTTTGCCATGTCAATATGCGCGTAATTTTGTTTCATAGCACCAAATTTATGTGCATATTGACATGGTAAACTCTTTTACATCAACTACCCAGCACCACGTGGTGAGTTTGTTCTTTTTCCTTCATTACAAAATTCTCTGCTGTCTCGGTTTTGATCTCCAGAGGAATTAACAACCCACTTGTAAACACAACCGCTTAGCGGCTGTGCTTCACAGCCGGTTAGTGGCTATCAAACACAGCCACTTACTGGTTTTGCCCTATGACCAGATACTGGCTATCAAACACAGCCACTTACTGGTTTTGCCCTATGACCAGATACTGGCTATCAAACACAGCCACTTACTGGTTTTGCCGTAGTTGTCAACATGTATATACTACTGACGTCACAACATATACTTTAATCTAACAAATTAGGAGATAAAAATTGAGATAACTGAAGAAAAGCTATTCTAATGACAGTAAGAATGTATTTCAAAACTGTGATCATCTTACAGTGAAATATTCAGTATAGTAACAATAAAAACAATGCTGAAATTTAAATTTTTGTGAAGTACTTATTCCGAGCAAGGTTATGCATTAAATGTTTAGACATGAATGCAAAGTCTCTTTGGGAAAGTTTATTAAGTACTGTTGAAGTAAAATTGTTTTTATTTATTCTATTTATTATTTAAAAAATACTTTACAAAATGTAGCGCGTTCTATAACATTTAATTGCGATATATCTGTAAAATATATTTAGGTATATGAGTAGTATTACATTGCTAATATCTGGCTCACTTTTCTACCCTGCTAATAACTGGCTCACTTTTATACCCTGCTAATAAATGGCTCACTTGTCTTGCATACCCTGCTAATAACTGGCTCACTTTTATACCCTGCTAATAAATGGCTCACTTGTATACCCTGCTAATAACTGACTCACTTGCATACCCTGCTAATAACTGGCTCACTTTTATACCCTGCTAAAAACTGGATCACTTGTATACCCTGCTAACAACTGGCTCACTCGTTTGACATGTTAGTGTCTGAACAGTTCGACATGTTGGTGGTATTATTGTTTGGCTCACACGTAAAGTGTGTTATTATTTGACTCATGTGAAAGTGTGTATGCGACAACATGTGAGTATTAGATGAGAAAAATTATTAACACTGTGTTAATAGCCCTCCCCTGTTTGCAACACGAAAGAGCGTAAACCGTCCCATAGGGGCAAGCCGACGCGAATGAATTGACTTCCTGCTTTCTGTAGAAAGTTAACGATTGAGGAGCGGAGGAGAGGTTTTTTTTACAAGAGTTGAAGAATTTGTTCCCCCCCCCCCTCTCCTTCGCTGTTGGAGGTGTTCCGTACTTGAACGGAGAGGGGAAGGAGAGAGTTCGCAAGAGGTCTTTGATGTGAGCTCGGAGAGGAGGGAAAGTCAAAATAAGGAAACAGCTGGATATTTATATGCGGGAGAGGGTTTGATAGAAAAGGATTTTTACATTGCGATTCAAATCGTTATGAAGTAGAAACGAATGCTTACGTTGATTATAAAGGAAGATGATTAATCTAATGAGGCTCATTTCCCATTTGTCGTTATGGTATTCAACACGTTAGGAGATAGAACTATCTAATTGAGTAAAATGTTTATTATTTCGTCTTCGCTTAAACAGAGATATGTGATGGAATTGGGTTTAGCTGTTATTAGTATTTTTGCTATTGTAACATTTCCTTCCATCTTTTACGTTAGCGATAACTGCAAGTATGATGATCAGATTGATTTAACAAACGCCTCCTGTATCTATTCGGAAAAGTTGGGAAGAAGACTCTTTTTCCACATTCGTAATAAAGAACATTCTAGAGTGTATGACATTCGTTATTTTTGGAAAGAGGAATTGAATAAGATAAACCCTCAAATTATTGGCGTACAGCTTAACGAGTATGAATTTGGAAAACTTTGCAAACACAATGTTAAATTTTAAACACCCTAGCACTTGTTTGATTGTAGGACCAAACCAATCTGGTAAAACATCGCTAGTGCGTAAGATGATTAAAAGCAACATCTATGATCAACAGATAAAAAATATAAAATAGTGTTACAATTATTCTTCACTTTGGTTTTTTGACGAACCTGGGATAGAGTTTGTACAAGGTTTACCTGCAAATTATGAAGATGTTGACTTAATTGTTATTGACGATCGGATGCATCGTTTTAATGAAAATATTTCAGAGTTGTTTACTGTGGTATCTCACCATAGGAATATAAGCGTTTCTGCTGGAGAGGGAATTGAATAAGATAAACCCACAAAATTATTGGTGTACAGCTTAGCGAGTATGAATTTGGAAAACTTTGCAAACACAATGTTAAATTTTAAACACCCCAGCACTTGTTTGATTGTAGGAGCAAGTCAATCTGGTAAAACATCACTAGTGCGTAAGATGATTAAAAGCAACATCGATGATCAACAGATAAAAAATATAAAATGGTGTTACAATAGTAGTATATATTGTTGACACTGACACCTGGACTAAATATCGTGTGGATAGAAAAAGTGTTGACACGTGGTCTAAATATTGTGTACAGATCCCAGTTTAATAATTCCAGCTAATAATGTTAATTGAGTCCAGATGTTTGGTTCGTCATATAGCCGGGATCTATCTCAGGCTGCTTGTTTCTCTAGGCAGGCATTTCCTGGAAAAGGGAAATATTTCATGGATGCCTATAAAAAGCAACGGCAGAACCTTTCTCCTATTTGCTTGTTGATGTTCATCCGAGAAGTCCAGAGGAGCAAAGTCTCCGACAGTCTATATTTCCAGATCGTGGGCTTATTAATTGGGTCTTTTTACCGTTGAAAAATGAATAGAGTGAGACGCATGTACATTTACTACACTTACTCCAATGCGAGTCCCCAACAGCGAAAGGCCATTTTAAGAACAGCGTCAAATGAACAAATTCAATCATTGTGTGAAATTTGTCAGAATTTGTTATCGGGAAATACACCCAATGCTAAAGTGAAAAAACTTGGCTATTACAAGAGAGTGATTCGTCAGTTGGCAGATAGAAAAATACCAATTACAAGAAAACGCAAATTGTTCACGAAACAAACGGGTGGATTTTTGCCTTTGATTTTACCTGCCGTGTTGAGTCTGTTGGGGGGAATTGCAGGTAAAGCTATTGGTAAACGCATTTGAAAATGTCGAAGAAAATGGCGTTAGTACCACCGGAGCTGGTATCTGAATATTACCAGTTAAATAAACCCGAAATTCGATTGGAAGACAATATTCTTAGTTTGTTACAACAGAATGAAATGCCTGACGATATGAGGGCTAAACTTCTCTCTCAGTTAATACACAAGTACCAGTGGGCAATGCAACCTCCGCCACCTCAGAAATCGTTTGAAATTCCTCCTGATATGTTGGAGAGTATACAATTACCCGAAACAAAACCTTCTGAAGATGTTTCTATTCTTAGTATGCTGGTTAAATACCTGGGATATGCTGTTCCGAAAACACTAAAGAAATATGTATTGCCAATCTTGGAAAAATTGAAGAGTGCAAGCTATACATTTAATGAAAACAGTGAATTAGAAGTGAATGGGAAACCAGAATATCGAAGCAATGCTATAGATCTTTTTAACTATCTGATGAGAGACACACAAAAAATCGAACCTCCTCCGAAAGGCTTTGATAAATTTTTTTAAGGCATTTACGAAATTAACATTCCACATCAGTGGATTGGCAATAAAAGACTTCGAGAGCAGTTAACTGTTTCAGAAATGAATCCACTGATGAAGAGAACGGGTTCACTCTCTTCTGTCGAGACTAAAAAACCAAAATGGGAAGCATGGAACGAATGAGAAAAATTTACTTCAATCCCAAAGAGCCAGCTTCGTTTGGAGGACTCAGCCGACTGTCAAAGGCAACTGGTATTAATAGGCACGATGTCCAGAAATGGCTCTCGCAGCAAGACGTCTATACTTTACACAAACCAGTGCGCTACAAATTTCAGAGACGGAAAACAATATCTTACGGTGTGAATGAGTTATGGCAAAGTGACTTGGTAGATGTACAGAAACTATCACGACATAATAAAGGATATCGTTATATTCTTACCATTATCGATGTGATGTCACGATTCTTTAGAGCCGTTCCTATTAAAAATAAGAAAGCAAGTACGATGGTAAAGGTGTTTCCAAATGTTTTCCAAGAAACGAAACCTTCGAGTTAACAAACCGACAAAGGAAGAGAGTTCTATAATAAAAAGGTTCGGGATCTGTTCAAGAAATATGTATTCATCATTATTCCACTAAAATTGAGACCAAATGTGCTATTTTAGAACGCATGCATCGAACGCTACGTGCGCGTATGTATCGAATTTTCACCCATCGTAACTCATATAAATATTATGATATTTTACAATCTCTTGTGGATTCGTACAATCATTCCTTACACAGTAGTCATGGTTTCAAACCGGCTGAAGTAACCACTGATGATGAGCCGACCATATATAAACGCCTGTATGAGTTCAGTTCCCTAACCAAATTTCGTTTTTGTGTAGGTGATGTTGTTAGAATATCGAAAGCTCTCAGAACATTTAGAAAGGGATATCTACCGGGGTGGACCGAAGAAAGTTTTAAAATCTATAAAAGATATCCCACAAGTCCACATACTTATGTTCTACAGGATTTGAATGGAAAAGAGATTGACGGACGTTTTTATGCTGAGGAGTTACAAAAGATAGAAAAAACTCCAAACGGTTACTGGGCAATTGAGAAAATTATTCGTACTAAAGGTAAAGGACCATCTCGTCAACTTTTGATAAAGTGGTTAGGATTCAACGATTCCTTCAACTCGTGGATTAAAGCAGAATGGATCAGAACATAGATGATTTCCATGTCATTTTACCTTCAAATGCTAGTATGAACTACTTTCCGAACAACACTCCAGATCGTTATCGGACTAAATTAGCTTATCCGATCACTCTAAATGGGACATGGGAATGTTGTTTAGCAGAAGCAACCATACCAGGTAGATTCTTTACCATTCACCTCGGTTATAATGATGAATATTATATAGAGAAAATAGAAGAAGTAAAAGGTGTAACAACTTTACCTAAATATGACATACCTCTTTATAGTGAAGATCATGCAGACTTTGTGGAAGGTGTCAATGCAAATCTTAAAAAGACATTGAAAGATCCTCCTCTTATTCTTTTTCTGAATGAGGAAAAGTCACGACTTCGTGTAACATTAAAAGCAGGTTGGGATATGCACATTACTGTGCAACATGCTGAACATTTTTTGCGCTTTTTAAAAATTAACCAAAAAATTGATGATATAACGCGCGCTAGAAGTACAGAGCAAGTTTACAATACGGACTATCACGAATCGAATTTAGAGAATTTTCGAAACCAGTTTATAACACTTGTCGCCAATAAACCAATACCAAAACTCACTTATGATATATTACTAGATAAAATGAATGGTAATGTATTTGAACGAATCAATAGAAAGATCGTTGCTACAACAGCGAGTAGTCTAGCACAGTTCTTACGACGCGAAAATAGTATAGTTGTAAAATTAAAAGAACATATAGATATACTTCTTGAACGTGACTCCTGCCCCAATTTAATGAGGTCTCTAGGCATCGATGAATCTTCTTACATTATTAGTGGTGATAAAAAAGAAATCACATTAAACTACTCTAATTTATTAAATGGAGCTGAAGGTGAAAAGTTTAAGATTATTGTCAATGAAGAATTTCCAACACTTCATCATGAGCATAGAACATATAATTTTAAAATACCTAGTGGCATGTATCGACAAGCCAAAGACTTTTTTAGTGAATTCAAATCCGTTCAATTCAAGATACTACCTAATTCTAAAGTCAAACTGCTTGTGCCTAATAATACCAAAGTAGTGTTTGGAGATAAACTTTCGGATTTATTAGGATTTACTCCAAATACTTTCACGGAAGGAGCATACATTTCCGATTATAACTTGGAGTTAAATGCAGGTATAACAGAGATATATGTATATACTGATATTGTATCTTCATCGCTTGTTGGTGATTCATTGGTTCCGATTTTAAAAATCATACCAATTGCGAATGAACGACAGGATCAAATTGTGAAATATTTTCCCGTACCACTTTACTTTCGTGTTAAAAAGCAACACTTCGATGCTATTGAGATCGAACTGCGAACAAGTAGGGGTACACCCATACAATTTATATCTGGGAAAACGAGCTTGGTGCTCTCCTTTCGAAAAAAATCGTTATAAAACAGTGTACAAACGACCTTTCCTTCATATATGTCTTTAATCATGCATAAACACGGTCGAATGCTGGATCCCCAGGACTGTATTGATTACTACTGTAATCAACAATCGGGGAAAGGGGGTTATTTTTCATCAGATTTCCCCATACAGAGAGGATATGGAATATTCACTAATTTGCGTCGATTTGTGCAACCACTTATGATCAAAGCGGGAAAATATTTAGGCAAACACTTACTAACTGCAGGAGAGAACGTACTACAAGACCTTTCACATGGGAAATCCTTCAGAGAAGCTTAGATTCCCGTAATCGATTACGGGAATCTAACTGAGAGATCAAACACGATCTACTTCGCAAACTGAGAGGTGGTGGAGGTATTAAAAGAAAGAAACATACGAAGAAAAATCAGATGAAACGCCGAAAGAGGTGTTCAAAAGACGTGTTTTCTAGTCTCTGAGAAAATGGAAAACTGTTATTGCACAAAAAGTGAACTAGATTTGTTTGAAACATCACGAATTCAGTTAGCAATTGACCGTTCGACGTTCATAGAAGTTCATCCTGTAGCATCCATTTCGGACAGCAATACAATTGAATTTTCCATATCTGGATTAGGTGAATCATATTTTGATCTTTCCCATGTTTTGCTCAATGTTCAAGCAAAGATTGTAAAAGCAGACGGTAGTGCATTCGTTGCTGCCGATCAATGCGGGCCTATCAATTATCTTTTAAATACTATGTTCTCTGAATGCCATGTCTCCTTTAATGATAGACAAATTTCCTCAGTAAACAATTATGCCTACAAAGCTTATATTCAAAGCATATTGTTTCATCCAGAATCCTCTCAAAAGAATTTGCTGAGTGCTGCAATGTTTCATAAAGATACCGCTGAGAAGTATGATGATTTGGATATTGCAACGGGAGGGAACAAAGGATTGAAGCAAAGATGGGATCGCACTAAGAACGGAACCCTCTTTGATATGTATGGTGCGCTTCATTTGGATTTAGGTAGTCAATCCAAATTATTAATAAACGGTGTGCCGATACGCATCAAGTTAGAAAAAGAGAAACATGCATTCAGCCTATTGACAAATAACGGTGAATACTGTCTTAATATTGAAAACATAAGTCTCTTTGTGAGACGGTGTGAAGTATCGAGTTCAATACTTATTGGACATGAGAAAGCGTTGGAACATTCTCTCATTCAAATGCCATTTACAACAATTGAAATGAAAACATTCACGCTTAGCTCGGGACTAAAAAGTGTTACGATACCAAATGCAATCAATGGTGCACTTCCCAGTCGAATCATTTTGACTATGATATCTAATTCTGCATTTAACGGTGATTTTAAAAAGAATCCTTTTAATTTTAAAAATTATAACCTGAACCATATTTCTCTGACAAAGAACGGTGTACAGATCCCGACCACCGCTTATGCACCAAGCTATGCAAAAAATCCTTATGTTCGAAATTATTTGAGTTTGTTTACAGATCATGGTAAACATGACACAAACATAACATTCAACGAGTATAAACATAATTTATGTTTTTATCCATTCCATCTCACTCAAGACTATTCTGCTAGCGATCCATTTGCAAACGTAACTCGAAGTGGTGATCTATCGATTCATCTGAAGTTTGAGATAGATCTCGACGAGACGGTTACATTGATAGCATATATGGAAATGCAAGCTCTCATAGAAATAGATAAAAGCAGAAACATCTTTACTGACTATTAAAATCATGGACACCTCAATGTTGACTAGACTTGCATATAGCGATCATAAGATCAGAACTACGTTCGGAGGTGTATTCGCAAGTGATATGCTTCCTTCAAAAAGAAAGCGCTATCGTTCCTTCATCGTGAACACCGATCCTGCACATTGTGAAGGACAACACTGGCAAGCTATGTATTTTGATGAAAAAAGATACTGCACATTCTTTTGCTCTTATGGCACACCACCCGGTCGCAATATCAAATCCTTCTTAGTCAAAAATTCAACTCAACTTGAGTGGAATAGACAAACGTTGCAACATTTAAAAACCAGATCATGTGGTCTATTTTATCTCTATTTCTTATGGCATATCACCAGAGGGTTATCCATTGACAAACTACGAGTTACAGATGTATGTGAAAACGAACGAATCGTTCAAAGTTTTGCCCATCAATGGTTCAAAATTGGTAGCGCACCAGAACTGTCTTATAATCAATATTGTCAACCTCTTCGTAACGCATCAAAGAATCTATACGAATGAACTAGTAGTAATAAATACACTATCGCATCACGAATAAAGTTATTCAACAGCTCACCATGGAGCGATATGGTTATATCATTCTGAACGCATGCGATAAAAAGGTTAAAAGTGCGAATAAAGTATTATTTGATGATGTACATTGTGTAAAAAGTGGGATACTTCAAAAGATCGACAAATATGAACTGCTCGTGTATTTTCAAATCTTAGAAAATTCAGAAACGATCAAATTAATGCACAGAGATCCAATTAGTTGTAGGTATGGATACATGTACTTGTATCAACCCTGTGATTCGGAGCAATATATGATTCTTGAAACTGCATCAGATATTTTGTTTTCTAACTTACTGGATTGCATTATGAGTGCGAAAGCTTATGGTTTGGAAGTTCCTTGTATATCCAATCTGAAAGTAAAAATTGGATATTACAAAACTTTTGACAGTGACGAACTCATGAAAGAGCTTCACTTGCCCCACTGTATTTTCACTTGCCCCACTGTATCATTTTGACTATGATATCTAATTCTGCATTAAACGGTGATTTTAAAAAGAATCCTTTTAATTTTAAAAATTATAACCTGAACCATATTTCTCTGTATGGAAGATGGAGAGTATGGAGAGAGCTTAATAAAGGCTCGTAAAATGGAGAGAATCGTGTCAGTACACGTTTCTAACTTTACGAGCTATAAGTACGTATTATAGTAGGAAATTCATCATTTGTACTCCAACATGGAACGGTATGGATATCTCGTTCAAAGCTCAGAGAAAACATATGATTATATTCACCACGAATTGTACAATAGTGTGTTCGATTGTGTCCAAAGTGTATTGGCATCTCTAGGACTAAATCAAGAAAACAAGAAAAATGTACGCTATTTTAAAATACTCACTAATGAAGGCATAGTGAATTTGATCCATGAGGATGACAAAGAACATAGATTTGGAGTGTGTCATTTACATCGCATGTTTCCAAATAAAAAACTCTCCCTGTATGGAAGTGGACTCATTTTGTACTCAAATATTCTACAATGTATTGAAGCCACGAGTGATTGTATTTGCCAGATAGAAATGAACTTTCCAAACTGCATCCTCAAGTATGGTTACTTTCAAATTTTAAATGAGGATGAATTTGTTAACTTGTAAAAATGTAAAACAAAAAGCCTGCGAGCTTTTCGATTTTTGAAACTGTAAGGTAAAAAAATATACTCACCACTGGTTTTTGTTTGAAATAAAGAATGTTTTCAAAATTGTGTTTTGTCTAAATGTTTCAGTAGATTTTTCTCATTGTCTTATGCATAATAGTCTTGTTAAGATCACGTTTTTGTAATATCCTCGAAGAAATTATCGATGGGAATTATCTCTATTACTTTTAAAACTCTCTCTGAATTAATAACAAACTAAATGTCCTTCGCTCCTTCTGGAACGGTTGCGGTTCGGCAGATTTCCCCTGTGCGTCATACATGGTCTTATTGCATTAAATTGCTAGTTGTAAAACAGATACTAGTTCATAACACTTTGCTTCTTAAACACTTCTACAACACTTACATGTAATATGTGATTGATAGAAACACTTTAGAATGCTTATGTTTCTTAGTTTGAGGAATATCTTATCCTAGACCTTTAAGGGTTTTAAATGTCTTTCACAGTTAATTTTACATTCCTGTTTAAGAATACTTATGTTTTTTACTTTTTATGAAAATGTTTCACTTGTTTTTGTAATATGTTATATGTTTTTATAAACTTTAAATGTCGTTTTTGCTATTAATTTTCTATACGTAAGACTTCTAATTTGTTTTTCTTATAACTTATTTTAATTATGATATCTTGAGGTGACTAAATTTTCTAAACTGTTTTACTCATTCAGAATTATTGTTTATGTGTTTCCTTTTATTTTCATTTTTAGAATCTTAAAAAATATCAGAACTCAATACTCCTCAAATTAATCCGAGGATGTCTTTATCCAGTTAGTTAATTATGGCTCAAACAATTTTATATTAAAATGTAGAATATTTAAAAAAATCATAAAATTTAGTTTCATAATTTATTATATCCGATACTACCCGGATGTTTAAAAGATGAAACTAAAGGCATTCCTATAGAAGAATTTTGTGCTCTTCGACCTAAAATGTATGCATACATTTTCGGAAATAATAGCAAAAGAACTGCTAAAGGAACAACAAATTCTGTCGTAGAAAATAACCTAGGACATGAATTATACTTGTAGGTTTTAAAAGAAAACAAACAATTAAAACATAAACAATGTAGTATTATATCCAAAAAACACACAGTATCTACTATGTTACAAAAAAAAGACAAGTCGGTCAAGTTTTTATGGTAAAATGTATTCGATAAACGAAGAACTTTTTTAGCTTTTAATCACTATGCTATAAAATGATATGTATGTCCATGGAGCATTTTGTATGATAAATATTCAATTGAAAGTTTTTTTACTATTATTTGTGTACTTATATTTTAAAATGCTTAAATAAAGAATTGTAAGCGGAAATATGTATGTTTCTTTTGTTCTTTCATTAATATGTAAAATAATATGTACAACTTTTATATCAATGCAAACCAAAACATTGAACTCTGAAAATATCTTAGAGTCATTCATAGTATAACTACTTTTCGCAAAATAAGAACTCTGGAGTATTTTTACAAATTGTAGTATCACAATGATGTTCATGCTGACACCTATAGAGAAATTATAAAAGCTAAAAATTAAGATAAAATTAGGATTTATGCAGACTTGAACTTGAGACTGCAAAAGATACTCATGGTCGAGTGTTTGTTCATCTAAACCACTCGACCATGAATATCTACCAATGGGTGGTGTATAATTCTAATGATCAAACGAAATTCCTTTCACAACAGTCCTTCAATTCCTAGTACATTTAACACTCAATAAGCGGAGAAACATACTTTTTTGTGTCAGCACTTTTTCTATCCACACGATATTTAGTCTAGGTGGTGTAAACACTTTTTCTATCGACATGATGTTTAGTCTAGGTGTCAACAACATATACTACTTACAATTATTATTCACCTTTGCTCTAAGGCAGGGGTCGGCAACCTATTGAAACGAAAGAGCCAAAAGTTACAATCTACAAAATTTCCCAGTTTTTAAAGAGCCACTAAAAATTTTCGTTTCAATATTATAGTATTTGCTTATATATATTTGATTTAAAATAAACGGCTTTAAATACGGAATAATATTTATTCATTTAAAAACACAACTATAGATAGTTACATCAACGGGAGCATTGGCTTTGCATGCCTTTTGAAAGTTTGATTAAATCTGGCTTATAACTTGTTGTTTTAAGTTTCAAGCACGACTCTAGATTTTTATTTGTTAGTTGACTTCTAACTTTACTTTTATTATATTCATGCAAGAGAACGCTCGCTCGCACGAATATGTCGACCCGAAGATCATCAGCACTCCATATGCAAACTTCTTCACCTCACTGTAGCATTCTGGAAGACTATTCCATGTGCCGAATATGAGGGCCTCAACTCGCGGAATTTCTTTTAGAGCTGTCCACTTGTGCTGCGCGATGTGCATGTATTTCTGGACCTCCAACTCTTCCAACTTGCTCTTGAGTTCTGTGAATTTGCCACTCCACAAGTCTTTGGTTTTCAAATCTAGCAAATGCCTTTGAAGCGATCCAGCATCAATTCCAAATGACTCAATGTTGATCTCATTTGTATTTGTGTTGAGAGGATTTACTATGAACACGAGAATACGTTTGTTTGTTTTGAATTGCTTGAATCTCTCAGCGAATCCATCCTTCATGTTTTTTAAAGCTATGCTGAAGTAATTCGTGTCAATAGTTGCATTGGTCTCATCGCGATATTGCTTCAGATTTTTAGATTGAAGAAATTTACCGCTTTCCATGTCTTCAACAAAAAAAAAGTAATTTTTTTTCGAAACAAACTACTTCTTCAAGCAAAGCGTAGGCTGGGTTGCCCTATCCTTGCAGTTTTAGATTTAGTTCATTTAGTTTCATTGTGGTATCTACCATGAAGTTGAATTTTTGCAGCCATTTGTCTTCTTCCAGTTCGGGATGGTCAATGCTTTTTTAATTGAAGAATGTTTTTATTTCACTCAAGCACAAAGCGAAACATTGCAATACGTTACCTCTGGAAAGCCATCGCACTTTATTGTGCAGAAGTAGGTCAGAAAACTGTCTATCTATTTCTTCAAGGAAATCTTTAAACTGGTGATGGTAGAGTGCTTTAGCCAAGATGCTGTTAATAATCTTAATTACCAAGTTCATGACTTCAACTATTTCGGCCGAAAATGTTTGGGCATAAAGCGCTTCTTGATGAATTATGCAGTGAAACGTTAGAATTTCGTGGTTTATTTTTTTCTGAAGAATTTATGTTACCCCTCTATGTATTCCTGTCAAACTTCTGGCTCCATCAGTTGCTATAGAAACGATTTTATTTATATCGATTCCATTGTCTTCCAGGCATTTTTGCACAGCATTTGCTATATCTTCTCCACGAGTTTGCCCCGAGAGCGGTAGCAATCCTAGCAGTTCTTCTTTTGGACCTTGGGACGACATATACCTGACGAAAAGGGTAACTTGTGCCGTGTCTTTTATGTCGCAAGACTCATCTATAGCAAGTGATAAGGCAGAAGTCAGTTGAATGTCTTCCACTTGCATATGTGTTACATTTGAAGACATTTTAGCAATTCTATCTTGTACTGTTTTAGCAAATAATGGCAAATCTTTGATTTGTTTCATGATTTATGCATTGTTTTTAAAATCACGAAACAGTTCTTCAGATGCACGTATAAAACAATCTTTGAAGTACTCACCATCTGAGATCTCACCATCTCATCATCTAGACGTGTTGTCTAAACTCTAGACGGTGGGGTGAGACGGAAATGGAATGCAATTGGCTGAAAGATAAACATGGTCACGGAGTCTCATCTCTAAGAACAAAACAATAATTCAAATTTATCTCATTGCGGTCATGTTAAACGCAGATTTGTAATTAACGATTATGAAAATAGAAGTTATTGAGAAATTAGGTACTTAAAAATATATTTTCTTATTTTTTAAGGGTTTTGATGATAAATTATTAATTTTTTCGTATGGAACTGGAGAGCCACAACTTTACATCAAAAGAGCCGCATGCGGCTCGCGAGCCGCAGGTTGCCGACCCCTGCTCTAAGGGATGGTTTACGCTCTTTCGACTCGCAAACAGGGGAGGGCTATTAACAGAGTGTTAACAATTTTTCTCATCTAATACTCGCATGTTGTCGCATACACACTTTCACATGAGTCAAACAATAACACACTTTACGTGTGAGCCAAACAATAATACCACCAACATGTCGAACTGTTTAGACACTAACATGTCAAGCGCGTGAGCCAGAACTTAACAGTGTATGCGAGTGAGCCAGTTGTTAGCAGGGTATACAAGTGAGCCAGTTGTTAGCAGGGTATACAAGTGAGCCAGTTGTTAGCAGGGTATACAAGTGAGCCAGTTATTAGCAGGGTATACAAGTGAGCCAGTTATTAGCAGGGTATACAAGTGAGCCAGTTATTAGCAGCGTATATACAAGTGAACCAGTTATTAACAGGGTATACAAGTGAGCCAGTTATTAGCAGGGTATAAAAGTGAGCAGTTATTAGCAGGGTATGCAAGTGAGTCAGTTATTAGCAGGGTATACAAGTGAGCCAGTTATTAGCAGGGTGTGATGTCGTCTCCCAAAAATGGTAGCATCAGAAAATCGTGTATGAGGAGAAAACAACCAACAGCTAAGAAAATCTTGTTCTTATTAGTTAGAATTATTTACAATTTACAAAGAATCAATATTCATATATCGAGATGTGCATCTCACGGGTCAGCGCGAGGAAAACTCAACCTCGCTTCTCGCTCTCTCCCCGTCGACTTCGGCCTCCCCCACAGTCTCCAAGTTCCCCCAACGGCAAAGGTCAAAGGCCAGTCGGCGATCCGTCGGAAAGAACACCTGCAGAAGCGGCTTCTGTTTCAGACTCCTTTTTGTCGCTCGTAAAACTCGCGAAGCAAAAACAACAGTTGGGTTGCAGCTGGCTCCAGTATTTCACGATCTCACAACCCTTCCCCCCTGAAGTATTTTCATATGATTTCATATGAAAATGCAGGCCCCTCATTCCAGTAATACTAACTCCGAGAGGTCCAAGGATAATCCATACACTATATTTACACAAAATACAAGATATGTCTTATTGTCATTGTTGATTTCAAGGTTCAGATTCGCGAACGCGTACTCAGTGTTAAAATATGTTCATCCTAGATTTAATTTCTTCTCTTTTCACACTCAGAGAAAAACATATACAATATTAAATTTTAAAATTTTCAAAGTACACAATTCGAAAATCAATACTATACAAAAGTAATCATTCAACAACAATAAACTACCCAATCTAATGCCATTAGTTAAATTCCACATACAATGACACTTAAAACACATGATACCACAAACATTTAAACTCTACACATATAAGCATAATTACGTCACTAAAAATATACTACACAAATAAAACATTACAACGCTCAACTCAAATTAAGCAGATGCATGGCTAACAAATTATCGTTAATCCATTCTGCTGAGTCCGTCAGCATTCCCATGCATTTTTCCCGGTCTGTGTTCTACCGTAAAATTATATTGTTGTAAACATAATGCCCACCTAGTTAGTCGAGCGTTGGTTCCAATCATTTTCTTTAGAAATGTGAGCGGGTTATGATCAGTTTGAATTAAAAAATGTTGACCGTCCAAATAATGATTTAATTTTTTAAGGCCGTACACAATGGCGGCCAACTCCCTCTCGATAGTGCTATAGTTTTGTTCAGCCCGCGAAAATTTCTTACTAATATATAAAATGGGATGCTCCTCCCCTTCCTGTATCTGTGACAGAACAATTCCCGCACCATATAAACTAGCATCTGTTTGCACTATAAATTCCTTCGTGTAATCTGGGGCGTATAAAACGGGACTTTGAATTAATTTGGCTTTTAGATCTTGGAAAGCTCGCTCACAATTCTCACTCCAGATTATTCTTTCCTTTTTAATTTTCCCCTTTAACACGTTAGTAAGGGGGACTGCTATAATCGAGTACTCTCGAATGTATCGTGAATAATAGCCTGTCATCCCCAAAAAGGAACGAATTTGTGTCTTGGTCGTGGGCGTAGGGAAATCCTGTATCGCTTTAATTTTGACCTCACTAGGGGACCTTTTCCCTGAACCCACTTCGTGTCCCAGAAATTTTACACTATCCTGAGCGAACTTACACTTTGACGGTTTCACCGTCAAACCGGCCTCTCCTAGGCGTTTCAACACTTCATCTATGTCCCTCATGTGTTTCTCCCAATTAGATGAGAACACGGCAATGTCATCGATGTATTGAAGAGCGAACGATTCTGAGCCCCCCAAAACCCTGGCTATCAGTTTGCAGAAGTAAAAGGGCGCGTTCAGCAGCCCAAACGTCATAACCTTTGGCAAGAATACCCCGAAAGGCGTCACAAAAGCGGCGTACCTCCGGGCCCTCTCAGTCAGTGGTATCTGGAAATATCCCTTGGTTAAGTCCATTACCGTAATGAAAGTGGCTGAACTCACTCTTTCCACAACTTCCTCTATGTTGGGGAGAGGAAAATACTCCACGCGAGTTTTGGCGTTTAATCTGCGATAGTCCACGCAAGGACGGGGAGCTTTTCCTGGACTCTCCACCAATATCATGGGAGACGTAAAATCTGACTGTCCCACCTCGATTACCCCGAGATCTAACAATCTCCTAATCTCTTCTTTCAAAATCTCCGTCTGCCTCGGCGACATTCTATAAGGCTTTGCCCTAACTGGAGACTCGTCCGCTAATTCGATATCCATTTCAACCAAATGTGTAATTCCCGGGTCCGATGAGAAAACATGCCCATGCTTTTCTATCACTTCCCTAAATTTGTCAATTTGCATCTCAGTCGCACGTTTCTCCAGATTGCTGTCTTTCACAGTTTCCCAGAAATCTATTTGCGTAGGGTTTGATAGGGGGTAGGGAATTTCAGCCTCTTCTTCAACCTCTTCCGAATCCTGAATTAACACTAAGTTTACGAATTCTGGATGCTTGTGATAAGGTTTCATTAGGTTCACGTGATATATAGTTGCTTTATTTCGCATCTCGGGCAGATCAATAGTGTAATTAGTGTCTGAAATCACTCCCGAAACAATTCCTGGACCAATCCAATTTACGGCCATCTTATGGGGCTTGGATGTTGACAGGACCAAAACTGGGTCTCCCACCTTAAACTTTCTAGACACCGCATTTCGATCGTACCATAGTTTCCTTTTCTCCTGACACTGCGTCATACGTTTAACGGCTAATTCTTGACACTTTTTTAATCTGTCATTTAAATTCAATACGTAATCCACTACATTTTGATCGGCGCTCTCCTGTCCTAACCAATTCTCATACACTAACGTATGTGGCATGCGCAAATTCTTTCCATGAATTAACTCAGCTGGACTAAACCCAGTACTTTGATGAGTAACTGTCCTGAGTGCGAATAACGCCATAGGCAAAATCTCCTCCCAGTCACGACCCATTTCCAAACATAACGCTTTTATAACCTTTTTTAAGGTAGAGTGCAACCTCTCAACACTATTCGACTCCGGGTGGCAAACCGAACTGTGCGACACCTTGATACTGAATTTTCTGAAAAATTCTGTCGTCAGCTCGCTGGTAAATGATCGGCCCAGGTCGCACTGCACCTCTTTTGGGTAACCTGTCCTCGCAAAAATCTGCACCAAAGCGTCAATAACTGAGGTAGAGCTGATGTTTTCTACCGGAACCGCATCTGGATATTTTGACGCAAGGCAAATGGACGTGATTAAATACTTGTTGTTTCGATTGCTTGTTTGTAAGGGCCCCACTGCATCAATGTTTAATTTAGAAAAACACTCCGAAATTATCGGAACTAACTTCAAGGGGGCTTTACGCCGGTCCCTATTACTACCTACCTTTTGGCACGGATCACACGTTTTTACATATTGTTCGATCTCTTGATAGCATTGTGGCCAAAAGTAACAACGCAGGACCCTATCCTTTGTTTTCGTCGTGCCCAAATGACCTGACACTTCTTCATGGCATAGAGCCAAAATCTTATTTCGATACACAAGTGGCACACACAATTGAACGTTCTCCTCACCTCGCTTAGACTGTGATATCCGCACCAGTCTTCCCTCTTTATCAAAAAATTCCCTTTCACCTGGCTGAGATGTCCGTGCCCACAGGAATTTTAAAGTTTCGCAATTTCGCTGTTCTTCTTTAAACGACTCAGCGGACACATTCCCCAATCCCGTCTCTATTTCCGTTCTTTTCGGAAAATCTAGGGTCTCTTCCTCCATGTCATTCCCCGACCCCCTCCGAACCTCATCGTCATTCTCCGAATCCGATTCTACCCCTCTCACCTCTAGACCGCTGCCCTCATAACTCTCTCGCCTTTGACTGCGCGTTATCACCGCGTTCACCGGAACTGGCCTCCCCCTCATTTCTTCTATTAACTCCGCAGTCTTGTTCCCTAATAAGTAATACCCCTGCTCTAGTTCTGTGGGCTTCACGGCGGCTTTTGTAATCACAGTGCCAAACTCTCCCCTTATGGTCACTTTCGCCAATGCGAGGCATTTGCATTCATTATCTAGGGGCTGTTTGACCCAAGTTACTTCCCCAAGCAAATCTTCCTTCTTGACCCAACTACGATCGCATAGGTCTGTATCCGCCCCAGTATCTCGTAAATAGTCACGCACTATCCCATTTATTTCCGCTTTTTTAAAATAGGGTTTGAAGCAGTCTCCGATAATTACATCTGTCTCTAATTGATTTACTAAGTCGCTAGATCCTCTTATTTTTAAATCCGGACAATCTGGCCTGATGTGCCCTGCTCTGTTGCAATTAAAGCAAATGATAGGTCTTTTCCTCTCAAATTTATCACTTTTCCAGGAATTGGAATGCGGGTGATCTTTCTTTGCGGTCCCTTCTGACTTTCTGGTCTGATCACTCTTATGAATGGAACCAACATGCTCGTTCTTATCCCTACTATACTGCTTTGTATTCCAGACTTTGTTATCCATTCTTCTATAATTGCCGCGCACACTTTCGTACCTATCACATCTTTCTGCTAAGGAGGATGCCGTTTTGATTTCGTCCCATTCATCTAGGAATTTGTCTCTGATTTCAAACGAAACTCTCTTTTTCACCTGTTCCGTAAGAATAAATTCCTTAAGGGATTCGAAATCTTTCACATTTACCGCCTCCAACCAATTTTCCAAATAACCCCTCAGTTCGTATACCAGATCTGACCATAATGCACCTGTCTTTCTCTGATGGGTTTCAAATTTTATTTTTAACGCCCCTGCTCCTAGTCTAAATCTTTTTAACAAAAGTTTTTTTATTTGATGGTAATCATCTCCCATTTCTGGCGCTTCTTTTACTATTATTTGCGCGACATCCGCGGGTAATAACGGAATGAGTTGAGAAACATATTTCGATTCCTCAAGTTCCGCTTTTAGCGCTTGCCGCTCAAAAATCATCAAGAACAGGGTTATGTCTGTTAATTTTGGGTCAAATTTAGGGACTAAATCTTTTAGACTTACTATTTTACTTCTATTCTCGCTCAGCACAGAAACAGTGGAAGCTACGGAGCCATTTTCTGCACTGCGTTGTATTTTCAACTTTTCTAACTCAAAAGATCTTTCTCTTTCCCTCTCTAACGTCTGTTCTTCCCTCTCTAACCTCTGTTCTTCCCTCTCTAATCTATCCGTATCTAAGATTTGCTCTAAGCAATCTTTTGCGAATTTCTCTTCGTAATCCGGCGCCTTCAAGATCGCCTCAATTATCGCCCTTTTCTTATCCACATTGGACACATTTGTCTCAAACTCTTCTGCGACCAAGAGCAAAATCTTTTTAGTCTGCTTATTTAGAAATTCTGCCATATCTCAACCAGGGAATAAATACCTCACCACATATAAAATGCAATAACAAAAATTTCACAATAATTTTCTGTAACACAAATACCAAAGAAAATCACGGAAGTAATAATTCAAAACTGAGTATCTCCCTATACAAGGCAACACAAGTACTAATTCTAAAAGTAAGCACTTTTAAGGTACTACACAAGTATCTTCTCCATAGACTAATTGCCTTTTCAATTTCAAAATACCTTACTGTACTACCAAAATTTTAGCTAACTTTCTCTGTATACTTAGAAGAAAGCTAAAATCACATAACAAAAAGAGATAAATTAATTTAGTCTCTATAAAACCTCCGCATTATACTTTGAAATCAATTGATCTCTATATTCCGATTCACTAACAAGAACACACAAAATAATTTTTTTACTAAATCACTTCTACACATTTGAGCTTAAAGACACTACAACTTTAGAAATCTTTAAAACACTATAACACCCAGGCAATGAACCTTGAAATGACCAATGATCCCAATCAAAATTTCTAAGCTAATAACTCTGATATTTTACAATTGTATATCACTTGGACCCCCAAAATTAGCATTCCAGAAAATATCGGGACTCACCGTTCGATGCTTGATCACGCGCCTCAGAACTAGGAACTTTCTGTCGTTGTACACAGCCGATTCTCTTTCACTTGGCCTCACAGGACACGCAGTCGAAGAACTCCAGGAACTGCTGAGAATGGGACCTTCAGCTTTCTCTCGAAGAGATCCAACACAGGAAGAGGAACCCTCTTTTACTGAACACAGCCGATTCTCTTTCACTTGGCCTCACAGGACACACAGTCGTAGAACTCCAGGAACTGCTGAGAATGGGACCTTCAGCTTTCTCTCGAAGAGATCCAACACTGGAACAGGAACTGCTGAGAATGAGACCTTCAGCTTTCTCTCGAAGAGCTCCAACACTGGAACAGGAACTGCTGAGAATGAGACCTTCAGCTTTCTCTCGAAGAGCTCCAACACTGGAACAGGAACTGCTGAGAATGAGACCTTCAGCTTTCTCTCGAAGAGCTCCAACACTGGAACAGGAACCTTTCACGCCAGCAAACGCTGCTACAAAGTTCTCTGTCCACCGGGCACTCACAAATCAGACTTCAAGAAGTCTGGACGAATACACTTTGTATTTATCTGTTGTCGTAGAAGTGACACAGGATCGTGGATCTCATTTAACTAGATCCTTATCCCATCAAACTGCCACCAACTTTAAGCTGTGGTGTCGTCTCCCAAAAATGGTAGCATCAGAAAATCGTGTATGAGGAGAAAACAACCAACAGCTAAGAAAATCTTGTTCTTATTAGTTAGAATTATTTACAATTTACAAAGAATCAATATTCATATATCGAGATGTGCATCTCACGGGTCAGCGCGAGGAAAACTCAACCTCGCTTCTCGCTCTCTCCCCGTCGACTTCGGCCTCCCCCACAGTCTCCAAGTTCCCCCAACGGCAAAGGTCAAAGGCCAGTCGGCGATCCGTCGGAAAGAACACCTGCAGAAGCGGCTTCTGTTTCAGACTCCTTTTTGTCGCTCGTAAAACTCGCGAAGCAAAAACAACAGTTGGGTTGCAGCTGGCTCCAGTATTTCACGATCTCACAATTGTATACAAGTGAGCCAGTTATTAGCAGGGTATAAAAGTGAGCCAGTTATTAGCAGGGTAGAAAAGTGAGCCAGTTATTAGCAATGTAATACTACTTATATGCTTGGGGAAGATTGTTTCAAAAGAACAAGAATTACCGATGATATTGTTAATTTTTTACAGTTTTTTATCTTACTTAAAAACACTTATAATAACCTCAAATATACTGCACTAATATACATTATTATCTCTACTATTATAAAAGGAAGTGTTTCTCTGTCTGTGGGTACTGTCCTGACGAATCTATGACACTTACAATAATGAAATCCGGCACACAGGTAGTCCGAATCTTTTGCAATTTTTCTATCGCGGCCGAGTTTTAAAATTAAATCTAGAAAATTTTTACATTAATTTACTAGCATTTAATATTATTATTGTTTTCCTTAGAATGGCAACAATATAAAGCGATCACAGATTCTAAACTTTTGTTTAGTTTCATCTTCCGAGCAACGATTTCAGCGCACGAACAAAACAAATAAACAGATTTAACTGGAGTTATGTAGTTCTTTTTTCTATCTCCTAGAGCATTAAAGATATGCTATAGATAGAATAAAAATTTCAACGGATTTGAAATCTGCGGAAAATATTTTACATTACATCGATACTGTACCGTCATGTAAGGATTTGACGGACAGCTGGTTTAAAATTAAACTATTTATTTACATAAATTAAATCTTTACAAGAAAATTTAAAAAGATAATTAAGGGCACAGCCATCGACAACCGAATCCTGCCTGAAGCCAAAGTAACAAAAGGCAAAACAGAGACGTCTGTCTCTCGTCGAATCTCGAGTCCGAAATCTAAAATCCATGTTCGCTTCGCTAAACAGAACCGCAGCTGCCAACGAGAGGGGGGTGAATTCCGAGCCCTCTAGAGATGTTTATGTCCTCTCCAGAACAGAAACACCCCCACACAGATGCGAAAACCGTCTGTCATGCCGACTTGAGTTTCCCACAGCAAAACTTGATCCCAGACATGGGATTAGGGAACCGACGGAAACTCCAGCTGTGTCTATGGATCAAACGGAACGCCGATGAGAAAATACTTTCTTTCGGTATTTTGTGAAAACCCGCACGTGCAAAGTCTGAAGTTGTTTTTGCATTTCGAAACATTCCAGCGCCCACGTGTTAGGGAAAAGGGTCGGCTAGTACCATATGGTACAACCGCCCCCACTACTGAAAAAACTTTTCCCAAAGGTGAAAAGTTTTCAACGTACGCATCCACAGACGCACGGATAATCACCCATTGGCAATTCAGAAAAACAGATCACTTACCACCACCATATCCTGAAACCGTGACTCAAGAATATGTGTAAGGCAAGTTAAATCCAATCAATTTAAAATTCATATACCGGAGTAACTTTCTACTCCCTTACAGTATGGTCACTCAAGGCTCAAATACCAACTTAAAATAAAAACAAAATAAACACTAAACTTTAAGACTTATACCAAATTCGTTAAAACTAAAACCAAATCACATTAACCACATCACATATAAGAATTTCGTTAAGCGAAACCCAAAATTTCAATACACATTACGAACTATACAAATTCCATTAACCAGACAAAAATACAACAAAGCATATTTCTAAATTCAATATTTTCGCTAAGCGAACCCAGAATAAACAAACCACACGAACTATAATAATACTTTCATTAAACAAACCAAAATACACCAAAACATATATAAAATATCAATCTTGTTAAGCGAAAACCAAATTCCTAAGTTTCACTCAACACACGTCATGAGTTGCAATTTTAAGACTACAAATGTTTGACAGTGGTTTAGATTGACAGAGTGAAAACATCCTAAACACAAAATTAATTTCCGCTCTACACAAAACATAATTTAAATTTGCACGTAGCTTTCAGCGAAAAGTACTCGAGTGAAGAACATAGATACAAGAAATCAATTCCACCAAATACGCAAAACATAGTTTACAACTTTTAACATTTAAAATCCTCAGCAAAAGATACTGAAATCATTGAATCAATATTTCATAATTACAAGGCTACCAATTTCACTCCGAGCAAACATGATTCACAATTTTAGCACTTAAAATCTCCAGCAAGAATAAAGAAACATTTAAGTGAAATGCCCATAACTACAATAATCTCCATTTCACTCAACTCAAACATGATTCGCAATTATATTACACTATACAACACAAATCTTCCTCAATTACATTTTATTTAGCTCTTTGAATTTTCGTAAAAAGCGCAACTCAGACTGTCGGCATTAAATTCTTTTTTTTTTCTTTCCCAGATCGGTGTTCGATCGCGGAATTTCCAATTTTTTTGGTCGACGTGTTGCCACAATCATCAATACCCTCCCGATTTCACATTCCTGCCAATCTCGTGACAATTTTGTTTGTGGTCCTAACCATTTCTCATTCCGCAAGGTGTCTGGGGTTTTTATACTCTTCCCGTGCACCAATTCTGCCGGGGCGTAAACGCTGCTCACGTGTACCGTGGAAAACACTAACGGTGTAAGTTGTGGGTCCCAATCTGATCCGGCTCCGGAACCTAACGCTAAAGGTCTTGGCTTCACCCCTTCACTCACTAGCAACTCTTTTCTTTTCCCCTTTTGGCCCACGTGACCTATTTCAAAAGTTTCCTCCTGAACGGAAACGGACACCTCTAATTCTTCTTCTAACCCTGGGCCACCTTCCGTTATCTTTCCCTTACTGCTATTCGGTATTTCCAGGAAAATCATTCCCGTCGTTTCACTTGCTACCCCCACTGGAAGAACTAACGGTTCTTTCGATCGCACCTTTGCGATCGCGGTCTGGATTACCACCCTCGGAGAGCATAACTTGGCTACTTGGGGACTTACTTTCTCCCCTCCGTAAACATCGTCGTCTCTCTGCCCCTTTAGTTCTTTTTTCTGGTCGTTAGCCTCTGTCATAGGAAGACTAATAGGCTCGCCCGATCTCAACTCCGCGTCGGTCTTATTTATCGCCAACGGGGCCGCAATTAATCGGACGGACACTTCTTCCCTTTGCGAAACATTTTCTCCACACTTCTGCAAGCGGGTTTCAACTGAAATACTTTGCTCAGATCTCTTTTGTAGATACGGCATCAGTAATTCATGTTCGGCCTCCCCTCCGAGTCTATTTACCGATTCAACTGAAATTCTTTTCCCCAACCTCGGACAATTTGGCCTTAAGTGGTCGCTCGCGTTGCACTCAAAACACCGCGGCGTAAGTCTCCGGTCAGAAGTGTCAAATTTCTCTCCCGGGGAACTAGGCGGGAAAAAATCGTTCCTCTCTCGAGTGGGGGCCAGTGGGTAATTCTCCTCCCTTACCTTCGCTGGGAAAAATGTTCTTCCCTGGGCTTTTGGTCGGGATGCCTCAATCCGTAGTTTTTCAAGCTCAAGGTTATACCGTCTTTCTTGTTCCTTATACCTTCTCTCTCGTTCCTTATCCGCTATAACCCTTTCTCTATCCTTTCTTTCTTGTATAACCCTTTCTAACGCCACTTTTGTGCATTCCTCATCGTAGGAATCGTGCGAGATGATTAAATTCTTAATTTGGGGTGCAAATAATCCCGGAGTAACCGTTATTCCCAAAAGTTCAGCTAGTTCCTCTAGATCTTGTTTCCTACCTTTGCCCAAGTACGCCATTTCGAGAATTCAAAATTACTTCTCTACTTTTCTTACACAACAACCAATTCAATACTTTTTACGACATACAGTATACAACATACCATGCAACATACAATAATTTAGCAATTCTCATATACACAATACATATTTAAGATACTTAAGCTAAATCAATTTCTTTTAGAGTGACCACACTAATTGAGATTAACAAAATTTTAGCTATTACACAATTCTTGAAACTTAGTCACAGTGACAAAATAGGGAAATGGCACTAACCTGTATCTGCTGACTTGGATCACTTGGCACCACTGTCCACAGGCTGGACCACGGGTGGAAACACTGCACTGCACTGCACTATCTTCGTCTAAAAAGCCCACAAACACACTCTTCGGCTGAAAGCCCACTGGTGTAGGTCGTCTCGACCTCTTCCACAACGCGCACAAATAGCACTGCGCCACTGACGAAAAAACGGTTCGCGATGAACATATATTAAACGGTCAAGATGACCTCTGGACGAACCGATGGGAACTTTTTCCCAATAATAACCGATCAAGTTGATCTCTGGACGAACCAATGGGAACTTTTTCCCAATAATAAACGGTCAAGATGACCTATGAACGAACCGATGGGAACTTTTCCCAATAATAAACGGTCAAGATGACCTCTGGACGAACCGATGGGACTTTTTCCCAATAATAACCGATCAAGATGATCTCTGGACGAACTGATGGGAACTTTTTCCCAATAATAACCGATCAAGATGATCTCTGGACGAACCGATGGGGAATCTATTCCCCTGATGAACTGGACTTGTCGAACTTTCCGTCGATTCCCCTCACGCTCCGTTGAAAAGGACCGGCAACTCGAAACCAAAACCAGAACTTCTTGCGACGAGTTTCCGTTTTGGTGATGGATGGGGTCGGTGACTCCGGTACCTCCTTCTCGCTTTCTCTAAGACAAGGGAAACGGTCTCCAGCGAAAATCCAAACTTCTGGTTGCGAAGTTCTATCGGGTTTCAGCGAAAGTGACAATCCGACAGCGGAAATGACAATCCGAACTTCTGGTTACGAAGTTCTATCGGCCTTCTCTTTCAGGCTAAACGGCAGGTTCGATTTACTTGTCGAGGCTGTTTTAATCTAATCAACCCCGCTGCCACCATATTAATAAGCTGTACCGTCATGTAAGAATTTGACGGACAGCTGGTTTAAAATTAAACTATTTATTTACATAAATTAAATCTTTACAAGAAAATTTAAAAAGATAATTAAGGGCACAGCCATCGACAACCGAATCCTGCCTGAAGCCAAAGTAACAAAAGGCAAAACAGAGACGTCTGTCTCTCGCCGAATCTCGAGTCCGAATCCCTCCTAAAAATCCACGTTCGCTTCGCAGAACCGCCGCTGACAACGAGAGGGGGGTGAATTCCGAGCCCTCTAGAGATGTTTATGTCCTCTCCAGAACAGAAACACCCCCACACAGATGCGAAAACCGTCTGTCATGCCGACTTGAGTTCCCCACAGCAAAACGTGATCCCAGACATGGGATTAGGGAACCGACGGAAACTCCAGCTGTGTCTATGGATCAAACGGAACGCCGATGAGAAAATACTTTCTTTCGGTATTTTGTGAAAACCCGCACGTGCAAAGTCTGAAGTTGTTTTTGCATTTCGAAACATTCCAGCGCCCACGTGTTAGGGAAAAGGGTCGGCTAGTACCATATGGTACAATACCTAAAAATATGATTTTGTTTAAAAAATTATTTTCCATTTCTAACTTTTTTATTTTTGAATTACGAATAACGGTGCATTAAATAATGACGTCATGACTTTTACGTCCTTTGGAATCGTCTTCTCGATTGCTTTTGGTAGGGCTATTGCGATACTTTTTTTTGAATTGCATAGAAATCACCGGATGTTATTGTTGATTTCTACTATTGTTGATATGAAATATGCCGAAAATTTTACATTACCTTTACCTTATACATTTGATTTATTTAAAAAAATAACTTTTCAATTGAATATCTTTCTATATTAAAAAAAAGTTACCGCCGCCATCGCTGCCGCCGCAGGATTAAAAACTGTGTTGTTTAGCTCGTTTCTTAGACGGTTTCCCGAGAAAGTACTGATCGGAAAAAAACAAGATTAACATGGTTCGTTCTTCATCGTATTCCCTGGACAATTATTAAGATTTTTTCCGATGCGGCTATTAGTTAAGAGTTTATCAAGTGTCAAAATTGAAGAAGTGAAATTTCTTCCGCGAGTGAGCAAAACACATTCAAATTTTCAGTTTTCAGCCGTGAGGTTTTTTTGTAAAGAGTACCTCTCAACGTAAATTTTTGCAGCTCGTCGAGTTTTTTTTTTTAATTTAAATTTGGTTTCTTTTATATTTTCGCAAGAGATTGTGACGTCCCACTTATTGGATCTCTTCGCAATTAAATGGGAATGCGTAGCAATCACCACCGGGGTTGGCAAGCA
The DNA here is from genome assembly GCA_947359465.1 of Metellina segmentata. NCBI lineage: Eukaryota > Metazoa > Arthropoda > Arachnida > Araneae > Tetragnathidae > Metellina > Metellina segmentata. The sequence goes on along the minus strand of OX375877.1, from coordinate 109,108,787 downwards.
TTAGCGAGCAGTGTTCATACCTGACCCCGCGAAAAGAACTGCCACGGGCAAGGTAAATTTTACATTCGATCGATAAATTTCAACGGTACTTTTTCCCTTATACGTTTGATTTTCTTTCAATAAATAATTTTTCAATTATATCTTTATATTTTCGTAAGAAATTCTAACGTCACACCTATTGGATTTCTTCGCAATTCGAATTTGGCCGTATTTGACAATGACGAGGCCATCATGGCGTTCGCCGTAATGTCGGTTTGCGAAGCAAACTAAATGGTAATTTGTAGCAATCAATAGGTATGTCCACATTCGTGCGTTTTTGCTTGTGCTAAGCGCATGCCTCGACGCAAGGGATGCATGCGTTAAGGCATGCCCGATATGAGTCAGAAGTAGCAGTATTTCATAGCGCACAGCGTAGCGCAAGAAGTTTCACCAGCTTTGGATTTCTGTGCGTTTCAACTTTAAATTTGTAGTGTTTTGGTGAACCGAAGTTGTGTTTTTTTATAGTGGTTATCATGAATAACGAACTAACTCTTGAATTTATAGAAGACTAGACGGTGTTATGAGTGTTTATGGAAACTACACTGTAAATCTTAAAGGAAAAAATTAAACGCCATGATTTATAAATAAATTAATAACGTAATAATAAATTTTTAATTAAATTATAAAATAATAAAAATTTTATTTATTCAAAACTTGTAAAGAGCATTTATTAAATTTCCTTAGCGCAATAACAACATAAGAGCCGTTAACTTTATTATGATTCCATTTAAAATATTTCTATTCAAATTGTTGTTTGTTGAATACATGAGTTAATCTTTTTTTGATGTATTTTATTTTCATAAATAGACTTAAGAAAGAATATCAAGAGTTAAAATCTGACTATGTATAAAGGCATTACTTAGACATATTTAATATAAATGAATTAAAAACTGACAAATTAAGCTTTTTATTATGCCATTGTAATATTAACATTGTGTTGAATCCATTAAAGTTTCCTTAGTGGTGCAGGTTCTAAAGATGTAACAGGATGAATGTGAAACAAATTTATTTTTAAGCCGGTAGGAGAAATATGATAAATGTAATTCATTTAAAAACTTATTTATCTTTTAATTATTAATATAATTATATGTAAACTAAAAGTCATCTAAGTTAAAAAGCATAGATTATATGTAAATATTATTATTCATATTTAAATCAAATAGTACTTACGTATAACGAAATGCACAGTTAGGTTTAATCTTTTGATTTCAGCAGTAAAAGTTTGAAATCCAGCTTATCCGTAACGACGATTGTTTACAACTGTTTTGTAAAAACTTTATACATTGTGTTTCGAATTTATTTTTATTGGTACTAAACACACATAAGGACTAAATTACCTCATCTATTGGTCGAAAGAATAACAGGAATGATTCCAATTATTATTAAATTTCAATAATAATAAATTTTAACGGAAATTACTAAATTCTCGTTACGAGTTTTGAAATATTCTTTCATCGAAATCACTCGCCTTGATTTACTACGTTAATTTACTTGCCTAATCACTAAATATGCCGCACTGATTCCTCCTAACAGAATAGCATCATCTTCATCCATCTTGAAAACACAACAGAAGTGCACAGCGCATGCAATAAGGCAAGCGTTGACATATGTTGAATTAAATGTTGAATTGAACGTTGAAAGGCAAGTTGAAAATGAAAGCGCATTAAAGTGGACAGAATAACTGGGGTTTAGCGAGCAGTGGTCACACTTGACTCCACGAAAAGAACTGTCACGGTCAACGCCGTACTGACCACACAGACGTTTAATAAACATATACATCTTTATTTAACACATATAACATGTTTTTATTTAACATTTTTACAACAATGTTGAATCTCTACTATTATAAAAGGAAGTGTTTGCCTGTTTTTTTTTTTCGCGGGAGCAAAATCCTGACGATTCTATGGCACTTACAGCAATGAGATTCGGCACACAGATAGTCCAAATTTTTTGCAATTTTTGGGTCGCGGCGAAATTTTAAAATTTTGTCTAGAAGATTTTTAAATAAATTTAATAGTTTTATTCTCTACCCGCTTCTTTAAACGCGCTTTGTCCGGACAAAAGAAGAAACCCCCTAAAATGAGCTTTTTCTCCCCTACGTGAACTTTTTTTATATTTTCGCAAGAAATTGTGACGTCCCGTAAACTTTCTCTTTCAAAAAAAAAAAAAAAACAGATTGCATATTCAGACACAGGTAGTCCAAATGTTTTGCAATTTTTGGGTCGCGACGAAATTTTAAAATTTTATCTAGAAGATTTTTAAATAAATTTAATAGTTTTATTTCCTACACGCTTCTTTAAACGCGCTTCGTCCGGACAAAAGAAGAAACCCCCTAAAAGGAGCTTTTTCTTCCCTACGTGAACTTTTTTTATACCGTAAACTTTCTCTTTCCAAAAAAAAAAACAGATTGCATATTCTGCCTTTTGCGTTAATAAAAAGAAAGATTACATTTCCTTTCCACTTTTTGGCGAATGAGAGCAAGAAATAAAAAACATATTGACTGAGATTGATAAGTTTTTTTCGTAAAATCAGAATTGCTAAAGATAGATTGAAAATTTCAACGTATTTGAAACCTGCGGAAAATTTCACTTTAGATTGATACCTAAAAATATGATTTTCTATAAATAAATAATTTTTAAATTGAATATATCTTCAACGGATTTGAAATATGTGGAAAATTTTACACTAGATTAATACCTTACATCACAGCGTTGCCCGTGGTGTTGGTGTGCACGGGCAACGCCGGGCTAGCCACGCAGTGTCTAGTAAACAAATAAAGACCACATTAATATTTATGATGAAGTTTTTTATTTTCTAATGGCGGGCACATTTGACCTAAGTTATTGGCCACTACAAGGTTGGAAGTGATGGCCACTTGTGAAGGAGCACCATTTATGATAAAGTTAAAAGCATTATTATTGCATTATTCAATTTCTCTTACAGTTTTGGAACAATAATTCAATTAGTTTATTTTTATCAGGAAGTAAAAAGATCTTGCTGTAATTTTAGAAGAAAATACAAATATTTTTTTTCATGAGGAATTAATGCGTCTAGAGACATGATTTTGTAATCATTATATTCCAGGCAGCAATCCGAAATCGTTCCAATCCATCAATTATTCCAAACACACATGCAACGTATTGTTCATTTTGGAATATTTGTAGCAACGAATGTTGTTGATGAACTTTTTACTCTGGAAATCAATACTTGATTTATGTAAAGATGTAAAGCAGTGATTGTGTGACAGTGAACGATAAAAAACATTACTTGTTCAAAACACACTCAATCAAAACGTGTCATGAAATTATCGATTACGTGTCACGTGATTGTTCCGAGAAAAATTTATTTAGTTGGTTGATTTGGCATTTTATCACCTCGTTTTGTGATATAACATGTTATGATAGGATAGATGTGTGAATACTCATTTCTAAAGAGTGGCTCCATATTTTCTGCCATTTTTAATGCTACCAAATACCACAAACACACACACACAATACAATAAAACACTTTTCCCCCCAAGACTCACTGAGATTTTTTTCTTTCAAACAACATTAAATCTTGATTCGTGTGACGTATTTGACACTTCAGATTTGCGATGCTATGCCAACTTCCAACGCCAAAAGCAGGATGAACTTTTGAATCACCACAATTTTTCAGCAGTAATACGTATCATCGGTTTAGAACAGAAACTCGAAATATGATAAATTTTTTTTTTTTTTTTTTTACAACTAACTGTTCAAAGACTATTACCTTATAAATTAAACACTGAGAACTATGAGCTTTTTGACTTTGTTTCTTAATTCTATCTCTTAGACCGTTAAAGATAAAGTAAAACATTCAACGGTTTTAAAATCTGAAGAAAATTTCACAGTAGATCGATACCTAAAAGTATGGATTTCTTTTAATAAATAAAATTTTTATATTGAATATCTTTTATATTTTTACAAGAGAATACGACGTCACGTCAACATTCGCTTTCCAAAAATAAACCTATTACATTTCCTACCCTCTTACGATTTCAGAGAAAGAAAGCAAAGAAAATCAAATACTTTTTGACTGGTATTATTTAGTTATTTTTTTCTAAAATCGGTTCGTTAAAGATAGATTGAAAATTTCAACAGATTTGAAATCTGCGGGAAATTTGACACCAGATAGATACCACATACGTTTGATTTATTTTAATAAATAATTTTTAAATAAATATTTATATTTTCGCAAGAGTTTGTGACCTCACGCCGAATTACTATTTGGTTTGCGAAGCGAACCAACTCCACGGGCAACTTCGTTATGGCTGTTATCCAATATGCGAAGCAAACCATAGTTCATGATATTGGAAATCGCAGGAAATTCATTCCAATAGGCTAAGAATATCTATTTGGTTTGCGAAGCAAACCTACAGCATGGACAACGCCATGATGGCTGTTATCGAATTTGGCCGCATTTGACAATGACGAGGCCATCATGGTTTATCAATATGGTTTGCGGATTTAGAAGGGAATTCATTCAAATAGACTAAGAATTTCCATTTGGTTTGCGAACAAACCAACACCACAACAACGCCATTATTGCTGTTATCCAATAGTCTACGAATTCGTAGCAATCACTGGGGTTTAGCGAGCAGTGGCGAGCACTGACCCCTCGAAAAGAACTGTCACGGGCAACGCCGTTCTGGCCACGCAGTGGATAGTTAAAATATACATAACAGGACAAGGACGGAGAGAAAAATATAAAATAATAACATTTTCTGTTTTTTAGTCTGTAATTTTTAGGTAGTAAGGAGAAAGTTTTATGAAGTATTATCTATATTAATAAGAATGGAGTGTTAGTTTATATATTAAATATTTCCGACCAATTTGTAGTTTTCCATCCGTTTTGGACCCTCCTGATACCAAATCCGCCTCTTGTGCGTTTGGTATCTGTCTGTTTGATATACGTCCTATATCTGACCTATACACGTCCATACTGTTTAATAAGCTTCATGAAACTTTGCATACTGTGAGTACTTATCTTCATTTAGTGAATGAACTCGGTTGCTTATGTCTGTCTTTCTGTTCTATGTTCGATTTTGTGTATGTGTGTTTGAAGAGACATCACATGAAATTTATTCCGGACTAGCAAAATACACGACCTTACTTGGTATGAAGTGGTTAACTCTAGATTAAAGAGATGATCAAAATATACAATTCCTTATCTCTGTCGTAGATCAAAATACTAAATGAACTCTTTTCGCCATCTTTATAATTTCTATAACTTTGGACACAAATGCTATTACACATGCATATCCATTCATGTAATGCATTTCACATACATCACACCCTTGCTGTATGACAAAGCTGCAAAATGACGAAAGGTGACACTAAAGTTACTCTACAAAAGACAATATTGAGGGAGATTCGGAATTCCCTTTCTAAGTTCTTTTCATGTACAACTCAATTAATAAAAATGACGATTTCTGTCGAGTGCTCTCGCACTTTTTTAATAAAAAAAATGGTCAAATTTCACCATATTTTCTGTTATTATGACAAATAATTTTTTAATGTTTGCAAAGTTATAGTTCCGAGTTTTTAAATATTATTCTTTCAATGACTGCATAATTATACGTGATTTGTTTTATTCTGACTTACCTGCCACTTTAATTGGAATACTTTGTGGTTGTGTTCCGTGTGATGAAAAGAAAATGCTATTTATAAGGAATATTTAAAACAGGAAACAGCGAGATTAAATAAAATAAAAGCTGTCTAGTATAACACTGTTCTTAAGATATTTACTCGTGATTTTTTTTATTCCTTTATATCGCACAGTTACCACAACGTACAACCAAAAGCGCACATAATTTAGAAATGCGAAATCAATTCAAACCGAAAGAAAAAGAAAATATCACTTCACACGATCAACCTTCAAGAGTTTCCATTCCCATTCGTTGAAAAATATCGTCTGTCTGATATATACGCAAATCGTTTACATTGCGCGAAGAACAAAAATCTGACTCGAAATAAATGAGTGTCAGATCTGAAATTTTATACAAAAAAAAATAACTTTTGAAGATAATTGCTTTTTAAGCAGAACCGGTAAAGCAATCCAAATAGCGAAATTCTCATTATACATTTCAGTTTTTCAAAACTACCAAATTATGTTTGATTCAGTTTCAGGCCCGGTGCACACATCCGGTTATTCAACGTGAGGCGCCATTGCGGCACTGAAGCTCAACTATGCACACATATCCGTGAAATGACGTATGAACTCATTTCGCGCCATTTGCGATAAATATTCTATCGAAAAAACGTGTTTATTGCGCTTATTTGGTGTAAAAAAAGCATATTTTCAACAAAATAGACGTTACTGGATACAACCAGTTATTAATTATCATTTAATATTCCATTTGTTTATGAAAACAGGGTACTTCAGAACGGAAACTCATGTGCGGCGCCGTGGGGAACTGCGGTACAAATTGCACGCAAGTTGTACTTGCGTCACCCCAGCAGCGCTGGATGCATTTGTGCACTACTCCATTGAATCTAATGTATCTCAGACGACGATTCTATGGCACTTGCAGCAATGAGATTTGGCACACAGGTAGTCCGAATTTTTTACAATTTTTGGGTCGGCGAATTTTAAAATTCAGTCTAGAACATTTTTAAATGAATTTAATAAAATTTAAATATTATTATTATTATTTTTTTTTTTTGGAATGGCAACCGCATAAAGAATGACAGATTCTAAATTTATTTTTCCCGTTTCCGTTTTCATTTTGAGCAGAAGAATTATTTTCTAGTAGAGTATAAAAATAAAGTTTTAACTTCAGTTATTAGTTCTTTTTTCTTTCTACTAGACCGTTACAGATGGAGTACAAATTTTAACGGATTTAAAATCTGCGGAAAATTTTAGTTTAGATAGGTACCTAAAAATATGATTTTCTTTGAATAAATAATTTTTAAATTGAATATATATTTTATATTTTCGCAAGAGATTGTAACGTCACGTGAACTTTCTCTCCCCCCAACCAAAAAAAAAACAAAATGCATCTTCTGCCCTTCGTAATTAAAAAAAAAAACATATTACATTTGCTATTCCATTCCATTTCCGGGAAGGAGAACAAGAAATAAAAAACACATTGACTGGGATTGTTAAGTTGTTTTTCGTAAAATCGGAATCGCTAAATATAGATTGAAAATTCCGACGGATTTTAAATCTGCGGAAAATTGTACACCATATTAATATCTTACATCACGGGCACGGGCAACTCCAAGCTATCCACGGAGTGGCTTGTGATATATAAAATAAAGCACATTGTTATCCAATATCTGGAATAAAATTCATGTAATGCCTATACAAACACACAAATACAAAAACGAACATGGAGCAGAAAAACAGACAGACAGACTTACGCAACTATGTTCAGTCACTGAATGAAGGTAAGTACGCACAGTGTGCAGTTTCATGAAAATATATTAAACCGAGTGAACTCGTAGGGGCACGTACATGCATACATACAGACAGAGAGGCACAAAACGAGCAAGAGGCGGATTTGGGATCATAGGGGCCCAAAACGGATAGAAAACTTGAAAAGGGTTAACAATATTAGTGTACGAACAAACACCCAATTTTAATTTATATAGATAATTAATTGCAATATGCTTTATTTGATACATTATATATTAGTTTAGTGAATGCAATATTAAATATTTTTTTGTTGTATATTTAAATAAGTTTCATGCTAAAACACATGAGTAAGTATATTTAAATCCTCTATAATTTGGTGGTTTTGGAAAATTTTGAGTATATATTGAGTATTTCTATTACTTAAGTAATCGGAATACTCAATATATACTTTGTGATTCCTTTTTATCGCTTGATCTCGCAATCTAATTAGCAATGTTTCTAGTCTAATTCCAGTTAAGCAATCTAATTAGATTGCTTAACCAGTACTACTGAAAAAGAAATTATTTGAAATGGAAATTCGTGTTGGTTAATCGCGTGCTTTGATATTTTCTGTTTCTTTCGCTCTGAACTAATTTCGCATTTTTATATTTTGTAACTTTTTAGTTGTTAGTTGTGGCAACTGCGAGATCAAGCGATAAAAAGGAATCACAAATTAATATCTTTAGAACAACTTTTCTCCGACATATTTTATACTGTTCTATTTTGCTTTTTCTGTTTTAAATATTCATTAATTTTAATAAATGCATTTCCTTCTCATCACACGCAACATCAGACACAGTGTATTCGACTTAAAATGGCAGGTAAATCAGAATGAAGCAAGTTTTTAAGTGTAATTATGCTATTATAGAAAGGATAATGACTTTATTGAAAGAAAAATAAGCGAAATTCGACAACGTCGCCTGTCTGATGCAAGAGTGCCAAAAGTAAAAAAGTATTATTTTGTTGACTATGAGTGCGAGAGCACTCGCAGTAAATACGTCAAACCTTTCGCCATTTTGTAGCTTTGTCGAACAGCTAGTGTACGATGTATGTGAAATGTATTACATGAATGGATATGCATGTGTAAATAGGATTTGTGTTCAAAGTAAGTTGTAGAAATTATAAATATGTCGAAAGGTGTTCAAATATTTTATTCTACGAAAGACATACGTTTATATATTTTGATCATCTCTTCAATCCAGAGTTAAAAATTTCAAACCCAGTAAGGTAAGGTATTTTTTAGTAAATTATATTTGTACGGAATAATAATAAGAAAACCGAAATATTAGTGTAATGTAGGGGAAGGTGTTGTACCTTGGACCTCCAATGATTGACTGTTTATTTGTTGTTTTGTTAGTTTAAAACCAATCATAGTAATTTGGTTATTTGCTTATAGAAGATTCTAGCTATACAATTGTTCTAGCTGATGAGAATTTTAGAGATTTTTACTTTGAAAAAATAAAACTACTTTTCAACTATCAAAAAATGTGAGCATTTTGCTTTAACTACTTTTTCTTCTCCAACCACTACATTTTGTTTCATTATTTAATGATTTCTTTTAGCTACTAACTCATGAGCTTAAAGCAAGGTTTAGACTAATCTCAAAATGACTGATCACCTTGTTGTTTGTTGTTGATCTGTGTCTCCTGAACTGTGAAACACGAGATCAGGCCCAGTGTTCTGAAGTAGGACAGACACAGAAGAAGAATACAGGCTTTATTTTACAAACACACATATTGATCACTGGTAAAGCCATAGGGGGTGCAGCAATCCACTTTTTGGCGAGTAACCACTTTGACGGAAGTCTGACTTCTTCATGGGACATCACATACAACCAGCCCTAGGGCAGTAGCTCGAACCTAAAGCGTGGGAGTAGAGTACTTTATCCACTATACCGCTTTGGCTGATCACCTGATATTGAAATATGACAGTGTGTTGTAATAGATCCTAGTCAAAGCATTGCTTGTACTCTGTGACGTCGCAGACACTGCAACTGACCTTTGATTCCATATTCCTGAAACATATGCCTGAGCCCTGCTGATGGATGTCACAACAGCTGTCCCGTTTGTTTTGGGGTGCCAGTGATTTGTGGCTGGCGGAATGAGGGGTCTGCCGACACACGAGATCCGTTGCAGAACTCGAGGGAAGCGGAGGTTTTTGTTTTGCGGTGATCGTTGATGAGGCCGCGGCTGTTTTTTTTTTGCCTGTTTCGCACCACCCATGTCGTAGGGATGCAAATTTCTAGTGTACAAAAGTGTACATATAATTAATTGCAAAATAAATGCAAGTTATTTTTAAACTATACTCTGTTTCACCTTAACTTGTCAGTATTGGGAAAGGCAGAAATGATGTTCATCCGCATGAAAAATAATTCCAACTTGATTTGGAATTTAAAATAAAGAAAATGCATATAAACGTGTAAAAATTGTCCTACAATGAAGGAGTGATTTTTGAACCTTTATAATCGGTTATTTATTTGTAAAAAGCATTTTTTTTTGACCGAAGCGAATGAATATATCCGAAACGGAATTCTAAACCGGTTTCCATGGTAACATTTCTGGCGAGCTAAATACGCTTTCCGGCCAAGTCTGCGCCATTTCGCTCTGCGTCTTTGCTAGCGTGTGTATTTACGTTCATATCTCTCTTGTGCTATTTTATTGGAGTGTGTTTGATACTCTGAACATGGCTGAAAAAGGAACGTCACCATCCAAGCTGTATACGCCATCAAAGCAAGGAAAATCAATTGGTAGTGGAGCTCGCAGGAACATATTGAATGTTTATTCTAGACTTCGAGAAGAAAACCATAGTGATTCCATTAACCAAATCGTCGGAAAGGTGTCTCAACTAACTGGTGTTTCCAAAAGAACTGTTTTTCGTTTGAAAAAAGAAAAGAAGACGACAAGTCCTTTGAGTACTCCAGGAAAAAAACGACCTTATGCCGTTGGAAAAAGAACAAGAATGATGAAATATGACAACTTTACTTTATCGTGCATCCGACGAAAAATTCATGATTGTTTTCGTCGAAATGAAATTCCTACATTGGACAAAGTTCTAAATGAAATTAACAATGATAAGGATATTTTTTCGACAAACATTAGCCGAAGTACACTGTACAGGATACTGAAAGATTTGGGATTTTCCTTTGAAAAGCGAAAAAGGCAGGCTATGCTTTTAGAAAGACACGACATAATTTTATGGCGAAGAAATTATTTACGAAAAATTAGAGAACTGAAGAATGAAAATGCTTCAATCTATTATTTAGATGAAACATGGGTGAATGAAGGACACTCACAAAGTCGAGTATGGCAAGACAAAAACATCAAAAGCACCAATGAAGCTTCCTCTTCAAGTTTGACAACAGGCTTGGCTGCACCAAAAGGAAAAGGAAGAAGACTCATCATTACCCATATCGGAAGTGATGAAGGATTTGTACCTGATGCGGCTGACATTTTTGTAGGAAAAAAATCCGGTGACTACCACGAAGAAATGGATGGTAACCATTTTGAGAAGTGGTTTGAAGATATCATGCCTAAATTGAAACGAAACAGCTTTGTAGTGATGGACAATGCCCCCTATCACTCGGTGAAGAAAGAAAAAATTCCGACGACATCTTGGAAAAAAAGTGCAATTCAAGAATGGCTATCGTTGAAAAACATTACGTGGAACCAGGACATGATCAAGATTGAACTGTTGAAAAAAGTTAGCGAAATCAAACATATGTTTGATAAATACAGAGTTGAAGAAATTGCCGAAAAATTTGGACATAAGGTTTTGAGACTTCCCCCGTATCACTGTGAGCTTAATCCCATTGAAATGATATGGAGTCAAGTAAAAGGACACGTTGCCAGGGAAAACAAGACTTTTAAACTGAACGATGTGAAGGATTTAGTCATCCAAGGGATTGAAAAGGTCTCTGTACAAAATTGGAAAAACTGCATAAACCATGTTACTGAAAAAGAGAAATACATGTGGGAAGTAGATGGACTTGTGGATGATATTTGGGAAAGTAAGAACTTGGTAATTTCTTTTAATAGTGAGTCTGATAGCGATTCGGAAATGTTAAGTGATGATGATGTGTAAATTCATGTGATGAATAAGTATATTATAATGTAAATAGATTTGTTATGATGTTTGCTATGTTTTACATATATTGATGATGTATAAATGCATGTGATGAATAAGTAAAACGTAAATATAGTTTTCTCATTGTAACTACTATTCATGAAAGAGATTGGTTTCTTCTGTACACTTTCTTGTAAACTATTTTAAATTATTCATAAAATTAATAATTTACTACTAATCAACCCGACACCGTTCCGCGAGTTTCAGAATATGTTTCACACATATAAGGTTTATTTTTTTTAACTCTAATTTTTAAAATGGTTTCATTTTTTTTATTATTGTATGTGTATTCACTATATTTGTATTTTTTATATTCTATTTATTTATTGTGAATGTATTTTATATCCTCTATGTTATATGTATTTTTATTTGTTATTTACTTTCTTTAATATCAGAATAAATTTGATTTAATTTGGAGACTATATTTTGCTGTTAAGAAAAACACATATTTTAGCAGACGACGCACTCTCCCCTACCTTGTCCAACCAAATGTAAGACCAAAGGAGTAATTAAATTGGATTAATTTCCTTTAATAAAATTATTAAAATTGAAAAAAGAAGTATTAATCAAGGTGTTTAGCTTTCAGGTAAGTAAATTCAAAAAATGAATTTTATGGTTCATCACATCTTTAAATAGACTGTTTTTTTAAACAACATTTATTGTAAAAAAATTTTAAATATATATATTTTTAAATAACTAAAAATAATACTCATTTAGAAAAATCAAAACGCATTTATATTAACATAGAGTAGCTTTTTGTTTAATTAACAAATGTAATGCAAGAGCCATTAGAAATTAAAGATCTGTGAAACGTATAGAATTTTCACGTGCATTTTATCTCTCCTTGCCAAAAAGGGCGAATTTCCTCGCTTATAGCTGACTTCTTCTGACATTGTAACCCTAGTTTCTACGACAACGGCTGTGATGCGGTCAACGTAGCCTTTACTCTACTGACAAGTTAAGGTGACACAGAGTATAGGCTGTTTCATTTTGTAGAAAGACTCACCACTCGGCCCACTACGTTACACTGCAAATTTCATTTCATTCGGATGATTCCTTCATGGTGTTGTATTTTTTACAAATAGCAGTGTATATTATTTTTTTTCTATAATTTTTCGAACTTTGTATACTATGTGCTTTATGTAGTTTTTGAACGAAATATTTTTAAAATTTTTTCTGATTGTTTTAACCAAAAATCACGAAGACAATTTGTTGTATAAACTTTTAGAAGTTAATTAATGCAAAAATGAAGTGATATGTTATCAAATATTTTATACATACCTAAACATCATTGCTGACCAAGTGCATCCTGATGACTTACCGCAATGGCGATGGGTAGCTTACTTTTAACAGAATAATGCGTCGAGCCATAGGACTGGTATTGTACTGGATTGATTTAAGGAACATGAAGAAGGGGTCACTTTGTTCAGATGGCCATTAAAATAGTGTCAACTGGTAAAATAACCCTTCATTATCTATCATATAATGACAAATAACTTTTTAACTGTATGCAATTCTAGCCACTGAGTGGCCGGCACGGTGTTGTCCGTGACACTTCTTTTAATGTGGTCAGATGTGACCAATGCTCGCTAACTCCCGATGATTACAGCAAATTCACCGAGGGTTAGCTAGCAGTTTGCTTCGAAAACCAAATGGAAATTCGTTGCCTGTTGGGTAACAACCATCACGGCGTTGCCCGTGATATTGGTTTGCGAAGCAAATAAACACCTCGATCACGAACACCATGACCACCTCGTCATTGTCAAATGCGGCCAAATTCAAATTGCGAAGAGATCTAATAGGCGTGACGTCACATTATCTTGCGAAAAATAAATATTTAATTGAAAATTTATTTATTAAAAGGAAATAAACAAATAAGGTAGATATCTGATTTAAAATTTTTTGCAGATTTTAAATCCGTTAAAATTTTTATTCTATCCTTAACGATCGCTGAGATAGAAAAAAGCACTGAAGACCGCCAGTCAAAACTTTAAATATTTCTTTTGCCTACCTCGAATCCGTTTCTCAGGGAATCAAAATAAATAAGGCCATGTTCACATGAGGCGTTTCAACGCGTGTTTGGCGAGGCTAGTGAGGTCACGATTTTCGTAAACATTAAATTATGTTTTTTTATTCATCTAATTCAAGTTTCTATCTTCGTGATCGTTGAAGATAGAGTAAAAATTTTAATAATGTGATACCTGTGGAAAATTTTAAACCAGATCCAAAGTGTGATTTTCTTGTATAAATAATTAACTAATCAAATGGTAAATGATTAGATAATAAATCTGTTTTGGTATCAATCTGGCGTAGAATTTTAAACTGATTAGAAATCTGTTGAAATTTTCACTGGATCTTCAACGATCGCAAAGATAGAAACTTGAATTAGAAGAACAAAAAAAACACAATTTAATGCTTACGAAGAGCGGGACCTCGCTAGCTTGACCAAACGCGCGTTAGACGCGATTCATGCGAACGGGGCCTTTATCTCGATTCAAACGAATGTCATTCTTCTCGGCGGCATTCGTATTGGAAAAAAAATTAGAGTTTCAATTAAAAATTATTTATTTAAGGAAAATTATATTTCTAGGTATCGATCTGATGTAAAATTTTTCGTAGATTTCATAACCTATCTGGGAGAAAGAAAAAATAACTATATAACTCCAGTTAAAACTTTTTATTTGTTTTGTTCTTCGGCTGAAAGCGTTCAAACGGAAACAAGGAAAAAAATAAATTCAGAATCCGTGATCTTTAATACTGTTGCCATTATAAAGAAAACAATAACAATTAAATATGTCATTAAATTAAGTTTTATATGTTCTCGATTGAATTTTTAAATTCGGGCTTCGCACAAAAATTGCAAAAACTTCGATTACCTTTGTGCCAAATCTCATTACTGTAAGTGCCATAGATTAGTTAGGAACGTGCGCATAACAAACAAACAAACAGACAAATACTTCCTTAAATAATAGTAGAGATTTGAGAAACTGCTGTTCTCTCGTTGTAAACAGGAAGGTTCCGCATGAAACCGTAGGCATAAAGAAAAAAAGATAGTACTCGCAATATGTATGAGTTGTAGTGGATAGGTTTACCTCAGACCAGCAGATCAGGCACGGCCCTCTGTACAATATGAACCTTCTCGCAGAATATAAATGTCACTCTTACGGATAGGTTTAGCTTGCCTGTAGACCAGACACAGCTTTTCAAAATAAAACTTTAGGCCTGAACAATACGTAAAGCTTTCTGAATAGGCTTAACCATCCCCCAGTTCAGATCACAGGCGCCTCAATCCCATGATAGTACTTTACGCAAGTCAAACTTCATTGGCTAATCGGATCACATGACGTAGATACGTATGTCATCAAGGTTTATAGTTGTTGGCGATTTATCTCTTCCTTTCTGCTTTCTTCTTTTCTTTTCAGATACATGGCTATGGGTGGGTAGAGGTGGGAGCCGAAAATTGTATCCTTTTATTATATAAGTTAATAATTATATAAGTTAGTGTTTTATGTATGCTTTTTGTTACATCAGAATGGTCCTAAGCCAGCGGTGGATACGACACCATCATCCTAAAGCAAAGGGGACGGCAGAGGGGCGGGAAAATATCAGCTGGTAGTGAGTTCAGGAGTGGTTCTTAGATTATTTATGTAAACTCAACGGAAGCTTGGAAAAATATGAAAAGGGTATTAAAAATTAGGAAAAGTAAATTAGAATGAAAAGGAATTAAATTAGAATTTTTTTTAAATAATTTGGAGGATCTAAAAATTTTTAGGCCCGCTGGGTTCGAACACGGGAAGTCATTCTCCGCTGCCGACGCTAAGCTGAAGGTAGGTGACTTTAGCCATTACGCCATCGTTGCTTCACGGAAAGAAGCTCTTTAAAGTATAAGTACCCTTAATATAAGTTGGCAAGAAATACTACTAACAACAACCATACAACATATATATGAGGAGCAAATCAGAGTCAACTTGTCGGACACTTACTCTGTACGCTGAGGCGCTAGTGTATGTATTGTATTTCTACGAAACAACGCGCATATTCAAAATCAAATGGTTACTGCAACAATCAGATTGGCGAGATATCCAAGTGAAGCCAAGCCCATGAAACTAGCCAATCAAGTTGGACTTGCGTAAAGTACTATCATGGGATTGAGGCGCTTCTGTTCAGATCCAGAAACACAGGAAATCCAAAAAATTTGGCGTTACCCAAGATTAGATTGTTTGCCAATTTTTAATCTTGTAACACTGCAACACAATTTAAAACACTTAGTTCTTTTTGTTTTCCTTTCTAGGTTAGAGAACACTATGGTGAAAAAGAAAGCCGTGACTAAACGTGTGCTTAAAGCAATAGTTGTAATCGTATGCGTCACCGGATTTATATTACAGACTCTGGAATTTTTCGTCCTCTACCGAACTTATCCCACAGTGGTGGACATCCAGGTATCCGTTCCATCTGAAATCGAGGTTCCAGGAATCACCTTTTGCAGCGGAACCGGGTAAGCAGTAGCCAAAATGACGTTTATTTTTTTCCATAGCAAATATGATGTTTGGAGAGTGGGGTGCCAGCTCAGATGTGACCTCGTCATCTGTCCGTCGTTCAAAATTACGTGGTGTCCTTGGGGTCGGGTTTAATCCCGGAGAGTCGTCAATAGCCATAATGATGCTCAAGTGCACAGATAATTCAAATACCTACATACCTGCCATAACAAATATAAAAGCGTGATCTATGAATTTCTAACAATGCTCACCGAATCCTATATTTATTGTGAGGAATTGCTTATTCTAAATGAACTAATTTCCAAGGAAGACGCAGTAGCATTCATTGCTTCCCGTATTGTACACATTTGAATATTAACCCTTTTCTGTCTCGACGAGATATATCGTCATTAGCAAAACAGACAAGATCATGATGGACGAGGAAAATCGTTATAAGTATTATTCATCTCGTCATCGTGTTTCATCCTCGAATCATGATCGCATCATCAATATTGGCAAAATCTTGATGAAGATACCTTGCCATTAGCAAAGAAGATCAGACCACTTGGAGTGTTAAACCTCCAAGTGCTTGAGATAAGATATCTCGTCCGTCAATATCTGACCAAATTTGCTAACGACGAGATATCTCGTCATCTGGACATTTCTCAACTTTTTGAGGATGTCGCTATCAAGATCGGCTTAGGTTTCTTCAAATGACGAGACATCTTGTTCATCCAGATCTGGTCAGTTTTGCTAATGATTACTTGTGTGATTATACCTCATCAGGACAATCACCATGAGGATAAAATCCTGCATTCTCAACAAACAATCTCAATCTCTCAATAGGTGATCTTCGTTTCGGACGTTTCGTAATTAATGGCGCAAAGGCCATATATAGTCCACGCTGCGCCAAACAACATTAAGCGACTGAACCTCTACACACACAGATACAATTACTAAAACAAGATAAATTAATCCAGAGGGGAATGTATCCAACACATATCAGGGGTTATGTGGTGAAAAATAGGTAGATAGCCCAGTTGGTAGAGTCGTTGATTAGCAACCAGAATGTTTGAGTTCGAAATTCAGACGAACCACATGCAGTCTTGGGAATGGTGTACGTTAACCCCCTGGTGGTTGTCTCGACTAAGGTATCTTGCCATTAGTAAAACCGACCAGATCTGGGTGAACGACATAGCTCATTATTAGCAAATTTGGTCAAATCTTGGAGGACGAGATATCACGTAGAAACCACATAGAGGGAAAAATCAGTAACAGTCTCAAATATCCTTACGTTGGCTTGAAGTGGACGTTTGGAGGGTGGGATGCCAGTTCAGGTCCTCTTCATCTCCGTACTTCAAAATTACGAGTTTTCTTCGATTTTTTCCTTTTCAGGATTGATTTCGGGCCTTAGCCGCTAGCCCATTGTGTTGCTTCAGTGCGACGTTCAATAAAAATGAATGTACTTTCTATTTCCAGATTGAAACCGGAAGCTGTCTGTAAATTGAGTAGATATTGTGTTCGACAAATCTCTTTGGGTAATGCGAGTAGCTGCCCGAAATGCGGAAATGCAGGGCAGTATCCTGAGCAGTTCTCAGTAAGTAAGACAACTTTTTTATTTGTATCTGCCTTGTCAAGCAAACGGTTATTCATTTGAGTACTAAACTAAAACAATGTGATTTTATAAAAAGGTTCGTAGATAATTACATCAAAACTGAGCAGATTTTGGTTTCATCAGCATCAAAACATTGACTTATATTTGATGATAAGACACCTCGTTATTAGCAAAATTGATCAGATCTCGATGGAAGAGATATCTAGTCGAATTCACTTCATGGTTGAATTAAAATTGCATAAACAAATAACAGTATTTTGAAACAATGAATCCAAATTATTATTCCAATTTATTTTGGTCATCCGATGATTTACACTAGATCGTTTTTTACAGCTTATACGATATTGGAATTTCATGACAAATAATGAGCTGAACTCCACCACTTTGGAAATGCTGAGGGTTCCGTTGAAAGAGTTCTTCAAGTGCAAAATCACAAGCGGAAGTGACGAAAGGGAGTGCGAGTAAGTATACAACTTCATCTCAGTCCTGCAAAACCAATAGACCTCGACTTTCAAGGGTACTTCCAATTGCACTAAAAGAAAACTTGTTAAAAACAAAAGATTCAAGCCACGAAGTACCATTGCTAATAGGCAATTAGTTACAATTAACTATTGTACAGTACATTTGCAACAAATCGTAGGCACAAATAACCGCTTGTGGGCGAAAATTGTCACCAGTATGGCAAGGACCTATTACCGTGTTCTTGAATGTTTTCAAACAAAGAATACATGTTGTGACGTATGGGACACCATAGTAATAGAAATTGAGTTGGACTAATACCTGCATAAGTTTTTTTATTACACTTATAATGTTTGAATTTACAACTGGAACTATGCACACAACGTAATTAATGAATAATGTTCCTGAAACAACAGTAAGTTTCACTTCTCATAGTTTGTCTTTGGTTTTCCCCGGGGTTTGACTTCCCCGTATAACTGTCCAGAGAGCTCCCTCGTTCACCACCTTCCTCTGTGGCTTCCCTAGCTCGAGTTCTTCTCACTTGTCGGGGCATCAACCTTTTCCTGGCCCTCGTCGCTTCCTTTTTTTAAATGACACCTCCCACACTCAAGGGGTGTCAGATCCCACACACGTGCGAGGAGATCTTGAAACCGTTAGCCGGCGGTCCTTCACAAACACCAGCTGTCAGGTGGAAATCGGGATGCACAAGAAACGGACGCCGACCCTGTGTTATTGCCACACGTGTGGCTGTCGGCTCCCTTCTTGTAGAAACATTTCTTTTTCCAGCCGTTACGATTTCACAATGTATACGTTTTTCTGATATTCAACCCTTCTGGTTGTCTCGATAAGGTACCTTACAGTTAGAAAATCTTACCCGATCATGAGGGTCGAGATTCTCCCCTCACTATTAGAAGACCAGATGAACTCATCATCATCAAACAATCTGCAACTCCTTGATGACGAGATATCTCTTCAGTAGCAAAATGGTCGGATCATGATGAATAAGATATCTAATCAAAACCACTTGTAGAGGTGAAAAATGTTCAAACTCACCACAAAAGCAAACACGAAGAAATAATGAGATGATGAATGAGATATCTCGTCCATCAAGAGCTATTCAGTTTTCTAATGACGAGATATATCTCCTACAACAGTGGTCCCCATGAAAAAATTCATTTTTGAGGTGTTGTGTGGTATAAACCTTTGTGTTCTTTAGACCAGTGGTCCCCAACCCCCGGGCCGCGGACCGGTACCGGTCCGTGGATCAAATGGTACCGGGCCGCCCAACAAACATTAAATTATTTCTATTTTATTTACAGTGGTGTATTTCTCTCGGGTTTGTGCGGTTCTTATCTATGAAATGTCCACTCAAATTAGGAGGCGGTAAATCATAACTTGAAATTTGTTCTGTTACTAGAGCTTCAATTATGATTTCTGAATGTCTCTATTTTCCAATTTTGACAAATGTGACAGCTGTTTTCAAGTTGGCAGACAAAGTAGCTGCATTTAAAGCAAAACTGAAGTTGTGGGGACGGCGCATGAACAGAGGCATTTTGGACATGTTTCAGACATTAGTGGGGATTTTAGGCGAGACTGAGCCTAAACATTCATTCTCCCAGTTGGTGCACGATCACCTGTCTTTGCTTTTAAAAGAGCACAACAGACCCAACCACAAAAGACCCACGGACTAGTAAGGAATGAATCCACGATCCATTTGTCAACAAATTAGGCGAATCTAGCATGTCTGTGCAAGAAGATCAACTGCTGGAGATTGCAAATGAAGGCGGCCTTAAAATCACGTTCGAGACAACTCTGCTGGTGTTCTGGATTAAAGTCATATCGGAAAACCCTGAGATTTCCACCACAGCACTTAAATCGCTATTGCAATTTCCTACAACCTATCTGAAGCGGGATTTTCTGCAGTGACAGCAACCAAAACAAAACAACGGTATAAACTGGGCATAAGCAACACACTTCGGGTGTCATTGTCTCCTATTGCCCTCAGATGAAACCGTCTCGTCGCAAAGAAACAAGCTTAGGGATCTCATTGATTTAGCGTTCTAGTGAGTTAAAATGTTAAATCACTTTATATTCATTTTTTGGTGTAATTGTATTTTATTTTGAAGGCATGTTTAAATACAATCAAATTAAAAATTTAAATCAAAACAATCTAAAATATAAACAATCAACGTCCCGTCCCCCCCCCATCAGCGGGCCGCGTTAAAATTTTGTTATCAAACGTTGATCCGGACCGTGGCGATAAAAAGGTTGGGAAGCACTGTCCTACAAGATCTCATCAGATTTCTGAATTCGTGATACTTCGTCCAGACAACAACCAGGAGAGTTAAACTGCTACTGACGGTAGAACAACATCTTTTCAAACTATTGGTTTTTGTTCTTCCAGCACTGAAAATGTTGTATATGGATCCTATTACAGTGACACGAATATGCCAAGTTTCTGCTTCACAATGAATTCCAAATGGGGTGATCCTTCGAGGAAGATCCAGCGCATGAAGAAATCCGAGAGTAAGTTTGTTTTTACAATGTCCACTGTAACGTCGTGAAATGAATTTAAGTAGCGTGCGGCTAGTTCATTTAGGCGTAGAAATAGCTTTGAAACAAGCAACACATTTAATAAAATTGTTTATAGTATTTACATAGTTGAAACAAGTCATGGTACAACAACATCCATACGTGATATGGGAAGCCCAATGATGTCCAGATGAAGATCTGGTGATCATTAGCCCTTTAACGACTGCACTTCTTTTCGCTGAAAGGAAATGAACTAATATCATTTTTAGGCGCATTAGAGCCAAGTTTCTGCTTCACAATTAATTCCAAATGGGGTGATACTTGGAAGAAGATCCAGCCTATGAAAAAATCCGAGAGTACGTTTGTTTTTACTATGTCCGTTGTAACGTCGTGAAATGAATTTAAGTAGTGTGCGGCTAATGGAATTAGGCATATAAATAGTTTTGCAACAAGCATCACATTTAATTAAATTATTTACATATTTTAAACAAATCAAGGTAAAACAGCCTCCCTACGTGAAATGGGAAGCCCAATTTGACACAATTCTAGCAAAAAACCGCGGGTTCATGGGTTTGTCCAATGCGTTAACAACCATAAACATGAAATATAAATACTCTGAGTTTTGCTATTGAGAGGAAATCCAAAAAGTGTGATCAACATATAAACTATTCGTCAAGACACTGCTCTTGGAAAAAAATTCACTTAGTTTGGAATTTTTTGCCTCCTTTGGCTATATAAACTCTTAAGATGTGTTAGATGAGTGAATGCACATTTCTATAGAGTGGCGAATAAAATGATGATTTCGCCAATGTCTGGTACTTTATCACGGAGACCAATCAGATCATGAATCAATGGATGGGCGTCTTCTTCCGTGTGTGGACCAATCAGATGTTGAAAGTTAGTTCCATCCAGCAGACGAAAGATGTTCACGTTACCACTGGTTTTGGGTTACATGGTCTTTAGAACATAAATAAGGTTACCACTGCTAAATATACTTTCATATTATCTGTATAAGTACAGTGGACTATTGGCAGCAATCCGGGAAAGTTAATTTTAATTAACATCATACTAGAGCAACACAACGAGTTAATGACGATGGTCAGTTATTAATCTCTAAGGTAAAGATCCGAGGAAAACACCACGTAATTTTGATCCACAGTCGGATGACGAGGCAACACTTGAGCTGGCACACTGCTCTCCATACTTCCATCCCACACTCCAAAATTCTATACCATGCCAACGTCAGGATGTTTGAAACAACGAAAGATTTAATTATTACCAAGATTGATGTGATTACAATGATTATTATTTAATTATTACCCCTATGTACACGACGGTATGATTCGAACTCACAGCCCTCCGTTACTAATATGTTACTCTTAAAATGGGACACATAATGGAACAGTTTACGTGATTACCCATCGTGATTTAAAACATTAGCCTCCTCTTCGGTAGCCATTGGACCAAAATCAATTGGTTAACCTACCATTATGAGATTATATGACAAGGACTCGGCCCACATGCTTCCTCTATTTTGTTAGAAGGTCGATGACTATGCGAGGGATTGCTGGTTTTTAAAATTTTTCCATTCTTTGTCTCCTTGAGAATGTTCAGACCGAGGTAATGCAAAACCGCAAAATTATCCTGCGTTACTCATGAAGTGTTTGTCTATGGATTATTAAAACTAATGCCGTTGTAAACAGTTAACCGATCGATTTTGGTCCAATGGCCACCGAAGAGGAGACTAATGTTTTTAATCACGTTGGGTAATCGCTTTATCCGATAAATTATATTAAAAATAATGCAGTTAATTAAATTTTTTAATTTTCGTATTAATTTCGTATAACAAATATGTAACTGGAACTTTTATTTGTTGATAAAAAGGGATCAGAGGAGACGGGAGTTTTTATACTATTAAATATATGTTTAACTACAGAGGATAGGAGGAAACTATTTAAAGGAGATTATTGTTACATCGCGTGTGCCTCGTGCGTGGATCTATGTCACCCCTTCTTCACAGGGTTATCTCTCTCCCTTTCTCTCTCTCTGAGATCTCATTCGATCATTTGTCTGCTTAATCATTCTGGGGCTTAATTCCTTCCTAACTCAAAGAAAATGACAAACGTTCTTCTGATACTTAATACCCTGACATCAACATAGATTAAATTAAAGATTTGATGTACTATAATCCACTGCGTATATTCCGAATACTGATGCATTTCCAAAGCTAGTCTTTTAACTTTCCAAGTGGTTTCGACCAGATATATCCTTCATCAAAATCTAGCCTATTTGCAATTCACGAGATATCTGATCATCGAGGCATTGAAATTTTTTTTAGATGCTGACTAGATGAAGATCTGATCATCATTAAAAGATCAGTTTTCTACGACTATGTACACTACTGTTTCGGAAAATTGCAATATTATGAAAGAATCATCAGAAATAAATGAAATTTATTCCACGTATCACCTATAGTGGTTTAAATAAACGATCAAATTTAGAGAGCAATAAAACAAATATTATGCTGAAAATCAATATCTTGTGCAGCCATAACAAGAAGCGATGAGAGCAGTTACATGTCGGGCGATCGAGTCATACAGATTCTGAATTTCATGCTGAGGAATGACAGTCCAGATGGCCTATGATGCCAAATTTCAGTCTAATTCTCTGCCCAACGAGTGGCCGACCGAGGTAATCCAAGACATGCTCAATGGACGACATACCCGAGGAACGTACAGGCCATAAAATAAGCGGAACCTATCGTTCACTGAAGAAGGCTTGTAAATTCCGAGCAACATATGGACGGGCATTGTCTTGCTGAAATACAGCTCCTGGAATGCGTTACAGGAGGGTTATAACCTCAGGCTCCACAATTACTCTGATGTAGCCCCGCTTTTCAGGATTTGGAGTAGGATGCCCACAGTATGGAGTAGGTGGGATCTCCCATGGTTTCCAATAGCAACACAAACCAAAACGCCAGACGTTCGTTAAGTATGATGCTGAAAACGACACTCCGGTAGAACGCGTTTACCTTAGTAGCGTTTGGCGAGTAAACAAACATCTTTATAGTCCATATTAAAGCTGGACTTATTTGAGAAGACGATTTATTGCCAATTGTCAAGGCATTGGCAGTTTTGGTGAGCTCATTGAAGCTGGAGGCGTCGGTGGTACACCATCAAGTGAATTCTGCACAAAAGTAGATATGCACAAAGCACATTACGCAGCACAGACGCTTACGAACTGTAGGTAGACATTTACACACTTGCAGAAGTTCTGCAATGTTGTGCCAATGAACGAGAGGACGTTGTACGGTCCGTCACCGCCATGCGGATGAAGTGTATGTCGTCCCGTAGTGACGTCTTATTACGTGGACCACTGCCGGGGTTTCAACTTGTTCGGTTCTCCTTGGTTTATCTCTTCCACACACGCATCATTGTTGTTGCATTATGTCCCGTGCGAGGGGCGATTTCACGTTACGAAATTCCGCCCTCACAGAGGCCAATCGAGTGGCCCCGTTCGTACTCTGTTAAGTGCACTGAGTTTTTGGAGAGGCATATTGACTTCAAATCAATCATTTACAGCAGTCAAACGACGATATACACATTTCAATGCACCTTTAAAGTGCTTTTCATACACTGCAGACTTGGAAGTTTAGAGGCTGTAATTTGTTTTGCATTTCCTGCAAGTTACGTTAAGTTTCCATTCACGGTGTAGCAATTTCACAAACAGTGACGTACCTCGCTCGTTAAGATATGGTTAGTTTTGCTAATGCGCGACACTCATCGGGCCAACCATAACGAGAATTTATAAAATTAAGAATGCATTGAACTTTTGAGACTTTACAAGAAACCATTTGCCACCATATAAATGGTTCTTATATGTTTCAGGTATTCAAATGGAGTTCTATCTCGATGTATCGAAACGAAATAGCAATGCTCCACCAGATCTCATACAGCTGCCCAAATACTTCCCCATCAACACGATCTCGGTCCAAATAGCGATCCACTCTCAGCAGTACTCACCAAGTCCATACATGTCTGGCAAAGGTTTTCTGGGAGGAAAGCGGTATCGTATCCAATTAACAAAAGTATGAGTATGGTTTTAACCTCTTGTTTCATTTCCTTTATGTTTAATGGTATCTAATAACGATTCTATGAACTTATAGGAAGAAAAACATTTGCTACCGCCTCCGTATCAGACGAATTGCACGGACTACATGAAGGAGTGGAAAACTAAAGGAGGCGTCGGACCACTCAATCAAGTTGTAAGCATATGAATGCACTTTTACCAGAAACCCTCAAGGGGGTTATGTCACCGAGGTATTCCATCATAGGCAAAACTAGATAGATCTTGTTGGACGAGTTATCTCGTTATAAGAGGAAGTCACGATCATTAGAAGAAATCTGATCAGGTCTTGATCATAAAATATATAAGCAATATGTTGATGACGAGATGTCTTCTGACTAGTAAAATACGCTGTCCTACAGTAAAGGACCGGACAGCAAGATGTGATTGTATAAGGGAAATTATACATGCTTTAATAGGGAGATGTTCCCCACGTGCTGCTATTACACTAGATCATGTTGTTTACGATCTAGACTTCAGTGCTTTTCGGATATAGCCATCTCTAGCTAGATGGCATCATATTTTATTCGAGACCTATGTCACAAGTTTGAAGCATATCCCCACAACCTGGGTGTGATAGGGACACATTTGTAATAAAAAATAAAAAATATACAGGCGCCTCAATCCCATGATAGTACTTTACGCAAGTCCAACTTGATTGGCTAATCGGATCACATGACCTAGATACGTATGTCATGAGAATTTTTCTTTTGGCAATTTAACTCTTCCTTTCTGCTTTCTTCTTTTCTTTTCAGATCCATGGCTATGGGTGGGTAGAGGTGGGAGCCGAAAATTGTATCCTTTTATTATATGTTAATAATTATATAAGTTAGTGTTTTATGTATGCTTTTTGTTACATCAGAATGGTCCTAAGCCAGTGGTGGATACGACACCATCATCCTAAAGCAAAGGGGACGGCAGAGGGGCGGGAAAATATCAGCTGGTAGTGAGTTCAGGAGTGGTTCTTAGATTATTTATGTAAAATCAACGGAAGCTTGGAAAAATATGAAAAGGGTATTAAAAATTAGGAAAAGTAATTTAGAATCAAAAGGAATAAAATTGGAATTTTTTTTTAATAATTTGGAGGATCTAAAATATTTTCCGCCTGCTGGATTCGAACACGTAAAGTCATCCTCCGCTCCCGACACCAATCTGAAGGCAGGTGACTTTAGCCATTAGACCATCGTTGCTTCAGGAAGAGCAGCTCTTTAAAGTATAAGTACCCTTAATATAAGTTGGCAAGAAATACTACTAACAACAACCATACAACATATATATGAGGAGCAAATCAGAGTCAACTTGTCGGACACTTAAGCTGTACGCTGAGGCGCTAGTGTATGTATTGTATTTCTACGAAACAACGCGCATATTCAAAATCAAATGGTTACTGCAACAATCAGATTGGCGAGATATCCAAGTGAAGCCAAGCCCGTGAAACTAGCCAATCAAGTTGGACTTGCGTAAAGTACTATCATGGGATTGAGCCGCTTCTAAAAATATATATATTGATATTTTCGACCCAACCTTAATACACACATATATACGGAGCTTCTTTTTCAACGTCGGAAACAGCCAGAAGTAGCATGGAGTGAGATCTGAACTGTAAGGGGGATGTGGCATGATTTTAATATTGCATTTACTAAGATATTGCTGAACAGAAGTAGCGACATGCGGGCGAGCATTATCGTGTTCTAATGTCAAATTCCCTACCAGTTCATGTCGCTTTCTCGATATGTGTTGTCGCAAAATTTTCAAAACTAAAATATAATATTCACCATTTACAGTAGTTTTTAGAGGCACAGCACGCTGATTGATTACACTTTTATGATCAAAGAAAATAATCATCATGACCTTTCCAGCAGATTTGGTCTGCCGGATTTTTTTCGGAGGCGTTGAATCAGTGTGTTTTCATTCACTTGTTGCGGACTTGGTAAGGGGATCAAAATGAGAGTACTCTTTCTTATAATAGGCAAATCTTAAACTATAAAACGCAGCATCAATCTAACATAGAAGGAATAATGAAGCTCGTTCGTGGGTCTGAGTTACGAAAAGAATATGTGACTAAGAAAAAGAAAGAAATCAAAAGAAGGCAAAATAATTTTGCTAAAGTAGATTGTGAAGACTTGGCAATGACAGAAGCGTTCTATGAAATTGCTTTAGCATTGACGAAAAACTGAAACTTTTTCTGACGGAGAAGAAATTGTTAATTCTTGCCTCTTGGTAATAAAGGTATTAAAAGAAAAGCAGATGCAATTGTTTTATCAAGGCAGACAGTTACAAGACGTATCAAGGAACTCTCTCAGGATGTACCTCAGCAACTGCAAAAACCTTGTCCATTCTTGTACTTTCTTTTCTCTAGTTTAAATTGAATTAATGGACATATGTGATGTAGCTCAGTTAAGCATTTTTATAAGAGGAATTGATAATATGTTGATTGTTTTAATGTATGAAGAACTTTCCAATCTGGAGTCATTGCTTGTTAAACAGAGGATCAGACATATTTGTAAAAGTGAAATAATGCCTAGAATATATAAAATTAGAGTATATAGTACACTCACCAGTGTGTGTACTGACGGAGTGCCGTCGATGATAGGTAAAGTCAATGGCACTACAACTTTACTTGAAATTTTTAAAATTGTTCTGTTCTAAAATATCACAGCATTATACACCAAGAGGCATTATGTGGATAAAGTTTAAAAATGCAGCATGTTGTTGCGGGTTCTGAAATCTGTAAATAAAATTAGCCAGAGCATTAAATTAACGAGAATTCATTGAAAATTGTGAATTGTTAAATTTGGAATATGGTGAAATTGTCCTTCATTGTGAGGTGCGCTGGGTTTCTAGAGGACAGATTCTGAGTATATTTTGGAAATTTTAAAGGATGTTTATATTTTTTTAGAACAGGAAAATTAACTACCTGTGATGAAAGAACCATATTTTTTTATAACAACTGGCTATTTGATTTGGTATTTTTAGTCTATGTTACTTGCCATCCCAATGATCTAAATACAAAACTCCATGGCAAGAATAAGTTATTTCCTCGCTTAGTAAATATAACCAATCCATTTAAAATTAAATTTAAATTATTCATATCTCATTTAGAAAATCAGGATTTGAGTCAATTTCCACACTTGAAAGAGCAGAGTGAAAGAAAATACTCCGGATAATAGCAATTTGTCCAAATATATTGAAAAATCACACAAAATTATTACAATTGTAATTTGAAAGTCATTTTCAATATTTGGATAAAGAAGAAAACAGCATGTTCGCATTTATAAACCCTTTTTTATTTGGTGAACAAAACGTAATCAAGATGCCTAATTACATAAAAATGGAACTTACTGATTTAAAAACAAATTTATTATTGAAAATAAAATTTGATGACCTTTTTTCAAATCAAAATGTTTCTGACATGATTAATTTCTGGCGTTCATTAGCTGTGAATATTTCCCTGAAATAAGAAAGCTTGAAAAAGAAAATTATGTATGTCGTTTTGGAACGGCACACAGATGTGATCAAGCAAGACGTAAAATTTATTAAAAGCAAAACGAGGTTGCGAATGACTGATTCAAGTTTGAAGAATTCTCTGCTGCTCTCAGTAACAAATTTAACACCAAACATTGAAAGACTAGCGAAATCCAAACGGGCTCAAAAGTCTCATTAATAGTAAGTAATGTTTATTTGTTGTAATAGATATTGTTTCACATACAATAATTAAATCATTTTAGACTGTTAATTATGTATATAAACATATTTTTATTAAAAAGGTTCTTAAGGATATGCCAGGAGACCATGAACGTAGGAAGGCAAAAAAAGTGCTTGAGTTGTATGGCGCATCTGAATTCGTATATGAAAAAAATTGACGCATGATATTTAAAAGGTTGGCCACCAATGATCTATTGTATACTGAATAGCAATGGTTGACATACCAAGATATTACAAATTTTTTTCGGTTGGAAATGTTCTATAGGTGGTCCATTTGCATTAATAAACATTAGATTGGAGACGTTTGAAATCAATATAGATGCTCTCAAATCTGTTACACTATGTTATTCATTAAACAAAACCCGCCCTCGCGCTAGTTTGTGGAACATAATATTTCAATTGTTCTTAAAAGAGGCTTTATTTTTTCTGGAACAACTTGGGCGTTTTCATTGTACCCTCAAACCCTGAATGTGCATTTCATCTATACATACCAAAACGCAGACAGATTCAATTTACCTCCTTATCAACATGGCGAATATCCCTTGTATTTATATCTTCTGGATAGAACATGGATATATCCTTCAAAAGTTGACAGTTTTCTTCATTAACATCAGAACAATATCTAGATTTCATTCTATCGACAGTACTTTGAATGAATTGCTTTTGATTAATAGGTATACAATTTTTGAATTATGTACCAAGGTGATATCTCGAAATAGAAACTTTTATTTTTCTTCTACAGCTATGTGCGTTTCACGTGATATTTTCTAGGAAAAGCAAGGCGTGTACGTAATTTTTAAGAAAAAGCAGAGGGTATACGGAATTTGCTGGAAAAACTAGAGGGTACTCGGCGCGTATACCGCCGTATACCCTCCACTACAGCCATGGTCCCTTGCAAAGAAAATTATCTACAACAGTTCAGAAGATACTGACAAGCAACTGTGGTTCTCCTGTGGCTTGCGTAAAAGTTTCCCTTGCGAATTCCTGTCGCTGAACTGTGTCGTTTGGTAAGAACTCAAGTAACTTCTAAGGGTTTAAAGCAGGTGTAGCCAACCTTTTACATACCATGCGCCAATTTTTTTCTCATACGAGTTCAGATGCGCCATACAATTCAAGCACTTTTTCTACCTTACGTTCATCGTCCTGTCATATCCTTGGTAACTTTTTTAATAAAAGTATGTTAATCGACATAATTAACATTTTTAAATGATTTAGCTATATTGTATGTGAAACAATGCCTAATACAGATAATTCTTCAAATTTGAATCAGTCATTCGCGACCTCGTTTTCTTTTTAGTAAATTTCATGGATGAAAATGCTTGATCACATCTGTATGTCATTCCAACACGACATATAAAACTTTTTGCAAATTTTCTTTTTTCCGGAAAGTGTTTACAGTGTAATGAACGCCAGGAATTAATCATGTCAGAAGCATTTTGATGTAAATAATAAAGCTCATGAAACTTCAATTTCAATAATGAATTTTTTTTAATCAATGAGTACCATTTGTATGTTACTAGGCATCTTCATTACGTTTTGTTCACTAAGTGAAAATGCTTTATTAAGGCGAGCATGTAGTTTTCTTCTGCATCCAAATAAAAAAAACGACTTTCAAATCAAATGACCCTTGTAATAACTAATTTTAATATATTTGGTCAAATTGTTATTATTCGCAGAACATTCACTCTGCTCTTTCAACTGTGGAAATTAACTCAAATCCGGATTTTCTAACTGAGAGATGAACAGATTTAATGTCATTTTAAATGAATTAATGCTATTTACTAAGCTACGAAATAATTTCTTCTTGCCTTGTAGCGGCTAAATTAGATAATTGAGATGGCTAGTACATCAACTAAAAATGCCAATTCAACTAGCCAGTTTTTATCAAATAATAGAGTTCTTTCATCAGGAAAATTCAATTTCCTGTTCTCAAAAATTAATAAATACCATTTTTTAATTTCTAAAATAAAAATTCTCTCAGAACCTGTCCTCTAGAAAGCCAGCGCACCTCACAATAAAGAAAAGGTTCACCATATTCCAAATCTAATAATTCAATGAATTCTCGGCTGTTTATTGCTCTTGTTCTAATTTTAATCACACATTTCACAACCGGTAACAAATCATGCTGCATTTTTTCAAATTTTACACACAGTGGCTCTTGGTGTATAATACATTGATATTTTATTGCAGTACGATTTAAAAACATTTCCAAGCAAAGTTGTAGTGCCATTTACGGTGTACCGACAGAACACATACTGATTAGTAAAATAGTCTAATTTAGATTTTCGTGGCATGATTTTACATTTTAAATATCTCTGATCCTCTTGTTTCATCATGCCATAACTCCAGACTGGCAAGTTCTTCAGAGACATAAAAACTATAATCAATTCCTCTTACAAAAATGCTTATAACTGGACTACATCAAATATGTCCATTGATTCATCTAAAGCTAGAGAAAAGTCTTCCAGTTATTGAAATACATCCAGAGAGAGAGAGAGAGTTCCACGATGCATCTCGCATTATTCTGCCTTGGTAAAGCAATTTCGTCTGATTTCTTTTCAATACCTTTGTAACCAGGATGGCGCGCAAATATTTGAAAACAAGGCTTCTCCGTCAAAATAGGTTTTTTTTTTCGCCAATGCTAATGCAATTTCATAGGACGCTTCTGTCATCGATTCGTCTTCACAACTTTCATTAGCAAAAGTATTTTGTCTTCTGATTTCTTCCTTTTTATAGTCACATATTCTTTACGTAACTCTGACCAGAGGACAAGTTTAATTTTTCCTTCTATGTTAGCCTGATGCTGTGTTTTATAGTGTTTATTAATATCATGTCTTCTATTATGTGTAAGAGTAGTTTCACAAACAATGCAAAAAATGATTTTCCTGATGGACTTGGTGTACCTAACTCATTTTCTGACTGTTCGTTAAATTCACTTTTTCTCTCATACTTTTTGCGCTTCTTTTGCTCATTTTATTTTGCTCAGTTACAGATAACTGGAATGTAAAAAAAAAAAAAACATTAAAAAGTACAAAAAAAATCTTGAAAAGTAACAAATAGATCACAAGTACGTCGCATCACACAGAATATAAATTGCAAACTCAAAGAATTGCTACGCAATGAGGAGTAAGAAAGCTCTATGATTTGAACTGAGACTATTATGGTGTTTAAAATATGAAGATATTTTCAGTTATGGCGCCTACTTCAAAAGAATAAGGAGGCACAATAATGCAATGCGTCACTTGTAATCATTCAATGCGCCAAGTTTGCCACCCCTGCAATAGATCAAGAGTATGCGCTACAAAAATAGACGGATTTTTCAGTTTGGAAAATATTTTATTAAAAATGGTAGCGGAAGGCCTTAAAATTTGTAAAAAAAAATTACATTCTTCTTTATGCGTGTTTAAATATTTTTCTTTTCACATTTCCTATAGTTATTTAATATCAGAATTAAATATTAATATAGTGATATTTTCAAATTAGAATATCACGCAATGCTAGTCTGCATATTTTGTTTTGCATAAATACAATGTAAATTCCCAATAACTCGAACCTTGTGAATACAAATTTCTGCTTAAATCGAAGTTTCTTCAGTTCCACAATGAGGAACTTGCACCAATGAGGAAAATGCTCATTGCTGTGTTTTATTAATACACTGATGTCCGAAATTAAGGTCACAAACATAAAATCTGTGGGAATTGGAGAAATATTCAGTTTATTGCAACGAAATTTGGCACAGAGATATATTATTACGATAGAAAGCATGTAAGAACATAACAATATGAAAAAGAGTTGAATCGTTAGATAAGATACAGGTTATATCAAAAGAGGTCAAATCACGATGCTTTTATCTCGGAATAGGTCCGTCTAATTTGGAGTGTGGACACCGTGCACTGCTATACAAGTCTCACAACGAGCCCTCATACTGTTAACGGGCGCAACCGGCCTGGTAGGCACAACTTTGACGTTTACGTTCGCTCTGCTTATTCTAGTAGTCTCTTATATTTACCGGATGTTTGGACCCAATCTTTTAATTTTATTCGCGCGCTTCGTGGACAGCTGTTAGCGTCATTCTGATCTCTCAGGCACATTGCGCCCGAATGCGTTACACATATAAAGGTACGAGGATTTGGGTGAAGAGAGTGACATCGATTCTCACGGTGGAGTCTAGCGATGGAGGGAGGGTGTGTGGGGCCTGGAAGAGCGTAAAGACAATTCAGAAACGGAGCAAGATGGTGAGGTTACTGAAGATGAAAATGAACCAGAGCCAGAGCACAAGTTTTTTTTTTGGGGGGGGGGAAAGGTAAAACTACCAAATGGGCCAAAAATCCGCCGACGAGAAGGGTCCGCAAGTGAGCTCACAATGTTCGAACTCCCTTTTCTGGAGTCATAGGAAACGCTAAGAATGCCCAAACAGTGTGATTCTAGTGTCTTCGCTTCATGTCGACAGTGCAATCGATCCTGCATCTGGAGAGCAAAAGAAGACAGAGATTATCACATTCTACAATTCCACCAAAAGTGGTATTGATTCTGCAGACCAAATGTGTGCCACTTATAAAGTGAGCCGAAATGTAAAGCGCTGGCCAATAGTCATATTTTTCGCAATGCTAAATGTAAGATGATTGGCCCACCAACTGGTGCTTGGAGAACTAAGTCGAAGAAGTGTAAAGACAGTTGACATCCCCATCAATCTCCAAATTCGGCTGAAAAAATATCAACCCATCAAAGATGTTCTAGAAATTGAACCTCTCAACCTCGCAAAAGACGCAGATGTTCAAACTGCACTTCGGAAACGAGTTTGAAAAGATTGGCAAATTATGAATACAATAAATGCACAACGCAATTTGCATAGCTCATGCAAATATCACCTGCGGAACGTGCTGTGCTGTTTGCCAATGGCCCTCTTCTGGTGAACTTAAGCTGAAGAACTATGATTCAGATTGAATATCGGCTTTTTAACTCTGAACTTCAATGTATAATTTTTACTAAAATTATTTTATTTGTTACCCTGGAAATTTAAGTCAATTTAGTGCTAGATCTGAAATTTTATTTTAATGTTTTCTAAACATAAAATTTGTTCTTTTTTTAAACGAATTTCATTGTTTTTTGTATAAGTAATCCTCTGGAGATCACTGATTACTTTTAGAATACTAAAACTGAAATTAATGGGTATAAATTTGCGATTCTTTTATGTGCGCCTGTCAGGCGCATTGCGCCGGAATACGTTGGTTCTATATTGCGCCCGATTGAGGGTTAATGAGGGTGTCGAGAAATGCTTGCGGCAATAAATCCCATTCTTCCAAAAGCCCTTCATTTAATGCCTGGAGGGTCTTGGGCAGTGGTAACGTCGTGCAATGGCTCTTCCTTGACGATCCCAAACATTTTTTTATAGGTTTGACATCCGGAGACTTCGAGAGCCAGTTCATACGGCGAATATCCTCTTCTTCAAGAAAATCATGCACAATGTGAGCTCTGTGTGGCCATGCATTATCGTCCATAAAAAGAAAGTCCGGGCTGCAGTACATCGGAACAACCTCACATAGGGTTCAAGGACCTTATCTCTATAGCGCTGTGCAGGTAACACTACCCTAATCAAAGACGTGCAGTGGTGTACGACTGCCCAACGTGATGCCGCCCTAGACAAGGATTCCTCTGCCAAACTGGTCGATTTCCCTTACGTTGGAGGGATGATAGCGAGCTCCACGTTCTCACCAGATGAAGATTCGCCGAGAATTACTCTGTGTGCTGAATTTCGACTCATCAGTGAAAAGAACATGTCCCCATTCTTGGTGTGTCCAAGAATGGTGTGTTCGGCTCCACGACAATCGGGATCTCCTGTGCAATGCTCTCAAAGGGAGACATACCACTGGACGCCGGGCGGAAAGGGCTCTCTCTGCTAGAAGTCTGTATACTGTTTGCCTGAAAATTCTTTTTTCAAACGCAGCAGCAAGGTCACGAGAAAGCTCTGCAGCCGTTGTCTGCCTTAGCCGTCGCGTACTTAATGCCAAGTAGCGATCTTGAGCAGGTGTCGTCGCTCTTGGGCGGCCATGGCCTGGCTTCCTTGATGATAGTACCACTTGTTTGGAATTGATTCCACAACCTGGATACCACTTTTGGTGCCACTTGTAATCATTGAGCAACCTCTGCTTGAAAACCCCCAACTTCAAGCCTGCCAACGGTTCTCCGTCTCATTAAATTATCTAAACGATGATGAGAACTCATTCTCACTGCAAACAGTCAAACTTGTGGGTCTTAACGCAATATTCACAACACTGCAAGAGAACATCCCAGATGCTTAAAAGGTCAAATTTCTCGTTGTTCTACAAAACTAACGCCAAACATTATTTATTCCAAACTGGAGGCTAACGTTTTGCTACCCGTTCTTCAAAATACATAAAATATAAATTTTATCACATTTTCTTGTACCAATTTTGAATTATTTTGAAAAACGTGTTTGTGACCTTAATTTTGGACACCAGTGTAGATTGATCGTCAAAATGTTCAAAAGCAACAATTAAAATACATAAAATGAACTTAATTAATTGACCTCAAAACGTTTTAACCCTGGATACTGTAAAACTATGTTGTGCTTTGGTGTTCTAACGACACGATTAGGTTTCCCCCCAGGTCATCCCATTTGAAGTTCTTTTTTCCGTAGAAATATTATTCTTGTGAAAACGTACTTGAAATGTCTTCATCTGCCTCAATTTCCGAATCCGTTTCGTGTTCGCTTTCAATAATATCATCCGAAACTTCACTCTCCCAGTACTCTATTTAACATCAATTATCAACAATATCTTAATTTCTTTTAGTGTAAGATACACAGGTCGTTTTTTAGTAAAGTTTGTTGCCATTTTGGGCTCTCTGCCGAAATTCCCTACTCTAACTTGCACGATTTCATTCAACAAGAAAGGTAACGCAAATGCTGTGAAGGGGTCTAAGAGACCACGCGGAAAATGCAAATAGTGTAAAACACGAAATAGTTGGGTCAGCCAAACCAGTCTTGGAATGTGGTTTTTGTTCGACGTAGTAGGAAGGTACTCAATAGGACAGGGGCCAATATTCACTTTAAGAGGTGGAAACGACCTGTCAAAAATGACTCGAGGTCTGTGAGACCCATGACAGCAGTTAAAGGTTAACGTGCACCAAAACCGTTGTAAACGACGTTCTTTAATTTGAATTGAACTCGCAACCCTCCGGTTGCCAATCCGTTACTCTTTCAAACAGGTCCTGGCTGTTATATAGGAATTATAAAAAGTCGATCTATTTTTATCTCTATCTGTCTACCTACATCTAGATAAGTTGGTTTTAAGTGAATGACTAAAATGATGTGGTTATTTAGCCATTATTGATTTTCATAGATGGCTGTTCAGGAATGCAGAATGAAAGCTGCTTTAGAAGAGATCGGGTGTGTTCCGTACTTCATAGATTTCCCTCACAATGAAACTGTCTGTAAATACTGTCCATATTGCGCAAGTAAGCTATTCGTGTGCATTATATTTCTGAATGTGTAGATTGTTGGCTTTGGTAAGAAGGCAGATGACCTTGTGTTAGTGCATTCATTGTAAGGTAATAAGCAAAATCGCAGAGTGAAAGCTTACACGCAAACATATGTATGACATTAGCCATGTATAATTTTTTATTTACCAACTCTTTGTTACTTCTATTGCTGCGGAAACGAAAAAAATTTAAAATATAATTAAATGGCATTGGTATTAAAAGGAGCTTCAAAACTATAACATGCATATCGACTAGTAGTCACGTGACTGATCCGTGAAACATTGACATGTATGTCCGATTTGGCATCCTATCGCCT
Organism: Metellina segmentata; assembly: GCA_947359465.1. NCBI lineage: Eukaryota > Metazoa > Arthropoda > Arachnida > Araneae > Tetragnathidae > Metellina > Metellina segmentata. Next base: position 109,072,480 of record OX375877.1, on the reverse strand, counting down.
CGTTTGGAAATGTAATGTCATATGACGATTTAGGTGAGTGAATGCGGTTTTCTATAGCGTGACGGATAAAATGGTGAACTCGTCCATGTCTGCTATGTCACATGGACCATCAGATGATGAATCAGTAGATGGGCGTCTTCTCCCGTTCATTAGAATAATTATATGTATGAGTTGTAGTACCAGCTGACAAAAGTAACCAAAGGTCCCGTTACTACTAGTTTTGGTAACATAATCCTGGGAACATAGAAAGGTCACCATTGCTCGCTTTCTACATTTACATTTCCCTATTGGTTAAAAGGTGAATTGGTTCGCAGTCCAATCATCAGAAGTTAGTTGTTCATCTAACCAGAAAGAAAATGATCCGATCCCTGATGATATAGCAACTATACAGCCCCATATATGTGTACATTCTTGAGATAACGTTTTGATTCAAAGACTTTTTGATTTTATGCGTATGGGAACTCCGTTTCTCCGTGCAGAAAATATTGTGTTGATTCAAACGTTTGTCCCGTTTAAAGAAAGAAATTGAAGAAAAGTTATTTTATTTATTAAAAATTACATTTATCATTATAGAATGTGGCCGTTTAACTCGAGGAACTTTTTCCATTTCTCCAGTATCTGCATTATCCCGTGCTCATAGAAGTTCTGTCGTTTATGGTTAACCCATTAACGACTTACGTTGCGTTTTCGCAACATTAGTGAAAACATTTTTTTCTTATTCGGAATTGCTTTTTTTTCCATATAATTTTTTTTGTATAAGGTAATTTAGGGACAGCAGCCCCAGTTATATACAATACGTTACAAAATAAATTGGGTATTAACAATAAAAACGAAAGTTTCTGGTAATACATAATAGTTATTGTCTATAAATAATGAATACTTATATTTTACTATGTTGCAAATTTTCTATAGAAAAATAATAAAACTGTGACACACTACATTTGGCCATCTCTCCCAAAGTTCCGGGTGAGATGCCTCACTAGCATTGGAGAGATGCCCTACCTGTAAAAGTAAGTTATTTTTAAAACATGAAAGATTTTAACTGAATATAAAAGCAAGTGATTTTAATAAAATACTACCTTGGCATTAGTGTATAAATCATTGAAATATATAACAACCATAGACAACAAGATGCAAAAGGTTTTAATAAAACACACTTAAAATAAAACAAACAAAATTTATAGTAAAAAAAACACACATTAAAACTATTCTAAAAATAATTCAGTTTTTGCAAAAAAATTACAAAATTCTTTGTTTAAAAAATATTAAAAAATTATTACGCTATTAAAATATTACAAAATATTTCGAAAATATCAAATTACGAGTTTTCTTTTCGTCCTCTGTAATTTCTGCTTTCCCGCAACTATTGCACATGTCCGCGTACATTGTACATGATTCAAGTAGCCATTTAGACACTTAACACATTTTATCCAATCCTACCAATTCTTTTATAGCATAATAGTTTTCCTCACATTCGAGGCAGTTGCATGTAGGATCACTTTAGTTGTCCATCAGCTTTTTGGAATACCTTGTTACGTTTTTGGCGGATTTTAACTTTTTTTGGATGTATTCTTGGGATGTAAGTATCGCAGTCGACTCTCTCTTTCTCTTTCTGGGCCTTTCTTTTAGTTTTGGTACAGATGAAATCTGGTGCAATAATTTTATCGGTGTTGTTGTCTGTTGAGCACAAAAATCTGATGATTACAAACAATTTACGGACTTTTCATCCGTCTTGTTCATTTCTTCATTGATGACAAAGAAGTGGTCCGGAATCGCTGCTTGGTTTAAAAAAAAATTCCCGTCGCCCGAAAATAATTTATAGCAGTGTCGACTGTAGCTGCCTTTTTGTACGCTCAATCAAACAATTCTGAAACTTGTATTCGTCCAATTGATAAATTATTCAAAATTTATAGTTTCAATAAATTTAATTTTACGTTAAAAATTTTAACGATTTACAAGTATTACAAATTTTGTAAAAGCAATATGATTTCAAAAACATTGATTTGAAATTTAAACAACTAAAAGGCATCTCTCCCTGAAAATGCATGTGAGGCATCTCACCAGATATATATGTGGGGTGTTTATCCTTTTGGTATGGGAGAGATGCCTCGGGCAACTGTTCGAAGTAAAAGACAGCAAAAATGGTGGTAAACTGCCTAAAGTCGACTGATAAACTCCTGGCAACAGGTTTTTATGCTTACATAAAAAAAAATTCATTAAAATTATCTAATGTCATCCTTACACTAAAACATCAATTTTATAACGGAGTAGAAAAAACATGGTACATACTTGAAATGTTGTTGTGATAGCAGAAAACAAAAGCTGATTTTACTAACCTTTCACAGCACACCAAACAACATCTTACTGAAACATTCATGGACCTAATAGAGCCAACTAGTGTAAAGTTTCAAAATTACATGATGTGGGGCATCTCACCTGGAATTACCTTATTGTAGACAAAGCTTCAATAAATCAGGGGAAAAAAACGTTTTTTTGGCAATGCAAAATTCTATAAAATAAATTTGTAAAATTGTCATTTTTTGCGATTTTTTTACTCCAATTTTGAAAAGATCTAACAGATGGCAGCACAATTTAAATAATTTTATGAATAGGCGCTTATATTCTAGAAACATTAGTCTACAAAATGGCATCAAAAGGTAAGGTTACTATTTTGTCGGTATAAATATGCATTTTTTGAAATGTCGTGAAAACGCAATGTCAGTCCAAAGCAGTGTCCTTATGAATATGCATAATTTTTTTTGTCGTATATTCTTTTATAGATAAATCTTAACATTTGTCCAAAAATAACAACTGTCGAAGAAAACGGTTTTTAACTGTGAATGAAGCATTAGAATATATGAAAGAGTTAGATGATGAAGGTGTTTCTGAATTTTCATCAGATGAAGACTGTCCAGGTCAAGCAGATTTAGTTGTGATTCCTCCAGATCCTGACATACTGACCGACGAGGAATGCATTGATGACGATATCTTAGGAGATAATTTGCAGAGACCGACAGACATCTGGTGAAATCGAACTGTTTTCTTCAAAAAAACTTTAAAATATATCGGATTCATCACACAATGATGAAAGTTTGTCTAAATCACCTAAAAAAAAAGACAAAATATTGTTTGGAGAAATTGTCCTCCCGTATACACAGAAATGCCTGCCGAGAAAGAAACCGTGCCGTAGAAAAAGCAAAACAGAAAAAAAGCAAGTAATTATACAAAAATTGCATGATTTAGCGCCAGTAGATGTGTTTTTGCAGTTGTTTAAAAAAAAATCGGAATATTTTGGAACTTATTACTCAAGAAAGTATAAAAAATGCTGCACAACAGAAAAATCTTCACAATTTTTCTCTTTCTGTTCCAATGTTGAAGCTTCTTATAAACTTCCTGCTTTACACTGGCTATGAATGTCTTCCTCAAGAGAGACTTACTAGTCAGTTGCAGAAGATGTCAGTTGTCCATTAGTACGTGCAGCACTAACACGTTCTACTATCAAACATAATTTGAATTTAGTGGATAACAATTCATTGGATAAAATAGATAAAATGGCTAAAGTTCGTCCGTTTTATAAATGCCAATTTCCTGCATTGGGGTATTTTTTCATCAAATCTTTCTATCGATCAACAAATGGTGCCTTATTTCGGTAGACATTCGTACAAAATGTTTCTGAAAGGAAAACTCGTTCGTTTCGGGTATAAAGTTTGGTGTTTGTGTTCTTCTGAAGGGTAATTATATCATTTTGATATATACTCAGTTAAATAAGCAGATAAAACGACGGAACAGAGTTTAAGTGGAGATGTCGCAACACGTCTTTTAAGTGTAGTCGAAGTTCCTTCAAACCACTATGTATACTTTGACAATATTTTTACGTCACATATGTTGTTGTCGGAATTGAAAAATCGGGGTTTCATGCCACTGGAACGATCCAAGACAACAGATTAGGAAAATGTCCTGTTACACCCGTAATCAAAATGAAAAAGGAACAACGTGGGACATATGACTCTGCCTTTGATAAGGAGCATGGTATCGCAGTAGTTCGTTAGAGCGACAATTCCGTTGTTACTATGGCCAACAACTTTGATACAATCGATCCACCTTTAATAGCTAAGATATACTCAAGAAAATTAAAAACAAAATTCGTATCTGTAAAGCAATCTAAACTTATCGGAGACTACAGCAAACATATGAGTTGGGTGTATCTGCTTGATAATTTCGTTGCAATGTATAGAGTACAAGTAAAGGGAATGGTGGTGGCCTATTTTTGCGAAATTTCTTGACGTAGTTAAATCAAACGCTTGAAACTATATGGGATTACTGTGAATCCAAACATTTCCCTGTTAGATTTTCAAAGCAGTGTTACAATAGCATTGCTGAAAACAAAAGAAGAATATTATGAAGATTCTCAACCTGCATCTTCATTTGCACACTGTTGGCCGGCCATCTTTCTTTCAGAATTTAGCCTCGAGTGAAACAAGAAAGGATCCCACAAATTATGTTACTGACAAAAATCCAACAAACAAAAGAAAAAGATGCAAAAACTGCAGTAGCCAAACAATAACTGAATGTAAAAAATGTAATGTGCCGTCACATAGCCAGTGCTTTAAAGATTTTCTTCTTTCCTAAAAGTAGTCGGTTTTGACTGACATTGCGTTTTCGCAACATTTTGTATATTTTACACAAATAATTATTTTTTCCATATTACTTTTTTTTGTTTTAATTAGACTCTAATACGCCTAAAAAAAGGTTTTTGTTCATTTCCTTCCAGCGAAAAGTAGTGCGGTCGTTAATGTGTTAAAGAACTGGCCTAGGTAAAACTTTCTGAACCTCTTACGGCACTATCAATTGTCAACGGCACCCTCAGTCAACACAAAACATATCTTCTTTAGAGATGAGAAGTATTCTTACCTATTTTTAAAGCATAATGTATCAAAAATACTCTTAATTTTCTGCCATTTTTAATGCTTAACAAAATTATAAAAACTGAACCCAAAAACACAATTTTGTTGTTGTGCACTCGCTAAAATTCCTTCTTTCAAACAACATCAAAACTTTACATGTGTGAAATAGATAAAACTTCAGCTATGCGATACAAAGCCATCAAGCACAAATAACGGGACGAGCACTTGCATCAAACCAATATTTCTATTTTCAACCAATTTCGTGTCTACGTGCTGTTGTCGAGTTTATCCTCCAAATAGTTTTGACGAAAATTTCGTCCATGACGATCGGACAAATTTTGCTAATAACATGATATTTGTCGTTATTGTATGTCTCTGTAGCAGGTTTTACAACAAACAGGACAGTAATTCGAAGTACTTATTGCGTTTTAGAATAAAAGGAAAAAATCTGTTTCCTTCCGTAAGTAAAATCATCAAACTGTTGCCAAATGGCAAATACAAATGAAGTCTTATATTGCTCCACTTCAGAGAAAGATAAATAATACTTTATCGTGTTTTGTAGATATGTCGAAATCACTAGCAGTTGTACGTGATAGTGTATAGTCTGTGTTAAAATGTAGAAAACCAGCTTTGAAGATTCTTATATAATCTTAATTTTTTTAGATATGACTCGAGTTGGACGAAATTGTTCGGATTTGTTGCAGTCCAGCGATCAGCCATGCGAGTAAGTATGTTTTCAAAGCAAATATTTAAATGGAGAACAGGTTTTGTAAATTGTTCCTCTTAAATTCTATTTTAGTACTTAGATTATTTATATTCAATTATTTTTCAGTACAATTTGAATACTTTTACAACGCTGCGTTGATATGAAGAAGTACCCCATCCAAATATAATTCCTTCAGTTCTGACCTTTAACTTTACCCAGAAACATGATGGAATACTTGCAAAAGCCCAATAAATGAAACTGTTTGTCATATCTGGTTAATTAAATGCAGTATTATTCATCAGATTATAAATTTACGAATGTCCAAAATGTCATGTTTTTTTTCATCCGTCAACAATTGTAGTTAGGTATTTGAATTAACGTCGCACTGGAGCAACACAACAGGCTATCTACAACGGTCCGGGATCCACCCCGAAAAGAGAGATCTGAGGACAATACCTAGTCAACTCTTGAACTGACATCCTACACTAAAAACGTATTTCCACACCATGCCAACGTGAGAACCTTTGAAGCCACGAACGAATCAATACCCACCAGCCCCCTCGTTCTCGACCTTCTTTGGTCGTTTCAGATTTAAACTCGCAATCCTCAGTTGCAAATTCGATACTCTTTTGAACACAACCCAGGCCCCCGATAACATTGAAACTTTTACCAAAAGGTTCATGTAACAAGAACTTCCATTCATGATCTTCGTAAACTTTCATCATGGTTACTTGATAATTTCGGAGGGAACAACATGGTTTAACATCATGAATGAGAGAATTTACTGTACAGTTTTTTTTTTACAAAAACTGGTTTTCTCTGATTTACTTAGGAGCCACTCAGTACTGTCTGCGAATAGCCCATTGTGTTGCAACAGTGCAATGCAAATTCAACTTCATCCTAATGCAATTCATGTTTGTATTGGGTTTGATACAAAAGTTTGTCCCTTTTTAAGACTAGATGACATTGCATCGAAAAAAAAGTGTTACCTACGTTCACACGTGTAAAGTTTTCATGTTACTTGAAAGAAGGAATTTCTGCGAGTCCTTGAAAAACAAATTGTGTCATTTGATTGTGTTTTGTTAAGCATTAAATACGACACATGCTTTTTTTTTTAAAAGGGAAGAATGCTTTACAGACGCTAAAGATTATTTGTGTTGTGTAGGGTTAGGGTGCCATTGAAGATTCTACGAGACGTAAGTAGTTCAGAAAGTTTCGTCACCTGGATTAGTTGTGTGTTCTTAGCTATAAACTCAGAACTTCTATGAGCACGGTATGATACAGCTACTGGGGAGGGATAAAGGTCGCACATTCAAAATAATTTTAAATGTAATTTTTATTAAATAAAATAAATTGTCTTAAATTTTTGTCCAAAAACGGAACGAATTTTTGTATTAACCTTCCAAATTGGTTTAAGTGTTGTTCAATTGATAATTGACAATGAAGCTTTGTATGTTATTGACGAAATGTAGGACATCTATCGCACGAATCATTACTAAATTAGCTTTCTCGATTAATAACAATTCTGTTTTAACTCTTGAACAGACCTCTATTTACTCCTGCCTGGGTGTGTTTATGGCTACTGTATCACTAAAACGTTCTGGCGGTTACTTTGTATCAGGCGCCAGCTTTTTTTAAAGTGTAATTTTAAATTAGCGTAAGTACTGAAATCATGTTGACATCACATGAGAATGCATAAAACTTGCTTAACTGTAACATATTTACCACTCCAGAAATTAGCTTATATAAATAAACAAGAATTTAAACGTAATTCCGCAGTCAGCGCGTACGAAGATTGCGAGACAGGACTACAAGAACTTTCGATGCTACGATCGGAATGCCAGAACTTAGAACAGTTGCCATGGATGGTCAATTTGGAGGCCATTCCGAAGACTCAAGCATCTGTCGTCACCGTATGGTTTTTTTACTTCGTACGTTTTTAGCTTTTACCTGATTGTAATCTTGCCTCTACAGTACTCCGCCGCGAGATTCAGCAAATTTTGAGGATTGAATCGGAAATTAACAACTCTACCGTAGCATGTTGTCGCTTGTTGACATTCTGGTTCATTATATTCTGGTATAAAGGCTGGCTTGGGTAGATCCACACTATTAAAAATTATTTATTTTTAATGAGCAACATAATAATTTATCTGATTTTGATAAAACATTGTAGGGACCATGATACGGTAATTGTAATGATTGACGTACTGTTTCTTCTCGAACAAAAACATGAGTCAAGTTTTCCAATTCATCAAAAAGGAAAAATTTCTTTCGTGAATGAGACGATGCTATAGTAAGTCGGATCCAGGTCATTAAATTTTGAAGCTTGCCAACAAACGTAACTGGATCTATGTTCATTTCCTGGTCGCAATTAATTATCCAGACCACCATATGTTGCAGCCCTACAGCATTTGTGCTGATGTAGCGTTTAGATCTCCCTTAATTGTAATCCTGCATCTTAATAGCACAGTAGGCAGAGTTGCAACCCAACTTTTTTCAGACCACTTGATGGAGGCTTTCAGGTTGCCATTTGAGGATGGTCTGTAGGGCGATGTTCTCGTAGTTTCAATGTTCATCAAAGTGGCTAGCTCCCTGAAGAGTGCGGATTCGAACCAATCTCCTAGCTAGTCGTTATTGTAAGAGGGGTTACGAAGCGGCATATCCAATTTTCTTACAATATACCAGCGACTTTCTCGGCTGTAATATCTACCATGGGGTATGCTTCGGGCCTTTTTTAATAACGGTCGATGAAAGTGACGCATTACGAATATCCTCTTTATGGTGGAAGTCTTCCAACAATATCCACATGAATATGTTCGAATCTTTCGATGGTAGTTGATAGGATTAAAGTGGTGTTGTAACATGAATTCAGACTTTGTTTGTAGCCCATGATGTGATTTATTTTCTAATTGATGGCCAGACAATCCTCTTTTTCAGTAGCTTGTGCATGGATCTAACTCAGAGATGAGATGTGTTATGAAAGACATTGAAAATAATCATGCGGTAGCTTTTTGACGCAAATGGTTGCAAAATTCCTGATGATACATTATATTGTAATTTTGAACTCTCAAAAAGTATAAGCGGCAACTTCATACTTGTTATTTCTGGGTGCAACAGTATTTCTTTTAGTTCATCATAAATAAGCTGTCAAACGTCGATATCCTTGACGAGCTACGATGCTATCAGCTACGATGTTTTGATCACCACTGATGTGCGAATATTTATTGAAAACTGACTAATGAAATAGAGTTGTCGAAGTTGTATTGGGCTTCCTTTTTGTGGCTTTTGTTTAAAAGCGAATGTAAGAGTACGATGGTCTGTATTGATGGTGAAAGGTCGAGCTTCGAGCAAGTGTATACAGTGTTTGGTGGCTGCGTACAAGGCGAATATCTATCATAAGCACTGTACTTGGATTCCGTTTTATCGTGAGCTTTTTGGAGAAAAATGCTAGTGGTTGCAGACCGTCTGGTGAACTGCGTTGTAAAACTCCTCCTATAAAAATAATTATGCGGTAGCTTTTTGGGACACGGCGTTTATCATCTATGCTATGTATCAAGCGTCGACAGTATGCGCTGTTGACGACAGGTGCACCAACATTACGGTTTTTTTGCGAGGTCATCTTTACACTTTTGAAATGCGTTTTCGGCTACTGCTGTCCAAACTACTGGTCTCTTGTCCTTCTTATTAGCGCCTTTTAAGATCTCGATTAGTGGTACTTGAGTTCATGCTGCATTAGGTTTAAAACACCGATAAAAATTGATAATTCCTAAAAGTCTTAATTTTTGGATAGTTTTCGGTTTGGGGTAGTTAGGGAATGCTAGAATATTGTCTTCCAACGGTCGTATTAAGTTTTATGTAATCATGTACTACAGAAATCTCCCTTCTCATTAGCCAAAATTACATTTGGAAGGGTTGATGCAGATGCCATATTCTAGGAATCTTTGAAAAACGTTTCGAAGATGATTATTGTGCTCCTCTTAGCTTTTCGATGCGATTAGAACGTCGTCGATGTAAGACTCAAAAATCAAGGTCTTGTAACAGAATGTGTAAAACGCTGGAATGCGCTGGAGGTATTACACAATACAAACTCATAAATGGGAACTCGAATAAATCAAACGGAGTGACGAAGATTGTCTTTGGGTTATCTTCTTCTCTGGCAGGAATATGGTGGTAAACACTAAAGAGGTCTATGGTCGAAAATATCTTTGTCCCTTCTAGTTGTTGAGGAAAATCCTGTATATGCGGTACAGGGTACTTGTCTAGGTTTTTTTACCGGATTGAACCTTCTGTAGTCGCCGCATGGTCTCCAATCACTAGTTTTCTTAAGTGCCATGTACAATGATGTCGCACAATTGCTGCTTGATGGTCGACATATTTTTTAATCCAATATGTACTGGAATTCTTTCTTTGCGATAGCGAATTTTTCAGTGTCAAAACTTCTGACTCTGGAATATACTGGTGGTCCAGTTGTTTCTATGTCACGATCCACGGCGTTCATGACTTGAGGTTTATTAGAAATATGAGTAATTTCGGGGAATTCTTCCAAAATTTCCTTGAAGGGGATTCGTCAGCAAGGACGCTAATTCTTCCGAAAGTACCAGTTACCATGTGAGTTGTAGATTTCATGTTGGTCTTTTTTGTTGGTGTGTAGCATTCACTCAGTAGATGGCGCTCCACATTCCAGATTGGCCACAGTATGACATCACACCTATAAAGGGATATGATCATAATATTATGGCCAATCATGTACTCAATGCAGTTTTGTGATTTTATTTATGGCAATCTTTCTATTGAGATATTTATGCTAATTTCTAGAGATACAAGAAGTGTAAAAGTGAAAGTTCCTTTCTTTCAGAACACAATTTTTGTCATACTCTAGACAGAGATGCATATCTGGTTTTTCTAATCTTTGTTTCTTTTTTGTAAATAGTTTTACAGCTTTTAATTAATAAATATTTTTTAACTCTTTAAATCTTGTATGATTTATTTAAAACACCTCATATCACTGGGCAATTTGCTTCTCCACAATATGTGGGTAATACTAACATTACTAAAATGTCATGTGCAAATCAACCTGTTAAACATAATGTCCTACATCATATTGACACTCATGGCCCTCCAGTGTTTGCTAAACCTAGACTGCTCCCGATCGTTTTAAAATAGCGAAAACCGAATTTCAATACTTGATTTGGGCCATATACGACCATCCAAAAGTAATTATGCGTCACCTCTATACATGGTATCTAAAAAGGGATGTGACGATTGGCATCCGGTGGGTGATTTTCGAGCTTTAATTGCTCAAACAGTCAAAGATAAATATCCGATTCCTAGTATATTAGATTTTACAAATGAGTTGCATGGAAAGAAAATATTCGCATATAGATTTAATCAAAGCTTTCTATAAAATTCCTGTTGCACCCCAGGACATTCATAAAACGCCATTTGCACCCCTTTTAGACTCTGAAAGTGGAAGGATGCAGTTAGGGTTATGTAATGCTTCAAGCACTTTTCAAAGATTTATCGGCAAGGTTACACGTGGTCTGGATGGTGTTTTTGCATTTATAGATGATATTTTAATTGCCAGTAATACTAGCGCAGAACATATTATTAATCTTCGCGCACTGTTTGAACGGCTTGATCACTATGGTCTTTAGTTAAAAACATCAAAATTCACTCTCGGCGTATCATCTTTAAATTTTCTTGACTTTAAAATTTCAAATCAAGGATTAGAACCATTCCCAAATCACGTAGAAGCAAATCAAAAATTTCCCAAACCAACTACACTCACACAACTTTGTAGATTTCTAGGTTTATATTATTTTTATAGGAGTTTCATACCCAGAGCCTCTCACATTTTAGCCCCCATGGTACAGCTTTTAGAAGGCAATCTGAACAAAAGAAAACCTATTCGGACTAGTAAATATCCTGAAAATCCACTTGATTGGACAGCTGCTGCTGATATAGCGTTTTCTGATGCGAAAAAGGCACTTGCCAAAGCAACTTTACTTAGATATTCGATTCCCAGTGCTCAACTTAGTCTTTGGACTGACACATCGGACGTTGCAATTGGTAGTTCTCTCATGCAATTTACCGAAGGCAAGTGGGAACCTATAACATTCATGTCCATAAAACTTAACAAATGTTAGAAAAAGTGGTCTACATATGATCGTAAACTTCTAGCAATTTATTCATCAATAAAAAAATTTCGACATATGCTAGAAGGCAGAGAGTTTTCAATCTATACCAATCAAAAACCGCTAATATTTGCTTTTCAACAGAAAGTGGATAAATGTTCACCCCGCCAACTACGGCATTTGGATTTCATTTCGTAGTTTTCCACTGATATTCGGCATGTCAGTGGTAAAGACAACATTGCTGCAGATTCTTTATCTCGGATCAAGATTGATGCGATTTCAAAAACCCATCACGTGACTGTAAAATGTTTGCAGAGGAACAACTGCACGATGAGGAACTTTAAAATCTATTCAACTCGGAAACATCACTAAAATTGGAAAACTACTTTTTTTACACTCGAAGATATACACTTATATTGTGATAAATCCACTGAAAACCCTCGCCCATTTGTTCCGAAATCTCTGCGACATACTGTTTTTTAAAATCTTCATTATGTCTCCCATCCAGGCATTTTAACTACAACTAATTTAATCTCAAACCGATTTGTAGGGCCTGGTATGAAAAAGTTATCAAAGACAAAGTACGTGGTTGTTACAAATGTCAGAGAGTAAAAGTATTTCAGCATACCAAAGCTCCACTTAGCACATTTGCTTTACCCGACGCGCATTTTGAGCATATTTACGTTGATTTTATCGGACCTTATCCACCTTCCGATGGCTACTGATATTGCTTAACTATCATTGATAGAATCATCCGCTGGACTGAAGCCATTCCCACCACGGATATGACAACAGAAACCACTGCTCGAGCTCTCCTCCACGGTTGGATATGCAGATTCGGTACACCAGTCACTTTTACTTCAGATAAAGGACAAAATTTTAAATCTAATCTTCGTGAACTCAGAAATACTTTAGGTTCTGATAGAATTCTTTATACCGATAACAACACGTGAACGAACTTTTCTTCATATCGGTTAACAACCTAAAATTTTGCAGAAAATATGTTCCTAGTATTGGTTGAGATACTTCTGCTATGATGAATGACCAGGGAAAATCTATTATAACATTCAAATCCAACGTCAAGAGATTTTCACCAAAAGTAGAGATTCTTGATCCATTCACATGGAATACTTTAATTTCCCAGGAACTAAATTTTTCTCTATGCTTGTTTTCGAAATAACAGGCACTTCAGCAACTGTATCAATCAGGAACTTTAATCCAGTAGTATTATCGGCCATGAAGAGTCGTCTTGTTCAGCTCTGATCGCTTGTGGCCTCAAGGGATGCCCCTTCTAGTCTTCCGTCTTAAAATTGCACTGCGTGTTGCAGTTCTTGGCTGCTTTTCCAAACCGCTGATCATACAACAGATGCCTGAGTTCCGGTCCAATATTGAACAGGAATGGCTTCTTGAGTGACTATTGCGATTTGAATTCCAACGTCTGTTTCCTTACAGTTGCTCCACTGATTGTTTAGTACCTCTACTTGTATTTTGTATGTCTTGTGTCTGGCGCACCATGGCCAAATAAGGCTTTTGCGCTATAAAACCCCAAAACTAACCAACCACCACTCTATTAAAAATATCTGCGGTTAATCTATATATATATTTCTCTTACGTGGCACGCAAAAAAGACGTTATTTGTTACCGCGTTTTGGCAACATTGTGCGATTGTTTGTTTACTAGGAGCCTCGCGAGTCATTTGAATCTATAGCGTTATCGGATGAAATTTTATTGAAAAAAAAAATGAATTTTAGACGAGCTGTTGCGGTTCGTAATAGAAATCTAAGAAAGCGGAGAATCTTTTCAGGGCTATTTAAAAAACGATCCTTTTCAAGGCTAACAATTATAGTACAACAAGACGCGTGCACTACAACTTTCGACAACAAACTCAGTCAAAAAGTGTATGGGTGGCTCGAGTACTGGGGAAATGTACACACAAACAACATGCTGGGTATTCAATTTCCAAAGCAGCGCTCACATTGCGAGTAAAAATTTGCTCAAAGTTTTCATCTAAATTCTGATTCCAGAGGTACTGTATATATCTTTTATGTAATACAACAAATTTAGATTTGAAAAATATTTTTTTGGAATATATTTTGTAATCAATCTCTTCTGCTAGGACACGTGTCTTCATTGATGCGAGCGAAGCGAGCATAGGTTCGAGCAGCGAACCAATGAGAATTGCGAAGCAATCCTCCGGGGGTTGGCGAGCGTTAGCGAGCAGGGGGCGGGCCCCCTAGTCAAATTTATTTTGCTTGGTTGTATGTAATCTTACTATTTAGAACAGTGTTGAGGGGGCCAAATTGCCCGTTGGCTAAGTCCCGCCTACGTGATTGGGGACCTTGTCGCTGGAAAATTCCTTTGGATTCAAATAGTGGACTGTATGAGGTACTAGAGATAGCTACTAGGTATAACTAAAATTTATTTACAATTAATAAACTATTTACACGATTATTTGGATTGGGGCAATCCCCTTTTCCATACAAGAGGTTGGGAGCACAGTAGTGCGTCCGCTGAGTTCGAATGCTATCTAGCGTCTGCCCAAGACGGGATATATTTTGGTGAAGCTATCGCCTCATTGGCGAGCTTGCAGCTCGCCAATTCAACCATAGACACCAGGCTCCAACATCCCGCCCGGCGTTGCAATGTTTACATTCAACATGAGATACAATACAAATACTAAAAATGTAACATTAGAGAAAAATGAATAGTAAAATATGTACATCACACTGGCACATAAACAATATTAAAATAAGAAACAAGTGAGATACCAAAACCTAAATTTGCAAAATTATTGTGTTGGGTATCTTAACACATACTTATTACTACATGAATTAAGTTGCATTATTAGGTAACCTATGTTCACAATACCATATGAATACTTCAGTTATCATGAGATATGGGTAAAATACAAATTTTAGAAATACAGCTCTTGTAAAGGCCACTTGGTGTTTGTACCTTTACAACTCTCACCCTTTGATCAGGACCTGGTATGACCTCCATAATTCTTCCTAAAACCCATTTACAAGGAGGGAGGTTTTCATACTTTACCAAAACTAATATTCCTATAGTAATATTGTTCTTTTCAAATTGCCACTTCGAGCGCTGTTGAAGGTGGCTTAAATAACCACGGTGCCAGCGTTTCCAAATTAATTGAACCATTTTTGTAGTTCTCTTCCACCTAGATAAACTATTATCGGCCTGTGGAACGATATCTGGTTCGACCAAAGCATTTATGGGGCGACCAATAAGAAAATGCCCTGGAGTTAGTGCGTTAAAATCATTACTATCTGAGGACAGAGGCATTATTGGTCTGGAATTTTGCATTCCCTCTATTTGAATTGTTACAGTATAAAATTCTTCCCAAGTAAGTGTTGAATTCCCAACCGTCCTTCGCAAATGGTACTTCAATGATTTTACGCCTGCCTCCAACAACCCTCCAAAATTTGGGGCTCTAAGAGGAAGGAATTTCCACTCAATCTCCTCAGAGGATCGGTAATCGGCTAGATTGTCATCAAGATTTCGTACAAGATTGTGTAGACGTTTTAATTCCAAATTGGCTCCTACGAAGTTTTTAGCGTTATCCGAATATAATTTAGCAACCTTACCCCTTCTAGAGAAAAATCTCTTCAAAGTCGCTATCAATGCTTCGGATGTTAGATCCGAGACAACTTCTAAATGAACTGCCTTTGTTACAAAACAGACAAAAATGGCAACATAAACCTTATGTAAAATCCCCTTTCTTTGGCCATTATATTTTATGAGAAATGGACCACAAAAATCTATTCCACTTATATTGAAGGGTGATCCGGGGTTTACTCTATCTGAGGGTAGAACTCCCATGATTTGATCCATAGTAATTGGTTTCTGCCTAAAGCACGTTATACATTCTCGAACAACACTTCGAGCCAGATTTCTGCCATTAATGAGCCAAAATTTTTGTCTAACTGAATTGAGCAAAGTTTGAGGTCCTACATGCAAGTTTTTACATGGAAATATCGCACAATCAATTTGCTCAAAATATGCCTTGCTGGCGAAATTATTGGAAATTTAGTATCATATGGAAGATCTGATTGATCAAGACGTCCACCAACTCTCAAAAGATCGTCCTTATCTAGGAATGGGTTTAAAAATCTTAACTTACTCTTTTTGGAGATGGACAAACCCTTTCGAATTGACTCAATTTCTACACTGTACTCTTCCCTCTGGACCATGCGACATAAAACTGTCTCAGATTCCCTTAATTCAGACCCTGACAGGGGTCCATCAAATTTTTGTTCAGGTTTCCTGGAATTGTGAATGAATCTGAAAATAAAGCTTACCATACGAATCAATTTCAAATAACAATTAGAGGATTTAAGAATATCGATTAGAAAGCAATTCTCGTTAGTCAAAGTCAATGTACACTGTGGTGAAAGTTTCAGTTCCTTGAGATATGCACTGTCCTCAGTGCCACGAATAGTTAATTCTTCAGAAATAGTTAATTCTTGTTGCAAGAATTCTGGACCATTCCACCACTTCTTGTTTTGAATTATGTCCTTGACATCTAATCCACGAGAGATAGTGTCAGCAGGGTTGTTTTCAGAGCTTACATGCCCGCAATGATAGTTTACTGTAAGTCGCTGGATGGTGGCAACACGATTACTCACAAATGTCTTAAGTTGATGCGGTGATTTCTTGAGCCATGCGAGCACTATAGTAGAATCACTCCACAAGAATACACGATCAACCTCCATTCGTAACGAATTCAAAACCCGTTCCATTAGTTGTGACAACAGGACAGAAGCGCACAATTCCAAGCGAGGAATGGACACTGTGTTTAAGGGAGCTACTCGAGATTTGCTACACAGTAGTGTTGAAGTAATTGTGAGGTCTTGAGAGATCACCTGCACATAAACTGCTGCTCCATATGCTAAGGATGAAGCATCGGCGAATCCATGAACAATAATTCGGCCTCCATATCGAATACATCTAGGAATCTTGATATCCTCTATTAGTTTCAATGCTGAGACGAAACAATTCCATTCACGTGACATGTTTTCTTTGAGCCTTTCATGCCAGTCGATTTTTAACAGCCACAATTGCTGCATAAAGATTTTTGCCCTTGTAATGAGAGGACCAAGTAACCCAAGAGGATCGAATATTTTTGCTATGGTGGAGAGTACTGAACGTTTTGTGAGGATCTCCCTTGCATCAATTTTAACTCGATAGGAAAAGCAATCTGTTTGTGGTTCTCACAACATTCCTAGAGTTTTTATTGGTTTTAATTCTGTGGAATTAGAAGAGTGAAAAAGGTATTCTTGATTTTCTGTTGGAATATCCTTCAACAGTTGAGGATCATTGGCACACCACTTGTGCAATTTCATGCCTCCCTTTTTCAGCAAATGAACCAATTGGGATTGCGATTCCCTTGCGGTTGTCAAGTCCGATGTTCCGGATAAGACGTCATCCATGAAGAAGTCTGTCAAAACAACTGGTGCAGCCAAGGGAAAAGACGTGTTCTCATCATGAGCAAGTTGTTGAAGTGTTCGTGTAGCGAGATAAGGCGCATTCATGGTGCCGTAGGTTATGGTGTTAAGGTTATACACATTCAAAGATTCCTCTGAGCTATTTTTCCACAAAATCCTTTGCAGGTTCCGTTGGGACGGATGTATCCATATCTGTCTATACATTTTTTCGACGTCAGCTGTAAATGCATAGGCGTGTTTTCTAAAGCGTAACATTATTGAAAAGAGGTCTTCTTGCAATACTGCCCCTTTCAACAGTACATCGTTCAAGGAAAACCCACTTGTAGTTTTAGCAGAAGCATCAAATACTACACGCAACTTAGTTGTGGTCTTTTTCGGTTTATACACCCCATGGTGTGGCAAGTAATACGGTATTTGAGAACCAACTTCTAGGTCAACCCTTTCCATATGATGCAAATCCAAGTACTCCTTCATGAAATTTGAATAAAGGGTTTGCATTGTTGGTTCTCTTTCTAAGCGGTTCCAAATCGAATTTAATCGCCTGGATGCGATACCCTTGGAACATCCTAAAAACTGAATTCCATTCTCTTTCATTGGCATCTGAACTACGTAACGTCCGTCTGCATTTCTTTGATGAGTGAGCGAAAAATGTTCCTCACAAATTTTTTCTTCATCGCTGAGTACCTGTGTTGGTTCATCGACACTTTCTATTTGCCAAAAGTTTTGCAATGTTTCATCTAACGTGTTCGTTTCTAATGACAAGTGACAGTATAGCCTTGTAGGAGTGTCACTAGGTAGCGACCCTGAAACTACATAGCCAAAAGCAGTTTCTTGAAATAACAAGCTCTTATCATCAGTACAAATTCTTCCCTCTCTCATAAGTTCAAAAAATAATTCAGCCCCAATCAACAAATCGATTCTACCTGGTTTAAAAAAGTCGGGGTCAGCTAGATATATATTTTGATTCAACTGGACGTGCTCGATATCTAAATATGTTGCAGGTGTGACGTCGCTTATTTTTGGTACGATTAAGAATTCTACAGTTTTTACAAAATCTCCAGTTGCGTTCGAAATATTTCCAGACATTTTTGTTTTTACAGTGAGGGAAGAACCATTTAAACCACTGATAGGCGCATTTATCCTTTCTTTCTTCAACCCCAACTGATTTGCGCATTCCAAGGTGGCGAAACTTGCCATGGAACCCGAATCCAAAAGAGCCCTAAAACTCCGTTTTTCCCCGTTCGAATCCAAGACGTAAATCATTGCAGTACTCAACATTACAGTCTTGGTGAGATAAGCAAGTGGGGAACTATTCGTTAACGAAGCTTGTGCAGTTGCGATAGTCGGTTTTACGATTTCACTTCCCCTCAGCGGAAAATTCCTCTCTGCCAAGCCCCCTTCCCTTTCTTGCTTTTGTTGTTCTGTGGGGTAGGGGTTGATTGGATTAGGTTTCCTATGCAACAACGAGTGGTGCTTCTTGGCGCAAAGTGAACAGTTCAATTTTGATCTACAATCGGAAACCCTGTGGGATTTGCCCAAGCAGTTGAGACACAGGTTTTTTCTTAACATGCTCAAATCTCTTAGAAAAATCCATTTTTTGAAATATTTGGCATTTATGTATTGTATGCTGACCCTTACACAGTACACAAGAATTAAAAGAAGCATTTCAATTGGCAAACAAGTTTTTTGATTTACTAGTTTGGTAGGGCACATTTCTATTAGATATATTTAAAGATTCATTCCTATTTAAATTTTCTAGAATTTGACTTCTGTTTTCCAAGAAATTTAAGAAGTCATCAAATGAGGGAACTTCATTGGATGTCAAAGTCAGTTCAAATTGTTTAGCTGATTCGAGATCCAGTTTCTGGAAAATAATGTTCATTAACAGAATGTCAGACAAATTATTTCTTTCAAATTCTAATATCTTCAGAGCTCTAATGTTCTTGCGTAAACAATCAATGAGGTTTCTCACCTCCTTGGCTGATTCATGCATTATTTTGGGATAATTTAATATACCGCGAATGTGGGTATCAACTATAACTATTTTGTTTTCATATCGATCTTCCAAAGCTTTAAGCAAAGATGAATATGTGTCATCAGACGTTTCGATTTGTCTGGCAACTCCCTTTAATGACGCACGCAAATAATACAATTTTTGGCTATCAGTTAATTGAGAGTTATACTCTATTAGGTTACGAAATTGAAGTTTAAAATTTCTCCATTCATCATATTCGCCGGAAAATTGAGGCAATGGGATCTCCGGCAGCTTTACTGCAACTTTCAAATGTTTGTTAGCATCAAGTTTTGATTTTGATTCATCTAATTTCAAAGCATTTCTATCCATTTCTATTTTATCAATAAGGTATTTCAATCTTACCTCAATTTGTTCAAGTCTGCTGTCCAGTTCATCTAGGGACTCGTCGGTTTCTGTAAGGTCCACTTCCTGGGGAAGTCTGTAATACCGCGCACGAAGTTGTTCCACACTATTTTGCACATCCTTCTTGATGTCCAGCTTCACATTCAGTTCAATTAGACTGCCTGAATGTTCTTCAAAATTGGAAATAAATGTTTCTAGCTTAATCGTTTTGTTTCCTAAGGCATCCTTTTGCCTATTCAAACTAAAGACTTGGGTTTGAGCCATAACGAGGGCTGCTTCGAGAACAATTCAATCCAAGGATTTTCAATCAAATTCAAATAATGTCCGTCAAACGAGCTCCGGCTCACTGGAACAAAAGATGAGGGGGCCAAATTGCCCGTTGGCTAAGTCCCGCCTACGTGATTGGGGACCTTGTCGCTGGAAAATTCCTTTGGATTCAAATAGTGGACTGTATGAGGTACTAGAGATAGCTACTAGGTATAACTAAAATTTATTTACAATTAATTAACTATTTAGACGATTATTTGGATTGGGGCAATCCCCTTTTCCATACAAGAGGTTGGGAGCACAGTAGTGCGTCCGCTGAGTTCGAATGCTATCTAGCGTCTGCCCAAGACGGGATATATTTTGGTGAAGCTATCGCCTCATTGGCGAGCTTGCAGCTCGCCAATTCAACCATAGACACCAGGCTCCAACAAGTGTTTCCCAATCTTTTTTGTGCCATGCCCCACATAAGCCTTTCTAAAATTCTTATGTCCCCTATGTAACATATACATAATTTTTAATAGTTAAAAATTGAATTGTTCACTTAAGAAACTTAAATGATAGGTTTTAGGAAGAAATCACTAGGAAACTGTTAACGAAACACAGTAAATAAGTTTTCAAAACATATAATGAACAACTGAAATTCAAATTCGCAATAATTTTAATAAAGATTTTTTCTATAATAATTTAATAGTTTAATTTAGTGAGATCCTTGCGCTTGATGCTTGCTGCACAGAGATTTTATGTTAGGTTCCAATTTGGTTAGCTTCAGTCTCAAGTCTCCCCGTTGTGTTATATCCAGACGATTTTTTTTACAAGCAAATCATTTACAGCACTAAATCCATATTTGGCTAAATATGAAGATGGAAACGGTAACAATATTTTCTTGCACATTTGGTTGAATTTGGGTACTTGATTTCTGTTCAAGTACCTAAATTCTGTTCAAGATTCCTCACAAAGCCATGCCATCGCTCCTTTTATATTAAATAAAGTTTTAACTGACTCATCATTTTGCATTTCTGCGAGTTCTTCTTGATACTGCATATTTGATATATCAGACAAATCCACTAACATTGGCTGCATCATCCATGTTGGAAAATCAATTTGTTTTAAATCGGAAAATCTTTCTTTTAAATCAGCCGATAGAATTTTCAGATGATCGACAATAACAAGTAAAGGTGTATCATTTACATCACATTTTTGGAGCCAATAAAACTGTTCAAAGTTTTTGTTGTTAATATATTTCTGACATAACTCAATAAGGGTAATGAAACCAACTATCTTCGCTTTTGCATCAACAAGAGTTTTATGTGTTCCTTGAAGTTGCTTATTTAATATATTTAGTTTTTCAAAGATATCGGCTGAATAACACAAATACTTTACCATCGACTGTTAAGAGATACTTCATTTCAGGTTTGTCGCTTAAAAAATCACTTAAGAGTATCAAACAGTTCCATAAATCTTTTCAAGCAGTTCCCTTTAGCGAGCCATCTTACTTCAGTGTGAAGTAAAAGTCTCACATGGGCTGCATTTTGTTCTTCACAAATAGCTTGAAGAGACGCTCACATTTGGCATTAGCTTTAATAGCATTGATACACTTTATTACTGAATGTAGTACTTCATTTAGAACAGGCGAGATGTTTTTAGCTACCAAGTTTTCTCTATGAATAACACAATGCACAAGAATCATTTCTGGTATCTCATCTTTCATCAATTTTAAGCAGCCATTTTTCTTGCCCATCATATTAGGAGAACCATCTGCAGCACAATATGTTATATTTTTCATTGGTATATTAGTGACATCTAAGTAGTTTTTTAGCTTATTATATAGATCTTTAAAGGTAGTGGTGCTTTCTAATCTTTTACAGAACAATATTTCTTCAGCAAAATGCCCTTTATCAATATATCTTACGTAAGTTATCAATACTGCCTCACTGTCTCTCAAAGTTGATTCATCCATTTGCACTGAGAATTTTCTTGTTTTCAGCTTTTCAACAAGTTGTTTTTCAATATCTTCACTCATTTCGTCTATTCTTCTGCTAACAGTATTGTTACTGAGTGGCATAGCTTTTACATCTTTGTCATCTTTTTCAAGAACCGTTTTAAGAAATGCTGATATTGACGGTTTTATTAAATTCTCTCCTATAGTATGATTTTTTGAAGATTTAGCGATGAATAAAGAAATTTGATAACTAGCCTCAATAATACGATTATGAGTTGAAGTGTGAGCAGTAAATAGAGACTTTACTGTTGTCCTCTTTTCAAAATTTGTCTTTAAAGTTTGAAAGTAATTCAAATCTGAATTAATATGAGCATTATGTTTCGCCTTCAAATGCGCCTCAATACGCCCTCGTTTCATTGATTCATTGGTCAAGCATTGCTGGCATAAAAGACAAAAAGGAAACCGCTCATCGTGGACAGCAGGTATGAACCCAAATTTTAAATATTCCTCTCAATATTGACGAATTTTTTTCTTGCTTGCACCACTCATTTTACTATGGGCTGAAAGAAATATCAATTAAAAACAAAAACTGAAGTACGTGTTAAAATTAATTTAATGTGACATAGAGTAAACGTACACTAAAAAATGCATATTTATTTAAATGTATATAACAGATTTATCACACCGCCACCGCAAAATAACATATTTTTTTCCATTTGACAAATTTTTCAGGAAAATTATGCTTCTAAAATTAAAATAAATAAAAATCAAATCAAATACTTACCAATTATATCTATACAATGTATATATTTTTTAAATCAACGAGACTTTTACAACAGTTTTTACGGACGCTTATTTCAAATTAACACCAACTGAATGTTGCGAAACACTACAGAAGTTGCGACGGGCCATTCAGATGCGAACAACTGCGTTGTTTAGCGATATTTTAAAGCGTCCGGGGGTGCACGCGGAGCCTGCCGTCTGCCACAGGGAGGTTAACTTGATGACGCCAAAAACCCAGTTGATATTTTGGTCTCGTCGAACGAATTTATAATATTTATTGGCCGCAATTATTTAAGAATTTGCTTTTTTCTTTCAATTTTGGCACCGAAATCTAGCATTGCATTTAAATGGTCCGGAGCCAAAGGGTTAAACTCAAGTCGAGTCCATTTTCGAATTGCCCCATTTAACAATCAAATTGCCCCCCTGTGGGGCGTGGGCCCCATGTTGGGAAACATTGATCTAGAAGTATATTAGTCATAAATAAAGTATCCCGTTTTAGAATCTTCAAAATGGGTTAGTTAAATTCCATGTAGAAATTTTTTATTTACGAAAAATTTCTTAGTGTTCATTTTTGTTTTTAGTTTATGGTATTAGATATGTAACGTAGTCATTTTTCGTTTAGTTCTGCCAATTTTCACATGAATGTCGACGAGCAATGGGTCTACATTAACAAAACACTTGTAAGTAAACATTGAGCATTTCGTCTATTTTTTGTGATATTTGTAACATCCAAATGATGATAATATGATAATTTGTATTCTTGTGACAATATGAAACAAATTCTTTTGGAAGACTAGTTACATCAAAATGATTACTTAACTTATTTCAAGTACCTCTCTCTTTTTCTCACTCTCTCTTCTCATACTTTTCCCAGTGCTCCTAAATCTATTTTCCCCTCTTTCTCTCTCTCTTTATCTGCCTCTCTCTTTGCACTCTCTCTCCTAAATTTCTCTTCCATCTCTCTTTCTCTTCATTTTATATTTCTCTTCCATCCTTTCTTTCACTCTCTCTCAACACTCTTTCTCTTCCCCACCTTTTGTTATATCTCCCTTATCTTTCTATCCTCCTCTCTATTTCCTCTCCTTCTTCCTGATACCTTTTGATATCTTCACTATCTCTCTTTCGCTTTCTCTCTCCTCTTACTTTAGATCACTTTCCCCTTTCTTTCTCTCTCTCTCTTTCCGTTTTAATCCCTCTTTCGTTCGCTCTCTTTCTCTTCTTTATCTCTATCTTTATCTACTGCACTCTCATTTGCAATTGCTCGATCGGAGTTGCTTCACTGCGACGTTAATTGTATACCTGCCTTCTCCTTACCTTTCCCTCTCGATCATTTTTTCCTTTCCTTTGCTTATCTTTTATTCTCTATTTTTCCTTATCTCTCTCTGTGTGCATGTGTGTACATTATACATTTTTAAAGTAATAGTTTTCTTTTATTTCAGAAAAACACATTAATGAGAAAGAATGAGGTGAGTTTTTATTGAAAAAATTAAAAAAAAAATTGTTTTGCTTCTTAAAAGCCATAGTAACATGTATGTCACCGATTAATAGCAATTTCGTTAACAGGAATAATAGAGAAATGTGTTATTTGGTAAAGCTTCTGAATAATTTGTAAATTAACATGAAATAACAATCCCGCTCATAACACATGCTGTAACGTTCTTGGTCGATTATGCACATTACTACATTCATAATAAATATAACATACATAGATGGATTTTATACCTCTGAATGAAATAAAATTATTTAAACCTATATAATTTAATTTCCTCTAACTTTAGTGGCGTCAATTCGTATTTCCAATAAAATGCATAAATGAGAGCACTTCTGAATCATGTTACCAGAATCAGATTAAAAACGTCTACTTCGATTTCATCTAATCTACTAAATCAGTAACAATTTCGCATTTTTTGACCCTTTACCTATTTTATCTCATATTTTCGTTTCTAAAGTGGTTTCAATCTTCTCAATTTCTCATTGCTTTCTGTAATCAGACTGCTGAATAGTTTCGTAAGTATGTCAAAATACTTCCATGTAGTTTCATTAGTATTATGCAGTTCCATACCTCAAATTAAGCATATTTAAAGTAAGCGGCAAAATTTCCTAATGAATCTGGTATCGATCGATTTTATATCACTTTTATTCATTGTCGCTCGCCTATAAATAAATGTTGTCGATTTATGTGCAACGTACATTGGTGAAATATCTAGAAAGATGTTCTACTTTACATTGATACTCTTTACACAGAAGGGGAATTGGGCGTTGAACAAATAGCCTTTAGCTATTATTCATTTCTCAACAGCTATTTAAATTTTTATCGAAAACATGGACTTTATACATATAGGTTAAAGAAATATCTTAAAATAATTCCATTTCTCGCTGTTGTAACAATTTTTAGTTGATATTACGGTGTGTAGATTAATTATTTTTCTTTTTTAGCATTACGTTATCCGACAGAAAGGAGTAAGTATCATTAAACAAGGCTTTACTTATTTACTTATGTTTATATAAATGGAATGAAGTGTTTTTGCAAACAATGCTTTCGTTCAATATCTATTGAAATATTCGTTTTGTGTTTTAATGGTTTCTCAAAAGTAACAATTTTCGTGTCTTTCTAACCATGGAATTCTGACATGTCTTAAAATTTATAGAATAGCTTATCACTATGAGGGTTTCTAACGCATAATTCCACTTTGCAACCTAGTTTAACTCCGTGACATCTAACCAATTTTGGGTTTCTTGACCAATATAATTTTTGCCATTGATTCCATTCCAAGAAAAGGATTAATAGAATAGAAGATGTTCTACTTTACATTGATACTCTTTATACAGAAGGGGAATTGGGCGCTGCACCAATAGCCTTTAGCTATTATTCATTTCTCAACAGCTATTTAAATTTTTATCGAAAACATGGAATTTATACATATAGGTTAAAGAAATATCTTAAAATAATTCCATTTCTCGCTGTTGTAACAATTTTCAGTTGATATTACTGTGTTTAGATTAATTATTTTTCTTTTTTAGCCTTACGTTTCTTTTTTAGCCTTACGTTAAACCAATATAATTTTTGCCATTGATTCCATTCCAAGAAAAGGATTAATAGAATTTTCCATACGATTATATTCCAGAGAAAGGAGAAATAGAATGTTAAACAAAGAATTCTGTTCCGAAGAATGAACCAAAAAATCTTTGCAAAGGACTATATTTCAGGGAAAGGACTAATCGAATATTTCCAAAGGAGTTTATTCTAATGATGGAACTAATAGAGATTCTTTACAAGTGATACAATTTTAAGTGAAAGGCCAACAGAATATTTCTAAATCATGAAAACATTCCAAGGATTATTTCAAACAATAAAGGTTTAGTATTTAGTCTCTTACGTGTGGGTAAAAGCATTACTACATTACTCAATAATCTCGAGACATTATTCAAGAAACATAAAATATATATATATTTTTTTGTATAATTAGAAAAAGGATTGAGATAAAGAGAATCAAAGTTCACACTGTTTTACGTCAATTACACAAAATGTGATTCTGCAGACTCGTGTGACGTTTTCACGACCCAGGCCACCCACCCTACCCTACCCACTCTACCCAGGTACCTACTAGGCCGGACAAGGGGAAGAGTACTTCTGGTTCCACAGGTGCCATCTCTAGAATCTAGGTCGTAGAAAGTTCTACATTCGAAAACCTTAACTTAAAAAAATAAGTAGAATCACCCTCTGTAAGATAGCACTGGATAATGTAAACTATAAAACTTCAGATAAGAAAGACCTCTTTCTAAAAAAGAAAAACATTTGAATGAAAACAAGGACAAATTCGTAAACTTAACTATTTACTACACTTTTAAACGCGCACATAAAAATTTGAGGAAAACCGATTACAAATGGCAAAACTTTACTAATCACTACACATTTAAACGTGCACATAAAAAGCATTAGGGAAGACGACGACAAATGTCTAAACTTAACTAATCAGTACACGTTTAAACGTGCACATAAAAAGCTTGATGGAAGACGAGGACAAATGCCAATAATAAATCACTTCACGTTTAAGCGTGTTTTTTGGAAAATACTCAATTAAAAAGTACAATCAAAAATTTTAAATAAAAATCAACACAAATGCAAAGATTAAATTATAAATTAGTATTCTCATATTATATTCTTGTTTAATATTCTGGTGAAGTTCGGTATTCTCGATAATATGTACCCTCAAAAAGTATGTAGCACCATCCGCTGCAAGAGACTAAAGTAGTATATCCGCTAAAATAGTATATACTGGATAATATAAATTATAAACTTTCAGGATAAGAAAGACCGCTTTCTAAAAAATAAAAACATTTGAGTATAAACAAGGACAAATTCCTAAACTTAACTATTTGCTACATTTTTAAACGCGCTCATAAAAACTTGAGGAAAAACGAGGACAAATGCTAAAACTTAACTAATCATTACATGTTTAAACTCGCACATAAGAAGCTTGAGGAGAGACGAGGACAAATGAAAATAATTAATCACTTCACTTTTAAACGTGCTTTTAGGAAAATACACAATGAGGAACTTGCACGTTTTTTTGTTTATATTTTTATAATATAGAAAATGAAAAAATAAACGGAACGTGCGTATCAATTACAGAGTACCTTGCAGAAAACTGCGAACCTCCACATCAGAATTAATAGAAAGTTTATGATTTTAAAAAGTAAATGAGGGAAGAAAGTTAAAGGAAGTGGCAATGCACTTTGTAAAAGGTGAGATAGAAGATAGAATTTAGTAATTGATACAATTAGGAGTCCAATAAAAAATATGATGGAAAGTATCTTTTTTACTTTTATAGCCCGAATAGAGGTAAGATAAAAAAAATTAAAGTTCGCACTATTTACTTCGCTATCTTAAAAACGCTAGTTTTCCTACGCCGCTTCTTGAGACGTCACTGTGCCCCATGATGGTCTGTTTACTTTGGTGTTTGTTTGTCTGTCTGTTTGTTTCTTGCCGCAAAACCCTGATGATTGTATGGCACAAACAGCAATGAGATTTTGCACACAGGTAGTCCGAATTTTTTGCAATTTTTTGGGTCGCGGCGAATTTCAAAATTTAATCTAGAAGATTTTAAAATGAATTTAATAGTTTTATTCTCTACCTGGTTCTTTAAACGCGTTTCTCCGGACAAAGAAGAAACACCCGAATCTAGACTTTTCTACCCACGTGACCTTGCCGCCAGCCTTTTGAACCATGTCACATTTTTGTCATCGTGGGGCACTCGTACAAGATTCTAAATTTATTTTTTTCGTTTCCGCTTTCAATTTGTGCCAAGGAATGATTTTCCAGCAGAGGATAAAAAAAATTTTAACTTTAGTTAAGTAGTTCTTATTTCTATCTCCTAGACCGTTAAAGATGGAACAAAAATTTCAACGGATTTTAAATCTGCGGAAAATTTTACTATAGATTGATACCTAAAAATATGATTTTCTTTAAATAAATCATTTTTAAATTGAATATATGTTTTATATTTCCGCAAGAGATTGTGACGTCACGTGAAACAGCTTTTATCTTCTGCCGTTCGCGTTAGAAAAAAAGAAACACATTGCATTTCCTGTCCTACTCCATTTCAGGAAATTATACCAAAAAATAAAAAACATTAGAACTGGAAATGTTAATTATTTTTCGTAAAATCGGAATCCCTAAAGACAGATTGAAAATTTCAACGGATTTAAAATCTGCGGAAAATTTTACATGAGATTACTAACTTACATCACGGCATTATCCGTTGTGTAACCAACACCACGGACACGGGCAACGCCGGGGGCTAACCACGCAGTGGGTAGTGGATATATAAAATGATGGGATGAATATATGTACAGGTCTGGGAGCCCTCCACCTCAGTCTTTAATCCAGAATTGCCGACACATTTTCGGCTGTGGTAGAACGAACTCGGACACTTTCTCGAATCAGCCAGAGATTGCTTGTTGTTAATGGCGTTATTTAGTATACTTAATTTGTTTTGTCTTGGATTTCAGAATATGTGTTCTTGTTCCTTAGAAGTTCGTATTAGGAATACGACATCGACAGCAAAACATCGATGTTCAAAATTAAAACATCGATGTTGATAATACATTGCCCCCAAACCATCGATGTTTTTAAAATTCAGTGTATTTAAACTTTTTTCCACATTTCTTAAAACTGGTTTAGCAACTAGTGATGCGACATCATTTCCAATACATCGATGTTTTTTATGAAACATCAATGTTTTGGAAACATCGATGTCGCATCCCTACTTTTCAGACCCTTGGCCACTTTGATCTAAAAGTATGCTCAATTTGCTAATTATGAAAATTATGCTACTTGGTTTTTTTTTAATTTCTATAACGATACTCTTTTTATTTAAAAATAAAACACCGACAACGTTAAAACATCAATGTTACAAAAACATCGACCCCAATACATCGATGTTAAATACATAGATGTTTTTTTAAAAAACATCGACATCGATGTCGCATCCCTAGTTCATATCAAGAATTCTTTAACTGTCTTAATTCTTGGACTTCAACAGGAAATCAGTCGCCATCGCATTCTGTATATTTTGTACCGTAAGGAAGAATAGATTTATGTTTATATTTCTAGTTAGCCAAGAAGCTAAATCATGCAAGTTTCTTTCTCCCTGAACAAGTGGATTTTAAGAGTTTAGTTTTGTGAATAGGTTATTCCGATTGGGTTGTGTGTGTGTGTTCGTGCGCGTTCCCGTGTGTAAGCGTGGGCAGGGCCGTATTTCTAAATAGGCTAAGTAGGCTGCAGCCTAGAGCGGCAAATTTTTCAGGGGCGGCAGTTTGGCAATTTATTCAAAAATTAAAATGAAGTATTTCAGATGTTAATAATATTTGCCATACGAATTTAAGAATACATGTTACTTAAAAATATGTTTTAGTCTTTCTACATAGCCTACTTTCTAAAACTATAACATAATACAAATTCACAGCACGCAGTCTTGTATTATAACTTTCTTGTAGTGCAATCTAATTTGGTTTGACAACACTGGCACAAACGCAGCGATTCGATCTGACAACACTGTAGCCGATCTGGCGACACTGTTGGTGGAAGGCCCAGTGGCTCCGCTGTCAATAGTGTAATGTCAGTCTAGTCTGTCTGTCTGACGCTGTAATTCATGTCTACCGGTGTACACAACGGAATCGTTGATGATTGTGTTGAACGAGGCGTGTTCGTGTTGTTTGTAACGATTTTGCATTATAGTTTAGAGTATTCCAATACATAACGTACAGTTTTTAACAAGTAGGCTACTCCCTACTAGCTACTATGAGTGACGGTAGGAAGAGACTCAGTGGCGCGATGAATACAAAAAACGAACAAAACTGAAACTTAAAGAACAAGAACGTGTTCTGAAACAAACAAAAAAACTATATTTGTTTTTCAAAACTAATTGTTTGCCAGTGGAAGAAAAGAACCGATAAAGAAGATAAAGGGGAACCTGAAAGTGCTCGTGCTGTTTGTGATGGTTCTGTTGAGGACGACAATGCTTTCTCTGGAACGAGTTGTTTCAAACCAGCCATGTTGTTATCAGAACCTACTGAAATACAAGCAAGTTCTCACAATGAGATTATTCCTGACAGATTTGATGGTAAAAGTCAATCTTTAACAGAAAATAAAGAGCCAACATTAGCAAACTCTTTTAATAAGGATCCAGCTTTGTGGATCTTAAATGATGCTACTAGAGATCTAATAGCAAAAAATGGCTTTGACCAAAACATGGGATTAGATTTCACTAACAGCTTAAGAGCGTACAAAGATCAATAGAGATATTTGACTAAATTTCTCTTTGAACGGAGATTAAAAATGATTTTCTCTAAAAGTAAGGGATCAGTTTTTTGTGGCCCTTGTTTAGTGTTTAACACTAAAAAACGATCACAATTTGACGACAAAGATGGTTTCAATGACTGGAAAAATGGAGAAAGTCGTACATGTCACCATGAAAATTCCCCACTACACAAATCTGCTATTATTACTCTAAAAGCAAGAGGAATTTCTGTTAACCGTGTTGACAGTATGCTAACTTTACAACTAGACAAAGAAACACACTATTAGAGAAACGTTTTAACTAGAGTTGTAGCGAATGTCAAGGCCCTGGCATCAAGAGGCCTCTTATGGCTTTAGAGATGATATCCGAGTTCGATCCCTTCTTAGCAACACACATTGAAAAATACGGTAATTGTGGTAGTGGCAATACAGATTATCTCTCTTCCCAGACATGTAATGAGGTAATTGAGTTAATGGCTCGAAATGTTAGGCAAGTAATTTGTGAAGAGACAAACAATCTAAATATTTTTCTCTCATCATAGACTCGACCTCAGACAAGTCACATGTAGACCAGTTAGTCCTTGCTGTTAGATATGTTTCAAGTGACGGTGTGTCCTGTGAAAGATTTCTCACCTTCATTCCATCAACTGGTCATAGTTCAGAAGGAATGTTTGAGTGTGTTATGAATGAGCTAGAAAATCTGCAAATAAACTTTGATGACTGCAGAGGCCAATCTTACGATAACGCTTCCAATATGACCGTCGTTTGAAATGGTCTGCAGGCAAAAATAAAGAAGAAAAAAAAACTAATTTAGCTTTATTCATCTCGTGTGCGGCACACTCCCTAAATCTTGTTGGGTCATCTGCTGCAGAATCTTGAAAAGAAGCGTGCACATTTTTCATGTTGCTCCAAGAAATATAAGTATTTTTATATGCTCTACAAAGCGATGGGAATGCCTAACAAGTGTTACGGAAGAATCTTATGAGAATACTAGCAAAATACCCGACCTTACTCGGTTTGAATTCGTTTACTCTAGATTGAAGAGATAATCAAAATATATAATGACTTACGTTTTTTGTAGAGTAAAAATTTATTTTAACACCTTTCGCCATCTTTATATTTTCTACAACTTACTTTGGACACAAATCCTACACATGCATATCCATTCATGTAATACATTTCACATACATCGATACATCGCACAGTTGCTGTATGAACAAACCTACAAAAAGACGAAAGGTGATACTAAGGTTACTACTATAAAAGACGGTTTATAGGAAGATTTGGAATTCCCTTTCTTAAGTTCTTTTCATGTGCAACTCAATTAATTAAAATTACGATTTACGGCGAGTGCTCTCGCACTCATAGTCAACAAAACTATATTTTTTTACTTGTGGCACTCTTGCCTCCGGTATGCGATATTGTGAACTTTTGCAATCTTCTCCTGTCATTACTACAACGAATTTTTTAATGTTGGAAAAAGTTCTAGTTTGGATTTTTAAACATTATTATTCTTTCAATAACGGCATTATTCTTTAAATAACGGCATTATTGTTTAAATAACGGCATTATTATTTACATAACGGCATTATTCTTTAAATAACTTTATTATTCTTTAAATAACGGCATTATTCTTTCAATAATGTCATAACTACACTTAAAATTTACTGAAAATTTATACTGACTTACCTAACATTTTCAAGTCTAATACTTTGTGGTGCTGTTGGGTGTGATGAGAAGGAAAACACATTTATTAAAATAATAAATATTTAAAACAAAAAACAGTAAAATTGAACACAATAAAAGATGTCGGAAAAAATTGTTCTAAAGATATTAATTCGTGATTAATTTTTATCTCTTGATCTCGCACAGTTGCCACAATTTACAACTAAAAGTGCACAACATTTAGAAATGTGAAATTAATTCAGAGCGAAAGAAACAGAAAATATCACTGCTCACGCGATCTTGTTCATTCTCGTTTCGTTGAAAAATATCGTCTGTCTCAAATATTCCGAAATCGTTTTCATTGCGCTAAGAACAAAAATAAGACTCGAAATAAATGAAGTATCAGAGCTGAAATTTCATTAAAAAATATAATTTTTTGAAGAATAATTACTTTTTTAGCAGTACTGGTAAAACAATCGAAGTAATCGTAATATTCAATAGATATTCCAATTTTTCCAAAACTACCAAATTATGGTTGATTTAAGTATACTTACTCAGGTATTTTAGCATGCAACTCATCTAAATATAACAATAAAAAAAATTTTAATATTGCATTCACTAAATTATTAGATAATGTATAAAATAAAATACACTGCAATGAAATATCTGAAATACAATTCATGTGATGCCTACACAAACACACAAATACAAAATCAAGCATAGAACAGAAAAACGGACAGACAGACTTTCGCAACCAATTCCACTCACTAAATCAAGATAAGTACTCACTGTATGCAAATTTCCATGAAAATATCTTAAACCGCGTGGACGTGTATAGGGCACAACATACAGACAGACAGACAGACAGACACCAAACGAGAAAAAGGCGGATTCGGCATCAGAAGGGTCCAAAACGGATAGAAAACTTGAAATGGGTCGAAAATATTGAATGTACAAACAAACACTCCATTCTTATTTATATAGATGAAGACAAATAAAAAATTGTATCCTACTCGATGGTCAGCAAGAGATGACGCGTGCCAAAGTTTACGAGAGTCTTGGGAAGAAGTGTGCATTGCTGTGACAAGAATGTCAAATGACACAACAGAAAAAGCAACGACTAGATGTGAATCACGAGGAATACTTCGAAGATTAGGACGTTTTGAGACTGCGTTTATGGTGCGTTTCTGGAGTACCGTACTTCACAGGAACCATAAAATTAGCAAAGCCATGCACAGTGGAACTGTGGATGTTTAGTTGGTCAGAGATTTGTATGGCTCTCTTGAAGAATATTTTACGGAACAGAGAAACAACTTTGATTACTTTGAGGAATTGGCCATGGATATAACCAAAACTACATTTTATGAAAAAGACGATAAAAGACAGCCAAAATGAAAAGTTTGGCCTGACGAAGACCGAAGTGTAGAAGTTAACTTTACTGGCAGGGATAATTTTAAAATAAGCACGTTTTTACCAATTATAGACTCTTTTGTTTGTGAATTCAAGCTTCTTAACTCAGTTGTGTGATAACAATACAGATATGGAAGAGGAACTGTGGAAAAAGGCCACCAACCTTTACCACGTCTACACAAATTATTTGGATTTCACTGAAGAAGTGAAGTGTGCATGCACTTTAAAAATCACTGTGCTGTGTGTAATGATTACCCATCTGATAAATCGTTGGAAGGAATTTCGAAATTTCTGAGGTGTAATTCCTTACAAGATGTTTACCCCAATTTGGACATTGCTACAAATTGCGCGGGAGAACGCAGTTTTTCCTGCCTTAGAAGAGTTAAAAATTAATTGCGAACTAGTATTTCTGAAATACGGTTAAACTCACTTTCATTACTTTATATTGAGGCAACTACAACAAAAACACTTTCGTACGAGGACACTATTAACGAGTTTGCCATTAAGAAATCTCGTAAGAAAGCTATGTAAATTTCAACATGAAGATTACGTGGGGTGAGTTGTTTTAGAGAAGTTTGTATATTTTTCAACAAATAAACCAGTAATTAACTACATTTTGTGTAATTTCATTTCCGTGTAGGACAACTTAATTCAAATCGAACACAGTTCTTCAATTACGCAAAATATAGTCATTAGCAATAAAATATAAAAATATGTTTAAAATAGTGATCACTGATCTCCAAATCCAAATTAATAAACTAAGTTAGAAACCCATTTCATTTTTTAACGAATGTTAAGGGCACTGGGAAGTCACAATTCTTCAAAAAATCGAATTTTTGATTTCAATTGCATTTAATAGAGGGCACCAATACGAATCGATTGATATATCACTTATTACGTAAAATGCATTTTAAGTTACTAAAATTTAATTTTGAAATTATCCTTTTTCGTTTCGATTTCAGGTTTGAAGTTTCGATTTTGCCGACAATGAATTATATTTTTTTAAATATTTTATATTTTTAGTATATTTTTGTATAAATATACATTTTAATCGATTGGTAACAGGTTTAACTGCGACTGTTATTATATTTAACCGCAAATTTTGTTTACTTGTGCTTTGGAAAGTTCTTATCGATAAGGTAAGGAGATGCTATTTTGTAGTGTTTTGTCGTATTCTCAAAATGATAAATTTTTATCTTCAGGTGCGCTCTGTGAAAAAACTATTAAAGCTATCAGTCTGAAATTTTGCATACACATGTATTTATATTAGGCAATTATGTTAAAATATAAACTATTGACGAAATATAAACATAATTTTTTTAATGGGTGATTAGTAGGTATAAAATCACAAAATTTTCATAAACTGATTTAAATTGTGCCTAAAAATTTTTTTTTCCTGGTTATTTTCAACAAAAATTACTTTAATGAATTCAAAAAACATTTCTAATGATATGGAAAAAAGTTGCAACTCAATATATATTAAAGTTTTTTTACAGAGCTCGCCCAAAGTGAACTCACTGTATTGAATTTTTTTTCATAGAGTTCTATATAAATGCTCTCTACAAAATATTTTTACTTTTAAAATTTTTATTTTTTAGCTTGAATTAGTTTTAAAAGGCATTACAAACATGTGTACAAAAATTTATATTGGTACTTATCATAGCTTAAATGTTATGTGCATTCGAATATTGGTCACATTTTCATGATTTCTGGCTTTTGATGACTTCACGGTGCCCTTAAAAGAAGTAAGTAAAAAAAAACCACGTAGATGACTAATCTATATAAATAAGAATGGAGTGTTTGTTTGTACATTCAATATTTTCGACCCATTTCAAGTTTTCTATCCGTTTTGGACCCTTCTGATGCCGAATCCGCCTTTTTCTCGTTTGGTGTCTGTCTGTCTGTCTGTCTGTATGTCTGTCTGTCTGTCTGTATGTTGTGCCCTATACACGTCCACGCGGTTTAATATATTTTCATGGAAATTTGCATACAGTGAGTACTTATCTTCATTTAGTGAGTGGCATTGGTTACGAAAGTCTGTCTGTCCGTCTTTCTGTTCTATGCACGATTTTGTGTTTGTGTAGACATCACATAAATTGTATTCCAGATATTTGATTGCAGTGTATTTTATTTTATACATTATCTATTAGTTTAGTGAATGGCAATATTAAACATTTCTTTATTGTTATATTTAGTTGAGTTTCATGCTAAAACACCTGAGTAAGTATACTTAAATCAACCATAATTTGGTAGTTTTGGAAAAATTGGAATGTCTATTGAATATTACGATTACTTCGATTGCTTTACCAGTACTGCTGAAAAAGTAATTATTCTTCAAAAAGTATTATTTTTTTTTATGGAATTTCATCTCTGATACTTTCTGATTTATTTATCTTCTCTGATTTATTTCGAGTCTTATTTTTATTCTTTGCGAAATGAAAACGATTTTCCGAATATTTGGGACAGACGATATTTTTCAACGAAACGAGAATGAACAAGATCGCGCAAGCAGTGATATTTTTTCTGGTTCTTTCGCTCTGAATTAATTTCTCATTTCTAAATTTTGTACACTTTTAGTTGTAAGTTGTGGCAACTGTGCGAGATCAAGAGATAAATTTGAATCACAAATTAATATCTTTAGAACAATTTTTTGCGACATCTTTTATTTTGTTTTATTTCGATGTTTCCTGTTTTAAATATTTATTATTTTAATAAATGTGTTTTCCTTCTCATCACACGCAACAGCACCACAAAGTATTAGACTTAAAAATGTTAGGTAAGTCAGTATAAATGTTCAGTAAATTTTAAGTGTAGTTATGCCATTATTGAAAGAATAATGCCATTATTTAAAGAATAATGCCGTTATTTAAAGAATAATGCCGTTATTGAAAGAATAATAATGTTTAAAATTCCAAACTAGAACTTTTTCCAACATTAAAAAATTTGTTGTAGTAATGACAGGAGAAGATTGCAAAATTTCACAATGTCGCATACCGGAGGCAAGAGTGTCACAAGTAAAAAAATATTGTTTTGTTGACTATGAGTGCGAGAGCACTCGCCGTAAATCGTAATTTTAATTAATTGAGTTGAACATGAAAAGAACTTAAGAAAGGGAATTCCAAATCTTTCTATAAATCGTCTCTTATAGTAGTAACCTTAGTATCACCTTTCGTCATTTTTTAGCTTTGTCATACAGCAATTGTGCGATGTATGTGAAATGTATTACATGAATGGATGAATTGTGTAGGATTTGTGTCCAAAGTAAGTTGTAGAAAATATAAAGATGGCGAAAGGTGTTAAAATAAATTTTTATTCTACAAAAAACGTAAGTCATTATATATTTTGATTATTTCTTCAATCTAGAGTAAACCAATTTAAACCGAGTAAGGTCGGGTATTTTGCTAGTTTGATTATATAATTTATTATGTAAACCAGTAAAATTGTAGTTTTATCCAAACTAAATGAACTTTATGTTTAAAAAAGATGAAAACACCAATGAACTCTTTTATTGTATAAAACAAATGAATTAAGCAAATATGAACTATAGAGGGGCGGCAAATGGACTTCAGCCTATAGGCGGCATATTCTTAAATCCGGCCCTGAGTGTGGGTGGATGAGTGAGAGTTAGACTGAGTGAGAGTGATAGTGAGACTGAGTGATACTCTAGTTGTTCTTGTTCAATGTTCTGCTGAAGTTCGGTATTCTTGATATGCGAACAGTTTGGAATGTTGGTTGAGTAAGTTAAATTCATTTGTAAGTCTACAAACGAACACATAATGGTCCACATCGCTCACTCCACCACACAAACAGAGGGCAGTTTGTTTAATTTATTATTTATTTTAAAATCTATTTAGATGCAATAAAAATGGTGAGGTGTCTGCAAACTTAATTGGTATTCTAGCTTATTCATCACAAGGGACGAGTATTTAGTGCAAACTAATAAATAAATAATAATATGTTCACCCATCAACTGAATATAACACAAAGTGATGAACAAAGAAAACGGTTAAGCGAAATGTAAATTTATATTTGAAAACTACTGGTTCAGCTATTAACATCACATTAACCTTCTAATGAAATAGACGGAATCTGTGTGCAGTTCCATGCGATTTATTCTGATGGTTGTGAGTTTGAAACTCGATCTAAACAAAGACCGTTGTACACATGGAGGTTAGTGCACGTTAAATCTGTCAAAACGTCTAAGGTCGTCACGTTGGAGTGGTGAGGACGTAAGGAGAGTTGGATGCCTAGCTCAGGTATTGACCCCGTCATCTGAGTGTGGTATAAAAATTTTCTTTACGTATTTTTCCCTTTGGAATAGATCCCGGGCCGTCGCTAATATGATGTGTTGCTCCAGTGAGACGTTGATTCAATTAACTACCTACCGGTATAGTTTGGGTCTATATCTGAAAAAGTCTTTCTTTTAAATTTATAAATTAGAATCAGAAATTAATATTTATTTAATGCTATTTAAATTTTTAAGTATATTAATTTTTATAACATGGTTTAATAACATTTTGATTTCAGTACGACTGTACGGATCAGAAAATTTTCACAAAGCAGTAAGTATCATATTTAAACCTATTTTGCACATACACGTCTTTAATTAAATTTTTATTATGTTTCACTTCAGTAATTAATTGACTAGAGAAGCTGAATCTTTTTCTTATTTCCAACTTCATGTAAAATAAAGTACATCGTCATTGCCAAAACTGATCAGATATTGATCGAAGAGATATCTCGTCATTAGAACAAAACTACCCAAATCGTGATCTCGTAATGAAATATTGGTAATACCTTGATAACGAGATCTGTCGTCATTAGAAGAATAGGTCAGATCTTGATGGAGGACATATCCCGACAAAATGACTTCGAGGGTTATCTCTGTTCATTAACGCAGGCTATTATTTTGCACTAAATCGGTGATTGTCTATAACTTTGTAAATGACATTTCTCCGTATATTGCACAATTTTCAAGGTAGTAGCGCTTATTTCCGATTTGTTTTAGGAACTAGGGCTAAGAGGTTCGATCTTGTTGCACATAGTCAATTTATTGCTATTCGGTTTTAATTTGGCAAAGATTAATTGCTCAGTATTAATCTAAAAAGAAATGTTCGTGCATGAGACCACAACAGTTGGAATAGTAACCGTATAGTGGAATTTTAATTAAATTTAGTAAATGAATTCACTGAATCACTGCTCATGAACAATTATGAGATGAGAGACGTCGATATCTTTGATAAAAACGTTTTTTATAACTTTAAAGAAAGAAGACCGTATTCTCAACCCCTCTAATGTATATGGCGAAGAATGAAACTCAAAATTAACAGTTAACAAACCACATTTTATTTAGGACTTAAACAGATACAAAGTAAATAACTTCAATTAAAAGAAAACACAATACAAGAAAACAAGCATAAGTAAAAGTGACACCTACGGAGATTTGGACGCAATGTAAAAAAGGAGAGTTAAATTAAATTAAAATATTAAAGTGCACAGTAAGGACATTTTTGTCGAAGATATACTGTACACGACTCTCGAGAAAAGAAATAGAAATTAAAAAGCAATGGTTATACTTATCCTTCGAAATATTTTTTTAAATGGAGGTCTCCGGTCAAGGTCGGGGACACCTCCAAGAAAAGCGAGAAGTCCCTGGATCACTATCTGCAAAAGTGAAGAAGTGATATTTTTTCTTCACGCCAGGTGTTGAAAACAATACTTATTAGGAAAGGCAATTAATCTACCTTACCTTCTTTTTCACTTGTCTTGCTTCAACTTCTACTTTAACCCGGGTCGTTGAATGATAATAACTTCTGTTTTATACTTTACAGCAATCTATACTCACAAATTAGCAATGAAAGCAAAAGGCCTTTTTATATTTACAAACTTAAAACATTTATTGCTATCATTAAATATTTACACAAGAATATGTACATGTTTAAGCATTATCATGTTGGCCAGCATCAGCTCTCGTGACATAACACAATCTGCCGCCAAAAGGGAGTTCAAAAACGAAGGTTAGTTTTCGCAGCAGTGCCGCCACCTACAGTCAGTAAAATAATTAAGTCTAGTTCGCAGTTGTTCGCGACATTCTCCCACCTTGAGTTTCTCGTAGGAATATGAAACTCTAAGTCACAAGTTCGTTCTTTTAGGTCTCTTGAGGAGTCTCCCGAAACGAGAATGACGATCGTCACATTGGGCACGGTGTTGATAGTGCGTTGCATCTGGCGAATCCTTTTCGCGAACCTCTAAAGGGTACAGTCTCTGTACAGGTCTCAAGAGAGATCCAGACCTGGTTTTTACTTCAGCAACTCTCACTTTACCATCTTTTCCAGGATAAAGATGAAGTACCTTTGCTAATGGCCAATTCACTCTTTTGATATTAGTATCTCTAATGAGCACGATGTCTCCTTCTTTGATATTTAATTCCATTTGAGTTTTAAAGGCTTCTCTAAGTTGACCGAGGTATTCATTCCTAAATCGGGTGCGTAAATTTTGACGCAGTCGTTGCTTGTAATTGAATCTTTTGTTTAATTTCCTTCCATCGATATTGTCCAGGTCAGGAACGCCCACTTCCGCGATGTCTTGAATAAACATTGCAGGTGTCAAAGCTATGAGGTCCTCTACGTCCTCAGAAAGATAAGTCAGTGGTCTGGAGTTGATTATAGCTTCAGCGTCGCAAATGATGGAATATAATTCTTCATAATGTAAGAGAGCATTTCCAAGAATTTTCCTTAATATTCGCTTGAGCAATCCAATTAACCTTTCCCAGAATCCACCCCACCAAGGAGCAGAAGGAGGATTGAACTTCCATTTAATACCTTTTATGGAAGCAAATTTCTGAATTTCTTCCCATTGAATATTTTTCAATTCATTATACAATCCGACAAAATTCGTTCCGTTATCAGAATAAATCGTGGATGGTCGTCCTCGGCGAGAAATAAATCTTCGCAAAGCCAAGGTGAAACATTCAGTCGATAATGAAGTTATTAACTCGATGTGGACAGCGCGGTACACCGCACAAGTAAATAATACTGCCCAACACTTTGTTTTTTAAGTAAAATGTACCACACAGGTCAATTCCGGTTATTTCGAAAGCCAAAGCTTCTCGAATCCTGTCCTCGGGTAGGGGCGCACTTGATATTTCGATCGGCTTACAATTAAATTTTTGACATTTAATGCACTTTCTTATTACTTGGCGTATCGTTTTCCTACTTTTGATAATCCAGAATTGTTCCTGTAAAGTTGACATTAAGGTTTGTATTCCTGCATGGCACAGTTCAACATGTTTCTCAAATATAAGCTTATATACCATATGATGTTTAGAAGGTAATAATAGAGGGTGACGGAAAGCTTCCTCATCTTTTCTGAGTGAGATTCTTGTTTTAACACGTAACAGTCCATCAGAGTCCACGTATGTCTGTAATTTGATATTTATGTCCTTACTGAAGCATTGTTTCTGAATATCTTTCAGAATTACTTTTTCAGCAGCACATATTTCTTCGATCTCTAATTGTCCTACAAATTTGTCACTTCTTTTGTTCTTGATATTTCTAATAAATCGGAGTATCCAAGCCATGATTCTCACAATTTTTCTATAAGAAGAAAATTTTGAAAAATCAAATTTTTCAACAACTGTGTCAATGGCAGAAATGACAATTTTTCGCTTTTCAGCATTTACTACCTCTAAATTTGGACAAGCCTCAGAAACAGGCCATTCTTCTTTTGAGCATTTTAGCCAATTTGGGCCTTCCCACCATCTAGATTTTACCAATGTTGTCGCATTGCACCCTCTGGATGGTAGATCAGCAGGATTCAAAATTCCTGCTATATGTCTCCAATCCTTTGGATCAGTCAAACGCCGGATCTCTTGTACTCTGTTGTGAACAAACGTAGCCCAATTTTCTTCTTTCGTGATCCAGTAAAGAGCATCTACTGAGTCTGACCAGTAATAGGTCGGGACATCTTCGAGACCCAAATCACCTTTAGTAGCACTAGCCAATCTGGCTCCTATCAAACAGGCTAAAAGTTCCAATCGTGGGATGGAAATCGGCTTTAATGGATAAACTCTGCTTCTAGCTTGTATCAATTCGCACTCTATTCTTCTCTCACTTTCAGTTCGTAGAAATATGCAAGTCGCATAGGCCGACTTACTGGCATCGCAAAATACATGCACAGATAATGCAGAATCTAATGAAGAATCTTTAAACAAACATCGAGGAATTTCTAATTCTTTCAAGTTATTTAATTCATGTTTCCATTTATCAAATTTTGTAGACATCAAAATTGGTAGTTCTGCGTCTCAAGTGATTCCTGCTTTCCAACAATCTTGCAGTAAAATTTTTGGTCCTAAGGTTACAGGACACGAAAAGCCAATAGGGTCAAATATGCGGTGGACAGCAGATAATATTTTTCTTTTTGTTGTGGGTAGCTTGTCTTCTTTCGGAAATTCCTTCAAGTCTAAGGCTAAAGTATCCGCCTTCAATTTCCAATTTAATCCCAAAACTGGAACGGTTTTTGTAGATTCAGGAACTTCTACTGAAGAGTTGGTCAGAGTATGCTCCCACCCTCGAAGATCGAATTTTGCCGTGCTTAATATGGTGCGAGCTTCCGAGATAAATTTTTCGACTTCTGTTTCCGTGTTGACACTACAGACGCAATTGTCAACGTAGAATGATTTCAATAGCATTTGAGCTGTTGCTTGCAGCTGCGGTGGAGCATTTTTCAAATGCAATTCCAAAGTGGCTCCCAATAAGAACGGACTGGAAGTGATTCCAAAGACAACTCTTTTATGTTGATATATTTTAGGTTTACTTTTCTGTCCATTTTCCCACCATAAAAACTTCAAATATCGTCTATCGTTCTCTTGAACTTCAATCTGCAAAAAAGCCTTTTTGATATCTGATATTATTCCGAACTTCCCAAAGCGAAATCTATTCATTATTGACGGAAGAAGTTCGATAATATTTGGTCCTTTCTCAAGACAATCATTAATAGAAGGAGCATTCTTCTCTTTCACTGAGCCATCAAACACTGGTCTAACACTAGTTGTTGAATTTGTCTTGAAAACGGGATGATGAGGTAAAAAATGTTCCTCTGTTTCAGATTTCTGGTTCAAGGAAATGTCTTCAATAATATCTTCATTCTTCCAGTCTGTAAAGACATCTTCATAATCATTCAACCTCCCTTTTCTTTCTAATGCTTGGACACAGCTACTTAGACGTTTCTCGGCTATCTTCCGACCATCTGGTAAAGTTGGATGATCTTTGATCCATGGCAAGCTGACAATATACCTACCTTCTTCGTTTCTCATAACTGTACGGAGAAAATGTTCCTTTGCAGCATCTTCAAGTTCTTTTCTTGTGACCTTTTCACCCGGATCAGTAATTCCAAGAGTGTCAAGTTTCCATAAATTAGCTATGCTAGAATCATTAACGTGTAACGTTAATAGAGTATTTAAATAACTCGTTTCCGTTTCTTGAGTTTTCCCCATAATCGTCCATCCTAGACGTGTGTTCATCGCTATAAGTTCCGTTGATAAATCTTTGATTTCCCCAGTAAATAATTTCCCACAAAGGTCAGCTCCGATCAAAATTTGAATTTCGTTTGGATCCTTTTCGTATGAACAAACTTCTTCATTAACCAATACATCACTCAAAAGTATTCCCGATAATTTTAATTTATTTATGATATCATTATTTTCCAATTTAGGAATGGAAGCACAAATCCTTTTTTGATCCATAACTTCTAATTTACAAGTGAAA
The DNA here is from genome assembly GCA_947359465.1 of Metellina segmentata. Classification (NCBI taxonomy): domain Eukaryota; kingdom Metazoa; phylum Arthropoda; class Arachnida; order Araneae; family Tetragnathidae; genus Metellina; species Metellina segmentata. Next base: position 109,029,265 of record OX375877.1, on the reverse strand, counting down.
GTTTTATCTATGTTACATAATTTAACAGAATATCTTTTATGTTTTTCCTTTGTTTCTATCCCGCCAAAAAGTCCATGAGTAACAGTTTCTTCCCCTAAGCATTTTAATTTCATTTTTTCTGCAAGAAATTTAGTTATATATGATCGTTGACTTCCAGTATCATAGATAACCCTCACAAAATGGTTGCTATCATTTTCTGAAAAGCAGACAATTAATGTTTGTAAATACACTTCCTTAGAACAAGAACTATTTGCCAAAGCTTTATTTTTAATTGATTTATCATTTTCAGTTTCATTTCTGTCGAAATAAGTTTTAGAATAACACATTATAGATAAATGTCTTTTTCCACACATAGAACAAATAATCTTAACTTTACAAAACCGAGATACATGACCTAATTTCAGGCACTTAAAACAACCTCCCCGTTTAATTAAAATATCTCTTTTCTCATTGAAAGATAAATTAGAGGCATATACGCATTCGTTTGGATTATGTGTTGATTCATTACAAAAAACACACATCGCAGAATTCCTCTTCTCTGTATTTATTTCCGAGCTCAAAAGCTCTGCAGCTGTAGATGAAAAACCTTTATTATTTTCGAATTTAGTTTTTTCTTTACTCTCCGCGTTGTAATGTCTACGATGAAACACCTCGTCAGTGTGTCGACGGTGAGGTAGGGTCGAAAGTTCATTTCTTCTACTCAATGGTATATTTTGATTACGAAATGATTCGGAAATGCTAGCGTCAGCTCTTTCCAAAGCATTTAAATGTTTACCCAAAAATTCTATTAAATTGTTAATGGTATATTCTCCGCAATCATACTCTTTGTTAAATGCGAAAACCAAATCATGTGGAAGTAATTTCAAAATCATAGGGCACATTAAATTTTCAAACGTTTGCGTTGAAACACCCAAGGTTTCTAAGCTTCTTATTTGGGTTTGACAGTTGTCGAAAAGTATTCGAAAACCTTTAACATCATTAGTACGCTTAAGAGGGGACATATGCATCAAATTGCTCATATGAGTGTTTATCACAATGTCTTTTCGGGCAAAACGATCTTTCAAAACATCAACAGCTTTCACATAATTTTCTGCTGAAATAGCAAATCCTTCAACAGTATTTAGAGCTGTTCCAGCTAAATGTGCTTTCAAATAATTGAATTTGTCCACTTGATCTAAGTGTTCATTTTTGTGTATTGCTGTCTCAAATGAATTCCAAAAAGTAAGCCATTGGCTTACATTGCCAGAGAATTTCGGAATAGTAATTTTAGGCAATTTAACACTTATCGATTGTCGTTGCTTAACGTTCACTTCATCACTATGAACATACGATGACTGTGAAAGTGAAACATCTCGAACTAAAACCAATTTTTGTAGACACTTCTTTGCTTTAAATTTACAAGTGATTACTCTTTCACTATACTCTTCGGCAGATTCAATTTCTTTTTCACAAGATCATCTATATTTAAAACCTTTTCTAAATCACTGTCAACTAATTTGAGAGCTTCGAATTTATTATGCAACTGTTCTAATAATAACTCAATATCGTTCTCATCCGTTTCTGATTTATTAATTTCATCATCTAATCTAGTAAGAAATTTACTAACGGATGATCTCAAAACAGTTCGCTTTTTCTTAAAAGCATTTATCAAAGCTTGTGTTTGTTCATTGGCCATCGTTATTGCACGTTTCAATTGCTAATAATTTACTGTAAAGTATTTAACGTTACTTTCGATTTCAGATTCACAACTAATTCTGATCAATTTATGCAGTTATAAATTCAACTATCCCGGCAGGGATGCCATTTAATGTTGAAAACAATACTTATTAGGAAAGGCAATTAATCTACCTTACCTTCTTTTTCACTTGTCTTGCTTCAACTTCTACTTTAACCCGGGTCGTTGAATGATAATAACTTCTGTTTTATACTTTACAGCAATCTATACTCACAAATTAGCAATGAAAGCAAAAGGCCTTTTTATATTTACAAACTTAAAACATTTATTGCTATCATTAAATATTTACACAAGAATATGTACATGTTTAAGCATTATCATGTTGGCCAGCATCAGCTCTCGTGACATAACACAATCTGCCGCCAAAAGGGAGTTCAAAAACGAAGGTTAGTTTTCGCAGCAGTGCCGCCACCTACAGTCAGTAAAATAATTAAGTCTAGTTCGCAGTTGTTCGCGACACCAGGCGATTTAAAGCCGCTACGAAATCCAAACCTCGTGGTGACATTGTTAATCTCTGATTGGTTCTCTCCGATCACAAGGGGACGCTAAAGGTAGAGCGGGAAAATTTCGAAGAAGGAAGAACCCTTGGTCGTTGTTTTCGTCATTGAAGGAAAATAAATCTTTTTTTGCTATGAGGAGTGTGAGGGGTATATAGTGTCGGTTTTTCTGTCCGGTTTTCGTATGGTTGTCTTCATGTGTTATTTGTACATCATAACACTGTCCCTATACATTACTTTCATAACTGTAGTTATCTGCGTTCAGCAAAAAACTGTGTGTTTGGAACTTTTATTTATCCGAGTTTTCCTTATTTCTGAAAACTTATCTTTGATAAAAGAAGCTATTTTGTGAAAATTTACCTTCCTTTTGACCATTTAATGAGTAAATTTTGTTTTTAAGCTGAGATCTCTATCTGATCACTCATTTTGATTAACTTTTTCAGAAAATTGTTAAAAGGGAGTCGAATGCACAATATATCGATCACTTATCAATAATACTTGATAAAAACTGTACGAGAAAATAAACTGATAGTGATCTGCTTACTGATAAAAATTATGTTTTCAGGATAATGTTATTAAACAGACCTAATGTTACTATAAATATCCTTAATCGTAAATACAAATTTCAGTACAAGCTTCACTGCTTTGTACATAATATTTTTCATAAAAACCGAATGTACTACCTCTCAATCTCTCGCATAAATTTTCTACCAAAAGAAAATTAATGCGTTAAATAAACTCTAAAACGTCTGACAAGGTTCGTTTATAATTTTTTTGCATGAATTTCTTTCTTATTTGTAGGTGTCAGACTGTAAATATTGAATTGAATTTTGACCAATACCAAGAGACGAATATGACGTACAATCCTAAATTTGAAGTAAGTATAAGTACAGAAGTGATTTTTAATTTTTTTTGTTATTTTATCAATAACTTTCCCCTTGAACTTGAAACTGACATTTTAGAATATTTTTCTCATCCCTTACACTACAATGACTCAGTGCTGTTTCATTAGTCTAGTAAATTGTAGGTCAAATTTTTGTCGTACAAGACGTGCTAAACAAGGGCTGCTTTAAACATGGATTAATTTATGACTAATTCACGTCCTTATATTTTACTCATTTGAAAGAGATGATTTGATTTAATACACTCGGATTAAAGTTTTGTATAACGATAATAAAAATCAATTACACATAAATTTCTTCGACAATTGCTTTTGTTTGGTTACATTATCCTCAGCACGTAAAAAGTTTATCACCGCCTACTCTGCTTTTGTTTCCACGGACTACCTGAAGAACACTTGATTGGTCAATCACTGTGACTGCTTGACTCCTTTCAATTCAATATGCTGTAAATCGTTCCATTTCCTATTGTTTATTGCTTTTCAGTTTGTCGCACTATGGTAGCTTGTATTATTTTAACTGTTTCATTTCAGAGCATGGAACTATTCAGCGTCATTGGAGGTTATATGGGCATGTACTTAGGAATATCACTCGTCGCAGTCTACGATTTCTTTGAGACGGCTTTGAATGTTGCCTTTAGATTCCTGAAGAAATCCAAGACCACCAAAATTAGGAAGATGCAAAAGAAGTTGCAGAACTCGTCCAACGAAGACATGGCCAATTTTCAGTATCCTACGGAGTTCCGAAGAAGACCCGCGATGAGCTTTTCGTCAAGGGACAGTTACTAGACAACGAAGAGTATACGAAACACAGATTGCATAGACTTTTATCAATACTCTCTAATTCAACCTTCTGCGCACTCCAGGTGATATCTGTTACAGATGGTTAAATTTGATTTAAATGTACACATTAATAACATTACTTCTTTAAAATATGTAAAAGAAATTTCAAATATTTGTTGGTATAGGAGAATGATTTTTATGGCATCAAGCCAGCGGCATGTGTCTCTAAAAGTTAAATCCATTCAAAAATATTAATCCGTTTTTTTAATAAATTCATTTGCTTTACCAGAACGCCTGCAACAAAAATTTAAAAGAAGAATTATGCAAGTTCCTGTCGATAAATTTAAAGTAAATAAAAAGCCTTCTCACTATTGCTTACCAACATAAAATTGGCAATTTTTAATTAACATCGTACTAGAGCAACACAACCGGCTGTTGACGACCGTCCGGGATCAATCCCTCAAGGGAAAGATCCGAGGGCAACAACTCGTAATTTAGAACCACGGTCAGATGACGAGGCAACACCTGAGCTGGTACCTCACTCTCCAAACTTCCGCACCAACCCAACTTAGCAACAGGAAATAGCTTTGTTGTTAAGTGGCCGGTCGCTAGTAATTCTGCTTTAGTCCAATAGCTCTAAGATAATTACACTATTAGTCTAGTTCAACAAATTATTTGTAAATTTTAACTTCTATGTGTTGCAACATCTTCGGTTGCTAAATTAAAATTGAGAATTCAATTTCCAGTTGCGTCATTTCCCCAAGTCATCCTGCTGGGAAAGCTTTTTGTGTGTTTTAATAAATGTGTTTTCTTTCATTGGCTCTGACTAAATTTGTTTTTCACAGAATAAACCATTTTCAATTACGAATCTTCAAATATTCCTCTATCGCACAATTACCATACATTTCCACTTCCCAAAATATTTCCCTTTAAGGAATAAAATTGGGGTCTTAAATAGAAAGTATCAACCTGTATTTGGTGATGGTAAAATAAAACTCATGGATCTTGTAATGTTCTTCCCTTCCAATAACCAAGCACGAGATTGTAAAAAAAAGAACAATTCAATTAAACTATTAAAAGACAGATAGAAACGAATATAATTTCATCCGGTGTGCAATAGTACATATCGCACCTCAAAAACAAAACAAAACCACTCTCAACCGAGACAAGTATTAGACTGCCAATTTTCTCTATGGCAACCTTCCATGTGGGAGGGTAGTCGCCAAGAACTAAATTGATCGCCAACAGCGGCCAGATATCACAGATCTCATGCAAACCGCGAATATGCTCGTACATTTGAAATAGATTTCGACATTCAGAATTTCAAACACCCCCACTCTTACTGGTTAACATGATCATGTAATTGATGCATGTTTATTAATTCTAGTGTTTACCTTCGTATCGAACACCACCCTGATGCTAAAACATGTTCGATACTGTCACCAGTTCTCGACAAGGAATAATTTGTTTTTCCTATTTCGACCTTCTATCACATTCGACTAATAAGGTAGTTTTGTCTTCGAAATATCATCTCGTTAGTTAAATTTCATAGATCACGGACGAGATATCTGTGATGTCAAGCTCCCTCTTGTCGATGGTTCCAGTTACCAGTTGATTCGCCAATGTTTCAAGACTTCGATCTTGTGTACATACTGTGAATACAAAATGCATTTGAACACCATGTCTTTTCCATAATTTTTCAACAACAAAAAAATTGCACAAATTATTATATTTGATGCATATTTGTATCACGAAACATAATGGAATTTCTTAATTAATCATAAACCGAGAACAAATACATGCAATTCCAAAGACGTCCGAACGTATTTGCCCACCATAGTACATACATGCCATGCCTGAAATATTTCCCTCGTATTTCAACGTAATTCACTTTGTGTTACATTAATTTCGTATTTCGTTTCCTTAAAACCAAAATAATTTAATATAATAATGCCGAAATTTTTTTTAATCTACGATTAATTGTATTTTCTTCGAATCGTTCCTGAGTCATTTCATGTGAAAACACTATTTTGAGAAAATCTGTTGCACCATGGTCTTAGATTTTTTTTCAAATTTTTACCAGACATACAGAACAGTAAAACTCATGACTCTCAATATTTTAAATATTCTGATTAATATTTATTGAAGTAAGATTATTTAAAAAATGGTAAATTTAAAAAATGGTGCCATCTTGGTTTTGTCGCCCCTTACTTGAGAACTAATGGTTCAAATTTAGTAATTTTGATTCCAAATGAAAACCATTTACTTTAGAAGTCTATATAAATTGCAACAATAAAACATTGACAGTGGCAATTCTTTTACATGCAAATTAAAACGTTAATATAAAAAACAGTCAATTTGTAGGACTTTCGCAATATCTTACCTCTGAAATTTTGTACAAGTATCAACTAACATGTACTTTAATCTAACAAATAAGATACAAAATCTACAAATTTGGATACATGAAAAAAAAAAGATATTCTAATGACAGTAAAACTGTGATCATCTTACAGTGCAATATTGAGTATAGTGACAGTAAAAACAATGCTCAAATTTGTATTTTTGTGAAGTACTAATTCCGAGCAAGGTCGTGTATTAAATGTTTAGACATGAATGCAATAAATTAGTCCTGAGGAATTTTTTACTTTTTTATCACCTGATGTCTCTTTGGGAAAGTTTATGTACCGTTGTAGTAAAATTGTTTTTATTTAGTCTATTTATTAAAAAAAAAAATACTTTACAAATGCAACGCGTTCTATAACATTTAATTGCGATATACCCGTTAAATATATTTACGTATATGCTTTGGTAAGATTGTTTCAAAATAACCAGAATAACGATGATATTGTTAATCTTTACAGTATTTATCTTACTTAAAAACACTTATTATAACCCCAAATATATAGCACTAATATACATTATTACCTGTACTATTCAAAAAAATAAGGACTTACTGCCTCTGTAAAAACTGCCCAGACTTAGAACTAACCCCAAAACATCTTTTCACCTGTACCGCTATTTTGGCGCAATTGCAGCAAATAAGTGACAATCCGCGTGAGGATTTATATGAAGAAAATTGCCTTCAAATCGCAGATGCTGTATATAGGACCCTTGGTCCTATTTAAATTTATTTTCTATCCTTGACACGACACCAACCAACCAACCTGTACTATTATAAAAGGAAGAGTTTCTGTGTCTGTGGGTACTTTGCTGACGAATCTATGACACTTACAATAATGAAATTTGGCACACATGTAGTCCGAATTTTTTGCAATTTTTCTATCGCGCCCGAGTTTTAAAATTAAATCTAAAACATTTTATATTAATTTATTAGCATTTTATATTATTATTGTTTTTCTTAGAATGGCAACATTATAAAGGGATCACAGATTTTAAATTTATTTTTAGTTTCACCTTCCTAACAACGATTTCAGCTGACGAACAAAACAAATACACAGTTTTAACTGGAGTTATGAAGTTATTTTTCTATCTCCTAGATTGTTAACGATATGCTAAGGGTAGAGTAGAAATTTCAACGAATTTGAAATTTGCGGTAAATTTTACATTAAATCGATATTAAAAAATATGATTTTCTTTCAATAAATAACTTTCCAATTGTACCTTTTTTAGTTTTGCATTACGAATAACTGTGAATTAAACAATGACGTCATGACTTTTACGTCCTTATGAATCGTCTTCTCGATTGTTTTTGGTAGGTTTTTAATTAAAGTCGCACCGGACGAACACAATGGGCTATTGGGATCCTCTTTTGGAATTGCGTAGTAATCACCGGGTATTATTGTTGGTGTTGGTGATCGTTATTGTTATTTTTTTTTATCTCAGCGATCGTCAAAGATAGAATAAAAACTTCAACGGATATGAAATCTGCGGGAAATTTTATATTATTTCGTTACCAAATACATTTGATTACTTTTAAAAAATAACTTTTCAATTGAATATATTTTATATTTTCGCAAGAGATTGTGACGTCCCACATATTGGATCTCTTCGCAATTAAATGGGAATGTGTGGCAATCACCACACGGGGTTGGCAAGCATTAGCGAGCAGTGTTCATACCTTATCCCACGAAAATAACTGTCACGTGCAAAAAAAAGTTTACATTAGATCGATAAATTTCAACAGTACGTTTTTTTGCGAAACAAACCAAATGGGAATGTGTAGCAATCAATAGCTATGTCCACACTCGTGGGTCTTAGCTTGTGCTAAGCGCATGCCTCTCCTCATGCCTTAACGCATGCTTTGACGCAAGGGACGCATGTGTCAATGCATGCCCGAGATGAGTCAGAAGTATCAGTATTTCATAGCTCACAGCCTAGCTCAAGAAGTTCCAGCAGCCTTGGATTTCTGTGCGTTTCAACTTTCAATTTGTATGAACAATTTTCAATTTGTGTGAAACAAATTTATTTTTAAGCCGGCAAGGAGAAATATGATAAATGTACTTCATTTAAACACTTATTTATCTTTCAATTTTTAATACAATTATATGTAAAATAAAAGTCATCTAAATTTATAAGCATAGATATTATGCAAATATTATTATTCCTATTTAACTCAAATATTTATAGGTACTAACGTGTAACGAAATGTACAGTTAAGTTTTATCTTCTGATTTCAGCAGTAAAATTTTATATCCAGCTAATCGGTAACGTCAATTATTTACAACTGTTTTGTAACCACTTTATACATTGTGTTTTGAATTTATTTTTATTGGTTCCACAACACACATAAGGACTAAATAACCACATCTATTGGTCGGAAGGCAACAGGAAAGATTCCAATTATTATTAAATTTTAACGTACATTAATAAATGCTCATTACGAGTTTTGAAGTATTCTCTCATCGAAATCGCTCGCCTTGATTTCCAACGTTTATTTACTTGCCTAATCACTAAATATGCCGCACCGATTCCTCCTAACAGAATTACATCATCTTGATCCATCTTGAAAACACAACAGAAGTGAGGTACGAGTGTAAGCAGATGAAGGGCATGCCTCTAAGCGCATGCAATAAGGCAAACGTTGACACATGTTGAATTAAATGTTGAATTAAACATTGAAAGACAAGTTGAAAATGATAGTGCATGAGTGTGGACAGAATAACTGGGGTTTAGCGAGCAGTGGTGATACTTGATCCCACGAAAAGAACTCTCACGAGCAACGCCGTGCTGGCCACGCAGATATTTAATATACATTTACATTTTTATTTAAGGCCCCGGTTACATGAGGCGTTTTAACGCGCTTATGGCGAGGCTAGCAAGGTCCCGCCGTTAAATTATGTTTTTTTTCCCCTCTAATTCAAGTATCTATCTCTGCGACCTTGAAGAACGGGACCCTGATAGCCTCGCCAACGCGAGTTTTCCGCGCCTCATGTGAACAGGGCCCTACACATGTAACACAGTGTTTTTTAACATTTTAACACATTAACATTTTTACGACAACGCTAAATAAACAAATAAGGACGACATTAATATTTATGATAAAGTTAAAAGCATTATTTTTGCATTACTCAGTTTATCTTGCAGTTTTGGAACAAGAATTCAAATAATTTATTTTCATCAGGAAGTAAAAAGATCTTCCTGTTGTAACTATGGAGGAAAATACAATTTTTTTTTCATGAGGAATCCATGCGTTTAGAGACTATGGCCACATTTAGGAAGCACCTGGTCGATAAGGCTGCATAACATGATTTTGTAATCATTATGTTCCTAGCAGCAATCAAAAATCTTTCCAATCCATCAATTAATTCCAAACACATATGCAACGTATTGTTCATTTTGGAATATTGGTAGCTACGGATGTTGTTGATAAACCTTTTGCTTTGGAAATCAATACATGATTTATGTAAAGATATAAAGCAGGGATTGTGTGACAGTGAACGATGTGAAGCAGATCTTGTTCAAAACACACTCAATTAAAATCCGTCATAAAATTGTCGATCACTTGATTGCTCTGAGAAAAATTGATTTAGTTGGTTGATTTGCCATTTATCACTTCGTTTTGTGATATCACATGCTATGATATGATAGATGTGAAAATACTCATTGCTATAGAGTGGCTTCATATTTTCTGCCATTTTAGTGCTTACCAAATACTATAAATACAACCCAATAACACACTTTTTCTCCCAATACTCACTGAGATTCCTTCTTTCAAACAACATCAAAACATGACTCGTGTGACGTAGATGACACTTCAGTTTTGCGATGCAAATCCATCTAACGCCAAGAACGGGATGAACTTTTGAATCACCACAATTTTACAGCAGTACAACATATCAACGGTTTAGAACAGAAACTCGTCATCTGTTAAAACAATTTTTTTAATGTACAGCTAGCTGTTCAAGGACTGCTACTTTATAGGTTAAAAACTGAGAACTAGAAGATTTTTATAATGTACTTCTCATCATGAAAATAAGCAGTTAGTGTCTCCGACAAAATGTCAGTTAATGTTAGAGTATCTGGTCTAAGCCGGCGATATTATACTGGACTATGGGACCTGCCCACAACTCTCTGACGTTCACCAACCCCCGGAGTATTGCTTTGCAATCCTCATTGGTTCGCTGCGCGAACCTTGCTAGCTTCGCTCGCATCAATGAAGACATTGTTTACAAAATATGATATTTCAAAAGAAATATTTTTCAAATATAAATTTGCTGTGCTACAGAAAAGTTATTAAGTACCTTTGGAGTCTGAACTCGAACAATTTGGAATTGAAATGAAAACTGTAAACAAATTTTGACTCGAAATGTGAGCGTTGCTTTGGAAATCGAATACCCAGCATGTCGTTTGTAAGCTGCAACAGCTCGACTAATATTCATTTTTTTCAATAAAGCTTTGTCCGATAACGCTATAAATTCAATTGAGGCGCGAGGCTTGGAGGTAACAAACAATCGTACAATGTTGCCAAAACGTGTTAACAAATAACGTCTTTTTGCATGCCACGTAAGAGAATTATATATACTGGATTAGTAATACTCTAACGCTTATATTTAATATTATAAAAGGAAGTGTATCTGTCTGTTCGTTTGTTTCTTGCACGCAATGTCCTGACGAATCTATGGCACTTACAGTAATGGGATTTGGCACACAAGTAGTCCGAATTTTTTGCAATTTTGGGGTCACGGCGAATTATAAAATTTATTTTTTAAACATTTTTTTAATAAATTTAATGAAATCTAAATTATTATTGTTTTCTCTGGAATAGCAACAACATAAAACATCAGATTCTAAATTTATTTTTTTCTTTTCCGTTTTCATTTTGCGCGGAGAAGAGATTTTCCAGCAGGCGATGAAAAGACAACTTTTAACTTTATTCATGTAGTTCTTTTTTCTATCTAAGACCGTTAAGGCTAGGTATAAATTTCTACGTATTTAAAATCTGCGGGAAATTTCACATTAGATCGATACCTTAAAGTATGATTTTCTTAAAATAAACAAAATTTTTTAATTGAACATCTTCTATATTTTTACAAGAGAATATGACATCACTCCAACATTCGTGTTTCAATAATAAACAGATTACATTTCCTGCTCTCTTACGATTTCAGCGAAAGAAAGCAAAGAAATTAAAATACATTTTGACAGGCATTATTTAGTCCTTTTTTGTAAATCGGGATCGTTGAAGATACATCGAAACTTTTAATGGATTTGAAATCTGCTGGAAATTTGACACGTTTAACTTTCTTTTCTTTAATTAAATAATTTTTCAATTAAAAATTTATGTTTTAGCAAGAGATTGTGATGTTACGCCGAATTCCTATTTGGTTTACGAAGCAAACCAACACCACGGGCAACTTCGTTAGGGCTGTTATTCAATTTGCAAAGCAAACCATTGTTCATGATATTAATGATATTGGAATTCGCAGAAAATTTATTCCAATAAGCTAAGAATATCCATTTTAATATAATGAACTATGGTTTGCTTCGCAAACCAACACCACGGGCAAAGCCATGATGGCTGTTGTCGAATTTGGCCGCATTTGACAATAACGAGGCCATCACGGCGTTACCCGTGTTGGGAAGCAAATATAATATATGCAAAATACCATATGTTTGCGAAGCAAACCATATGGTATTTAGCAGGGAATTCATTCCAATAGGCTACTAATTTCCATCAAACCAACACCACGGGCGACGCCATTATGGATGTTATCCATTAGGCTACGAATTCGTAGCAATCACTGACGAAAAGGACTATCACGGGCAACGTCGTGCTGGTCACACAGTGTCTAGTAAAAATATATATAACAAACAGGACAAGGATCGAGAGAAAAATATAAAATAATTACATTTTTCTTTTTTTTCAGTCTGTAATTTTTAGGTAGAAAGGAGTAGGTATAACGAAGTATTATCTATATAAATAAGAATGAAGTGTTTGTTTGTATATTTCCGACCTATTTCAAGTTTTCCATCCGTTTTGGACCCTTCTGATACCAAATCCTCCTCTTGCGCGTTTCGTGCCTGTCTGTCAGTGTGTGACCTATACACATCCACACTATTTAATAATTTTCATGAAACTTTGCATACTGTGAGTACTTATCTTAATTTAGTGAATGAACTCGGTTGCGTAAGTCTGTCAGTTTGTCTTTCTGTTCTATATTCGTTTTTGTGTATGTGTGTTTGTACAGACACCTTATAAAATTTATTCTGGACTAGCAAATTACCCTACCTTACTTGGTTTGAAGTAGTTAACTCTAGATTGAAGACATGATCAAAATATATAAACATGTATGTCTTTTGTAAATTAGAATAATATTTGAACACCTTTCGACATCTTTGTAATTTCTACAACTTACTTTGAGAACAAATTCTACAGACATACATATCCATTCATGTAATACATTTCACGTACATCACACCCTTGTTGAATGAGAAAGCTACAAAATGACGAAAGGTGACACTAAAGTTACTGTACAAAAGACGATTTTGTGGGAGATTTGTAATTCCCTTTCTTGAGTTCTTTTCATGTACAACTCAATTAATCAAAATGACAATTTCAGTCTAGTGCTCACGCACTTTAAAAAAAAAATAAGTATATATTTTTTACTGGTGGCACTCTTCCATCAGGCATGCGGCACTGACAAATTTCGCCATCTTTTTCTGTCATTATGACAAAGAATTTTTTAATGTTTGCAAAGTTATAGTTTCGATGTTTTCAACCATACTTTTTAATGACTGCATAATTATACATAAGATTTGTTTATTCTGACTTTTCTGCCACTTTATATCGAATACTTTGTGGTGGTGTTGCGTGTGATGAAAAGAAAATGCAATTGATTAGGAGTATTAAAAACAGAAAACATCGAAATTAAATAAAATAAAATCTGTCTAGTAAAACGTTGTTCTTAAGATATAAATTCGGGATTATTTTTTATCTCTTTATATCGCACAGTTGCCACAACTTAAAACTAAAAGTGCACAAAATTAAAATAAAACAAAAAATAGAAATGCGAAATTAATTCAGAGCGAAGAAACAGAAAAAAATACTCCACGCTCTCAAGCATCACGAAAATATTGTCTGTCTGAAATATTCGCAAATAGTTGACATTGCGCAATGAACAAAAATAAGACTCGAAATAAATGAAGTATCAGATTTAAAATTCTAAACAAAAAAATAATTTTTTTTTAAATAATTAATTTTTTAGCAGTACCGATAAAGCAATCCAAGTTAGCGTAATTCTCATTATACATTTCTGTTTTTCAAAACAACCAAAATATGGTTGATTTAAGTATACTTACACACTCAGGTGTTAAAGAATGAAACTTCTGTAAATAGCAAAATAAAGAAACGTTTGATATTGCATTCACTAAACTAATATAGGATACATAAAAAAGCACATTGTTATCTAATATCTGGAATAAAATTCATGTGATGCATATACAAACGCACAAATACAAATCGAACATAGAATAGAAAGACAGACAGACAAACAGACGTACGCAACCAAGTTGAGTCACTAAATGAAGGTAAGTATTCACAGTATGCAGTTTGATGAAAATATATTAAACCGAGTGGGCACGTGAAGGGCACATACATGCATACATACATACATACAGACAGACAGACACAAAACGCGCAAGAGGCGGATTTGGGATCAGAAGTGTCGAAAATGTATAGAAAACTTGAAATGGGTCAACAATATTTAATGTACAAACAAACACTCCATTTTAATTTATATAGATAATTGATTTCCAATATGCTTTATTTTATGCATTACATATATTAGTTTAGTGAATGTAATATTAAACATTCTTTTATTGTATATTTATATAAGTTTCATGCTAAAACACCTGATTAAGTATATTTAAATCAACCATAATTTGGTATATTTGGAAATTTTTGAATACATATTGAGTGTTACTATTACATAAATTGCTTTACCAGTACTTCTGAAAAAGCAAGTACTTGAAACGGAAATTCGTATTGGTTGATCGCGTGCAGTAATATTTTCTGTTTATTTCGCTCTGACCTAGTTTCATATTTCTATATTTTGTCACTTTTTAGTTGAAAGTTGTGGCAACTGCGAGATCAATAGATAAAAAGGAATCACAAATTAATATCTTTAGAACAACTTTTTCCCGACATATTTTATCTTGTTCTATTTCGTTTTTCCTCATTTAAATATTCATTAATTTTAAATGTATTTCCTTCTCATCACACGCAACATCATCACAATGTATTCGACTTAAAATGGCAGATAAATCAAAACGAAGCACGTTTTAAGTGTAATAATGCCATTATTGAAAGAATAATGCCATTATAGAAAGAAAAATAAGCGAATTTCGACAATGTCGCATGTTTGATGCAAGAGTGTAAGAACAAGTAAAATAATAAAGTATAATAAAATAATAAATTAAACGAGTGAAATAAATATTGCTTTGTTGACTATGAGTGCGAGAGCACTCGCCGTAAATTCGTCATTTTATAGTTTGGTCATGCAGCTAGTGTGCGATGTATCTGAAATGCATTAAATGAATAGATATGCATGTGTATAGGATTTATGTTCAAAGTAAGTTGTAGAAATTATAAAGATGTCAAAAGATGTTGTTAGTATTATTTTATTTTACGAAAGACAAAATTGTTTATATATTTTGATCATCTCTTAAATCTAGAACAAACCAATTCAAACCGAGTAAGGTCGGGTATTTTGTTATGAAATTATATTTCTACAGGATAATAATAGAAAACCGAAACATTAGTGCAATGTAGGGGAAGGTGTTGTACCTTGGACCTACAATGAATGAAGATTTATTTGTTGTTTTGTAAGTTTAAAACCAATCATAATAGTTTGTTTATTTGCCTATAGGGGGGGAAGAGATTCTAGCCATGTAGTTGTTCTGGTTGTTCCCACTCACCCCCTCCCCCTCCTACTAGAAAAATCAACATTTGGTGTTAAGGTTTTTACAATTTAATGTTAAATTAGTGATATTAAAATTTTAAATTCTGATTCACTTTTAAGCAAACTCTGGAAGTGCGACGTTTAAAAGTGATATATTGGATTAAACTATACGACGGATCTATAGGTACTGCAATAGACCAAGCTAGTTCTTTAAAACTATTGTTTTTACATTACCTTGTATTTTGTTAACCTACTATGCTTAATAAATGAAAATATAAAATTATTACATTTCTATTTGATTTTACGTTGATGCAAAAGTTTTGTCGGAGTTACAACATATCTAGGACCAAGGTACAGCATGGAAGATGTACTTTAGTCTTAGTGTAAACAGTCTTTCCTTATAAAATAAATTATATAAAGAATTATTCTACACTTTCCCATAAAAATATCTAGAATAGTACATAAATACCTACAGTTTGATAAAACTTCATTCTTTATACACTCTAAGACAGTAAAAAAGTTGCGCCTAGAAGGAATTGTCAGAATGCAATGAAATTTACAAGATTGGTAAAGTGCTTATGAATGAGTAAACGATTAAAATTTCAGACTGAAATAAGCAAACTTTATGGAGAAAAATTAAAAAAAGTGGTATCATTCAGTATGGCTTATGACCACCATTATTACTAATGCAACATTCGAAGCTCGTTGGTAGAGAGTCATACAGACGCTACTGAAGTCATATAACCTATCCTCTATGAAGTCCTGCGACAGTTCATCTCATGCTGCTTGAACCCTGTCATGTAATTCCAGTAGATTACGCGGTAAGGTTGGCATGGTGACGTCTCATCCAATGGCATCGTATACATTCTCGATCGGTGACTGGTCCGGTGAGTATGCCGGCCATGGTAAGATAACGTTGCATCTTGCTCTAGACAAGCTCTAGAGACGACAGCCATATAGAGTCAAACATTGTCTTGTTGAAAAAGCGGGTGAACGTTAGAGTTCAACAATAGAAGCGTAACTGTTCGTAAAATTTCATATACGTAACGATGGCCTGTCAAAAAGCCCTTAACGAATACCACAGGTGATTTGGCATCATACCGAATTGTACCCCACACCATAAAACCAGGTCTTCTGGACTTGTGACGCTGCAAAACAAACCGTGAATTTTGGCGCTTACAACCTTGCCTCCACACACGGATTCGATTGTCGTCTCCACCCAGACAGAAGCGGGATTCGTCAGTGAAGACCACTCTATGCCATATGACGCCCCATGTCCGTCTGGCACGACTTCATTCCAGTCTTTGACGGCGATGCAATGCCGTTGAAGACAATTGCCGTTACGGTCTACGTGAGCATAATCCCACGTCGTGAAGACATCGACAAATGGTGTAATCACTTATTGGTTGATCGAGAGCGGTTCCCACTGCCTGTTGGATATCTGCAACAATGGTTGTTGGATCAGTACGCTCATGTCTTACAACACTTCGATCCTCTCGGTACGTTTTCTCTACCCTGGTTGACGCTGGAATGTGCCTTGTATTCACCGCTGCCAACAGCGTTTAACAGTAAAATCACCACAAACAATTTGTTGCGCAATCCGTCGATTAGACCATCCACCATATCGCAGGCCAATGACTCGTCCTTTGTCAAACTCTCCCAGTTGCTTAAATTGATTGCGAACTTTTCCCGTTTTTTATTCCCCGGTATGTAGCGTGTTTTAGAACTGACCTGATCATTTGCATCTCAAACACAGATGTATCACTCCTCCAAATTTCATTTATACCGGTCTACTTCTTCCAGATGCAGCTTTTTGTGTCTCAGAGTGTATTTTAAAATCAATAACACGCAAGTAAAAAACTAAACTATCCAAAATGTTCAAGGTACAACACCTTCCCCTATATATTTATATTTTGTTAAATAGAATACGTTTTTTAAACAGGACCAGTCTGCTTTTGTGGGTGGGGCGTGTTAGATGGTTGGAAAATTAACAGTTTTGCAATCGGAGTGATACGATGTCGAAACTCAGTCCTATCAAATACTGTCGTCTACATGGGGTCTGCGCGTTAAATCTGTCTCGTGGCCTCATGTTGGCACGGTTTCAAAATCTGACACCAGCTCAGGCATTGTTCTCGTCACCTGACTGTGTTTCAAACTTACCCACGAGGCGTGTCCTCGAATCTTTTCCTTCGGCATGGATCCCGGACCGTCCCCATCAGCCCAGTGTTATTCCAGTGCGACGATAATTATCCACCTACCTACCAGCTTCATTTTTTAAGGGATAGTTAACAGACAATTTTATAACTCTCTTTGGGTTATAGAACTTTGAAATTTTAAACATGTATTCCTTAGCAAATGCCATTTGCTTATGGTTACGAAAAAACTTACTTTTTGAGTACTAAGTAAGCAGTTACTTTAAGGAATACGACCATAATATAATTTTACTTTCGAAATAGTATCAAACAGCCTAAATGCTACGATATAACCAAATCAGAGATTCAGTAAAGTTTTTACAAAGTATAAGCCAATGGAGTTTTTACCAATTTATAAATTCCATTAATCATTTTAAAAAACTCAAATGTACAAGGGTTATTCAAATGAAAAGGTACGAAATGACACTGTGGGTATAAATGAAGACTTTATTCAAAGTATACACCATTGGCGTGAGCACAACGATCCCATTGATTAACGAGTCAAAGGATTCCTTGTTTCCTGAATTCCTGTGGACGTGACGAGACCCAAGTCCTTCACAGCGTCCTTGAGTTCGTCGTTCGAGTTGAAGCGCTTTCCTGTGAGATGTTTTTTCAGGGGACCAAACACATAGAAATCGCAGGACGACTTGTCCGGGCAATAGGGTGGATGATCAAGCTGCTCCCACTTGAACTTGGCCAGTTCCGCGTGAGTGACCCTGGAGACGTGTGGACGCGCGTTATCATGGAGCAGACCACACCCTCCGCGAGCAGCCCCGGTCTTTTGTTCTTGATGGACCTGTGTAGGCTTCGGAGTGTCTCACAGTACATATCGGAGTTAATGGTTTTTTTGTGCTCGAGGAATTCAACAAGTAGCGGACCTTGGACTTCGAAAAAGACGGTGAGCACCACCTACCCTGCTGATGCCACGGCTTTGAACTTTTTAGGGGGAGGTGATGACGCATCCTTCCACTGCATGCTGTCCCGCTTTGTCTCTGGCTCGTAGTGATGGCACCAGCTCTCATCACCTGTGACGATCCGCTCCAGTAAAGCGGGGTCTCCATGATACCGAAACAGATGTTGAAGTGTTAGCCCCATACGCAGTTACTTTTGCTGGTCGGTGATCCTGCTTTGGAATCCACTGCGCGTACACCTTCAGATAACGCAACCTGTCGTGAACAATTGTCCACACTGTTCCAACACTGACATCCACCTTCACCGCCAAGAACGCTTCTTCGCAATGTGACACGCTGATCACTTCTCACTAGGTCGTCCACCTTGTCGATGAGATCGGCCGTGATGACTGTGTTTGTCTGGCCTGGTCTCGGATCATCAACTAAACTCTCACGGCCTGCACGAAAAAGGGCACTCCATTTTCTCACTGACTTGTCGGACACACAGTCTTCCCGGTATACGGTCACCATTCGACGATGAATAACGACTAGTTTAACACCTTCCGCTGTCAGAAATCGGGTAACGCCTCGCTGCTCCTCAATCGTCGAAATTTGCAATGTAAACGCCATCCTGTCCTCACACGCACTGCCGCGTCAATTGGACGGCCCTCTTTATAAGAGCCTCTGCTGTTTCCTGCGTATGCTCTGATCCACGACGGAGATTCCAATCATATCTCTAGATGTCTTGCTACGTTCTCCCATAGCGGCATAGGCAAATATGTTAATGGTTACGTTGTTACGACGTTTCGTACCTTTTCATTTGAACACCCCTTGAAAATCATAGCTCCAGGATTTTAAAAGAAAATGGTATTATCCCATTTAAATTGATAGGCAAATTATGAATAATAGATAATGCTTTGATGTGTGCGTAATGTATCCCGCCAAACCCTTCCCTTAGGTCATTCGGAAAAAAGAGATAACATCGATTGTTAAAAACATTAAAAACTAAGTTAACATGTATAAATAATCATAATTTTGTCTCTCAGATTCGTTTGAATTTTAAAACAATGACTATACGCGTTGAAGCTTTCTGAGAATAAAAGGAGCTGTCACCAATTCGTTATTTGATTTTATTTCCAAGAACATTATATAGCGGTAATGTGATTCTTATAAGGTCTAAATCATTTAATTTTTCACCATTTCATAAAATAAAATTTAACCTTTTGACTGTGGCTATAGATATAACTGGAGCGATTCTTTCTTGACGCGACTATAACTTTCAAGGTAAAACTGTTGTACCGGCCGTAGAATAAAGTTTTTGTTGGCACGATTCTTATACTGTTCAAGGTACAACTATTTGTACCGGCCGTATTGAAATTCTTTCTTGCCTCGATTCTTATAACTTTAAGGTATAACTGATGTATTGGTCGTAGTCACAATTCCTTCTTGAATTAGAGGAACGAAAAACATAATTTAATGCTTATGAAATGAGGGACCTATATTATCGATCGTTGAAGATCAAGTAAAAATTTCAACAGATTTGAAATCACCAAAATATTCTACGCCAGATTGATACCAAAACAGATATATTATTTACCATTTGATTATTTAATTTAAACAATTAACACAAAACGCGCGTTAGACTCGTGTGAACGGGGCCTTAATCTCGAATCAAAGTGAGATCATTCTTCGTGGCGGCATTCGGATTGGAAAAAATATAAATGTTTCAATTAAAAATTATTTATTTAAGAAAAATCATATTTTTAGGTATATATATAATTATATATATATATATATATATATATATATATATATATATATATATATATATATATATATATATATATATATATATATATATATATATATATATATATACTTTCACGATGTAATGTGAAATTTTCCTTAGATTTCATATGCGTTGAAATTTTTACTCTATCTTTAACGATCTTGAAAACAGAAAAGAGAACGACAAAACTGCAGTTTTATTTGTTTTGATCTTTGGCTGAAAGCGTTCAAACGGAGACAAGGAAAAAAAATTTTAGGATCCGTGATCTTTTATGCTGTAGCAATTCCAAGGAAGACAATAATAATTAAATTTGTCATTAAAGTAATTTTAAAATGTTCTAGACTGAATTTTTAAATTCGGGCTTCTTAAAAAAATTGCAAAAAATTAGGACTACCTGTGTGCCAAATCCCAAAACAGTAAGTTCCATAGGTTCATTAGGAAGGTGCATATAACAAACAAGCAGACAAACACTTCCTTTTATAATAGTAGAGATTTGAGAAACAGCTGTTCTCTCGTTGGAAACAGAAGGGTTCCGCATAAAACCGTAGGCATAAAGAAAAAAGATCATACTCGCAATATGTATGAGTTGTAATGGATAGGATCACCTCAAACCAGCATTTCAGTTACGGCCCTCTGAACAATTTGAACATTGAATATAAATGTCACTCTTCTGTATAGGTTTAGCTTGCCTGTAAGCCAGACACAGCCCTCCAAAATAAAATTTCAGGACTGAACACCACATAAGGCTCTCTGAATAGGTTTAACCGGCTGCCAGTTCAGATCCAGTAATACAGGAAATCCAAAAATATAGTGTTACACAAGGTAAGAATGTTTGCCAATTTTGAATCTTGTAATACTGAAACACAATTCAAAATACTTGTTCTTTTTGTGTTCCTTTCTAGATAACAAGACACCATGGTAAAAAAGAAAGCCGTGACTAAACGTGTGCTTAAAGCAATAGTGGTAATCGTATGCGTCACCGGATTTATGTTACAGACTCTGGAATTTTTCGTCCTCTACCGAACTTATCCCACAGTGGTGGACATCCAGGTGTCCGTTCCATCTGAAATCGAGGTTCCGGGAATCACCTTTTGCAGCGCAACCGGGTGAGCAGTAGACGAAATGGAGTTTTTTCCCATAGCAGATATATATATATATATATATATATATATATATAATGCTGAGTGGCTTGAAGATAATTAAAACGACATTTAGAATTACAGCACATTTAATTAATTATAGAAGAATACATATGTTAAAACTATTTCGAGGCTAATAGATATTGTACAAATTAGGATTTCAGTCCCGCGGCTTCAATCCGGAGCAGAGTCGTCCTGCGTCCGCTCACGTTTCGGTTTTCCACGATTCTCCTTTTCCTCGAGAGAAGACCCCACACGTTCTTTCGAAGCCGCTATCGCATAAAGAGAAGGGGATACCCCCATCCGGTCATAAACTCATGGACCACCATGAAAGCTGTGGTCAGAGGGACCCCCACTCTGACGTTACAGCTTCCCTTCCCCCTTTTAGACAAACTTTTTTCTATGAGATCAGGAAAAAGTTTCAGCTTTATGCCAATGCAATCCACAACTAATGTTGCTGAAACACATGTATCTTCACAGCACAAAGTACCCCTGTCATATAAGGTTGCGACATTTGACAAACTTTAACATTTGAAAACCTACTAGAATTAAATAAATAACCTAAGGATAAAAGCAATTTAAAAAAAACTACTCAGTGCAGTTACCTATAAAGGATTAAATTTAAATCTATCAAACACACTTATATGTGTAAAATTTCATGAGTAACTAAAATTTGGACATGTAGTCTATCTCTAACACAAAAAAGGCATTTATGGCAATATATAATCATTTGTTATACAACACATAAATAAAACTAACAAGGCCTATAAAACCTTAATTCCTTACATTAAAACCTAATCTGGCACAATTACTCAGTTATTAAAGAACTAAGCAAACAAGGAATAATATACACATATACTTATTAATCAAGAAAATTATTTCTCAAATATTTCTTTAACATGTAATACAATTATCATTTATATTGCATAATCATAATTTCCAACCATTATATATGAAAACTATTCATATACCTTAACACAAAAGGACTTAATTATTATTATAATATAAATATATTTTTTTTCAACAATTCACTGATAAATACAATTCATTCCTATAAACAAAATATCTTTTTTAGTCAACATAATTGAAACATCTGAATACCTTTAGGTTCTGAAACTTTAAATTCAAAATCAATTTCAACTCCACACATTGCTTCTACTGTAAAAGTTCTGTGGGTGAAAATCCCAAACGACTAAATATTTTTGATAGGATTAATGTAGCGGTAACTGAATCTATTTCAATCATCGCAACTTTATGATACCTTCCTACTGTACACATGTTCGAAATGAAAAGCGAGGTACGCTTTTTAACTTCATTCTTAGGAAGTAAAACAATCGCATCGGTGTGCAATTTTGACAGAACCTCCCGAATTACAGGTACAATTTTAAGTGCGATTTCTTCCTTTTCATTGGGTTTCCCAGCCTTTTGGCACTGGTCAAATGTCAGGACAAAATGTTTCATGCCTTTAAAACAGTCGGGCATTATCGAGTAAAAGTATTTCGATAGTTTATCTTTGGTGTTTACCAAAGGTGCTAATGAATCATCGCGACATATTTCATCCCTCATTTCCTCAGGAACGACTCATAATTTCTTTATATTGCCCAAACGATCTTTTTGTCGTTTTAGTAACAACCTGTTATCCATGCAATATGTCCCTCTTTTCGAAGATGGAGTACTCCCTTCTACAAATTCAAACACCTCCTTCAAACCCTCACTATTTCTCTGACCCCTTTTAAAACCCTCGTGACTTATCTTAAGTAAAGATAATTCGGGTGCATTGTTTTCCACTTCTGGAATTTCTATTAGCTCCTCAGAATTTAGCGAAGTTTCCACTTTCGAAATTTCTATTAACTCCTCGTCTGGGGAAGTTTCCACTTTGACCTTACCATCGGTATCCCAATAACCCGTTTTTATAATTTCTTTGGAGACACTGTTGTGATACTCCTGTACCATATGGTACTTGCCGACCCTTTTCCCTAACACGTGGACGCTGGAATGTTTCGGAATGCGAAAACAACTTTAGTCTGCACGTGCGGATCCTCGATGGTTTTCGCAGCTGTGTGGGGGTGTTTCTGTTCGGGAGAGGACATAAATATCTCTAGAGGGCTCGGAATTCACCCCCCCTCTCGTTGTCAGCGGCGGTTCTGCGAAGCGAACGTGGATTTTGAGGGAATTCGGACTCGAGATTCAACGAGAGACAGACGTCTCTGTTTTGCCAATTGTGTTACTTTGGCTTCAGGCAGGTTTCGGTTGTCGATGGCTGTGCCCATAATTATCTTGTAAATATTTATGTAAATAAATAGTTTAATTTTAAATCAGCTGTCCGTCAAATTCTTACATGACGGTACAGCTTATTAATTTGGTGGCAGCGGGGTTGATAGATTAAAACAGCCTCGACAAGTAAATCGAACCTGCCGTTTTGCCTGAAAGAGAAGGCCGATAGAACTTCGAAACCAGAAGTTCGGATTGTCATTTCGCTGTCGGATTGTCACTTTCGCTGGAGACCGTTTCCCTTGTCTTAGAGAAAGCGAGAAGGAGGTACCGGAGTCACCGACCCCATCCATCACCAAAACTCGTCGCAAGAAGTTCTGGTTTTGGTTTCGAGTTGCCGGCCCTTTTCAACGGAGCGTGAGCGGAATCGACGGAAAGCTCGACAAGTCCTGTTCATCAGGGGAATAGATTCCCCACCGGTTCGTCCAGATATCATCTTGATCGGCTATTATAGGTTCATCGCGAACCGTTTTTTCGTCAGTGGCGCAGTGCTATTTGTGCGCGTTGTGGAAGAGGTCGAGACGACCTACACCAGTGGGCTTTCAGCCGAAGAGTGTGTTTGTGGGCTTTTTAGCCGAAGATAGTGCAGTGCAGTGCAGTGCAGTGTTTCCACCCGTGGTCCAGCCTGTGGACAGTGGTGCCAAGTGATCCAAGTCAGCAGATACAGGTTAGTGCCATTTCCCTATTTTGTCACTGTGACTAAGTTTCAAGAATTGTGTAATAGCTAAAATTTTGTTAATCTCAATTAGTGTGGTCACTCCAAAGGGAATTGATTTAGCTTAAGTATCTTTTTTTTTGAATCTGTATTGTGCATTTTAGAATTGCTAAATTATTGTATGTTGTGAGATTACGGTATGTCGTAAAAAGTATTGAATTGGGTGTTGTGCAAAAGAATTGAATTTTTTGGTTTTTTGGCAATTTTGAATTTTCGAAATGGCGTACTTGGGCAAAGGTAGGAAACAAGATCTAGAGGAACTAGCGGAATTTTTGGAAAGAACGGTTACTCCGGGATTAATGACATCCCAACTTAAGGAGTTAATCCTCTCGCACGATTCCTACGATGAGGAATACACAAAAGTGGCGTTAGAAAGGATTATACAGGAAAGACGGGAGAGGGAGAGGCAGGAAAAAGAACAAGCAAGTAAGGATAGGGATAGGGAACAAGCAAGTAAGGATAGGGATAGGGAACAAGAAAGACAGTATAACTTTGAGCTTGAAAAACTACGGATTGAGGCATCCCGACGAGAACCCCGCGATCACGTCGACTCGTTAAGTTCCCAAGGAAAACCACGAATAGATATTTTAAAACTGGTTCCCAAATTCGATTCAGACCAGACCGACATTAGTCTGTACCTGATAATGTTTGAGCGTCAGGCTAAGAGGGCTAACATTGAGAAAAAAGACTGGGTGTCTTGCTTACAACCGGTATTGCCTCTGGATATCGTGCAGATCATCGCACGCGAACCAGATGAAGTAGCAGAAAACTATGACCACGTCAAAGAGCTTCTGCTAAAGCGGTATAAGTTGAGTCCCGAAATTTTTCGCCAAAAATTCCTCCACCATAGCCGAAAACCCGATAGCACTTGGAAGGATTTTATTTTCGAAACCCGAAATTATCTGGAAGAGTGGATTCGAGGGTTGGAGGTTATGGACTATGAATCTTTAAAAGATTTAATGATAACGGACCAAGTCAAAAGACGTGTCCCGTTGGAGGTGAGGGACCATTTCCTCGATGATTGGGCTAAGATTAAAAACCCCGGCAAATTAGCCGAACTGCTAGATTCCTACGAAGACATTCGGAAACCCAAAAGAAAGCCTTTCGAAAAACCCAAAGGAAGTACGCCTTTCCCAGCCAAAGTCAGAGAGGGTAAATACCATCCTGCTCCCGCTCGAGGGAAGAACGATTTTTTCCCGCCTAGTTCCCAGGGAAGGAAATTCGACACTTTTGACCGGAGACGCACGCCGCGGTGTTTTGAGTGCAACGCGAGCGACCACCTAAGGCCAAATTGTCCGAGGTTGGGGAATAGGGTGACAGTTGAATCGGTAAATAGACTCAGACGGGAAGCCGAACATGAATTATTGATGCCGTATGTACAAAAGGGATCTGTAAACGCTAAAGAAATAAACATCCTTCGAGATTCGGGTTCGACCTTGGATTTAGTACACCGGAATTACGTGGACCCCAAATCCTACACGGGAGAGACCGTGTGGATTCAGCAACCGCTAGACTCCTATCAAATTTCGTTACCCTTAGCGGAAGTGAAAGTAGAAGGAGGTTTTGGGTCAATCACTACCAAGGCAGCTGTCTTTGCAAACACCGCCGATGTGCGACGATACATCTTAGGTAACCGAACAGCTCAGATGATTCGCGAATTAACGGGATATGAGTTCTCGGAAACTGAGCAAATTAATGCCGTTCAAACGCGTTTACAGAAACGGCAGTCAGAAGCGAATGTTTTGGGGGAGGGGGAAAACCCCCAAGTAGTTTCGATTTCGCCCTCGGCGGGGATAGACAAGACAGCTACAGAATTGAGGTTGGACGAACCGCTTGTTATTCCCGTGGCGGAGGCAAGCGGCACGGAATTGGAGCTTCTGGAAGTAAAGAGAGAGGAATTTAAGAAGGCGCAGGAAAATTGCCCTAGTTTGAAAGAGGCGTTAGAGATGGCGTCCGACCCAAAACGAAATCAGAGGGATAAACCATATTCATTTGAGAAGGGAATACTTGTAAAAGGTCGAGAAGACCGAATGGGTCTGGCACAGAAATTATTAGTAGTGCCAAAGGCGTTAAGGCAAAAGGTTTTGGCGTTGTGTCACGAAGGGACATCGGCGCACATGGGGGGTACGAAATCAAAGGATAAGCTTGCGCGGTATTTTTATTGGCCCGGGTGTTTTCGGGAGATGGAAGATTATGTGCGGACATGTGATCCTTGTCAAAGGGCGGGAAAGCCAAATGACAGGAAAAAGGCCCCGATGAAATTGGTTCCGATTATTCGAGAAGTCTTTTCGAAATTAAACCTGGACGCCTGTGGGCCGTTTCAAACCTCGCCGAGCGGAAACCGGTACCTAATTACCGTAATTTGCATGTCTTCAAAATATCCGGAAGCCATCCCCGTGCCGGACATACGATCGGTCACCGTCACCGACGCGTTGTTGACCATTTTCGGTCGCATGGGTTTTCCACAAGAAATTCAGTGTGACCAGGGTACGTCTTTTACCAGTGAGTTGACTTCGGAATTCTTCGAACGTTTTGGGATCAAAGTCCGGCACAGTTCGGTGGCTCACCCGCAATCGAACCCAGTTGAGAGATTCCATCGGACTTTTAAACGATTGTTGCGCGCGTTATGTCTCGAAGCTGGCCCAGAGTGGGAAAAACACCTCCCTCTGGCACTGTTGGCGCTTCGCACGGTAGTGCATGAGAGCCATGGCTACGCCCCGGCAGAACTCGTGCACGGGAAGAACTTAAGGACCCCAGAGACTCTGCTGTATGAACGATGGTTAGGCCCCAACGAGGAGGATAATGAAGTCACCGAGTATGTGTTTACTCTGATAAACCGACTCAAACGATGTCAGGAAGTGGCGATATCCCGAATGGAAGGGTCACAAGTTAAGAGGAAGGATTGGTATGACAAAAACACGGTTAAACGAGAATTTAAAAATGGGGATTTAGTGCTAACCTTAGCGACCAACCGACCCAACAAATTCTCCGTCCAATGGGTAGGACCTGGGACGATTAGGAGCAAGCTATCGGACACCAATTACATCGTGGAGTTAACAGGAAAGCGGGAAAGGTCGCAAATTTACCATGTAAACATGTTAAAACCCTACTATAAAAGACCGGAATGTGTAAACTTGCTGACGTTAGAAACCGCTGCCGAGTCTCTGGCGGATCACGGAGTTGATTTCCCGAGCTTGGAAAAAGATCCGAACGCTTACGATTTCCAAGACATTACTCAGTCCAGTCAGCTGACGGACCTTCTCGACCCAGGACAAATAGCGCAATTACGGAAATTGTTAGACAAGCATGCTAACAGTTTTTCAAATCACCCTGGACTAACGGACCTAGTAGTCCACGATATCGAGCTTATCGGGAATAAAACTGTTAGGGCAAAACCGTACCGAACATCTCATAGACAAAATGAAATTTTGAAAGGAGAAGTACAACGCATGTTGGAGTTAGGCATTATCGAGGTAGGAGAAAGCGATTTTACATCGCCCATGATCCTCGTAGAAACCCCGGGGAAAGACCCCAGGCCCTGTGTAGATTATAGGAGGCTAAACGAAATTATTCGAACGGAATTTTTCCCCCTACCGCACATCGAGGAGCGAATCGAACTCGTTAGCTCCGCCTCTTTCATAACGGTTCTAGACCTTGCGAAGGGATATTGGCAAATACCCTTGAGTCCTAGGGCCCAACGATTGGCGGCGTTTTGTACAAATTTTGGGACTTATCGTCCCCGACGAATGAGTTTTGGGCTGAAGAACGCTCCATATTTCTTTTCTCGGCTTATGGCAGAGTTACTGAAGGGATGCGAGTCGTTTGCAGTGCCGTATTTGGATGATATCGCGATTTTTTCCGACTCATGGGAACGTCACGTGGAACACCTCGAATGCGTGCTTCAGCGTATATCTAAAGCAAAGCTTACGATCAAACCGTCAAAATGTAGGTTTGCGCAGAACCATGTAAAATACTTGGGACACATTGTTGGACGCGGATTCCGATCCCCAGCAGACGCCAAGGTCAGAAGTGTTCAGGAATTTCCCACTCCCCAAACAAAAACACACATTCGGGCTTTCCTGGGTTTAGCCGGGTACTATAGTAGGTACATCCCTATGTATTCCGTGGTCGCAGCACCGTTAACCGATGCCCTAAAGGGGAAGGTAAGAAAGGGAGAAATTGTTTGGACGAACGAATGCGAAAAGGCATTCCAGGAATTAAAGGCTAAACTGACGAGCGAACCGGTGTTATTTGCACCCGATTTTGAACGCGAGTTTATTGTACAGTGCGATTCTTCAGATCTTGGGATGGGGGTGGTACTCACGCAGTTGAATGTTCAGGGGGAAGAACACCCCATTTTATACATGAGTAAAAAATTTTCCAAAGTCGAGCGCACTTACTGTACTTCAGAGAAGGAATGCGCTGCTATTGTTTTCGCTATAAAAAAACTGCACTACTATCTAGATGGGAAAAGGTTCGTTGTCGTCACTGACCACAACCCACTGGTCTGGTTGCGCACCAACGCCAGTTCAAACCCCCGACTAATGAGATGGGCACTGGCACTCCAGCCCTATAACTTCGAGATCGTCCATCGATCGGGAAAAAAACACTTGAACGCCGACAGTCTGAGTCGCGCTTTTCACGAAAATTCAAAGAGCTAAATAAAATGTAATTGAGGAAGATTTGTGTTGTATAGTGTAATATTATTGCGAATCATGTTTTGAGTTGAGTGAAATGGAGATTTTTGTAGTTATGGGCTTTTCACTTAAATGTTTCTTTTTCTTTCTGGAGATTTTAAGTGCTAAAATTGTGAATCATGTTTGCTCGGAGTGAAATTGGTAGCCTTGTAATTATGAAATATTCATTCAATGATATCAGTATCTTTTGCTGAGGATTTTAAATGTTAAAAGTTGTAAACTATGTTTTGCGTATGGTGGAATTGATTTCTTGTATTTATATTCTTCATTCGAGTACTTTTCGCTGAAAGCTACGTGCAAATTTAAATTATGCTTTGTGTAGAGCGGAAATTGATTTTGTGTTTAGGATGTTTTCACTCTGTCATTCTAAACCATTGTCAAAGATTTGTAGTTTTAAAATTGCAACTCATGACGTGTGTTGAGTGAAACTTAGGAATTTGGTTTTCGCTTAACAAGATTGATATTTTATATATGTTTTGGTGTATTTTTGTTGGTTTAATGAAAGTATTATTATAGTTCGTATGGTTTGTTTATTCTGGGTTCGCTTAGCGAAAATATTGAATTTAGAAATATGCTTTGTTGTATTTTTGTCTGGTTAATGGAATTTGTATAGTTCGTATTGTGTATTAAAATTTTGGGTTTCGCTTAACGAAATTCTTATATGTGATGTGGTTAATGTGATTTGGTTTTAGTTTTAACGAATTTGGTATAAGTCTTAAAGTTTGGTGTTTATTTTGTTTTTATTTTAATTTGGTATTTGAGCCTTGAGTGACCATACTGTAAGGGAGTAGAAAGTTACTCCGGTATATGAATTTTAAATTGATTGGATTTAACTTGCCTTACACATATTCTTGAGTCACGGTTTCAGGATATGGTGGTGGTAAGTGATCTGTTATTCTGAATTGCCAGTGGGTGATTATCCGTGCGTCTGTGGATGCGTACGTTGAAAACTTTTCACCTTTGGGAAAAGTTTTTTCAGTAGTGGGGGCGGTTGTACCATATGGTACTTGCCGACCCTTTTCCCTAACACGTGGACGCTGGAATGTTTCGGAATGCGAAAACAACTTTAGTCTGCACGTGCGGATCCTCGATGGTTTTCGCAGCTGTGTGGGGGTGTTTCTGTTCGGGAGAGGACATAAATATCTCTAGAGGGCTCGGAATTCACCCCCCCCCCCCTCTCGTTGTCAGCGGCGGTTCTGCGAAGCGAACGTGGATTTTGAGGGAATTCGGACTCGAGATTCAACGAGAGACAGACGTCTCTGTTTTGCCAATTGTGTTACTTTGGCTTCAGGCAGGTTTCGGTTGTCGATGGCTGTGCCCATAATTATCTTGTAAATATTTATGTAAATAAATAGTTTAATTTTAAATCAGCTGTCCGTCAAATTCTTACATGACGGTACACTCCGTAGGATCTGTCCTATTTTCTTGCCCTTTCGTCTCACAAGGTCTAATTACCCTATCTTCGCTAGACACTACCTTTTCCGTTTCGCCGTTTCCTACACTTTCCTCCCTTTGCATTTGTAACTCTCGCAATTTTATAGCATACTGGGACTTCGTCTTTTCAGCTTTTTCCCGATCAATTTTCCGCTTCTCCCCGGCTGTTTCCCACTCTCTTTCAGTTTTTTCCAAAACTCTTATCACATCTCCAAACTCCCTTTCCGCTACTGTCCAAGAAACCGTAAGACTAATTTCCCACTTCCTTTCAGCGAACTTTTGACTCCATTCAGCTTCTATAAACCTCCCTTCAGCTACGCTCAGCTCTTTTGTTTCATTACTTATAGTTACCACTAAATCTTCGACAAATTTAGCATCGTATAATTTACAACCTTCTATTATACTTTTCAATTGAAACATTTTAGGTTCTGGAGGAACCTCTTCTCCTAATTCCGTTACCAACCAAATCAAATCCTCTTTCCTAGCCTTCCAGAGAAATGCCATTTTTTTTAACTTACAAAAGATTTGCAAAACACACTTTAAAAACTTTTCACATACATCGACACAGTTGGAATAATAGAAAAATACTCCACGTTGTAAAATCAAAATACTCTTCCCCAAAAAGTAAATGCACTGTTCTAAATTTAACAATTTACTCGAATTTGGAAAATTAAATGCAATGAAATTTAATCACAACCAATGCTATGACAAAGGTACTTACGTGACATGACGTGATGTCTTGTAGTTGATTTGGAGTACTATATATCCATAGAGCGCGCACACACACACACTTTTAAAAAATGTTGTTTCAGCACAACATCAGCATCAGAACGGGAACAGGGTGTTCATTGGTATGTCAGGATGACGACACATTCCACTGGACGGGATAACCGTCAATAATCGAGAAAAATAATTTTCTTTAGGTCCGGGTGACCATTACAATTGCTGGTTTCTCTTGGTCAGGATGACCATCAATATCGTCAGTATTCTTTTAGGTCAGGGTGACCATAGAGACGAAAAGAGAAAACGTTCATTAGGTCAGGGTGACCATAAAAAACAGAACACAGTTCCTTTGGTCAGGTTGACCAGCAAAACCCGGTCGAAGCTCCTCTGGTCAGGGTGACCAGCTAAAATCCGTATCAAGCTCCTCTGGTCAGGGGGACCAGCTAAATCGCAGCAGTTTTCCTTTGGTCAGGATGACCATCAATCGTCAGTATTCTTTTAGGTCAGGGTGACCATAGAAACGAGAAGGGAAAACGTTCATTAGGTCAGGGTGACCATAAACTATCCTTTGGTCAGGTTGACCAAAAAAAATGAAAACCGCTCGATAGAGACTGAAACCTAATGCTGGGAATTCTCATCCCTCCGCTGTGCACCAAATACAGGTTGGTGCAACATCGTGAGTATAGTTTGCGTGGCGAGTGGCTTTAAGATAATTAAAACGACATTTATAATTACAGCACATTTAATTAATTATAGAAGAATACATATAAGTTAAAACTATTTCGAGGCTAATAGATATTGTACAAATTAGGGTTTCTGTCCCGCGGCTTCAAAACGGAGCAGAGTCGTTCTGCGTCCGCTCACGTTTCGGTTTTCC
Source organism: Metellina segmentata (assembly GCA_947359465.1). Classification (NCBI taxonomy): domain Eukaryota; kingdom Metazoa; phylum Arthropoda; class Arachnida; order Araneae; family Tetragnathidae; genus Metellina; species Metellina segmentata. The sequence continues at coordinate 108,997,265 of OX375877.1, read as the reverse complement.
ACGATTCTCCTTTTCCTCGGGAGAAGACCCCACACGTTCTTCCGAAGCCGCTATCGCATAAAGAGAAGGGTATACCCCCATCCGGTCATAAACTCATGGACCACCATGAAAGCTGTGGTCAGAGGATCCCCATATTTTTCAATGAACTCGTCTGGATGACGTGAAGAGCACGTGATTAAGCGAGAATGGTATTGAACTGCTGCTGAATAAGGTATGTAATCATTCTAGGACTTACTTTTGCTAGTGATTGTCAATGCTGCTGATCTAAGCGAAGTTGTTAGAGGGCAAATCGTAATAGCCCGAAGACTCGGAATGAATATCACTGAAACTGCACGACTGGTAGGTTGTTCACTATCTGCCGTTGTTAGTTATCATGCAAAGTGGATAAATGACGGTGACACCAGCAGTAGACGCCAAGGTGTTGGTCGTCCACGCGTTATCAAAGAAAAAGGACGTCGGAGACTGTCCCGCTTGGTAAATCAAAATCGGCGCGAGACAGTGGCTCATCTGACAGCCCAATACAATGCAGGTCCAAGCGCAAGTGTTTTGAAAACACAGTTCATAGGGCACTGTTGGATATGGGACTGTACAGCAGACGTTCCCCTCGTGTGCCTCTGTTGACCGAGCGTCATCGTCAACTACGCCTACAGTGGGCCCAGGAACATCGAGACTGGACCATGGATGAGTGGAAGAGAGTAGTCTGGTTAGATGAATCCCGATTTCTCATTTATCACGTCGATGGTCGTGTCAGGGTACGTCGTTTGTCAGGCGAACAGTTGCTTCCCTCTTGTACAGCAGGTCATACACAGGCTGGTGGTGGTGGTATTATGCTTTGGGGGACGTTCTCATGGGCGACTCTGGGACCTGTAGTTGTGGTAGAACAGACCATGAACGCTTCGAACTATGAACATCATTGCGGATCAGTTGTACCCTTACATAGCGCTGTCTTCCCAACTGGAAAAGGAATCTTCCAGTAGGACAAAGCCCTATGTCACAAGGCTAGGAGTGGTTCAATGAGCATACTGATGAATTCCACTTATTGGCCTGGCCACCTAACTCGCCGGATCTTAATCCGATAGAGCACATTTGGGGTGTTATGGAGCGTTAGCTCAGAGCTCAAACACCACCATGACCGAATATCTCGACTTTGAGTGACCGCTGCTTAGACATTTGGTACAATCTGTCTCCAATCATGTTCCAAGAACTTGTGGCATCTATGCCCAGTCGAGTGGCAGCTGTTTTGCTGTCAAAAGGTGTCCAGTAGGCGCAACACTTTATTGAGTAGGTGTCCATAATGTTTTGGCTCTTCAGTGTATATCGGGGGTTATGTGGTGATATATAAGTGGCAGACCTGTTGGTGGAGACGTTGATTAGCAACGACAGTGTTTAAGTTCGAAATTCAGACGAACCAAATGCAATCGTGGGAATGATGTACGTTAACCCCCTGGTGGTTGTCTCGATTAAGGTATCACTCCATCAGTAAAACTGACCAGATCTGGTTTGACGAGCTAGCTCGTTATTAGCAAAATTGTTCAAATCTTGGAGAACGATATATCACATCAAAACCACTTAGAGGAATATATCTGTCGCAGTCTCAAATATCCTTACGTTGTCTTGGATTGGACGTTTGGAGGATGGGGTGCCAACTCAGGTCCTCGTCATCTCCTTGGTTCAAAATTACGAGCTTTCCTCGATTTTTCGCCTTCAGGATTGATTACGGACCGATTGCCCGTTGCGTTGATCAAGTGTCACGCTAATTAAAAATACCTACCTACCTTAATAAAGAATGTACTTTTTTATTTCCAGAATTAAACCGGAAACTGTCTGTAAATTGGGTAGAAATTGTATCAGAGGAATGCCTTTGCAAATTGTGAGTACATGCCCGATTTGTGGAAACGGAGGGCAGTATCCTGGTGGGTTCTCAGTAAGTAAAACAACTTTTTTATTTCTCTGCCTCGTTAAGCAAACAGTTATTTATTTGACCGCTAAACTAAAACAATGTGATTTTATAAAAAGAATGGTAGAGATAAATACAGTAAAACTGAGTATATTTTGGTTTCATCTACATCAAAACATTGACTGTATATTTGATGACACGACTCGTCTCGTCGATAGCAAAACTGATCGGATCTCTATGGACGAGATATCTCGTCGAATCCACTTTAAGTTTTTAATTAGTATTGCATTAAAACTAATTTCAGTATTTAGTAACAATGAATCTTAATTATTTGTTCTAATTTTTTTTGGTTATCCGATGGTTTACTTGCTTGTTTTTTACAGATTATACGGTATGGGAAGTTCATGGCAGAGAATGAGTTGAACTCCACCGCTTTGGAAATGCTGAGGGTTCCGTTGAAAGAGTTCTTTAAGTGCAAAATCAAAAGTAGAAGTGATGAAAGAGAGTGCGAGTAAGTACACAGCGCTTCACCTCAGTCTTGCAAAGCCAATAGACCTCGAATTTGACGAGTACTTCCATTTGCGCTAAAAGAAAACTTGGTAAAAACAAAAGACACGAAGTATATTATTGCCAATAGGCAATTAACTACAATTAACGATTGTATAATAAATATGGAAGCGTAGGTACACACATCATCAAAAAATCTGCAACACCTTGCTGACGAGATATCTATTCATTAGCAAATTGGTCGGATCGTGATCAACGTAATATCTAATCAGAAACACTTGTAAGGGTGAAAATGTTCAAACCCACCGCAAAAGTAAGCAAGAAGAAAGAATGAGATGATGAATGAGATATCTCGCTCATCAAGATCTGGTCAGTTTGCTTATGACGCGATACTTCGTCCAGACAACCACCAGGAGAGTTAAACTGCTACTGAAAGTAGAACAACATTCTTTCCCAATTGTAATACCACTCATATTTGTTTTTGTTCTTCCAGCACTGAAAATGTTGTATATGGATCCTATTACAGCGACACGAATGTGCCAAGTTTCTGCTTCACCATTAATTCCAAATGGGGTGATCCTTCGAGGAAGATCCAGCGTATTAAGAAATTCGAGAGTAGGTTTGTTTTAACGATGTCCATTGTAACGTCTTGAAATGAATTTAAGTTGTGCGCAGCTAGTGGATTTAGACACAGAAATAGCTTTGAAACGAGCAAGACGTTTAGTTACATTATTTACAGTATTTACATAGGTAAAACAAATCAAGGTACAACAACCTCCACACGTGAAATGGTAAGCCCAATTTGAGACACATTTCCAGCAAAATACTGCGGCCAAATAGGTTCGCTCAATAAGTCATCAACCATAGACATGAAATATAAATACTTTGAGTTTTGCTATTGAGAGGAAATGCAAAACTGTTCTGAGAAAACATTCACTTGTTTTGACGATTTGGAATTTCGTCGCCTCGTTTGGTTATATAACGTCTTATGATGTGTTAGGTGAGTGAATACACATTTCTATAGAATGGCGAATAAAATGATGTTTTCGCCAATGTATGGTACTATGTCACGGAGACCAATCAGATCATGAATCAATGGATGGGCGTCTTCTTCCATCTGTGGACCAATCAGATGTGAAAAGTTAATTCCATCCAACAAACGAAAGTTGTTCACGTTGCCACTGGTTTTGGTTACATGGTCCTTGGCACATAAATAAGGTTACCACTGCTAACTCTACTTTCATATTACCTGTATTAGCACAGCGGGGTATTGGCGATAATACGGGAAAGTTAATTTTAATTAACATCGTACAAGAGCAGGGATGGGCAAACTTTTTCGGTCGCCGGCCAAAAATAAAAATAAATAATTTGGCGGGCCAAGATAAATTTTTCTAAAATTTTAAAAACAATATACAAGTATTACAATTTAAATATGTTAATGAGATGAATGAAATTGCGATTTCATTTTTAAAAGTTCCTTATATTGAGGTTCGAAGTGAGATGTACTGATTCTAAGGAACGAGGCTAAATGCTCATCTGCAGGTCTTCTGAAATAATTATTTCTAAGGTTCATAGTTGAAAACACTTGTTCACATATTTAAGATGAAGCAAACAGAGCACTGATTTTCTGGGCGTGAGATATTAAATTTGGGAAACTTACTTTTGATAATGATTGTAAAACTCGAACTTCGGCGTATTTAGAAACAACTGCTTGATATAGTTGTTAGATTGCAACTCAATTAATTCAAGCTGCAAATCTGACCTCACTGTTTCACAATTTACGTTGAAAGGCATGGTAAAAATATCCAATTCTGTTTGAATAGCACTGAAATCTTGAAATCTGCGTTCGAACTCAAAATACAGTTTTTTCAAGCCATCATAATTCTTCAGCTTCTCTTCATTTACTGAGGGTATTGAATTTAACCTCGAGAAATGAGACAAGTCGTTCTTAGCTAGCTGCTCAGCAAACAGATTAAGTTTTAGTTTAAAAGCTTTGAGATGGGTCCAGATATCGTTGATAAATTGATTTTTCCCTTGCATTTTGACATTCAAGTTGCTCATGTAACAAAGAAGATCTGTGTAAAATGCAAAGTCCGAAAGCCATTCTGTATCTTCTAACATTTCGCACTCCGCAGAACACTGTTTCTCATGGAAGAACGACACAATGTCGTTTTTCAGCTGCCAAACTCGCTCGAAAACACATCCTGCACTAAGCCACTTTACTTTTCTTCCTTAGCCTTAATGAGAGTGGTCCTTCCACAACATTGTTAAGTTTGTTGTTAATAAAAGTTGTTTTTGTAGCAACGACTTACTTTAGTTAAAATACAGTCCACTATAGAGTTATGGGACCAATTCACTACTCTTGTAACATTCCAAATGTTTAATACCAGATATATCGTCCATCAAAATCTAGCCTATTAGCAATTCACGTAATATCTGATAATCGAGGCATTGAAGATTATTTTAGATGATGACCAGATGAAGATCTGGTTATCAATAAAAGATCGGTTTTCTTCGACTACGTACACTACTGTTTCTGAAAATTGTAATACTATGAAAGAATCATCAGAAATAAATGAAATTTATTCCAAGTATTGGTTATAGGGATTTAAATAAACAATCAAATTTAGAGAGCAATGCAACAAATGTTATGCTGAAAATCAATATCCTGTGCAGCCGCAACGCGCAGCAATGAGAGTCGTTACATGTCGTGCCATCTAGTCATACAGATTCTGAATGTCATAATGAGGAATGGCATTCCAGATGGCCTCTGATGCCAAAGTTCAGCTTTAGTCTCTGCTCGATTAGCGGTACCAGCTATTCGCCGTCCGATGTAATCCTAGACTTGCTCAATGGGCGACATACCTGAAGAACGTACAGGTCATGGAATAAGCTAAACCTATCGTTCAGTGAAGAAGGCTTGTACATTACGAGCAACATTTGGACGGGCATTGTCTTGTTGAAATAAAATTAAGGGAATGCGTTGCAGAATGGGCAAAACCTTGGCCTCTGCAACTTCTGTGATATAGCCCCACTGTTCAGGATCCCCAAAACTTGGAGTAACTGGGATCTCCCATGATATCCAATAGCAACCCAAACCCAAATGCCAGGCGTTCGTTCAGTATGAGGCTGAAAACGACACTCCGGGAGAACGCGTTCACCACTGTAGCGTTTGGCGAGAAAGCGTCCATTTTTATGATACAATTTGAAGTTGGACTCATTAGAGAAGACGACTTGTTGCCAATCGGCAAGTCATTGTCAGTTTTGGTGTGCTATAGGCGTCGGTGGTTCAGAATCACGGAAATTCTGCCCAGAAGAATATTTGCACAGAGCCAAGGGCAAAGCAGATGTCTATGAACCGTAAGGGCAGACAATGACACATCTGTAGAAGTTCTGCAATATTATGCCAACGAATGAGAGGACGCTGTACGGTCTGTGACCGCCATGCGGATGAGTTGTTTGTCGTCCCGTAGTGACGTCTCAATACGTGAACCACTGACGGGATTTCGACTTGTCCGGTTCTCCATGGTTCACCTCTTACACACACGCTTTATTGTTGTGGCATTAGGCACCGTGCGAGGAGCGATTTCACGTTACGAAAAACCACACTCACGGAGGATGTCGTAGGCCAATGAGGCCAATCAAGTGGAGGCACTTGATTGGCCTCCGTTATTCGTACTCTGTTAAGTGCACTCTGAGTATTTGGCGAAACATACTGATTTCAAATCAGTCCTTTACAGCATTCAAACTACGATACACACATTTCAACGCACCTTTATAATACTTTTTATACATTGCTGACTTGGAAGTTTAAAGAATGTTTCTTGGTCCACACACACAAGCGTGATCGCTTTGTAATTCCAATAATTTCCATATCCTAATTTGTTTTGCATTTCCTGCAAGTTCTGTTTAGTTTGCATGATTCTTTCAAGGTGTTGTAATTTTCAATAGCAGTAATGTACCTCGCTCGTTACGATGCGGTCAGTTTTGCTAATGGTGAGACATGTGTTGTTGTTGTTGTTGCACATCCCCCTGGTGTAGGAAAGCCTACACCAGGTCCAGAAGGCCCCGTCGTGCCAGATCCCCATATACCTGCAAAAAGTCCTGATCAACCAGACATGTATCGAAACAACCTCGACAAGAATTAATGAAATTAGGAATGCGTTGAACTTTTCAGATTTTACGAGAAACCATTTGCCACAGTATAAATAGCTCTTATATGTTTCAGAGATTCAAATGGAGTTCTATCTCGATATATCGAAAAGAAATAGAAGTGCTCCAAGAGATCTCATACAGTTGCCCAAATACTTCCCCATCAGCAGTATCTTGGTCCAAATAGCGATCCACTCCCAGCTGTACTCACTAAGTCCACTCATGTCTGGGAAAGGTTTTCTGGGAGGAAAACAATATCTTATCAAATTGACAAAGGTATGAGCTTATGGTTTTAACCTCTTGTTTCATTTCCTTTATGTTTAATGGTATCTAATAACGATTCTATGAACTTATAGGATGAAAAACATTTGCTACCGCCTCCATATCAGACGAATTGCACGGACTACATGAAGGAGTGGAAAGCTAAACATGGAATCGGACCACTCAATCGATTTGTAAGTATATATTAATACACTTTTATCAGACACACTCCAGGGGGTACTTGGACGAGATATATCGTCATAAGAACAAAGCACGATCATTAGAAGAAATCTGATCAGGTCTTGATCATAAAAAAAAAAAGCAATACGTTGATGACGTGTTGTCTACTAATTAGTAAAATTGGTCCGAACTTCTTTTGAACGGATGTTTCCTACATAGTATATATACATATATTCTCTCTCTCTCTCTCTCTGTATATATATATATATATATATATATATATATATATATATATATATATATATATATATATATATATATAGAGAGAGAGAGAGAGAGAGAGAGAGAGAGAGAATATATGTATATACAGGGTGGTCCCGAATTCATGGTACAAACTTTAATGGTAGGTACAGGACATTGTAACAATGATTTATTGTATAGGAATGTATAGTCGCAAGTGACGCGGTGAGGCGTAAACAGGGGAAATAAAAGGAAAGAGAAATGGAGTGATCGGTTGGTATCATTGCCGGTAGAGGGCAGTAGATGTCTAGCCGCTGTTGAACATGATGCATCGCAGTAGGGAAAAGCGCCATTCACAATTGTGCTGCCGTAGACGATGGGTGACTTTACGTATGCAGAAAAAGCAGACATGCATTACATGTACGGCCGTGCAAATGGTAACGGCAGAGCTGCGTTACGAATGTATCGCGCGGAGTATCCTGATCGACGAATGCCGGATCATAGAATTTTTCAACGGTTACATCGTCAACTTTGTGAAACAGGTGCGTTCGACGTCAACAGACATGGCGCTGGTCGAGTAAGAGCTGTACGCACTCCAAGGCTGGAAGAAAGCATCTTGAACATTGTGGCTGATAGACCCGAGTCAAGCACAAGAACTGTTGCGCGTGACGTAGGTGTGAGTCATCAGACTGTATGCAGAGTGTTAAACGAAAATCGCTTACACCCCTTCCATTTTCAGAAAGTACAAGCATTGAATCCGGCAGATTATCCTCGCCGCGTGAACTTCTGCCTGTGGGTGATGCAGCAATGTGCGTTGCAGCCGGATTTCGTAGATTATGTGCTATTTACAGATGAAGCGACATTTTCACGCGAGGGTGTCTTTAATGCGCACAATTCCCATGTGTGGGCAACCGATAATCCACATGCAACGCGTCGACATGCGTTTCAACAACGTTTCAGTATTAATGTGTGGGCTGGTATTGTGAACGACTTTTTGATTGGCCCATACTTACTACCCACGCGGCTCACTGGCGGAAGCTATCTTATTTTTCTGAAAGAAGTGTTACCACAACTGCTGCATGATGTTCCGATCGCCATTCGTAACCGCATGTGGTTTCAGCACGATGGGGCGCCAGCACACTTCAGCATTGATGTACGGAATTACCTGAATGCCACGTTTGGTACTCGATGGATTGGGCGTGGTGGACCAGTCCCTTGGCCACCCCGATCTCCCGATTTATCGAGCCTCGATTACTTTTTATGGGGACATCTAAATCATCTTGTTTATGAGACTCCAGTTGACTCAGATGAGGATCTCGTCGCTCGCTTATCTGTAGCTGCTGCAGGTGTGCGTGAAATACCAGGCATCTTTGAACGTGTACGCCAATCGCTCCACCGACGCTGTCAAGCATGTATCGATACTGGGGGACGCAATTTTGAACAATTACTGTAAACATGACACTTGTCAACAACGCTTTCAATAAAATCTTTGTTTTTCCTTTCGGCCGTTATTTCCCCTGTTTTCGCCTCACCGCGTCACTTGCGACTATACATTCCTATACAATAAATCATTGTTACAATGTCCTGTACCTACCATTAAAGTTTGTACCATGAATTCGGGACCACCCTGTATACTATGTAGGAAACATCCGTTCAAAAGAAGTTCGGACCAATTTTATATATATATATATATAAGATTATATATATATATATATATATATATATATATAAGATTATAATTATATATATATATATATATATATATATATATATAAGATTATAATTATATATATATATATATAAGATTTAGTTAGCCAGTGGCTCTATCTAGCGATAGATGACGCTACGAATCCTGTATTAACACTTCCCTTTTGACGCGCTCTTGCGATAAGAATGTTCCTTCTTGAATAGAGGAGATCACCATTAACATTAAGACGCTTTTTTTCGGCTACGTCGCTTGTTGTGAAAAGGCTTCAAAAGGGAGAGAGAGATTAGAAGCGGAAGTATGTAAAATAATAACGCTTTATGTAAATATCTGTTGTAGTAATTTCCCCCCTAAACTATATAATTGTCAATAAATGTCTTGTTGTTTTTTAAGAAGTTCGTTGTCATTTTAAGCATAAATTCATACCCCCTAGACACCGACCTACATAAATTTGAGGGCTGCGGCCTGGATCTGAATTTCAGTAATTTTGCTTGCTTAAAAAAAATTATCCTCTCTCTCCTGCCCTGTTTGAAAAGTTCTTTTTCGAACAAGAACTTGTTGTCGTGGATGTCCAGTCCAAACCAAACGGACAACCTGTCCTATTTGAGTAGCTAGGTTTGCTACGCTGAGGAGCTCAAATCCTCGTTTTGATTCAGTGGACGAGCTGAAAGCCAAGTCTACGCAGGACGCCCCTGTCCTGGTGATTTTTCAAGGAAGTGCACCCAGCACTAGAAAACTCCCTGCCCTGGAATTTGGTTTAGGAAAGTGCACCCGGCACTGGAAGTGATCTCAGCTGTGTGTAGTGCATCAAGAAACGATAGTGTTCCATCTTCGTGATCTTCTAATTAGTGCGCATGTGTATCGATCAATCAAAAGTGTCAACGGCTCAAGTGTGAAAATCCTTTTGATAAGATGCGTGCGGTGCATCGGTAGCAAAAGTGTGTTGTGAAATATCTGCAAATCACAAAATTCAGTTCTTCAAAAAAGTCGATTTTTAAATTATTTCTTATTTAAATTTATTATTTCAAAAATTAATTCTGTTTTTATTGAAAACGATATTATTAGAATATTCATTTTTAAATTAACGTATAATTTAGAAAATACGAGCAAAAATTTTGGTATGTTTGACATGCTTATGACATAAGGTATTTCGAATTCTTTTAGCGGAGTTCATATCTGCATTCTGATTGAGTAATGTGTTCCATTTATATTTCATTGCGTGAGTCATACTAGCGAAAATTTAGGAAAGATATAAATTATTTTCATGATCCCTTTTCTATGAACACTGCTTGAAAAAAAGCGTTTCAGAAGGAGAGTATTTAATTGATGTTATTTGAATTGTAATACTTGTTTTTTATTTCTTTGGGAGGAAGTGTTCTTGTTGACAAAATGTATGCTCTTTTATCTTTTTATTTCTTTGCGGAAAAAGTGTTCTTATTGATATAAGATTATTAATCCTTTTTGTGACTTAACATTTTAATTACTATTATTCTGAAAGGTCATTTTGATATTTGCTATATTTTCGGGTTGTTTACATATTTTTACAATAGTATTTTTGAGGAATTTAGAATATTTTGCAAATATTATTTTTCTTTTTCTTATAAAGAAAGAATTACTATGGTTGATTTTTAAAACGGCAAAAGTTATTTAAATCGTTATTTTTTTTTTTTTGGAACTTTCAAGAAAAAGTGTATCGGAATCTATTTTCAATAATTTTTGCATTGGTACCTTTCGTGTATATTGAAGAATATTCCATGCTTTAAAGTATTCCTTTTGATTTCGAATTAATTTTGGTGTTATGTTTTGATTTTTTTTCGGTTTTATTCTTTGAGGAGTGTTATAAATTCTGAATTGATTACATCAAATGGTAATAACTTAAGTTTAATTCATTTTTAATTATAGTTCAAAACCATCAAGCTTTTAGAGATAGGCCGTATTTGTTTAGAAATTTAATTGAAATTTTAAAGTAATATTTACCTTGTCCTCACACAAAAATGTATTTTTTAGTAAAAGCAAAAAATGAAGATTTAACAAAGTTAGCGATAGAGTTAGGTCTGAAAGTCACCCCCGGAATGACAATATCGGTATTGAAGAGCGCGGTTCTCGCTAAACATGATTATAATGAGGAAGAGGCTAAATTGATACTTGACAACATCATTGAGGAACGAAGGGAAAAGGAAAGAAGAGATACAGAAAAAGAAGGAATAAATTCAGAAAAAGAACGAATAAATGCAGAAAAAGAAGATAAAAGAATAGCTGCGGAACAGGAAGAAAAAAGAATGCAATTTGAACTAGAGAAATTAAGATTGGAAGCTCAAATCAAATCGAATCAAGAAAACCCTGCTGAAAGGAGTAGGGCACCGTCTGAAAAATTAATTTAACAAATGCGTGCGTTTGATGGAAAGGAAGATGCTAGTCAATATTTAGCATATTTTGAGCAGCAAGCTGCTGTAGCATCCATTCCAAAGGAACATTGGGTTACGCACTTCTCGAACCTGTTACCTGCAGATATAGGGAAAATAATCATAAGAGAACCTGATGAGAAAATAAATAATTATGATCATGTGAAAAGTTTACTATTGAAGAGGTACAGATTAACTAAGGACTAATCGCATGTTCTGAAACAATAACAAAATTAAAATAACATCCACAGAGGATATTACACCGTTGATTCAGGGAACTCGCTATTTAGTCCACATTGACAGAGGACACATATGAGCCACAGAGGTCTCAAAAGATTGGCATAAAAAAGTACGGAAGAGTGGCCACGCAGGTCTCAACTCTCTCCGGTCACAGAAAAAACTGAAGACCCTCAGCAGCGGGCAAGGGATCAAGCCTTTTCCCCTTAGCGTTTTTGGTGATCCGTCTCCTTGATGAAATAGTTACTTCTCCTTTCGGTAGTAGGTGGGGAGGCGAAAGGATTCCGTTCCTACACTGGGGCATCCTGACGGTGTTCGCCCCGAACATCACTGCACTCCTTTAGGAACGTACAATGAGACCTGAAAAAAAATAAAAATAAATAAAAAAAGTATCACTCTTGAGAGAATTGCTGAAAATAACCATTTTTCTCTCATCACTCCACATTAGTTTCTCTTTCTAAGAGTTCTTTGAAGTTGATTTTAAAGTTAATTAGTCCATGATTTCATGTGTTTTGCCGCAGTGGACGTGTTGATTGGTCCTTCGTGACTGCCCACTTTCCTCACCTCGTAACGGTCGTGTGGTTTCCTGTTGATAATTTCGTATGGGCCCAGATATTTTGGTCGTAATTTGAGTCCTGCTCCAAATTGGGTCCTCTGAATCGCTACCAGGTCTCCTTCTGCATACTTTCTTGCAGGTTTCCGCTTCCGATTGTACTGTTTTCGGTTTTCTTCTTGCATCCTTAGGATTTGTTCCTTAGCTTCTTCCCTAAGTCCTTCTCGGTTTCTTACGAACCATTCTTCATATTCTTGTTCCAACATTTCTCTGACCTTCAGATCTTTGTTCTTCTTTGATACTCCTGTTAGCAATTCAAATGGTGTGATTTTTGTACTGTTACTAGAGGCGCTGTTCAAAATTCTTTGAATTCAGTTGACATATTTAAACCACTTTTCTGGTTCGTTGATCGCTAATTTCGTCAGTACCGGTATCACAGTTTCAAATATTCGTTCTATTTGACCATTTCCTCTAGGTACTCCTGTGGTGATTTTGAAGTGTTCAATGCTTCTTTCGTCGCAGTAACCTTCGAATTCTTTGGATGTGAATGCGGTGCCTCGATCTGAAATTATTCTTGACGGATTTCCGAAAATGTGTGACTGCGATTCTAGCTTCTCTAACGCATCAGGTATAGAAGTTGTTTTTACGGGATAGAGTCAAGTAAATTTAGTGAAGGCATCTATCACAGCGAAGATGTGTTGATAGTGTTTATTTGTTGTCGCCAGAGGTCCCAGAAAATCAATATGGTATGTACTAAGCGGTACACTCCCTTTGGGTATTGGATTTAATTGACCCTCTTGCTTGCCCCTTTTCTTATTCGTCAAGATGCACTTAACGCAGTTCATTATGACGTTCTCCACTTTTTTCCTGAGTCCTGGAATGGAAAAATCTCTTTTCACTAACTCCTCAGTCTTCGCCACGGCAAAATGTCCTTTTTGATGGAATTCCTTTATAATATCTGATTGCATCCTCTCGGGGACGACAGGCAGTTCACTTCCGTTTTCATATCGATATAATACATCGTTTTTGATCAAGTAGTTCTTATTCCCTCTCATCAATAATTCCTAAATAACTTGAATATACTCATCTTGTCGTTGGGCTGCTGCTAACTTGCACGTTATTTCTTCACCCGTTGGTTGTGGTACTATCACAGCGACATTTCGGCTCAAGGCATCTGCATGTCTCATTTGAGCACTTGGTCTATGAATTATTTCGTATTCGAATTCCTCCGTGATTAACGCTCATCTCGCTATCTTAGGGGTTAAGTCCTTCTTGCTCATGGTTTGCTGGAAGGCTGAGCAATCCGTCATTATTTTAAATTTTGTTCCGAGTAGATAATTCCGGAATTTTTTCAAAGCTTCGATCACCGCTAGAATTTCTAATTCATAGCTGCCATATTTTTCTTGTTGTGCTGTTGTCTTCTTACTCATGTATTGAATTGGATACATCTTTCCGTCATCTGCCTGTTGCAACAGTACTGCTCCGAATCCGTGTGAGCTTGCATCACAATGCAGTTCCAGTGCGGTCCTTGTCTGAAAATTTGCAGCACCGGGTCGCCAGTCAAGACCTGCTTTAATTCCTGAAATGCAGTTTTCTCCTTCGACCCAAAATGGAATTCCCTATTATCACGAAGCAAATCACTGAGGGGCTTCGCTATCTTGGCATAATCTCGAACAAACTTTCGAAAATAACCGGTCAACCTCAGAAAACTCTGTATTTGTTTGGCATTTTTGGGTTGTGGGAAGTTCCGTACGGCTGCAGTTTTTAATGGTGAAGGTTTTATAGTTCCTTTTTCTACTACGTAACCCAAGAATTCTATCTTTCGTTTTAGAAACTGACACTTTTTGAAGTTTAGTTCTAATCCGTACATTGACGCCGTATTTAAAACACGTTCTAATTTTTCTAAACCCTCTACCTCATTCATGGCTGGTATGATAATATCATCTACATAAATAATAACAGTTTTATCTTTTAACAAATCCTTAAAAACATGAAAAATATATCTTTCAAATACACTTGGACTGGTTGACAATCCAAAAGGTGTCTTTAAAAACTCATACTGTCCCTCGTGGGTAACAAAAGAGGTACTCTTTTTCTATGTCGACGTGAAAAAAGCCGTTTTTCAAATCTAACGTTGTGAAGACTTGCGAGTCCTCCAATTTGTCCAACACGTCTTCGATTAGAGGTAACGAGAAACGGTCCTTAATTATTATTTTGTTGAGCTTTCGGAAATCGACACAAAGTCTGTGATTCCCATTTTTTTTCTTACAAAGCACTATAGGGGCAGAATATTCCGAACAGCTGTTTTTAATTATCCCTTTTTCTAACCACTCTTGAATTTGTTGTTCAACTATAAATTGTTCAACTATAAATTGTTCAGTAATCGGTAACCGCCGAGCACACTGACTAACTGGAATTTCGTCCGTCAGAAGAATTCTCATCTTAACATCCGTGTTTGTTACTTGCTGAGGCACATAATTTCCTACAATTTGACAGATTCTTTCTCGTAAACAGGGATTCATTATATGGGAGAGATCTGTCTCTTCGCTAGACATATCCAACGCTATGGCTCCTAAAGTGTAAACAAAAGCACCTGCTGCTGAATCATTTTCATGCGCCTCCGATACTTGAAGGTCTACGAGGGGATGTTGAGGGAAACTCACGCGCTCTCCTTCTCCGTGATTTATGACAACGCCTGGAGTTGTTGATGCTTTGTTTTTTATTTCGCTCCCATTTTCGCCCCTTACTTCTGAACTCCTTATTTCCTTTATGTCTCTATCGGTAACGTTTAATGTTCCCCCAGAAAATGCAAACTTTACCCTTGATAATACGTTCATACCAATTATTGCTTCAAATTGCAAATTCTTAACGACATGCACATCAGAACACAAAGAAATATTATCAATAACAATTTCTGATCAGAAAAATCCTTCGGTACTTATTCTGTGTTGACTTATTCCATTTAAATATATCTTACTACCATTCAATATAGGAGATCCTATTTTATGATAACATTCCTCATTAATTAGAGTTATTTCAGATCCAGTGTCTATTACTGTATTAATATAACACTTTTCAATATAAACACACTTTTCAATTTTCTTGGGAGTTACTACATATATTTGATTAACAGTTTTATTCACATTTGCATTTTCACCTTTAAAATTATATGTACAAGTATTACTCTTATGCCCATAATTTCCACATGTATAACACTTAATTCTATTACTTTTATATGGATCTCTATTTGGTACATCATAATCAACCTTATTAACATACTTATTGACATTTGTATTATAACCAACAGTTTTATAACAATTATCAACATTTCTACTATTCTGGTAAGCACGAAAGTTCGACGATTCACCTTTATATCGAGTTTCATCTTGCGAAACATTTTTCCTGAATTTATTTAGTACATTCCGTATCTCAACTTTTCCTAATTGCAACCTCGCACTCTCACACATATTCCTCTAACTTTTTCACTATAACTTCTGCGCATTTTAATTGATGCCAGTCATCTATGAAGTGTGTTTTGATTTCAAACGGCGCTCTACGTTTTATCTGCTCGGATACCATTAGTTCCCTGAGCTCGTCAAAATTTGTTATTTTGAGTCCTCTTAACCATTCGTCAAAATAATGACTTATTTCAAAAGCAAAATCTCGCCAAGTGGCTGTACTTTCCTTTTTATGATTCAGGAATTTTTGTTTGAATTGTTCAGACGTAAGTTTAAATCTTTTGAGTAAGATTTCTTTTATGTGTTCATAGTCATTAGATCTATCCTCCGGTTCGCGGGTTATAATCTGTGCTATCTCTAAGGGTAATAAACCCAGTAAATGCGTTACAAAATTTTCTCTTTCGATTTTGATTTTCGTCGCTTGTCTCTCGAAAAGCGCTAAATACGTACTTATATCATTGGATTCATTCGAATCAAAACTTTTAATTATCTTCGATAATTCCTTTCCTCTATCCCATGCAGTGTTCGATTCTGTCATGTGATTTTCCCGAACTGTTTGTGTCGCATTTTGCAGTTTGAGTTTTTCCAATTCGAATTCGTGTAATTCTTTTTATCTTTGTAATTGACGCAATTCCTTATCTTTTTCTAACTGACGTACTTCTTTATCTCTTTCTAACTGACGCAATTCTTTATCTTTCTCTTTTTCTAACTGCTGTTTTTCTTTCTCCAGCTGCTCTTTTTCGATTCGTTCAACTATTATTGTATCCAGAAGGGTTTTTGTATACTCCTCATCGTAATCGAGTTGTTTCGTCACTAACTTTTTTAATTTCGAAATTGTCGCATTTGAGGATATTTCTATATCTAATTCCGTTGCAAGACGGTAAATATCGTCCTTCCTTGCTTTACCAAAACATGACATCTTCATATTAAAAATGAGCAAAATGTACTCCCATTTTGTGATGATGATGGCTCTCTAGGATTCTAGTCCACGTTCGATTTTCATGGGGCAATCCCAGCACCAGCCCTCATTTTGTGATGTCAACACTGGAAGGGCACTGTAGCTATTACCTGATATGGTATTTTGGAATGAGTACACGTGTTGTCACACGCAACATTTATTAAAATAATAGAAGATGGTACACATTTACGTCCACAAAGGACTAATCGCATGTAAATGTTCTGAAACAATAACAAAATTAAAATAACATCCACAGAGGATATTACACCGTTGATTCAGGGAACTCGCTATTTAGTCCACAGAGGACACATATGAGCCACAGAGGTCTCAAAAGATTCGCATAAAAAAGTACGGAAGAGTGGCCACGCAGGTCTCAACTCTCTCCGGTCACAGAAAAAACTGAAGACCCTCCGCCGCGGGCAAGGGATCAAGCCTTTTCCCCTTAGCGTTCTTGGTGATCCGTCTCCTTGATGAAATAGTTACTTCTCCTTTCGGTAGTAGGTGGGGAGGCGAAAGGATTCCGTTCCTACATACAGGGTGGTCCCGAATTCATGGTACAAACTTTAATGGTAGGTACAGGACATTGTAACAATGATTTATTGTATAGGAATGTATAGTCGCAAGTGACGCGGTGAGGCGTAAACAGGGGAAATAAAAGGAAAGAGAAATGGAGTGATCGGTTGGTATCATTGCCGGTAGAGGGCAGTAGATGTCTAGCCGCTGTTGAACATGATGCATCGCAGTAGGGAAAAGCGCCATTCACAATTGTGCTGCCGTAGACGATGGGTGACTTTACGTATGCAGAAAAAGCAGACATGCATTACATGTACGGCCGTGCAAATGGTAACGGCAGAGCTGCGTTACGAATGTATCGCGCGGAGTATCCTGATCGACGAATGCCGGATCATAGAATTTTTCAACGGTTACATCGTCAACTTTGTGAAACAGGTGCGTTCGACGTCAACAGACATGGCGCTGGTCGAGTAAGAGCTGTACGCACTCCAAGGCTGGAAGAAAGCATCTTGAACATTGTGGCTGATAGACCCGAGTCAAGCACAAGAACTGTTGCGCGTGACGTAGGTGTGAGTCACCAGACTGTATGCAGAGTGTTAAACGAAAATCGCTTACACCCCTTCCATTTTCAGAAAGTACAAGCATTGAATCCGGCAGATTATCCTCGCCGCGTGAACTTCTGCCTGTGGGTGATGCAGCAATGTGCGTTGCAGCCGGATTTCGTAGATTATGTGCTATTTACAGATGAAGCGACATTTTCACGCGAGGGTGTCTTTAATGCGCACAATTCCCATGTGTGGGCAACCGATAATCCACATGCAACGCGTCGACATGCGTTTCAACAACGTTTCAGTATTAATGTGTGGGCTGGTATTGTGAACGACTTTTTGATTGGCCCATACTTACTACCCACGCGGCTCACTGGCGGAAGCTATCTTATTTTTCTGAAAGAAGTGTTACCACAACTGCTGCATGATGTTCCGATCGCCATTCGTAACCGCATGTGGTTTCAGCACGATGGGGCGCCAGCACACTTCAGCATTGATGTACGGAATTACCTGAATGCCACGTTTGGTACTCGATGGATTGGGCGTGGTGGACCAGTCCCTTGGCCACCCCGATCTCCCGATTTATCGAGCCTCGATTACTTTTTATGGGGACATCTAAATCATCTTGTTTATGAGACTCCAGTTGACTCAGATGAGGATCTCGTCGCTCGCTTATCTGTAGCTGCTGCAGGTGTGCGTGAAATACCAGGCATCTTTGAACGTGTACGCCAATCGCTCCACCGACGCTGTCAAGCATGTATCGATACTGGGGGACGCAATTTTGAACAATTACTGTAAACATGACACTTGTCAACAACGCTTTCAATAAAATCTTTGTTTTTCCTTTCGGCCGTTATTTCCCCTGTTTTCGCCTCACCGCGTCACTTGCGACTATACATTCCTATACAATAAATCATTGTTACAATGTCCTGTACCTACCATTAAAGTTTGTACCATGAATTCGGGACCACCCTGTATATATAATCTACTATTACAAACTGAAGTGTTTGTTTGTCTGATTGTTTGTTTCGTCTTTTTAAGCCCTTTAATTTTGAAACCGCGTCTCGTACAGTTAAGGTAGTAACGTGTACCTACAGTAAAGTGACCATGCTGAATTTATTGAGACAGCTTACAGCGCCCCTAGCGGTGATATGAGGAAATTAAAAAAAATAACTTGAAAACTAAAGGAGATTGGCCAAAAAGTTCAATTAGAAAAATATACGCATTACAATAATAAAGACACAGAAAAAAGATTTCATGGAGTTATCTGTAAAACTGGCGGAGATATTTGCAATTGAAATTTGAACTTTTCCATACTTTGAAAAGGGGGCTGTCCTGAAATTGAAAAACGTGTTTTCCGGTGTTATCATTCAGTTTTTCTAAGTTAAGCAACGACAAATTTAAATTCAAAGAAAGAAAATTAAAAAAAAAAAAAAAGATTAATAAAAAAATAAAAAAAACATCTGAAAAATGTACACCGGAAAATAAAAAAAACTGACGATTCGAAATCACAATTTTAGTGCAACAAGTAAAATACACAAATGAAAACCTCTGGACCATGCTGCCAGAACGAAGATTTACTATTTAATAATTTTATTCTGATAAATTTTGGGAGCCGTGGTAGCCCGACTGGTAAAGTGACGGACTGCCAACCACAGGGTTCTGAGCTCGATCCTTGTCTGTGCCATCCAAATACCGACGGGTAAAAAAGGGGCTTGGTGCACGCCAAATCAGTCGTGGCCTCTCAAGTCCTCGCGTTTATGTAATGTGGAATTGCGGAGATTGAGGTTCCATCTCAGGCGTTACTGAGCCTCCTGATCGTGGTTTCAACATGATGGCGTCCCGCCGTATAAACACCACCATCCACACGCAGTGCGCAAGTTTCTTAAGAACAGATTTGGCCAACAGGAAATGGGCTACGGTGACTGTGTTGAATGGTGTCCACGATCACCAGATTTTACAACCCCACTCGATTTCTTCCTCTGGGGTTATATCAACGATCGAGTGTATGAAACTCCGTTGACAAGCTTGCTGGATCTACGGCAGCGTTCATCGATAACTGCACTACTGTCACACCACTGATGATAAGGAATGTGCATGCCGGCGTGCTTGATCGAATACAAATGTGTAATGTAACCGATGGTGACCTTTTAGATCACACTCGCCATGGTTTTGTTTAGCAATAAATTTCTTGCTGTTGCTCATCTGTGTCTTTTACTTTTCTAATGTGCCACACTGAATAACGCGCATTTGTTTCTGACATATTCGCATCTCACTCAAAGTTTATTAGGATAAAATGAATAAATAGTAAATCTTCGTTCGTGGTTGTATAGCAGAGAGGTTTTTAATCGCGGATTTTAGTTGTTGCACTAAAATTATGATTTCGGATCGTCAATTTTTTTTCTCCAGAGAACGTTTTTCAGATGTTTTTTTTTTTATTTATCTTATTTTTTTCTAATTTCTTTGTAGTTTGAATTTAAATTAGTCCTTGTTTAACTCAGAAAAACTGAATGATAACACCAGAGAACACGTTTTTCAATTTCAGGACGGTAAATTCGCGAATATCTGCACCAGTTTTACAGATAATGCAAATTTTCTTTTGTGCCTTTATTAGTGTATTGCGTACATTCGTGTAATTGAACTTTTTGGCCTACCTCCTTTAGTTTTCGAGTTATATTTTAATTTCCTTATTTCACCGCTAGGGGCGCTGTAAGCTGTCTCAATAAATTCAGCATGGTCACTTTACTGTAGGTACACGTTACTACCTTGACTCTACGAGACGCGGTCTCAAATTTAAAGGGCTTAAAAGGACTTTACAGGTCACCCTGTATATATATCCATATATAGTGCATTTAAATCACAGTACATATGGAAGTCACTGTACAAACCAGACACTTTAAACCTTAACTTGTTACTTGTGCTATTACCAAACGACACAGCTCAGCGACACGAATTCGCAAGGGGAAACTTTTATGCAAGAAACAGGAGATGCACAATGGCTTTATTCAGTAACTTCTGAACTGTTGTAGATCATTTTCTTTACAAGGGACAGACAATATGCGTATCTGTTGAATCTGAAGATTATCTGAAGATCAAGTACGTACATTATGCCTACACTGAACAGCCTTTACACTCACCACGTGATGACATTTGAGGCTACGACAGATTTAACGTGTACCAGACCCCTTGTAAACGACGTTCTTTAATTGGAATTGAACTCGCAACCCTCCGGTTGCCAATCCGTTACTTTTTCAAACAGGTACTGGCCGTTACATAGGAATTATATAAAGTAGATCTGTTTTAATCTCTATCTGTCTACCTACATCTAGTTAAGTTGTTTTTAAGTGAAGAAATAAAATTGTGTGGTTAATTAGTCATCATTGATTTTCATAGATGGCTATTCAGGAATGCAGAATGAAAGCTGCTTTAGAAGAGATCGGGTGTGTTCCGTACTTCATAGATTTCCCTCACAATGAAACTGTCTGCAAATATTGTCCAGATTGCGCAAGTAAGCTATTCGTGTGCATTATATGTCTAAAGGTGTAGATTGTTGGCTGCGGTAAGAAGGCAGATGACCCTATGTTAGTCCATTCATTTCAAGGTAATAAACAGAATCACACAGTGAAAGGGCAGCTACATGTATAAATAGTATGTTAACCATTAATAACTTTTGATTCAATAACACTTGGTCACTTCTATTGCTCCGGAAGCGAACGAAAACATGCAATATAAGTAAACGGCATTGATATTGAAAGGAGCTTCAAAATTGTAACCTGAACTTCGACTAGTAGTCACGTGACTGATCTGTGAACCACTGACATGGATGGCCGATTTGGCATCCTACCGCCTCGTTTAGAAATATAATGTCATATGACGATTTAGGTGAGTAAACGCGGTTTTCTATAGAGTGACGAAAAAATGGTAAACTCGTCCATGTCTGCTATGTCATATGGGCGTCTTCTCCCGTCCATTAGAATAATTAGATGAATGATTGGTTCTAACCAGATGACAAAAGTAACCTAAGGTTACGTTTGGTTTTGGTAACATAATCCTGGGAACATAAAAAGGTTACCATTGCTCACTCTTCATTTACATTTCCTGATTGGTTAAAAGGTGAATTACAGCCGAAGCATCAGAAGTTAGTGGTTCATCTAAGCAGAACGAATATGCTAATATCCCTGAAGGTATAGCATTTGTACAGCCCCATATATGTGTATGTCGTTGAGATAACATTTTAATTCAAGGACGTTTTGATTTGATGCGCATGAGTGCTCCGTTTGGCCGTACACAAATATTGTGTTGACTCAAACGTTTGTCCCGTTCTAAGAAAAAATTGAAGAAAAATTATTTTATTTATTAAAAATTAATGTAATTTTTAATGTTACACATTGAACATATATCATTAGAGTATGTGCCGTTCAGTTCTAAGAACTTTTTCCATTTATCCGGTAGCTGCACGATCCCTCGCTCATAGATGGTCTGTGGTTCCTGGTTAAAGAACTGGCCTAGGTGAAACTTTCTGAACCACTTACGGCACTGTGAATCGTCAACGACACCCTTAGTCAACACAAAACATATCTTTTTTAGCGTGTCAGAAGTATTCCTGCCTTTTTTTAAAGCATAATGTAACGACAATACCTCTTTATTTTCTACCATTTTTAATATTTAACAAAATTATAAAAACATAACCTAATAACACAATTTTGTTACCATGCACTCGCCGAAATACCTTCTTTCAAACAACATCAAAACTTCACACACATAAAATAGATAAAACTTCAGTTATGCGATACAAATCCATCAAGCACCAAAAACGGGACGAACTCTTGCATCAACCAAATATTTCGATTTTAATAAATTTCGTGTCTTTGAGCTGTTGTTGAATTTACCCTCCAAATGGTTTTGACGAAATATTTCGTAAATGAAGAACGGACAAATTTTGATAATAACATGATATTTGTCGAAATTGTATGTCTCTGTAGCATGTTTTACAACAAGGCAGGACAGTAACTCGAAATACTTATTGCGTTTTAGAATACAAGGAAAAACTATGTTTCATTCCGTCAAAAGATTTGTTATTAAGCAAAATCATCAAACTGTTGTCAAATGAGAAATACAAATTAAGACTTATATTGCTCCACTTCAGGGAAAGATAAAAAAATAGTTTATTGTATTTTTTAAATATGTAGAAATCATTGTAGCTTTACGTGAAAGTATATAGTCTGTGTTAAGATATAGAAAACCAACTTTGAAGATACTTATATAATCTTAATTTTGTAGATATGACTCGAGTTGGACGAAACTGTTCGGATTTGTTGCAGTCCAACAATCAGCCATGCGAGTAAATATATTTTCAATGCAAATATTTCAATGTAGAACAGGTTTTGTAAATTATTCCTATTAAATTCTATTTGAGTGCTTCGATTATCTGAATTCAAGTATTTTTTTCAGTACAGTTTGGAAACTTTTACACCGCTGTGTTGACATGAAAACGTACCCCATCCGAATATCATTCCTTCAGTTCTGACCTTTAACATTACCCACAAACATGACGGAATGCTTGAAATACCCCAATAAAGGAAACCGTCAGTCATACATGGTTAATTAAATGCAGTATTAGTCATCAGCTTACAAATTTACGAATGTCCAAAATCCCATGTTTTTTTCTTCCGTCAACAATTGTAGGTAGGTATTTGAATTAACGTCGCAGTCTGGAGTAACACAACAAGCTATCTACAACGTTTCGGGATCCACCCCGAAAAAGAGATCCGAGGAAAACACCTAGTCAGCTCTTGAACTGACATCGTACAGTCAAAACTTTTTTTCACACTATGTCAACGTGAAAACATTTGAAGTCACGATCGAATCAATACCCACCAGCCCCTTCGTTCACGAATTTCTTTGATCGTTTCAGATTTAGAACTCGCAATCCTCAGTTGCTTATTCGATACTCTTTAGAATAGAACCCAGTCCCCCGGTAACATTAAAACTTAAACCAAAATGTTCTAGTAAAAGGAACTTCCATTCATGATCTTCGTAATTTTTCATCATCGTTACTTGATAATTTAGGAGGGAACAACATTGTTTAAATCGTGAGTGAGAGAATTTATTGTACAGTTTTTTACAAAAACTAGTTTTCTCTGATTCATTTTGGAGCCACTCTGTACTGTCTGTCTACCACGAGATTAGCCCATTGTGTTGCAACAGCGAGAAGCAAATTCAACTTCATCCTAATGCAATTCTTGTTTGTATTGGGTTTGATACAAAAGTTGGTCCCTTTTAAGGACTAGATGACATTGCATCGAAAAAAAATTACCTACTTCACACGTGTAAAGTTTTTATGTTGTTTAATAGAAGGAATTTATCCGAGTCCTTGAAAAACAAATTGTGTCATTTGATTGTGTTTTGTTGAACATAAATATGGCAGCATTTTCGTATATGCTTTTTTTATTATTTCCAAAAAGGGAAGAATGCATCACAGACGACACAAAAGATTATTTGTGTTGTGTAGGGTTAGGTTGCCGTTGACGATTGCACGAGACGTAAGTTGTTCAGAAAGTTTCGTTACCTGGAACAATTTCTTAGCTTGAAATCTCAGAACTTCTATGAGCAAGGTATGATGCAGCTACAGGGGAGGAATAAAGGTCGCACATTCTACATTGATTTTAAATGTAATTTTTATTAAATAAGATACTTTTCTTAAATTTTTGTCAAAAAACGGAACGAATTTTTGTATCAACCTACTAAATTGGTTTAAGTGTTGCTGAATAGATAAATGGCACTGAAGCATTTTATGTTATTGAAGAACTGTGGTACGTCTATTGCACGAATCAATACTAAAATAACTTTTCTCGATTGATAACAATTATGTTTTAACTTTTGAACACGACTCTTTATTCCTCCCTGTGTGTATTTATGTCTACTATATCAGTAAAACTTTCTGGCGGTTAGTTTGTATTATATAGGCGCCAGTTTTTAAGTGCAATTTTTTTAAATTAGCTTAAGTACTGAAATTATGTAGACATCACATCAGAATGCATAATCTTGCTTTACTATATCATATTTACCACTCAAGAAATTGGCCTTTTTAAATAAACAAGAATTTAACGTAATTCCGCAGTCAGCTCGTCCGAAGCTTGCGAGACAGTTCGAACCTCACAAGAAGTTTTGATGCTCCGATCGGAACGTCAGAACATAGAACAGTTGCCATTTGTGGTCAATTTTGAGGCCATTCCGAAGAATCAAGCATCTGTCGTCACCGCATGGTTTTTTTAACTTCGTAGTTTTGATCTGTTACCTGAATTTAATCTTGCCTCTACAGTACTCCTCAGCGAGAATCAACAGATTTTGCGGGTTGAATCAGAAATTAACAATTCTGCCGTAGCGTCTTGTCACGCCTGGCGGTGTTGTCCCTTGTTGAAATTCTGGTTCATTGTCTTCTGACATAAAGGCTGGCTTCGGACGATCCACACTAATTAAATATTACTTATTTTTAATGAGCAACTTAAATAATTTTCTGATTTAGATAAACCTTTTAGGGACCTTGATACGGTTATTGTAATGCTTGACGTATTACGTCTTTGCGCACAAAAACTTGAGTAAAGTTTTTCATATCATCATGAATGAAAACGTTCTTGCGTAAATGAGAGCTAGACGATGCTGGAGTAGGTCGGATGCTGGTCATTAAATTTAGAAGCGTGCCAACAAACATAACTGTGCCAATGTTCTTTTTGCTGGTCGCAAAGAATTATCCAGGCTACCTTATGTTTTTGCTCTACAGTATTTGTTTTGATGAAGCGTTTAAACCTTCCTTTAATGATAACTCTGCATCTAAATAGCACAGTAAGCAGAGTTTCAACCCAACCGTTTTCAGACCACGTGATGGAGGCTTTCAGATTGCGGTGTTTTCTTTCTATCATGCCATTTGAGTATGGTCTTTAGGGAGATGTTATCGAAGTTTCAATGATCATCAAAGTGGCTAACACCTGGAAGAGTGGGGACTCAAACTGACTTCCCTCGATAGTCGTTATTGTAAGAGGGCACGAGGTTACGAAGTGTCATATCAAATTTTCGTACAGTGTACGAGCGACAGTCTCGGCTGTAATACCTAACATGAGGTATACTTAGGGCCATTTTCAATAACGGTCGATGCAGTTAAGGCAGTACGAATATCCTCTTCATGGTGGAAGTCTTCCAACAATATCCACATGAATATGTTCGATTCTTTTGGATGGTAGTTGATAGGATTAAAGTGGTGTTTAAACATGTCTTTATACTTTGTTTCTAGTCCATGACGGGATGTCTTTTCTAACTGATGGCCATACGAAACTCTTTAATATTGGAATATACTGGTGGTCTAGATGTTTCTATGTTATGTTCTATGGTGTGCTTGACTTTAGGTTTACTAGAAATATGAGTAACTTCGGGAAATTCTTCTAAAATTTCCTTGAAGGGAAATCGTCAGCAAGGACGGTAATTCTTCCGAAAGTACCTGTTGAGCTGTAGATTTCATGTTGGTCATTTTGTTGGTGAGCAAACTGTTCTTCATATCGATTAACAACCGAAAATTCTGCTGAAAATATGCTCCTCTGATTGGTTGAGATACGTCTGCTATGATGAATAACCAGGGGAAAGCTATTCTAAGATTCCAACCCACCGTCAAGAGATTTTTACCAAAGGTAGAGATCCTTGATCCATTCTCATTGAATAATTTTAATTTCCCAGGAACTAGATTTTTCTCTCTGTAGGTTTTCGAAATAAGACACTTCAGCGACTGTGACAATCAGGAACTTTTATCCAGTAGTATAGTCGGGCATGAAGAGTCTTCTTGTTCTGCCCTGATCGCCTGTGGCTTCAAGGGATGGCCATTCTAGTCTACCGTCTGAAATAAATTTGTACGGTTTGTTGCAGTTTTTGGCTGTCTTTCTAAACCGCTGATCATAGAAGCAGATGCCTGAGTTTCGGTCAAATCTTGAACAAGAATAGCTTCTTGAGTGCCTGTTGCGATTTCCATTGTTACGTCTGTTTCCTTTCAGTTGCTCCACTGATTGTTTCAGCAGCTCTACTTGTATTTTTTATGGCGAACCATAGCCAAATATAGCTCTTGCGCTATAAAACCCCGAAACTAACCAACCAACACTCTATTAAAGATATCTGCGGTGAATCAAATTTATTTTGCTTGGTTGTATATAATCAAAGTATCTAGAAGTATTAATTATACGTAAAGTATCCCGTTTTAGAATCCTCAAATGGATTAGTTAAATTCCATGTAGAAATTTTTTATTTACGTAAAAATTTCTTAATGTTCATTTTTTTTTAGTTTATCTAAATGCTTTCAAAATAATGATATGTAACGTTGTCATTTTTTTGTTTAGTTCTGCCAGTTTTCACATGAAAGTCGACGAGCAATGGGTCTACATTAACAAAACAATTGTAAGTATGAATTGATCATTTGGTCTATTATTTATGAGATTTGTGTAACATCCAAATGATGATAATATGATAGTTTGTATTCTTGTGACAATATGAAATAAATACTTTTGGATAGACTAGTTACTTCAATATGAGGATTACTTAACTTATTTCAACTAAATCTCTCTTTTTCTCACTCTCTCTCTTCTCATACATTTCGCAGTGCTCCTAAATCTATTTTCCCCTCTCTCTCGCTCTTTATCTTCCTCTCTCTTTGTACTCTATCCTAAATTTCTCTTCCTTCTCTATCTTTTCATTTTAACATCATCTTCCATTCTCTTTTTCTGTTTCTAATCCTTACTTTCACTCTCTCTTTCTCTCGACACTCTTTCTCTTCCCCACCTTTTGATAAATATCCCTTCTCTTTCTATCCCCCTCTCAATTTCCCTCTCCTTTTTCCTGATAACTTTTTCACTCTCTATTTCGCTTTCTCTCTCCTCTTACTTTTGATCTATCGCTCCCGTTTCTCTCTCTCTTTCCGTTTTAATCTCTCTTTCGTTCTCTCTCTTTCCTCTCTCTCTCTCGCTCTCCCTTTTATATTCCTCCCATCTCTCTTCCCTCTATTTCTCTTCTTTCTATTGTCTCTTTATCTACCGCACTCTCATTTGCAATTGCTCGATCGGAGTTGCTCCTTTGCGACGTTAATTAAAATACCTGCCTTCTCCTTTCCTTTCACTCTCGATCATTCTCTCCTTTCATTTTCTTCTCTTTCATTCTGTATTTTTACTTGTCTCTCTCACTCTCTCTCTCTCTGTGTACATTATACATTTTAAAAGTAATAGTTTTCTTTTATTTCAGAAAAACCCATTTCTTAGATCCAAAGAGGTGAGTTCATTATTGTAGAAATACACTGTTTTCCACTTCTTAAAAGCCTTAGTAACATATGTTTCACCGATTATTAGCAACTTCATTAACAGGAATAATAGAGAAATGTGTTATTTGGTAAAGCTTCTGAATAATTTGTAAATTAGCTTGAAATCGCAATCCCCCTCATAGCATCTGCGTTAAACGTTCTTAGTTGATTATACACATTGCTAGCATTCATAATAAATATAATATACATAGATGGATTTTATACCTCTGATGAAATAAAATTATTTAAACCTATATAATTTAATTTCCTCTACCTTTACTGGCGTCAATTCGTATTTCCAATAAAATGCATAAATGAGAGCATTTCTGAATCACGTTACCAGTAAGAACATCTACTTCGATTTCCGCTAATCTACTAAATAAGTAACAATTTAGCATTTTTTGACACTTAACCTATTTTAGCTCATATTTTCTTTTCTAAACTGGTTTTAATCTTCCAAATTTCTCATTGCTTTCTGTAATAAGACTGTTAAATAGTTTCTTAAGGGTGTCCAAATACTTCCGTGTATGTTTTAGTAATATTTTGCAGCTCTATACCTCAGGTTAAGGATATTTAAAGGGTCAAAATTTCGTAATGAATCAGGTTTCGATAAATTTCAAATTACTTGTATTCATTGTCAATCCCCAAGAAACAAATGCTGTCGATTTCTGTGCAACGTACGTTTGTGAAATATATAGAAGGATGTTCTACTTTACACCCTGATCTGTTAAATTTAAGCAAGAAAAGGCATTTCACGTTTAATTTATACAGAAGGGGAATTGGGCGCTGCACCAATGGACTTTAGCTGTTATTCATTTCGAAACAACTATTTAAGTTTTTATCGAAAACAATTAATTTATTTATATATATTAGAGAAATGTCTTAAAATAATTCTATTTCTCGTTGTTATAACAATTTTCAGTTGATATTACTTTGTTAATAAGAATTATTTTTCTTTTTTAGTCTTACGTTATCCGACAGAAAGGAGTAAGTATCATTAAGCAGGGCTTTACTTATTTACTTACGTTTATCTAAATGGAATGAAGTGTTTTTGCAAACAATGATTTCGTTCAATATGTATTTAAATATAATATTCTTTTTGTGTTTAATGGTTTCTGAAAAGTAACAATTTTCGTGTCTGTCTAAGCATGGAACTGTGACATGTCTTAAAATTTGTAGAATAGCTTATCCCTCTGAGGGTTTCTAACGCATAATTCCACCTTGCAACATAATTTAACTCCATGACATCTAACCAATTTTTGCTTTCTTGACCAATAGAATCCTTGCGATTGACTCTATTCCAAGAAAATGACTAATAGAATTTTCCAAAGGATTATATTCCAGAGATAGGAGCAATAGATTATTCCAAAGGATTATGTTCTGTTCCGAAGAATGTACGAATAAATATTTGCAAAGGATTATATTCCAAGAAAACGACTAATCGAATATTTCCAAACGATTTTATTCTAACGATGGAACTAATAGATATTATTTTCAAGTGATAAAATTTTAAGTGAAGGGCATACAGAATATTTCTAAAGCATGGAAAAATCCAAGGAATATTTCAAACAATAAAAGTTTAGAGTAGTATTACATTGCTAATAACTGGCTCACTTTTCTACCCTGCTAATAACTGGCTCACTTTTATACCCGGTAATAACTGGCTCACTTTTCTACCCTGCTAACAACTGGCTCACTTGTATACCCTGCTAATAACTGGTTCACTTGTATACCCTGCTAATAACTGGCTCACTTGTGTACCCTGCTAATAACTGGCTCACTTGTATACCCTGCTAACAACTGGCTCACTTGTATACCCTGATAATAACTGGCTCACTTGTATACCCTGCTAACAACTGGCTCACTTGTATACCCTGCTAACAACTGGCTCACTCGCATACACTGTTAAGTTCTGGCTCACGCGCTTGACATGTTAGTGTCTAATTTACAGTTCGACATGTTGGTGGTGTTATTGTTTGGCTCACACGTAAAGTGTGTTATTGTTTGACTCATGTGAAAGTGTGTATGCGACAACATGCGAGTATTAGATGAGAAAAATTGTTAACACTCTGTTAATAGCCCTCCCCTGTTTGCGAGTCGAAAGTGCGTAAACCATCCCTTAGAGCAAAGGTGAATAATAATTGTAAGTAGTATATGTTGTTGACACCTGGACTAAATGGTCTGTCGCTAAAACTGTTGTTGACACCTAGACTAAACATCATGTCGATAGAAAAAGTGTTTACACCACCTAGACTAAATATGGTGTGGATAGAAAAAGTGCTGACACAAAAAAGTATGTTTCTCCGCTTATTGAGTGTTAAATGTACTAGGAATTGAAGGACTGTTGTGAAAGGAATTTCGTTTGATCATTAGAATTATACACCACCCATTGGCAGATATTCATGGTCGAGTGGTTTAGACGAACAAACACTCGACCATGAGTATCTTTTGCAGTCTCAAGTTCAAGTCTGCATAAATCCTAATTTTATCTTAATTTTAAGCTTTTAGAATTTCTCTATAGGTGTCAGTATGAACATCATTGTGATACTACAATTTGTAAAAATACTCCAGAGTTCTTATTTTGCGAAAAGTAGTTATACTATGAATGACTCTAAGATATTTTCAGAGTTCGATGTTTTGGTTTGTATTGATATAAAAGTTGTACATATTATTTTACATATTAATGAAAGAACAAAAGAAACATACATATTTCCGCTTACAATTCTTTATTTAAGCATTTTAAAATATAAGTACACAAATGAAAGTAAAAAAACTTTCAATTGAATATTTATCATACAAAATGCTCCATGGACATACATATCATTTTATAGCATAGTGATTAAAAGCTAAAAAAGTTCTTCGTTCATCGAATACATTTTACCATAAAAACTTGACAGACTTGTCTTTTTTTTTGTAACATAGTAGATATTGTGTGTTTTTTGGATATAATACTACATTGTTTATGTTTTAATTGTTTGTTTTCTTTTAAAACCTACAAGTATAATTCATGTCCTAGGTTATTTTCTACGACAGATTTTTTTGTTCCTTTAGCAGTTCTTTTGCTATTATTTCCGAAAATCTATGCATACATTTTAGGGCGAAGAGCACAAAATTCTTCAATAGGAAAGCCTTTAGTTTCATCTTTTAAACATCCGGGTAGTATCGGATATAATAAATTATGAAACTAAATTTTATGAGTCTTTTAAACATTCTACATTTTAATATAAAATTGTTTAAGCCATAATTAACTAACTGGATAAAGACATCCTCGGATTAATTTGAGGAGTATTGAGTTCTGATATTTTTTAAGATTCTAAAAATTAAAATTAAAGGAAACACATAAACAATAATTCTGAATGAGTAAAACAGTTTAGAAAATTTAGTCACCTTAAGATAGCATAATTAAAATAAGTTATAAGAAAAGCAAATTAGAAGTCTTACGTATAGAAAATTAATAGCAAAAACCACATTTAAAGTTTATAAAAACATATAAAATATTACAAAAGCAAGTGAAACATTTCCATAAAAAGTAAAAAACATAAGTATTCTTAAACAGGAATGTAAAATTAACTGTGAAAGACATTTAAAACCCTTAAAGTTCTAGGATAAGATATTCCTCAAACTAAGAAACATAAGCATTCTAAAGAGTTTCTATTAATCACATATTGCATGTAAGTGTTGTAGAAGTGTTTAAGAAGCAAAGTGCTATGAACTAGTATCTGTTTTACAGCTAGCAATTTAATGCAATAAGACCATGTATGAAGCACAGGGGAAATCTGCCGAACCGCAACCGTTCCAGAAGCAGAGAAGGACATTTAGTTTGTTATTAATTCAGAGAGAGTTTTAAAAGTAATATATAGATAATTCCCATCGATAATTTCTTCGAGGATATTACAAAAACGTGATCTTAACAAGACTATTATGCATAAGACCTCGGAAGACAATGAGAAAAATCTACTGAAACATTTAGACAAAACACAATTTTGAAAACATTCTTTATTTCAAACAAAAACCAGTGGTGAGTACATTTTTTTACCTTACAGTTTCAAAAATCAAAAAGCTCGCAGGCTTTTTGTTTTACATTTTTAACAAGTTAACAAATTCATCCTCATTTAAAATTTGAAAGTAACCATACTTGAGGATGCAGTTTGGAAAGTTCATTTCTATCTGGAAAATAAAATCACTCGTGGCTTCAATACAGTGTAGAATATTTGAGTACAAAATGAGTCCACTTCCATACAGGGAGAGTTTTTTATTTGGAGACATGCGATGTAAATGACACACTCCAAATCTATGTTCTTTGTCATCCTCATGGATCAAATTCACTATGTCTTCATTAGTGAGTATTTTAAAATAGCGTACATTTGTCTTGTTTTCTTGATTTAGTCCTAGAGATGCCAATACACTTTGGACACAATCGAACACACTATTGTACAATTCGTGGTGAATATAATCATATGTTTTCTCTAAACTTTGAACGAGATATCCATACCGTTCCATGTTGGAGTTCAAATGATGAATTTCCTACTATAGTACGTACTTATAGCTCGTAAAGTTAGAAACGTGTACTGACGCGATTCTCTCCATTTTACGAGCCTTTATTAAGCTCTCTTCATACAGTGGGGCAAGTGAAGCTCTTTCATGATTTCTTCACTGTCAAAAGTTTTGTAATATCCAATTTTTACTTTCAGATTGGATGTACAAGGAACTTCCAAACCATAAGCTTTCGCACTGATAATGCAATCCAGTAAGTTAGAAAACAAAATATCTGATGCAGTTTCAAGAATCAAATATATTGCTCCGAATCACAGGGTTGATACAAGTACATGTATCCATACCTACAACTAATTGGATCTCTGTGCATTAATTTGATCGTTTCTGAATTTTCTAATATTTGAAAATACACGAGCAGTTCATCTTTGTCGATCTTTTGAAGTATCCCACTTTTTACACAATGTACGATATCATCAAATAATACTTTATTCGCACTTTTAACCTTTTTATCGCATGCGTTCAGAATGATATAACCATATCGCTCGATGGTGAGCTGTTGAATAACTTTATTCGTGATGCGATAGTGTATTTATTACTACTAGTTCATTCGTGTAGATTCTTTGATGCGTTATGAAGAGGTTGGCAATATTGATTATAAGACAGTTCTGGTGCGCTACCAATTTTGAACCATTGATGGGCAAAACTTTGAACGATTCGTTCGTTTTCACATACATCTGTAACTCGTAGTTTGTCAATGGATAACCCTCTCGTGATATCGTGATATGCCATAAGAAATAGAAGCAAAATAGTCCACATGATCTGGTTTTTAAATGTTGCAACGTTTGACTATTCCACTCAAGTTGAGTTGAATTTTTGACTAAGAAGGATTTGATATTGCGACCGGGTGGTGTGCCATAAGAGCAAAAGAATGTGCAGTATCCTTTTTCATCAAAATACATAGCTTGCCAGTGTTGTTCTTCACAATGTGCAGGATCGGTGTTCACGATGAAGGAACGAAAGCGCTTTCTTTTTGAAGGAAGCATATCACTTGCGAATACACCTCCGAACGTAGTTCTGATCTTATGATCGCTATATGCAAGTCTAGTCAACATTGAGGTGTCCATGATTTTAATAGTCAGTAAAGATGTTTCTGCTTTTATCTATTTCTATGAGAGCTTGCATTTCCATATATGCTATCAATGTAACCGTTTCGTCGAGATCTATCTCAAACTTCAGATGAATCGATAGATCACCACTTCGAGTTACGTTTGCAAATGGATCGCTAGCAGAATAGTCTTGAGTGAGATCGAATACGTAAAAACATAAATTATGTTTATACTCGTTGAATGTTATGTTTGTGTCATGTTTACCAAGACCTGTAAACGAACTTAAATAATTTCGAGCATAAAGATTTTTGGCATAGCTTGGTGCATAAGCGGTGGTCGGGATCTGTACATCGTTCTCTGTCAGAGAAATATGGTTCAGGTTATAATTTTTAAAATTAAAAGGATTCTTTTTAAAATCACCGTTAAATGCAGAATTAGATATCATAGTCAAAATGATTCGACTGGGAAGTGCACCGTTGATTGCATTTGGTATCGTAATACTTTTTAGTCCAGAGCTAAGCGTGAATGTTTTTATTTCAATTCTTGTAAATGGCATTTGAATGAGAGAATGTTTCAACGCTTTCTCATGTCCAATAAGTATTGAACTCGATACTTCACACCGTCTCACAAACAGACTTATGTTTTCAATATTAAGACAGTATTCACCGTTATTTGTCAATAGGCTGAATACATGTTTCGCTTTTTCTAACTTGATGCGTATCGGCACACCGTTTATTAATAATTTGGATTGACTACCTAAATCCAAATGAAGCGCACCATACATATCAAAGAGGGTTCCGTTCTTAGTGCGATCCCATCTTTACTTCAATCCTTTGTTCCCTCCCGTTGCAATATCCAAATCATCATACTTCTCAGCGGTATCTTTATGAAACATTGCAGCACTCAGCAAATTCTTTTGAGAGGATTCTGGATGAAACAATATGCTTTAAATATAAGCTTTATAGGCATAATTGTTTTCTGAGGAAATTTGTCTATCATTAAAGGAGACATGGCATTCAGAGAACATAGTATTTAAAAGATAATTGATAGGCCCGCATTGATCGGCAGCAACGAATGCACTACCGTCTGCTTTTACAATCTTTGCTTGAACATTGAGGAAAACATGTGAAAGATCAAAATATGATTCACCTAATCCAGATATGGAAAATTCAATTGTATTGCTGTCCGAAATGGATGCTACAGGATGAACTTCTATGAACGTCGAACGGTCAATTGCAAACTGAATTCGTGATGTTTCGAACAAATCTAGTTCACTTTTTGTGCAATAACAGTTTTCCATTTTCTCAGAGACTAGAAAACACGTCTTTGGAACACCTCTTTCGGCGTTTCATCTGATTTTTCTTCGTTTGTTTCTTTCTTTTAATACCTCCATCACCTCTCAGTTTGCGAAGTAGATCGTGTTTGATCTCTCAGTTAGATTCCCGTAATCGATTACGGGAGGCTTCTCTGAAGGATTTCCCATGTGAAAGGTCTTGTAGTACGTTCTCTCCTGCAGTTAGTAAGTGTTTGCCTAAATATTTCCCCGCTTTGATCATAAGTGGTTGAACAAATCGACGCAAATTAGTGAATATTCCATATCCTCTCTGTATGGGGAAATCTGATGAAAAATAACCCCCTTTCCCCGATTGTTGATTACAGTAGTAATCAATACAGTCCTGGGGATCCGGCATTCGACCGTGTTTATGCATGATTAAAGACATATATGAAGAAAAAGTCGTTTGTACACTGTTTTATAACGATTTTTTTCGAAAGGAGAGCACCAAGCTCTTTTCCCCAGATATAAATTGTATGGGTGTACCCCTACTTGTTCGCAGTTCGATCTCAATAGCATCGAAGTGTTGCTTTTTAACGCGAAAGTAAAATGGTACGGGAAAATGTTTCACAATTTGATCCTGTCGTTCATTCGCAATTGGTATGATTTTTAAAATCGGAACCAATGAATCACCAACAAGCGATGAAGATACAATATCAGTATATACATATATCACTGTTATACATGCATTTAACTCCAAGTTATAATCGGAAATGTATGCTCCTTCCGTGAAAGTATTTAGAGTAAATCCTAATAAATCCGAGAGTTTATCTCCAAACACTACTTTGGTATTATTAGGCACAAGCAGTTTGACTTTAGAATTAGGTAGTATCTTGAATTGAACGGATTTGAATTCACTAAAAAATTCTTCGGCTTGTCGATACATGCCACTAGGTATTTTAAAATTATATGTTCTATGCTCATGATGAAGTGTTGGAAATTCTTCATTGACAATAATCTTAAACTTTTCACCTTGAGCTCCATTTAATAAATTAGAGTAGTTTAATGTGATTTCTTTTTTATCACCACTAATAATGTAAGAAGATTCATCGATGCCTAGAGACCTCATTAAATTGGGGCAGGAGTCACGTTCAAGAAGTATATCTATATGTTCTTTTAATTTTACAACTATACTATTTTCGCGTCGTAAGAACTGTGCTAGACTACTCGCTGTTGTAGCAACGATCTTTCTATTGATTCGTTCAAATACATTACCATTCATTTTATCTAGTAATATATCATAAGTGAGTTTTGGTATTGGTTTATTGGCGACAAGTGTTATAAACAGGTTTCGAAAATTCTCTAAATTCGGTTCGTGATAGTCCGTATTGTAAACTTGCTCTGTACTTCTAGCACGCGTTATATCATCAATTTTTTGGTCAATTTTTAAAAAGCGCAAAAAATGTTCAGCATGTTGCACAGTAATGTGCATATCCCAACCTGCTTTTAATGTTACACGAAGTCGTGATTTTTCCTCATTCAGAAAAAGAATAAGAGGAGGATCTTTCAATGTCTTTTTAAGATTTGTATTGACACCTTCCACAAAGTCTGCATGATCTTCACTATAAAGTGGTATGTCATATTTAGGTAAAGTTGTTACACCTTTTACTTCTACTATTTTCTCTATAGAATATTCATCATTATAACCGAGGTGAATAGTAAAGAATCTACCTGGTATGTGGTTGCTTCTGCTAAACAACATTCCCATGTACCATTTAGAGTGATCGGATAAGCTAATTTAGTCCGATAACGATCTGGAGTGTTGTTCGGAAAGTAGTTCATACTAGCATTTGAAGGTAAAATGACATGGAAATCATCTATGTTCTGATCCATTCTGCTTTAATCCACGAGTTGAAGGAATCGTTGAATCCTAACCACTTTATCAAAAGTTGACCAGATGGTCCTTTACCTTTAGTACGAATAATTTTCTCAATTGCCCAGTAACCGTTTGGAGTTTTTTCTATCTTTTGTAACTCCTCAGCATAAAAACGTCCGTCAATCTCTTTTCCATTCAAATCCTGTAGAACATAAGTATGTGGAATTGTGGGATATCTTTTATAGATTTTAAAACTTTCTTCGGTCCACCCCGGTAGAAATCCCTTTCTAAATGTTCTGAGAGCTTTCGACATTCTAACAACATCACCTACACCAAAACGAAATTTGGTTAGGGAACTGAACTCATACAGGCGTTTATATATGGTCGGCTCATCATGAGTGGTTACTTCAGCCGGTTTGAAACCATGACTACTGTGTACGGAATGATTGTACGAATCCACAAGAGATTGTAAAATATCATAATATTTATATGAGTTACGATGGGTGAAAACTCGATACATACGCGCACGTAGCGTTCGATGCATTCGTTCTAAAATAGCACATTTGGTCTCACTTTTAGTGGAATAATGATGAATACCATATTTCTTGAACAGATCCCGAACCTTTTTATTATAGAACTCACTTCCGTTGTCGGTTTGTAAATTCGAATATTTCGTTTCTTGGACAACATTTCGAAACACCTTTACCATCGTACTTGCTTTCTTATTTTTAATAGGAACGGCTCTAAAGATGTGGAATGTTAATTTCGTAAATGCCTTTAAAAAATTTATCAAAGCCTTTCGGAGGAGGTTCGATTTTTTGTGTGTCTTTCATCAGATAGTTAAAAAGATCTATAGCATTGCTTCGATATTCTGGTTTCCCACACACACATTCACTTCTAATTCACTGTTTTCATTAAATGTATAGCTTGCACTCTTCAATTTTTCCAAGATTGGCAATACATATTTCTTTAGTGTTTTCGGAACAGCATATCCCAGGTATTTAACCAGCATACTAGGAATAGAAACATCTTCAGAAGGTTTTGTTTCGGGTAATTGTATACTCTCCA
Organism: Metellina segmentata; assembly: GCA_947359465.1. NCBI lineage: Eukaryota > Metazoa > Arthropoda > Arachnida > Araneae > Tetragnathidae > Metellina > Metellina segmentata. The sequence goes on along the minus strand of OX375877.1, from coordinate 108,959,513 downwards.
ACATATCAGGAGGAATTTCAAACGGTTTCTGAGTTGGCGGCGGTTGCATTGCCCTCTGGTACTTGGGTATTAACTGAGAGAGAAGTTTAGCACTCATATCGTCAGGCATTTCATTCTGTTGTAACAAACTGAGAATATTGTCTTCCAATCGAATTTCGGGTTTATTTAACTGGTAATATTCAGATACCAGCTCCGGTGGTACTAACGCCATTTTCTTCGACATTTTCAAATGCGTTTACCAATAGCTTCACCTGCAATTCCCCCCAACAGACTCAACACGGCAGGTAAAATCAAAGGCAAAAATCCACCCGTTTGTTTCGTGAACAATTTGCGTTTTCTTGAAATTGGTATTTTTCTATCTGCCAACTGACGAATCACTCTCTTGTAATATCCACGTTTTTTTTTCACTTGAGCATGGGGTATATTTCCCGATAACAAATTCTGACAAATTTCACACAATGATTGAATTTGTTCATTTGACGCTGTTCTTAAAATGGCCTTTCGCTGTTGGGGACTCGCATTGGAGAGTAAGTGTAGTAAATGTACATGACGTCTCACTCTATTCATTTTTCAACGGTAAAAAGACCCAATTAATAAGCCCACGATCTGGAAATATAGACTGACGGAGACGTTGCTCCTCTGGACTTCTCGGATGAACATCAACAAGCAAATAGGAGAAAGGTTCTGCGGTTGCTTTTTTATAGGCATCCATGAAATATTTCCCTTTTCCAGGAAATGCCTGCCTAGAGAAACAAGCAGCCTGAGATAGATCCCGGCTATTGCGAAACATAAATAGTGTGTATTTAAGCTGATATCCCGCATAACTCTCACACGAGGAAATAGATTTTGTGTGATTAAAATCACGCTATAATTCTCATGGTGTGAACCAACCGTTAACATGGATGAAATAACACTTGTTAGATCATTCATCATGTCATCGATTACGATCAAATTGCATGTCTTTTCCTTCGGTGGTAAACCATAAACAAACGTTATGTTTTTCTCTTCGACAAACCAAGGTTGCCACACTGAGTAACACCACACAATTTGGTTCATATTGCATTCATAAACTTGCTCGGCAATCATTTTTCTCACAAGTTGTGTTTTTCCACTCTGTGACGGTCGTGTCACCATGCAGGTCGAAGGATGTCTCAGTTTTAGCATACTTGACATAACTGACGAAATTCGAATTCTATTAGTTGTACTCCTACAACATTTGATTTTAAACCCACAGATTCGTCTTTTAAAAAAATAACGTATATCATACACGTGTGAATCTCCTTTCCGACAAACATGAAAAAACAAAATCTTTCTATCACCTAACCGTTCAGAATAATAACATGTTGTATTCGAAATGTTCCACCTCACTAATGTCGTCTCTCAGACTCAATGTAAATATCACTAATGCAATTGAGACGATTCCTAAGACCGACATGAACACCCTCTTGTAATCTGTGTTAAATTCTGATGTACTCTCACCTCACTTTATATATACAGGGTGGTCCCGAATTCATGGTACAAACTTTAATGGTAGGTACAGGACATTGTAACAATGATTTATTGTATAGGAATGTATAGTCGCAAGTGACGCGGTGAGGCGTAAACAGGGGAAATAAAAGGAAAGAGAAATGGAGTGATCGGTTGGTATCATTGCCGGTAGAGGGCAGTAGATGTCTAGCCGCTGTTGAACATGATGCATCGCAGTAGGGAAAAGCGCCATTCACAATTGTGCTGCCGTAGACGATGGGTGACTTTACGTATGCAGAAAAAGCAGACATGCATTACATGTACGGCCGTGCAAATGGTAACGGCAGAGCTGCGTTACGAATGTATCGCGCGGAGTATCCTGATCGACGAATGCCGGATCATAGAATTTTTCAACGGTTACATCGTCAACTTTGTGAAACAGGTGCGTTCGACGTCAACAGACATGGCGCTGGTCGAGTAAGAGCTGTACGCACTCCAAGGCTGGAAGAAAGCATCTTGAACATTGTGGCTGATAGACCCGAGTCAAGCACAAGAACTGTTGCGCGTGACGTAGGTGTGAGTCATCAGACTGTATGCAGAGTGTTAAACGAAAATCGCTTACACCCCTTCCATTTTCAGAAAGTACAAGCATTGAATCCGGCAGATTATCCTCGCCGCGTGAACTTCTTCCTGTGGGTGATGCAGCAATGTGCGTTGCAGCCGGATTTCGTAGATTATGTGCTATTTACAGATGAAGCGACATTTTCACGCGAGGGTGTCTTTAATGCGCACAATTCCCATGTGTGGGCAACCGATAATCCACATGCAACGCGTCGACATGCGTTTCAACAACGTTTCAGTATTAATGTGTGGGCTGGTATTGTGAACGACTTTTTGATTGGCCCATACTTACTACCCACGCGGCTCACTGGCGGAAGCTATCTTATTTTTCTCAAAGAAGTGTTACCACAACTGCTGCATGATGTTCCGATCGCCATTCGTAACCGCATGTGGTTTCAGCACGATGGGGCGCCAGCACACTTCAGCATTGATGTACGGAATTACCTGAATGCCACGTTTGGTACTCGATGGATTGGGCGTGGTGGACCAGTCCCTTGGCCACCCCGATCTCCCGATTTATCGAGCCTCGATTACTTTTTATGGGGACATCTAAAGCATCTTGTTTATGAGACTCCAGTTGACTCAGATGAGGATCTCGTCGCTCGCTTATCTGTAGCTGCTGCAGGTGTGCGTGAAATACCAGGCATCTTTGAACGTGTACGCCAATCGCTCCACCGACGCTGTCAAGCATGTATCGATACTGGTGGACGCAATTTTGAACAATTACTGTAAACATGACACTTGTCAACAACGCTTTCAATAAAATCTTTGTTTTTCCTTTCGGCCGTTATTTCCCCTGTTTTCGCCTCACCGCGTCACTTGCGACTATACATTCCTATACAATAAATCATTGTTACAATGTCCTGTACCTACCATTAAAGTTTGTACCATGAATTCGGGACCACCCTGTATATATATATATATATATGACGAACCAAACATCTGGACTCAATTAACATTATTAACTGGAATTATTAAACTGGGATCTGAACACAATATTTAGACCACGTGTCAACACTTTGTCTATCCACACGATATTTAGTCCAGGTGTCAGTGTCAACAACATATACTAGTATTGTAACACCATTTTATATTTTTTATCTGTTGATCATAGATGTTGCTTTTAATCATCTTACGCACTAGCGATGTTTTACCAGATTGGCTTGGTCCTACAATCAAACAAGTGCTAGGGTGTTTAAAATTGAACATTGTGTTTGCAAAGTTTTCCAAATTCACACTCGTTAAGCTGTACGCCAATAATTTGAGGGTTTATCTTATTATATTCCTCTTTCCAAAAATAACGAATGTCATACACTCTAGAATGTTCTTTATTACAAATGTGGAAATAGAGTCTTCTTCCCAACTTTTCCGAATAGATACAGGAGGTGTTTGTTAAATCAATCTGATCATCATACTTGCAGTTATCGCTAACGTAAAAGATGGAAAGAAATGTTACAATAGCAAAAATACTAATAACAGCTAAACCCAATTCCAACACATATCTCTGTTTAAGCGAAGACGAAAGAATAAACATTTTACTCAATTAGATAGTTCTATCTCCTAACGTGTTGAATACCATAACGACAAATGGGAAATGAGCCTCATTAGATTAATCATCTTCCTTTATAATCAACGTAAGCATTCGTTTCTACTTCATAACGATTTGAATCGCAATGTAAAAATCTTTTTCTATCAAACCCTCTCCCGCAGATAAATATCCAGCTGTTTCCTTATTTTGACTTTCCCTCCTCTCCGAGCTCACATCAAAGACCTCTTCCGAACTTTCTCCTTCCCCTCTCCGTTCAAGTACGGAACACCTCCAACAGCGAAGGAGGGGGGGGGGACAAATTATTCTACTCTTGAAAAAAAAAACTCCGCTCCTCACGCACTAACTTTCTACAGAAAGCAGGAAGTGAATTCATTCGCGTCGGCTTGCCCCTAAGGGACGGTTTACGCTCTTTCGTGTTGCAAACAGGGGAGGGCTATCAACACAGTGTTAATAATTTTTCTCATCTAATACTCACATGTTGTCGCATACACACTTTCACATGAGTCAAATAATAACACAATTTACGTGTGAGCCAAACAATAATACCAACAACATGTCGAACTGTTTAGACACTAACATGTCAAGCGAGTGAGCCAGTTATTAGCAGGGTATACAAGTGAGCCAGTTATTAGCAGGGTATAAAAGTGAACCAGTTATTAGCAGGGTATAAAAGTGAGCCAGTTATTAGCAGGGTAGAAAAGTGAGCCAGTTATTAGCAATGTAATACTACTGTTTAGTATTTAGTCCTTACGTGTGGGGTAAAAGCAATACTGCATTGCTCAAAAATCTCGAGACATTATTCAAGAAAATTAAACAAGAAATAAAGGAAATATTTTTGATAATTAGAAAAAGTATTCAGAGAAAGAGAATCACTGTTAAAAGTTTCACTGTTTTATGTCAATTACTCAAAATACGATTCTGCAGACTTGTGTGGCTTTTCATGACCCAGGACACCCAGTCTACCAACAAGAACGGACAAGAGGAGGATTACTCCTGGTTCCACAAGTGCCATCTGTAGAATCTAAGTTGAAGAAAGTTCTACATTCGAAAACTTTACCCTCAAAAATATGTAGAATCATCCGTTGCTAGAGCGTACTGGATAATATAAATAATAAAACTTCAGGATAAGAAAGAACTATTTCTAAAAGAGAATCATTTGAGTAAAAACAAGGATACATTCCTAAGCTTAACTAGTTGCTACACTTTTAAACGCGCACATAAAAACTTGAGGAAAAACGAGGACAAATGCCAAAACTTAACTAATCACTACATGTTTAGACGCGCACATAAAAAGCTTGAGGGGAGACGAGGACAAATGTCAAAAATAAATTATTACTACATGTTTAAACACGCACATAAAAAGTCTGACGGAAGACGAAGACAAATGCCAATAATTAATCACTTCACGTTTAAACGTGCTTTTAGGAAAATACACAGTTAAAAAGTACAACCAAAAGTTTAAAAAAAAAAAAAACACAAATGCAAAGACTAAATTATAAATCAGTATTCTCACAGAATGAACACACACATGCATTTGAATAAACGACATTATTAAGAAGAATATGGTTAGATAAAATGAGAAGATATCCTGTTTGGATGAAAATGTATGCAGGCCTGGGAGACCTCCACCTTAATCTCTAATCCAGAGTAGGGCTGCGACATCGATAGCAAAACATCGATGTTTTGAAAGATCGATGTTCAAAAATAAAACATCGATGTTGATAATACATCGACCCAAAAACATCGATGTTTTTAAAATTCAGTGTATTTAAACTTGTTTCCCCATTTCTTCAAACTGGTTTAGCAACTAGTGATGCGACATCGGCTCCAATACATCGATGTTTTTTCCTAAAACATCAATGTTTAGAAAACATCGACATCGATGTCGCATCCCTACTTTTCAGACCCTTCATCCTTGGTCACTTTGGTCTAAAAGTATGTCCAATTTGCTGATTATGAAAATTATGCTACTTGGTTATTTTTTAAATTTGTATAACGGCACTTTTTTCATTTAAAAATAAAACATCGACAACGTAAAAACATCGACACGTATAAACATCGATGTTACCAAAACATCGACCCCAATACATCGATGTTATTTCAAAAACATCGATGTTTTGAAAACATCGACATCGATGTCGCATCCCTAATCCAGAGTTCACGTCACATTGTGGCGGAACGAACTCGGACACTTTCCCAAATCAGCCAGAGATTGCTTGTTGTTCATGGCGTTTTTAACCTATTTAATTTGTTTTGTGTTGGATTTCAGAATATGTGTTCTTGTTCCCCTCAGAAGTTTGTATCAAGAATTATTTAACTGTCTTTATTATTGGAAATCAGTCGCCATCGTATTCTGTATTATTTGTGACGTAAGGGAGGAGAGATTTATGTTTATGTTTCTAGCTAAGCCAAGAAGCTAATACCCATGAACAGTAATATAAATGTTTATAAAGATTTTTAAGAGTTTAGTTTTGTGAAATTTTTATTCCGATTGTGTTGTGTGTGTGTTCGCGTGTGTGGTTGTGGGCAGATGTGAGAGAGGGAATGAGTGAGAGTGCAGCAGCGATGTCGATGTTTTTTAAAAAACATCGACATCGATGTCGCATCCCTAGTTCGTATCAAGAATTCTTTAACTGTCTTTATTATTGGACTTCAACAGAAAATCAGTCGCCATCGCATTCTGTATTTTTTGTGCCGTAAGGGAGAAGAGATTTATGTATATATTTCTAGTTAGCCAAGAAGCTAAAACTCACATGCAAATTTATTTCTCCCTGAACAGTAATATACTAGGGGGCCCGCCCCCTGCTCGCTAAAGCTCGCTAACCCCCAGAGGATTGCAAAGCAATCCTCATTGGTTCGCTGCGCGAACCTATGCTCGCTTCGCTCGCATCAATGAAGACATGTGTCCTAGCAGAAAGGATTGTTTACAAAATATGATACTCCAAAAAAATATTTTTCAAACCTAAATTTGCTATATTACAGAAAATATAAACAGTACCCTGGAATCAGAATTCAAATGAAAACTTTCAGCAAATTTTTATTCGAAATGTGAGCGCTGCTTCGGAAATTGAATACCCAGTATGTTGTTTGTGTACATTTCCAGCACTCTCGAGTCACCCACACTTTTTCATTGAGTTTGTTGTCGAAAGTTATAGCGCAAGCGTCTTATTGAACTATAATTGTTGGCCCTGAAAAGGACCGTTTTTTAAATGGCACTGAAATGATCCTCCGCTTTCTTTGATTTCTAATTCTAAACTGCAACAGCTCGACTAAAATTTTCTTTTCAATAAAATTTCATCCGATATCGCTATAAAATCAATTGAGGCGCGTGGCTACGTGGTTAACAAACAATCGTACAATGTTGCCGAAACGCGATGACAAATAACGTCTTTTTTGCGTGCCACGTAAGAGAATTATATATATAGATGTGTGTGTGTATTTTAAGAGTTTAGTTTTGTGAATAGGTTATTACGATTGGGTTGTGTGTGTATTTTAAGAGTTTAGTTTTGTGAATAGGTTATTACGATTGGGTTGTGTGTGTGTGTTCGCGTGCGTTCCCGTGTGTAAGTGTGGGTGGATGAGTGAGAGTTAGACTGAGTGAGAGTGATAGTGAGACTGAGTGATACTTGAGTAGTTCTTGTTTAATGTTCTGGTGAAGTTCGGTATTCTCGATATGCGAACTGTTCCTAATGTTGGTTGAGTAAGTGGAATTCATTTGTAACTCTACAAGCGAACACATAGTGGTCCACATCGCTCACTCCACCACACGTGAACAGACTGCAGTTTGTTTAATTTAATTTTTATTTCAAAATCTCTTTAGATACGATAAAAATGGTGAGGTGTCTGCAAACTTAAAAGGTATTCTAGCTTATTCATGACAAGGGACGAGTATCAGTGAAAAGGAATAATCTGTCAAAGCGTCTAAGGTGGTCATTTTGGAGTGGTGAGGACTTAAGGAGAGTTGGATGCCAAGCTCAGGTGTTGACCTCGTCATCTGAGTGTGGAACAAAAATTCCGTGGTTCTTTTCGTATTTTTCCCTTTGGAATAGATTCCGGGCTGTCGATAATAGTAATGTGTTGCTCCAGTGAGACATTAATTCAATTAACTACCTACCGATATAGTTTGGGCTGTATCTGAAAAATTCTTCCTTTTTAATTTATAAATTCGAATCCGAAATCAACGTTTTTTTATATTTTCAAGTATATTTATTTTTAATAACATGGTTTAATAACATTTTGATTTCAGTACAACTGTACAGATCAGAAAATTTTCTCAAAGCAGTAAGTATCATATTTAAACCTATTTTGCATATACACGTCTTTAATTCAATTTTTATTATGTCTCACTTCAATAATTAATTGACTAGAGAACTTTTTTTTTTATTTATTTCCAACTTCATGTAAAATAATGTAAATCGTCATTACCAAAACTGATCGAATTGTGATCGACAAGATATCTCGTCATTAGAAAAAGCTGCCCAGATATTGATCTCGTCATCGAAAAATTGGTAATACCTTGATAACGAGATCTATCGTCATTAGTAGAATTGGTCAGATCTTGATGGAGAACATATCCTTTCTAAATGACTTGGAGGGTTATCTCTGTTCATTAACACAGGCTGTTATTTTGCACTAAATCGATGTTGCTCTATAACTTTGTACATTACTTTTCTCCGTATATTGCATAGTTTTCGAGGCAGTAGCGCTGATTTCCGATTTGTTTTCAGAACTAGGGCTAAAAGGTTCGATCTTGTTGCACATAGTCGTTTTATTGTTTTAATTTGCCAGAGATTAATTTCTCAGTATTAATCTAAAAAGAAATATTCGTGTATGAGACCACAACAGTTGGAATAGTAATCGTATAGTGGAATTTTAATTAAATTTAGTAAATGAATTCACTGATCACTGCTCATAATCAATTATGAGAAGAGAGACGTCGATATCTCTTCTTCTCTACTATTATAAAATGAAGTTTCTGTGTGTACGTGTACGCCGCGTACTGTTGAATTTATGGCATTTACAATACTGAAATTTGGCACACATGTAGTCCCGAATTTTTTGCAATTTTATAGACCAGCCCGATTTTTAAAATTTAATCTTGAAAATTTTAAAAATAATTTAATGCGATGTCCAATTATTATTTTTTTTCCTCCGATGTGCAACAGTCATGAATCGGTATTGAATTAATCCGTATTTACTGCACGTGTCTATCCGTTCCCGTGTAGCCACCCGATTACTAGATATCCTTTCAAAAATGTATTGCCTTTTAAAAAGCATATTAACTTTTATCTAGCGTTAACTTTTAATCTTTTATATATAAGTATCTTTTTATTGTGCTTACTTCATTTTTGGAAAAGTATAACGGTTGTGCAATACGTTCGTTATTGTTTCTTTTTTAGACTACGATAGTTTTGATTTTGATTTTTAAAGCATATTAACTTTTAGTTTGGATTATTTGGATATTTTTTTCAAAGTTTAACGATATTTAATTTTGATCTTTTGTGCAATTTATGGTTTGTTTCATTTATACAATCGTTTGTTTGTTTCTGTATAGTACTTCGGTTTTCGTATAGTTAATTTTTATCATTTTTGTTTCGATGTCTTATGGAAAGAAAAGCGATACTTAAAAGAACATTTCTTCTATGTAGTTCTACGCTCACAGGATGATGATGTGCTCTTCGAATTTCAACGATTTACTGAGAAGCAAAGACATGTTCCATCAATTTATTGTCGCACATACGACAATTGTTGTACATAAGACTAAATCAGATGACTGAAGAGTGGAACAGTATGCACAGTGAACGATGGAAATGTTGCTGTACCAAAACTGAAGTACACAGAAATCTCTAAACTTTCAAAAAGATATGAAAACCAAATATTTAAAGGTGATGCTTTTGTAAATTCTTATGTTGCATAAATTATCAAAATTAAATATTGCTATTCTTTCCAAAAGACACTCAAACACAGAAACAAGCAAAAAATTGCATTAAAGAATAACAAAATTATGACATTTCGCTATAACGGTCTCTTTTCATGTACGCCCCACAATGTTTTGTTATACGACCAAAACAAATCCTGTTTTTATGCTTTTGTTTAGTATCAGCTTCTCTCTTTAAACGGCACTGCTGCATGTTGTCTCACGAAAATATGAGGAATGTTTGCACAACATTGTCATCATTTTACTGCATTGTCGCTTTAGTGTAGTTAGACCAACACCGATTTTATACAAAGCCCACGTCACAACTCAAAATCCTATCGCGAGGCTACTTTTATGTGCAACGATACGAACTGAAGTCAGTTCAGACTTATAGGTGTTGTTAAACATAATTAACGTTTTCATATTCGTCTTATAATACACTCACTACCCAAAGTTAAGCACAGAGAGTAAAATGTTAATTTCCAGAAGCCAATCTGAATTTGAGAGGCTGCAATGTGCTGCACAGAAAGAATGAAGTATTCAAATGCGTTAGGAAACGGCCAATCTCTGTTTTGTTTTGAGAAATATGCTAAAAATGAAGTCTTGGATTTAAACATTGTTTTGTTAATGACACCAATGCTCTGACCCTTCACAGTGCTGGCTTCTTATACGACTGCCTTTATTGCATATTGGGGGCAGTAAATTTAAAAAATACTATTATTACGAAATGATGTTATTTTGTTGATCTTTTATGCTACTTTTTGTTTGTTTCTGTGTTTGGATGTCTTTTGGAAATAATAGTAATATTTTATTTTGATAATTTATGCAACGTATAAATTTACAAAAACAAAAACTTTAACTTTTGGTTTTGATATCTTTTTGGAAGTTTAGCGATTTCTGTCTACTTGAGTTTACGTATAACAACATTTCCATCGTTCATCAAAGCATCTCTCAAATGTGCATGATGTTCCACTCTCAGAGTCCTCTGATACAACAATATCCAAACCAAAAGTTTATGCTTTTGTAAATTTATGTTGCATAAATTATCAAAATTAAATATTGCTATGTTTTTCAAAAGTCACTCAAGCGCAGAAACAAACAAAAAAATTGCATTAAAGAATGACAAAATTATGGTATTTCGCTATAACGGCCTATTTTCACGAATTTCTTTCTTATTTAAAGGTGTCAGACTGTAAATATTGAATTGAATTTCGACGAATACGAAGAGACGAATTTGACGTACAATCCTAAATTTGAAGTAAGTATATGTATAGAAGTGATTTTTAATTTTTTTTGTTATTTATCGACTACTTTCCCCTTGAACTTGGAACTGTCATTTTAGAATATTTTTCTCATCCCTCACACTACAATGGCTCAGTGCGGTTTAATTAGTCGGGAAAATTGTCGGTCAATTTTTTGTCATACTAGACGTGATGAACAATGGCTACTAAAGTGGGGACGAAAGGACGAAATCGCCACTCTATTATATCGGGTGGGCCAATCAAAAAGGATGAATCCAAAGATGGACACGTCCTACTTAGTTCTGATTTTAAACATTATGTGTGAACAACATACACATATAAAGGGGTACACAGTAGGATGGAGCGAAAAACACGAATTTCGGAAATTGAAAACGCCTATGGTGGGAATAGTTGGGGACTACCATGCTTATTAATAATACAAAATATGAGCTAAATCAATTCATATCTTCTAGTGCCAAAATCACTTCGAAATTTCGAAAATTTGCCAATTTCTTCACAAAAACAATAATAGCGCATTTAAAAAATTTAATGCACCATATTTAAAGCCATGGGTGGGTGAACTGAACTACCCTGCTTGAAAAAAAAAAATTTACACCTAACATTATCCCGGAAATTAAAAAATTTCCCCTTTTTTTAGAGCGCTATATCACGCACTTCTCCACTCCTCTCAACAGACTAATCATTACGTTCCTCGTTACTAGGGTGCACGAACGCTTCCCTTTCTTTGCTTGTTTATAAGGGGTAAATAACTCGTATTTCACCACATGGAGTGGATGTGTCTGGGTTTCTTTAAATACCCGCCCACTTTTTTTGTAAATATCTAGTAGGTGTATGATCCTGCAAATGCCCTACCGATCTAGTCTATCGAGGAAAACTAAGTCCTTTGTTAAAATTGATTCGCTTTCGTTTCTTGTTGCGTATTTTACTGTTTATTTTTACTTATTTTATATATTTTTTGTATAGAATTTTAATCTATAAGTTCAGAGTTCAGTTTTGTTTGGGTTTTGTTTGTTAAGGATACACGGTTCTGTGAATTAGTCGAAATTCCTAGGACACGATCAGTAGATGTATGTCCCGTGTTTGGAATGGCTGAAATAATGAAGCCTAACATGCTTCCAATATATGCAGATGTAATAAAGTAGTATCTTTACATACAGAAAGATTATAAAAGAGATGGTAGTATGTGGCTGATGTATGTTTAATTTTAATTAAAGAGCTTAAAGGATTATGGGAGAAAAGTTCGATTCGAACTTTAACAAACCAACAAATAGTATATATGCTGAAAAGATACCATAAAGCATATAGAAATATTAAGAAACTATTAAAAAATACTGTCAAACTATATTTCTCGAAAAACGTTTTGTCTTCAGGGAATCAGCAGAAAAAAATCTATTTGATATTAGCATATGTAAATGTAAGAACTTTCTCAGTTGTACTTTCAAAATGAAAGTACCTATTGCTTAAAGAGCTTTTTTAACAGATCAAAGGACCTTTCGAAAAATGGTCATTGGAAATGTTGACATTAAAACCAGCCGAATGATTAAAGAAAAGATTGCAGTGCAAAGAAAGAGAAGCATAGAGCCAAAACGTTCAGCTCAAAGATTGTAAAGGAAAACAATCTAAAATACTCTCGCCCTCTATTACAGGAGCTACTTTGAGTTTTAACTTGCTTAAGAATTCTAATGACACTATAAACACAATCATTGATAATAATGCTTCTTCAACTTCACAAACGAGAACTGAGCTTCCAGATGTAGCTCAGGCTTGTGACAGAATTGGTTTTTCCGATAGATCAGCAGCAATTCTAATAAATGCTGCTTTGAAGGATATTGGAAAAATTTCCAAGGATGATTCTTCAAACATAGTTTATCGTAGTAAAATTAGAAGAGAAAGGATAAAGACCCGCAGCTACCTGAAAAGGAAAAATGAGGAAACTATCTCTTTATCAGAATATGGAATATATTTTGATGAGCGAAATTATTAATCTTTAGTAATGATTAAAGAAAGAGAAAGGATTTCTAGAAAGACCGTAACAAAAGAAGATATCGTTCTAATACTAGAACCAGGATCAAAATATATGGGACATGTCACTTCTACGACTGGCTCTTCTCAAAATATTAAAACAAGTATTTTAACTTTTTTGAAGAAAAATATCGATATTTCTAAGATGCAAGTGGTTGGTTGTGATGAAACAGTGGTAAATACATGTTTAAAAAATGGAGTCATTTGACATATCGAGAGCTTTTTAGGACGTCCTGTGCATTGGTTTATTTGTTTATTACATACAAATGAGCTACCCAGCTACCTTTACGTCATTTGTTGCAACATTTAGAAGGGAAAACCACTGGACCAAAAGGATACATAGGAGAAATTGTAAAAATGTTAGTATCTTGTGAAAAATTGCCTTTAACAAACTTTGAAAAGATAGAAGTAACTTTACCCGATATTGTCCTGGAGGATCTTAGCACTGATTAACGATACCTTTACGAAATGTGCACAGGGATATCAAATAAATATATTCCATTAAACTTGTCACAAAAAGATCTAGGAAAATTGAATCATTCCAGATTTACTGACGACAACAAATATAATTTTAAGATTATATGTTTCAACAGAAGATCCAACCCATAACTTGAAAATATTAACAGAGTATGTTGTGAAGGTACATTCATATGTGTGGTTTAAAATTAAAAGTCAGTCATCATGTTGGTACGGAAGTCTTCATTTTTACCATATTTAAAAAAAATCGAGATTTTTGCCTGAGGATTTAAAAATTGTAGTAGATCTAACTTTGCAAAGAAATGCTTATTATGCCCATCCAGGAAATATTATTTTGGCAATGTTAGCTGATGATCAAAAACACGTCAGAGAATTGAGCCTTAGAAGAATTTAAAATTAAGACAAAAAAATAAAGTTGAAAAGAATAATCGCGAGTTTAAAATTCCCAAGTTAAACTTCGATGCAGAAGATTACATAAATCTAATTGAATGGCAATCAAATTCCATTACAGATCCACCACTCACAGTATCTCTTTCTGATGATCAACTCAAGTCTATGATTCTAGACGTTCCAACCAATAGGAAAATGTTTAACTTTCCATGCCATTCACAAGCAGTAGAACGTTGCGTTATATTAGTAACTGAAGCATATAGTACAGTATGTGGTACAAAAGAACGAGATGGAGTTATTCGGTCAAGATTTGCTTCCAGACTTGCTTTACCAAGATTTGAAACCAAAAGCCAATATCAACCACTTTTAAGCTAAACCACTTGCCTGTAACTTCAGCTTAATTTTTCAGGGTAAGCTAGCAACTTAAATTTAAATTTTTAGGGGGTGGAACTCGATATGCAGCCACCACCTCGTGCTGAGTTCTGGGTTGTTTTCATAATGCAAAAAACAACGAAGAGCTGCAAGGGGAAGCGCCCGTGTAAACGCGTGGTCGCAATGATGAGTCTATTGAGAGGAGTGGAGACTCGTGTGATGGCGCTCTAAAAAAAGGGGAAATTTTTTAATTTCCGGGATAATGTTAGGTGTAACACTTTTTTTTTCAAGCAGGGTAGTTCATTTCACCCACCCATGGCTTTAAATAAAATGTATTAAATTTTTTAAATGCGCTATTATTGTTTTTGTGAAGAAATTGGCAAATTTTCGAAATTTCGAAGTGATTTTGGTACATGAAGATATTAATTGATTTAGCTCATATTTTGTATTATTAAAAAGCATGGTAGTCCCCAACTATTCCCATCATAGGCGTTTTCAATTTCCGAAATTCGTGTTTTTCGCTCCACCCTAATACACAGATTGCTATTCACTTCTGCTGGAATGTTGTTGCCAAGTTGTTCTGTATATATGGTTAGATCATAGATGTGAAACGTAAGTAGACTGAGAATAGCTATTGAAAGTAGCTTAAAAAAGTGTGGCAAACATGTCGACCAGTAGTAAGGTGATTGCTCTTTGAAGAATTGATGCCGCTGTCCGATTTGAAATCTTATTTTCTCGTTAGGCAATATAACATCTTGTGATAAAATACATGTTTTAATGGGCGCTTCTCTGTTATAAAATAAAGGTGGAAATCAGGAAAAACTTGTACAATGTAGCGTGGAGCAATCAGTTTGTGACAATAACGGAACGTTGCCACGTTACCATTAGTTTGGTTACATTATCCTCAACACATAAAAAGTTTATTACTGCCTACTCTGATTTTGTTTCCACGGACGACCCGAATAACACTTGATTAGTCAATCACTGTGTCTGCTTGACCCCTTTCAATTCAATATGCTGTAAATCGTTGCATTTCCTATTGTTTGTTGCTTTTCAGCATGTCACACTATGGTAGCTCGTATTATTTTAACTGTTTCATTTCAGAACCTCGAAATATTCAGCGTCATTGGAGGTTATATGGGCATGTACTTAGGAATATCACTCGTCGCAGTCTACGATTTCTTTGAGACGGCTTTGAGTGTTGCCTTTCGATTCCTCAAAAAACCCAAGACCACTAAAATTAGGAAGATGCAAAACAAGTTGCAGAACTCGTCCAAAGAAGACATGGCCAATTTTCAGTATCCTTCGGAGTTCCAAAGAAGACCCGAGATGAGCTTTTCGTCAAGGGACAGTTACTAGACAACAAAGAGTATACGAAACACAAATTGCATAAACTTTTATGAATACTCTCTAATTCAGCCTTCAGCACACTCCAGGTGATATCTGTTACAGTGGTTAAATTTGATTTAAAATGTACACATTAATACATTACTTCTTTGAAATAAATAAAAGAACTTACAAATATTTGTTGGTATAGGAGAATGATTTTTATGGCATCAAAGCCAGTCTCTAAAAGTTAAATCAATTCAAAAATATTAATCCATTTTTTTAATAAATTCATTTGCCGTACCAGAACGCCTGCAACAAAAATTTAAAAGAAGAATTATGCAAGTTCCTGTCGAAAAATTTAAAGTAAATAAAAAGCCTTCTCACTGTTGCTTACCCACAGGTAATTTGCAATTTTTAATTAACGTCGTACTACAGCAACACAACCGGCTATTAACGAAAGTCCGGAATCAATCCCTCAAGGGAAAGATTCGAGGACAACAACTCGTAATTTTGAACCACGGACAGATGACGAGGCAACATATGAGCTGGCACCCCACTCTCCAAACTTCCACACCAACCCAACTTAGCAGCAGGAAAGAGTTTGTTGTTAAGTGGCCGGTCACTAGGAGTTCTGCTTTATTCTTTTAGCTCTAAAATAATAGCACTACTAGTCTAGTTCAACAAATTATTTGGAAATTTTAACTTCTATGAGTTGCAACATCTTCGGTTGCTAAATTAAAATTGAGAATTCAATTTCCAGTTGCGTCATTTCCCCAAGTCATCCTGCTGGGAAGCTTTTTGTGTGTTTTAATAAATGTGTTTTCTTTCATTGGCTCTGACTAAATTTGTTCTTCACAGCATAAACCATTTTTAATTACCAATCTTTAAATATTCCTCTATCGCACAATTACCATACATTTTCAATACCCAAGAACACTTGCCCTGTAAAGAATAAAATTGGGGTCTTAAATAGAAAATATCAACTTGTACTTTGTGATGGTAAAATAACTGATAGATCATGCAAACCGCGAATCTGCTCGTACATTTGAAATACATTTCAACATTCAGAATTTCAAACACCCCCACTCTTACTGATTAACATGATCACGTAATTGATGAATGTTTATTAATTCTGGGGATTACTTTCGTGTCGAACACCACCTTGATGCAAAAACATGTTCGATACTGTCACAGTTCTACACAAGGAATAATTTGTTTTTCCTCTTTCCACCTTCTATCCTCTTCGACTAATAGGGTAGTTTTGTCTTCGAAATATCTTCTTATTCGTAAAATTTCATCGATCTTGGACTAGATATCTGTGATACCAAGCTCCCTCGGGTCGATGGTTCCAGTTACCAGTTGATTCGCCAATGTTTCAAGACTTCGATCTTGTGTACATACTGTGAATACAAAATGCATTTAAACACCATGTCTTTTCCATAACTTTTCAGAAAACAATTGCAAAAAGTATTATATTTGATACAGATTTACATCACGAAACATAAGCGAATTGCTTATTTAATCATAAACCGAGTACAAATGCATGCAATTCAAAAGACGTCCGAACGTATTTGGACAACCTAGTACATTTATGCCATGCCTGAAATATTTCCCTCGTATTTCAACGTATTCACTTTGTGTTAAATTAATTTCGTCTTTCGTTTCCTTATAACCAAAATCGTTTGTGTGATAAAATACTGTCAACATATTTTTTTAAGTCTACGATTACTTGTATTTTCTTGGAATCGTTTCTGAGTATTTTCATGTAAAAACGACGTTTTGAGAAAAGTTGTTCAAATTTTTACCAGCTGTGCAGAGCAGTGAAACTCAAAAATCTCAATACTTTAAATTTTTTTGTTAATGCTAGTTGAGATAAGGTAATTTAAAAAATGGTCAATTTCAAAAAATGGCGTTCATCTTGGTTTTGCCACCACTAACTTTAGAAGGTTTAACTAATGGCTCAAATTTAGTAATTTTGATTCTAAACCGTTTACCATTTACTTTAGAAATGTATATAAATTGCAACAATAAAACAATGGCAAACATATATACTAGTCAATTCTAAAAATTTAATAATATCGTCGATAGTGTAAATGAAAACTTCAATGTAAAAAACCGTCCCTTTGCAGGACTTTAAAAACATCTTACCTCTGAAATTTTTTAGAAATATTATCTGACATATACTTTAATCTAACAAATTAGGAGATAAAAATTTGGAAACCTGATAAAAAAGCTATTCTAGTGACAGCATGGACGTATGTCAAAACTGTGATAATCTTACAGAGTAAAATTGAGTATAGTGGCAGTAAAAACAATGCTAAAATTTGAATTTTTTAAAGTACTAATTCTGAGCAGGCTCAAATATTAAAAGTTTTGACCATGAATGTAATATCAAATTAGTCCTGCGTAATTTTGTAATTTTTTACTTTTTTATCACCCGTTATCTCTTTGTGAAAGTTTATTAAGCACCGTTGAAATAAAATTGTTATTATTTATTTTTTTTTAAATACTTTACAAAATGCAACGCTTTCTAATTACGATATATCTGTTGAATATATTTACGTATATGCTTGGGAAAGATTGTTTCAAAACAACCAGTATTACGATGATTTTGTTAATTTTTACAGTTTTTATCTTATTTAAAGTACTTATAATAACCCCAAATATATAGCACTAATATACAAAAGGTGTTCAAATGAAACGGTACGAAACGTCATAACAACGCAACCGTTAACATATTTGCATATGCCGCTATGGGAGAACGTAGCGAGACATCTAGTTATACGATTTGAATCTCAGGTGTGGATCGGAGCATGCGCAGGAGAGAACAGAGGCTCTTATAAAGAGCGCCGTCCAATTGACATGGCAGTGCGTGTGAGGACAGGATGGCGTTCACATTGCAAAATTCTACGATTGAGGAGCAGCGAGGCGTTATCCGATTTCTGACAGCGGAAGGTGTTAAACCGGCCGTTATTCATCGCCGGATGGTGACCGTATACGGGAAAGACTGTGTGTCCAACAAGTAAGTGAAAAAATGGAGTGCCCGTTTTCGTGAAGGCCGTGAGAGTACGGTTGATGACCCGAGACCAGGCCAGGCAAACACAATCATCACGGCCGATCTCATCGACAAGGTGGACGACCTAGTGAGAAGTTATCGGCGTGTCACATTGCGAATGTTGGCGGTGAAATTGGATGTCAGTGTTGGAACAGTGTAGACAATTGTTCACGACAGGTTACGTTATCGGAAGGTGTGCGCGCAGTGGGTTCCGAAGCAGATCACCGACCAGCAAAAGGAACTGCGTATAGGGCTAGGCACTTCAACATCTGTTATGTATCATGAAGACCCCGCTTTCCTGGAGCGGATCGTCACAGGTGATGAGAGCTGGTGCCATCAATACGAGCCAGAGACAAAGCGGGGCAGCATGCAGTGGAAGGATGCGTCGTCACCTCCCCCTAAAAAGTTCAAAGCCGTGGCGTCAGCAGGGAAGGTGTAGCTCACCGTCTTTTTCGACGTCCAAGGTCCGCTACTTATTGAATTCCTCGAGCACAGACGAGCCATTAACTCCGATGTGTACTGTGAGACACTCCGACGCCTACGCAGGTCCATCAAGAACAAAAGACCGGAGCTGCTCACGGAGGGTGTGGTTCTGCTCCATGATAACGCGCGTCCACACGTCTCCAGGGTCACACACGCGGAACTAGCCAAGTTCAAGTGGGAGCAATTTGATCATCCGCCCTACAGCCCGTCCATGTCGCCCTGCGATTTCTATGTGCTTGGTCCCCTGAAGAAACATCTGAAAGCGAAGCGCTTCAACTCGGACGACGAATTTAAGGACGCTGTGATGGTCTGGGTCTCGTCACGGTCACAGGACTTCTGGAAACAAGGAATCCTACGGCTCGATAATCAATGGGATCGTTGTGCTCAGGCCTATGGTTTTATACTTTGAATAAAGTCTTAATTTATACCCACAGCGTCGTTTCGTACCTTTTCATTTGAACGACCGTTGTACATTATTATCTCTACTGTTGTAAAAGGAGGTGTTTCTCTGTCTGTGGGTACTGTCCTGACGAATCTACGACACTTACAATAATGAAATTTGGCAAACAGGTAGTCAGATTTTTTTGCAATTTTTCTATCGCGCACGAGTTTTAAAATTTAATCTAGAACATTTTTACATTAATTTATTGGCATTTAATGTTTTTACTGTTTTTCTTAGAATAACAACAGTATAAAGAGATCACAAATTCTAAATTTATTTTTAGTTTCATTTTCCGTGCAACGATTTCAGCGGACGAACAAACCAAATAAACAGTTTTAACTGGAGTTATATAGCTATTTTTTTTTATTTCCTAGATCGCTACAGATAGAGTAAAAATTTCCATGGATTTGAAATCTACGGAAAATTTTACATTAGATCGATGCCTAAGAATATGATTTTTATTAAATAAATAATTTTCCAGTTGTAACTTTTTTATTTTTACATTACGAATAACTGTGCATTAAACAATGACGTCAAACCTTTGGAATCGCTTTCTCGATTGGTTTTGGTAGGTAATTAGTTAACGTCGCAACGGACCAACACAATGGGCTATTGCGATCCTTTTTTAAGAATTGGGTAGCAATCAGAGGGTGATATTGTTGGTGTTGGCCAGCGTTCTTGTTATTTCTTTTTTATCTCAGCGATCGACAGATGTTTCCACAGATTTCAACGGATTTGAAATCTGTGGAAAATTTTACGTTAGATCGATAACTTATATATTTGATTTATTTAAAAAAATAATTTTTAAATTGAATATCTTTTATATTTTTGCAATAGAATTTACGTCCAACCTATTGGATATATTCTCAATTAAATGGGAATGCAGAGCAATCACCGGGGTTGGCAAGCATTAACGAGCAGTGATAATACCTGACCCCACGAAAAGAACTGTCACGGGCAAGGAAAATTTTACTTTAGATCCATAAATTTCAACGGTACTTATTTCCTTATAGGTGTGATTTTCTTTCCATAAATAATGTTTGAATTATATATTGATATTTTCGCGAGAGATTGTGACGTCACGCCTATTGGATCTCTTCGCAATTCGAATTTGGCCGCATTTGACAATGACGAGGCCATCAAAGCGTGGCGTTGCCCTTGGTGTTGGTTTGCGATGCAAACCAAATTGGAATTTGTAGCAATCAATAGCTATGTCAACGCTCGAGCGTTTTTGCTTGCGCTAAGCGCATGCCTCGATACAAGGGACGCATGCGTCAAGGCATGTTCGAGATGAGTCAGAAGTAGCAGTATTTCATAGCGCACAGCGTAGCGCAAGAAGTACCACTAGCCTTGCATTTCTGTGCATTTCAACTTTCAATTTGTAGTGTTTTGGTGAACCGAAGTTGTGTTTGGGTTTTTTTTAGTGTTATTATGAGTAACGAACAAACTCTTGAATTTATAGAAGACTACAGGTCTTATGAGTGTTTGTGGAACATACACTGTAAATCTTATACAAAAAAATTAAACGTCATAATTAATAAATAAATTAATGACGTAATAATAAATTTTAAATTAAATAAAAAAATAACTTTAAAAAGTCGTTTATTCAACATTTGTAAGGAACATTTATTAAATTTCTCTAGCAAAATAACAACACAAGAGCCCTTAACTTTATATAAAAATATTTCTGTTCAAATTGTAGTTTGTTGATTACATGAGTTAATCTTTTTTTGATGTATTTTATTTTCATAAATAGATTTAAAGAAAGAATATCAAGAGTGAAAATCTGACTATGTGTATTTGCATTAATTAAACAAATTTAGTGGAAATGAATCAAAAACAGACAAATTAAGCTTTCCATTATACCAGTGTAACATTAACATTGTGTTAGATCCATTAAAATTTTCTTAGTTATAATGCAGGTTCTAAAGACGTATAACAGGATGAATATGAAACAAATTTATTTTTAAGCCGGTAATGAGAAATATGATAAATGTACTTCATTAAAACACTTATTTATCCTTTAATTATTAATATAATTATATGTAATCTAAAAGTCATCTAAGTTCACTTACGTATAACGAAATGCACAATTCGGTTTTATCTTCTGATTTCAGCAGTAAAATTTTGAAATCCAGCTAATCGGTAACGACAATTATTTTCAACTGCTTTGTATCCACTTTATACATTGTGTTTTGAATTTATTTTTATTGTTTCCACATCACACATAAGGACTAAATAACCGCATTTATTGGTAGAAAGAATAACAGGAAAGATTCCAATTATTATTAAATTTCAATAATAATAAATTTTAGCGTAAATTAATAAATGCTCATTATGAGTTTTGAAGTATTCTTTCAACGAAATCGTTCGCCTTGTTTTCCTACGTTTATTAACTTGCCTAATCACTAAATTTGCCGCACTGATTCCTCATAACAGAATAGCATCATCTTCATCCATCTTGAAAACACAACAGAAGTGAGGGACGAGTGTGGACAGATGAAGGGCATGCCTCTAAGCAAATGCAATAAGGTAAGCGTTGACGCATGTTGAATTGAATTGAAAATTGAAGGTCAAGTTGAAAATGAAAGTGCACGAGTGTGGGCAGAATAACTGGGGTTTAGCGAGCTGTGGTCACACTTGACCCCGCGAAAAGAACTCTCACGGGCAACGCCGTGCTGGCCACGCAGACAGTTAATAAACATTTACATTTTTATTTAAGGCCCACTTTACATGAGACGTTTCAACGCGCATATGGAGAGGCTAGCAAGGTCCCGCCGTTAAATTATGTTTATTTTCCCTCTAATTCAAGTATCAATCTTTGCGACCTTGAAGAACGGGACCCTGATAGCCTCATGTGAACAGGGCCCTACACATATAACACAGTTTTTTTTTAACATTTTAACACATTAACATTTTTACGACAATGTTAAAGACATTAATATTTATGATAAAGTTAGAAGCTATATTATTGCATTATTCAATTCATCTTGCAGTTTTGGAACAATAATTCAATTAATTTATTTCCATCAGGAAGTAAAAAGATCTTCATGTTGTAATTATGGAGGAAAATACAAATTTTTTTTTATGGGGAATCCATGCGTCCATAGACTATGGCCATATTTAGGAACAACCTTGTCGATAAGGCTGCATCAGCATGATTTTGTAGTCATTATGTTCCCGGCAGCAATCTAAAATCGTTTCCAATCCATCAATTAATTCCAAACACACATGCAATATATCGTTCATTTTGTACTATTGGTAGCAACGAATGTTGTTGATGAACTTTTTACTCTAGAAATCAATACCTGATTTATGTAAAGCAGTGTTACAGTGATCGATGTAAAGCAGTCCTTGTTCAAAACACACTCAATCAAAACGTGTCATAAAATTGTCGATTACGTGTCACGTGATTGCTTACAGAAATATTGATTTAGTTGGTTGATTTGGAATTTTATCACCTCGTTTTGTGATATAACCTGCTATGATAGGATAGATGTTTGAATACTCATTTCTATAGAGTGGCTCCATATTTTCTGCCAAATTTAGTGTTTACCAAATACTAAAAACAACCCAATAACAAACTTTTCCCCAAATACTCACTGAGATTCCTTCTTTCAAACAACATCAAAACTCGACGAAACGGGATGAACATTTGAATTACCAAAATTTTACATCAGTAGGACATATCATCGGTTTAGAACAGAAATTCGTCATCGGTTAAAACAATTCTTTTATTGTGCAGCTAGCTATTTAAAGACTATTACTTTATTACTATTGGTTAAAAACTGAGATTTTAAGAGACTATTGACTGTTGATTAAAAACTGAGAACTATAAGATTTTGATAGTCTTATAAATATTTAAAACAGATTTACAATTGATAATGTACTTCTCATCATGAAAATAAGCAGTTAGTGTATCTGAAAATATGTCAGTTAATGTCAGAGTACCTGGACTGACTAAGACGACGATATTATACTGGATAAGTATTACTCTAACGCTTATATTTGATATTATAAAAGGAAGTGTTTGTCTGTTTGTTTGTTTGTTTGTTTCTTCCGCGTAATGTCCTGACGCATCTATGTTACTTACAATAATGGGATTTAGCACACAAGTAGTCCAAATGTTTTGCAATTTTAGAGTCGAGGCGAATTTTAAAATTCCCTCTAGAACATTTTTAAAGGACTTTAATGAATTCTAATTATTATTGTTTTCTCTGGAATGGCAGAACATTATACTCTAAATTTATTTTTTCCATTTCACTGTCATTTTGCGCGGAGGACTAATTTTCCAGCAGACGATAAAAAACAAAGTTTTAACTTTACTTATGCAGTTCTTTTTTTCTATCTCCTAGACCAGGGACGGCGAACCTTTTTAAGAAGTTGGTCACGTTTTGTTCATTATTCTTTTAGTACTAGCTCGTGGGTCACTTGGACAGGGAAAATAGAGCATGGTAAAGAAACTTCTTCTTTTTTTTTTGGTTCTCAATTTTTTAATCCTTTAAAAAGTTAATGATTTCTTTTTGTTTTACAACTTTTACTTTTGCAAGTAAAGAGCAAAAAATCGATATAAAAGGGTAGAAATCATTCCTAGCACCCCCTGCACTGAGTTTTTAATGAAAAAGGAAAAAAACAACATATATATATATATATATATATATATATATATATATATATATATATATATATATATATATATATATATATATATATATATATATATATATATATATATATATATATATATATATATATATATATATATATATATATATATATATATGAAATATTATATTTTAATAAATAATATAGTTACAGGTGTATGTACAGTATGTACATCCGTCGAAAAAGAAAACGACTCACCCGATCGCTATTGATTGCACAATTTGCATCGCACAACAAAACGGAAGGTAGCAATGGATAGCTCCGAAAATTTCAATACGAACACCCATTTTTTAACATAAATTTGGTTTTTACACACAATTTCAGGCGGAATTAATAAAAAGTTCATCAATTTTATATGATTTTTCACCGATTTGTAAGTGTTTGAAAATTAGATCTCTAAATGTTAAATTGGTGTTTCAAGTTATATGTTATATTTGCTAAAAACATTAATTTTCCTTGGAAATTTTTTTCCGATCCTCTGATACCCAAAACAACAAACACAATCTATTAACATTTTAATTATCACACAAAAGTTTACTATTTTTTATTAATTATGATATTAATATTCATAAAAATTATGAATAGAAACCTGGGCAAATTTTGACTCCATACGATTCAACTGTTACTGAAACATCAGAATTCCAAATTTCAGCTCATAACGTGCATAATTAGTAGAGCAGTGAGACTGTTTGCAAAATTCTATGATTATTATCGTTATTGGGGATTGTTCACAAAGTGAAAACAGAAATTTCTGCCAACAGATCGTGGGATTCAATAAGAATGGATTCTGACTTTGTCACCATCTTAATGGACTCCATACTAAGGCGCCTGCCGCAGATCATTGACCGCGACGGCCAAACAAGTCATCTATATAAATAAGAATGAAGTGTTTGTTTGTACAT
Organism: Metellina segmentata; assembly: GCA_947359465.1. NCBI lineage: Eukaryota > Metazoa > Arthropoda > Arachnida > Araneae > Tetragnathidae > Metellina > Metellina segmentata. Next base: position 108,934,560 of record OX375877.1, on the reverse strand, counting down.
TCAATATTTTCGACCCATTTCAAGTTTTCTATCCGTTTTGGAACCTTCTTATGCCGAATCCGCCTTTTTCTCGTTTGGTGTCTGTCTATCTGTCTGTATATTGTGCCCTATACACGTCCACACGGTTTAAGATATTTTCATTGAAATTTGCATACAGTGAGTACTTATCTTCATTTAGTGAGTGGAATTGGTTGCGAAAGTCTGTCTGTCCGTCTTTCTGTTCTATGCTCGATTTTGTGTTTGTGTAGGCATCACATGAATTGTATTCCAGATATTTGATTTCAATGTGTTTTATTTTATACGCTATTTATTAGTTTAGTGAATACAATATTAAACATTTCTTTATTGTTATATTTAGCTGAGTTTCATGCTAAAACACCTGAGTAAGTATACTTAAATCAACCATAATTTGGTAGTTTTGGAAAAATTGGAATATCAATTGAATATTACGATTACTTCGATTGCTTTACCAGTACTGCTGAAAAAGTAATTATTCTTCAAAAAATTATATTTTTTAATGGAATTTCAGCTCTGATACTTCATTTATTTCGATTCTTATTTTTGTTCTTTGCGCAATGAAAACGATTTCGGAATATTTGAGACAGACGATATTTTTCAACGAAACGAGAAAACAAGATCGCGTGAGAAGTGATATTTTCTGTTTCTTTGCTCTGATATAATTTCACATTTCTAAATTTTGTGCACTTTTAGTTGTAAATTGTGGCAACTGTGCGAGATCAAGAGATAAAAAGAAATCACAAATTAATATCTTTAGAACAATTTTTTCCGACATCTTTTATTTTGTTCTATTTCACTGTTTTCTATTTTAAATATTTATTACTTTAATAAATGTGTTTTCCTTCTCATCACACGCAACAGCACCACAAAGTATTAGATTTAAAAATTTTAGGTAAGTCAGTATAAATTTTCAGTAAATTTTAAGTGTAGTTATGCCATTATTGAAAGAATAATGCCGTTATTGAAATAATAATAATGTTTAAAAATCCGAACTAGAACTTTTTCCAACATTTAAAAATTCGTTGTAATAATGACAGGAGAAGATTGCAAAAATTTCACAATGTCGCATACCGGAGGCAAGAGTGCCACAAGTAAAAAAAAATATATTGTTTTGTTGACTATGAGTGCGAGAGCATTTGCCGTAAATCGTAATTTTAATTAATTGAACTGAACATGAAAATAACTTAAGAAAGGGAATTCCAAATCTCCCTCAAAATCGTATTTTATAGTAGTAACCTTAGTATCACCTTTCGTCATTTTGTAGCTTTGTAATACAGCAATTGTGTGATGTATGTGAAATGTATTACATGAATGGATATGCATGTGTAGGATTTGTGCCCAAAGTAAGTTGTAGAAAATATAAAGATGGCGAAAGGTGTTAAAATAAATTTTTACTCTACAAAAAAACGTAAGTCATTATATATTTTGATTATATCTTCAATCTAGAGTAAACCAATTCAAACCGAGTAAGGTCGGGTATTTTGCTAGTTATTAATATTTATAATGTGATTGAACTTCGAACATTTACAAGCTCTCTTAATGGTTTTTATGGATTTTCTAGGTCAATTTTACACCGTTTTTCATTATTTTTTCATCAAATCCGCCTGAAATTGTGTGTAGAATCCAAATCTGTGATAAAAGATGGGGTTAGAATTGAAAATATCGGAGCAAGCACCAAATTTAATGCGAAGACGACTCCTTAGACAAATTTTAAGTATTGGTATTTGTAGAAAACATTCACCCCTATTGATTGCTACCTTCCGATTTGTTCTGTGATGTAATTTGTGCAATTACGATCGGGTGAGTCGTTTTTTTTTACGTGAGTACAACAAAGTTAAAGTATATTTAATGAGAAATCTGTTGGTTTTTGTCAGATAATTTCTTAATATTAGGTTCATATTCAGTATTCATTAGTTTAACGCATTTTGCAGTCAAATTTTTTCCGAGTTTATTTCTACTGGTAGACTTTACAAAATTCATCGAAGAAAACAATTTTTCACATGAATATGTGGATCCAAACATCGTTAAAAGAACATTAGCAAGTTTCTTCATTGATATAAAATTATTTGGTAAACCATACGTTTATTATAATATTAGTGTGGGATCATTCTAATTTTCACTAATTTCCGATATTTTCCCTTCTATTTCGGAAATCAAGTTATCAAATTTATTTTTCCAAACTATGCTGCTTTGAAATTCAACTAATTCCATTTCTAAATCATGGATACCTAGCCACTTAAATTCGTTTAACTCCATTGTTTCGAATTTAATTTTGTACGGATATAAAATAAAGTGAAATGCATTTCCCATACTTTTAAATTGATTAAATCTATTCTCAAAGGCTTTTTTTATTTACTGTATCTAATCATTAAATATATTTTTATTGCATTTTCTTGAACGTCAAGCGTATTTTACACTGTTATTGCGTTTCTGAAAATGTTTTTGTAACTGAGGAAAATATTTCAGGATTTTCATTTCCAAATCCCTAGTAAAGATGTCAAGTTTGGTCACAAATATCCTAATATTCTCAAACATCATTAAAACAATTTGTCCCTTTCCTTGAAGTTTTTTATTCAGTTCATTAAAATGCTGAGTGATGTCGCATAAAAACATAAAATCATTTAACCAATCAATGTTTGAAAATTCCTCAAAATTATTGTTTTTTTTCATTCAAAGAGAGCGCAATTTCTTCTAATAAAAGGACAAACCGATTAAGAACTTGACCCGAATTAAGCCATCAAACATTGTTGAATGTCTAAATCCCTTGAATACTAGCACTCCACTTCCTCTAATACTTGTGCAAATTGTCGTTTATTATGTTTTTTATTCCTCTAATTCAAGTTACTATCTTAGCGACCTTGAAGAGCGGGACCTCACCAGCCTCGCCAAATGTGCGTTTTACGCGCCTGATGTGAACGGAGCCTTAATAAATATATCTTTATTATTAGTATTTGCCACATCTCTTCATTCTCAAGCGGCATTTTATAAATTTACATATTCTACTCAATAGTAATTCATATAAATTTTAAAACAGCTTTATGTATAATCAATAAATCTAAAACATTTTACAAAAATATTTATGCATTTTTTTTTTTCAATTTTAAGTTTTTCACTAACACTTGTATTTTTTTCATATTTTTTAAAAGAAAGGGTTCGAAAAATATTTTAAATTTATGTATATGATGAAACAAATACAAATATTGACGACCAGCTACAGGCTCAAGCCCAACAAGGCTGGTCCTTTGTTTATGAATTCTCCAATTCCCACTGACTATCCAATTGTGTCTTAAATTCGTACACTCCCTTTGAATTAACTATATTTTCTGGCAACGCGTTCCAACTGTCTATTACCCTATTAAAGTAGTAGTTTTTCCTTAAATCCCGATTAAAATGTGTCTTATTCAATTTATACCTATGGCCCCTTGTTCTGTTATCCCTATTGAAATTTAAGCCCTCTGTGTCCCCTTGTTTTACAAACTTGAAAAGCTGAATCAAATCCCCCCTCCTTCTTCTTCTTTCCAGTGTATACATGTTTAGCTTACTTAAACGTTCATTAGAGTCGAAATTTGCTAGCCCCTTTATTATTTTTGTAGCTCTGTGCTGAACACTTTCAATTGATTCTATGTCCTTTCTCATATATGGAGCCCAGAATTGTACAGCATATTCTAGATGTGGTCTTACTAAACCCTTATATAATGGCAAGATTATATTCTTATCCCTTGAAGTTACAGTCTTTTTAATATACCCCAATAACCTATTAGCCTTTTTACCCGCAGCTGAACATTGGTGACCCATTTTAAAATCCCTGTGAATTATCACCCCAAGATCCTTGACTGTTTCTCCCTTGTGGTGTCGTCTCCCAAAAATGGTAGCATCAGAAAATCGTATATGAGGAGAAAACAACCAACAGCTAAGAAAATCTTGTTCTTATTAGTTAGAATTATTTACAATTTACAAAGAATCAATATTCATATATCGAGATGTGCATCTCACGGGTCAGCGCGAGGAAAACTCAACCTCGCTTCTCGCTCTCTCCCCGTCGACCTCGGCCTAACCCACAGTCTCCAAGTTTCCCCAACGGCAAAGGTCAAAGGCCAGTCGGCGATCCGTCGGAAAGAACACCTGCAGAAGCGGCCTCTGTTTCAGACTCCTTTTTGTCGCTCGTAAAACTCGCGAAGCAAAAACAACAGTTGGGTTACAGCTGGTTCCAGTTTTTCACGATCTCACAACCCTTCCCCCCTGAAGTATTTTCATATGATTTCATATGAAAATGCAGGCCCCTCATTCCAGTAATACTAACTCCGAGAGGTCCAAGGATAATCCATACACTATATTTACACAAAATACAAGATATGTCTTATTGTCATTGTCGATTTCAAGGTTCAGACTCGCTATCGCGTACTCAGTGTTAAAATATGTTCATCCTAGATTTAATTTCTTTCTCTTTTCACCCTCAGAGAAAAACATACACAATATTAAATTCTTCAAAGTACACAATTCGAACATCAATCCTATACAAAAGTAATCATTCAATAACAATAAACTACCCAATCTAATGCCATTAGTTAAATTCCACATACAATGACACTTAAAACACATGATACCACAAACATTTAAACTCTACACATATAAGCATAATTACGTCACTAAAAATATACTACACAAATAAAACATTACAACACTCAACTCAAATTAAGCAGATGCATGACTAACAAATTATCGTTAATCCATTCTGCTGAGTCCTTCAGCATTCCCATGCATTTTTCCCGGTCTGTGTTCTACCGTAAAATTATATTGTTGTAAACATAATGCCCACCTAGTTAGTCGAGCGTTGGTTCCAATCATTTTCTTTAGAAATGTGAGCGGGTTATGATCAGTTTGAATTAAAAAATGTTGACCGTCCAAATAATGATTTAATTTTTTAAGGCCGTACACAATGGCGGCCAACTCCCTCTCGATAGTGCTATAGTTTTGTTCAGCCCGCGAAAATTTCTTACTAATATATAAAATGGGATGCTCCTCCCCTTCCTGTATCTGTGACAGAACAATTCCCGCACCATATAAACTAGCATCTGTTTGCACTATAAATTCCTTCGTGTAATCTGGGGCGTATAAAACGGGACTTTGAATTAATTTGGCTTTTAGATCTTGGAAAGCTCGCTCACAATCCTCACTCCAGATTATTCTTTCCTTTTTAATTTTCCCCTTTAACACGTTAGTAAGGGGGACTGCTATAATCGAGTACTCCCGAATGTATCGTGAATAATAGCCTTTCATCCCCAAAAAGGAACGAATTTGTGTCTTGGTCGTGGGCGTAGGGAAATCCTGTATCGCTTTAATTTTGACCTCACTAAGGGACCTTTTCCCTGAACCCACTTCGTGTCCCAGAAATTTTACACTATCCTGAGCGAACTTACACTTTGACGGTTTCACCGTCAAACCGGCCTCTCCTAGGCGTTTCAACACTTCATCTATGTCCCTCATGTGTTTCTCCCAATTAGATGAGAACACGGCAATGTCATCGATGTATGGAAGAGCGAACGATTCTGAGCCCCCCAAAACCCTGGCTATCAGTTTGCAGAAGTAAAAGGGCGCGTTCAGCAGCCCAAACATCATAACCTTTGGCAAGAATACCCCGAAAGGCGTCACAAAAGCGGCGTACCTCCGGGCCCTCTCAGTCAGTGGTATCTGGAAATATCCCTTGGTTAAGTCCATTACCGTAATGAAAGTGGCTGAACTCACTCTTTCCACAACTTCCTCTATGTTGGGGAGAGGAAAATACTCCACGCGAGTTTTGGCGTTTAATCTGCGATAGTCCACGCAAGGACGGGGAGCTTTTCCTGGACTCTCCACCAATATCATGGGAGACGTAAAATCTGACTGTCCCACCTCGATTACCCCGAGATCTAACAATCTCCTAATCTCTTCTTTCAAAATCTCCGTCTGCCTCGGCGACATTCTATAAGGCTTTGCCCTAACTGGAGACTCGTCCGCTAATTCGATATCCATTTCAACCAAATGTGTAATTCCCGGGTCCGATGAGAAAACATGCCCATGCTTTTCTATCACTTCCCTAAATTTGTCAATTTGCATATCAGTCGCACGTTTCTCCAGATTGCTGTCTTTCACAGTTTCCCAGAAATCTATTTGCGTAGGGTTTGATAGGGGGTAGGGAATTTCAGCCTCTTCTTCAACCTCTTCCGAATCCTGAATTAACACTAAGTTTACGAATTCTGGACGCTTGTGATAAGGTTTCATTAGGTTCACGTGATATATAGTTGCTTTATTTCGCCTCTCGGGCAGATCAATAGTGTAATTAGTGTCTGAAATCACTCCCGAAACCATTCCTGGACCAATCCAATTTACGGCCATCTTATGGGGCTTGGATGTTGACAGGACCAAAACTGGGTCTCCCACCTTAAACTTTCTAGACACCGCATTTCGATCGTACCATAGTTTCCTTTTCTCCTGACACTCCGTCATACGTTTAACGGCTAATTCTTGACATTTTTTTAATCTGTCATTTAAATTCAATACGTAATCCACTACATTTTGATCGGCGCTCTCCTGTCCTAACCAATTCTCATACACTAACGTATGTGGCATGCGCAAATTCTTTCCATGAATTAACTCAGCTGGACTAAACCCAGTACTTTGATGAGTAACTGTCCTGAGTGCGAATAACGCCATAGGCAAAATCTCCTCCCAGTCACGACCCATTTCCAAACATAACGCTTTTATAACCTTTTTTAAGGTAGAGTGCAACCTCTCAACACTATTCGACTCCGGGTGGCAAACCGAACTGTGCGACACCTTGATACTGAATTTTCTGAAAAATTCTGTCGTCAGCTCGCTGGTAAATGATCGGCCCAGGTCGCACTGCACCTCTTTTGGGTAACCTGTCCTCGCAAAAATCTGCACCAAAGCGTCAATAACTGAAGTAGAGCTGATGTTTTCTACCGGAACCGCATCTGGATATTTTGACGCAAGGCAAATGGACGTGATTAAATACCTGTTGTTTCGATTGCTTGTTTGTAGAGGCCCCACTGCATCAATGTTTAATTTAGAAAAACACTCCGAAATTATCGGAACTAACTTCAAAGGGGCTTTACGCCGGTCTCTATTACTACCTACCTTTTGGCACGGATCACACGTTTTTACATATTGTTCGATCTCTTGATAGCATTGTGGCCAAAAGTAACAACGCAGGACCCTATCCTTTGTTTTCGTCGTGCCCAAATGACCTGACACTTCTTCATGGCATAGAGCCAAAATCTTATTTCGATACACAAGTGGCACACACAATTGAACGTTCTCCTCACCTCGCTTAGACTGTGATATCCGCACCAGTCTTCCCTCTTTATCAAAAAATTCCCTTTCACCTGGCTGAGATGTCCGTGCCCACAGGAATTTTAAAGTTTCGCAATTTCGCTGTTCCTCTTTAAACGACTCCGCGGACACATTCTCCAAGCCCGTCTCTATTTCCGTTCTTTTCGGAAAATCTAGGGTCTCCTCCTCCATGTCATTCCCCGACTCCGATTCTACCCCTCTCACCTCTAGACCGCTGCCCTCATAACTCTCTCGCCTTTGACTGCGCGTTATCACCGCGTTCACCGGAACTGGCCTCCCCCTCATTTCTTCTATTAACTCCGCAGTCTTGTTCCCTAATAAGTAATACCCCTGCTCTAGTTCTGTGGGCTTCACGGCGGCTTTTGTAATCACAGTGCCAAACTCTCCCCTTATGGTCACTTTCGCCAATGCGAGGCATTTGCATTCATTATCTAAGGGCTGTTTGACCCAAGTTACTTCCCCAAGCAAATCTTCGTTCTTGACCCAACTACGATCGCATAGGTCTATACCCGCCCCAGTATCTCGTAAATAGTCACGCACTATCCCATTTATTTCCGCTTTTTTAAAATAGGGTTTGAAGCAGTCTCCGATAATTACATCTGTCTCTAATTGATTTACTAAGTCGCTAGATCCTCTTCTTTTTAAATCCGGACAATCTGGCCTGATGTGCCCTGCTCTGTTGCAATTAAAGCAAATGATAGGTCTTTTTCTCTCAAATTTATCACTTTTCCAGGAATTGGAATGCGGGTGATCTTTCTTTGCGGTCCCTTCTGACTTTCTGGTCTGATCACTCTTATGAATGGAACCAACATGCTCGTTCTTATCCCTATTATACTGCTTTGTATTCCAGACTTTGTTATCCATTCTTCTATAATTGCCGCGCACACTTTCGTACCTATCACATCTTTCTGCTAGGGAGGATGCCGTTTTGATTTCGTCCCATTCATCTAGGAATTTGTCTCTGATTTCAAACGAAACTCTCTTTTTCACCTGTTCCGTAAGAATAAATTCCTTAAGGGATTCGAAATCTTTCACATTTACCGCCTCCAACCAATTTTCCAAATAACCCCTCAGTTCGTATACCAGATCCGACCATAATGCACCTGTCTTTCTCTGATGGGTTTCAAATTTTATTTTTAACGCCCCTGCTCCTAGTCTAAATCTTTTTAACAAAAGTTTTTTTATATGATGGTAATCATCTCCCATTTCTGGCGCTTCTTTTACTATTATTTGCGCGACATCCGCGGGTAATAACGGAATGAGTTGAGAAACATATTTCGATTCCTCAAGTTCCGCTTTTAGCGCTTGCCGCTCAAAAATCATCAAGAACAGGGTTATGTCTGTTAATTTTGGGTCAAATTTAGGGACTAAATCTTTTAGACTTACTATTTTACTTCTATTCTCGCTCAGCACAGAAACAGTGGAAGCTACGGAGCCATTTTCTGCACTGCGTTGTATTTTCAACTTTTCTAACTCAAAAGATCTTTCTCTTTCCCTCTCTAACGTCTGTTCTTCCCTCTCTAATCTATCCGTATCTAAGATTTGCTCTAAGCAATCTTTTGCGAATTTCTCTTCGTAATCCGGCGCCTTCAAGATCGCCTCAATTATCGCCCTTTTCTTATCCGCATTGGACACATTTGTCTCAAACTCTTCTGCGACCAAGAGCAAAATCTTTTTAGTCTGCTTATTTAGAAATTCTGCCATATCTCAACCAGGGAATAAATACCTCACCACATATAAAATGCAATAACAAAAATTTCACAATAATTTTCTGCAACACAAATACCAAAGAAAATCACGGAAGTAATAATTCAAAACTGAGTATCCCCCTATACAAGGCAACACAAGTAATACCTCACCACATATAAAATGCAATAACAAAATTTCACAATACTTTTCTGTAACACAAATACCACAGAAAATCACGGAAGTAATAATTCAAAACTGAGTATCTCCCTATACAAGGCAACACAAGTACTAATTCTAAAAGTAAGCACTTTTAAGGTACTACACAAGTATCTTCTCCATAGACTAATTGCCTTTTCAATTTCAAAATACCTTACTGTACTACCAAAATTTTAGCTAACTTTCTCTGTATGCTTAGAAGAAAGCTAAAAACACATAACAAAAGGAGATAAATTAATTTAATCTCTATAAAACCTCCGCATTATACTTTGAAATCAATTAATCTCTATATTCCGATTCACTAACAAGAACACACAAAATAATTTTTTTACTAAATCACTTCTACACATTTGAGCTTAAAGACACTACAACTTTAGAAATCTTTAAAACACTATAACACCCAGGCAATGAACCTTGAAATGACCAATGATCCCAATCAAAATTTCTAAGCTAATAACTCTGATATTTTACAATTGTATATCACTTGGACCCCCAAAATTAGCATTCCAGAAAATATCGGGACTCACCGTTCGATGCTTGATCACTCGCCTCAGAACTAGGAACTTTCTGTCGTTGTACACAGCCGATTCTCTTTCACTTGGCCTCACAGGACACGCAGTCGTAGAACTCCAGGAACTCTCTGTCGTTGTATACAGCCGATTCTCATTCACTTGGCCTCACAGGACACGCAGTCGTAGAACTCCAGGAACTTTCTGTCGTTGTACACAGCCGATTCTCTTTCACTTGGCCTCACAGGACACGCAGTCGTAGAACTCCAGGAACTTTCTGTCGTTGTACACAGCCGATTCTCTTTCACTTGGCCTCACAGGACACGCAGTCGTAGAACTCCAGGAACTTTCTGTCGTTGTACACAGCCGATTCTCTTTCACTTGGCCTCACAGGACACGCAGTCGTAGAACTCCAACACTGGAACAGGAACTTTCCACGCCAGCAAACGCTGCTACAAAGTTCTCTGTCCTCCGGGCACTCACAAATCAGCCTTCAAGAAGTCTGGACGAATACACTTTGTATTTCTCTGTTGTCGTAGAAGTGACACAGGATCGAGGATCTCATTTAACTAGATCCTTATCCCATCAAACTGCCACCAGCTTTAAGCTGTGGTGTCGTCTCCCAAAAATGGTAGCATCAGAAAATCGTATATGAGGAGAAAACAACCAACAGCTAAGAAAATCTTGTTCTTATTAGTTAGAATTATTTACAATTTACAAAGAATCAATATTCATATATCGAGATGTGCATCTCACGGGTCAGCGCGAGGAAAACTCAACCTCGCTTCTCGCTCTCTCCCCGTCGACCTCGGCCTCCCCCACAGTCTCCAAGTTTCCCCAACGGCAAAGGTCAAAGGCCAGTCGGCGATCCGTCGGAAAGAACACCTGCAGAAGCGGCCTCTGTTTCAGACTCCTTTTTGTCGCTCGTAAAACTCGCGAAGCAAAAACAACAGTTGGGTTACAGCTGGCTCCAGTTTTTCACGATCTCACACCCTCCTTTACCTTTACTCCCTGCAGACAGTACTCGGCTCCACTGTTCCTGTAACCCATATGCAGAACTTGACATTTCCCTACATTAAATGACATACCCCATTTTACAGCCCATTCGGATATCTTATCAAAATCTCCTTGTAAATTTCCTATCTGTAACTTGGTATCCACTGTCCCCCATATTTTTAAGTCATCTGCAAATATACTGATTCTATTCTTGATCCCCTGACCTATATCATCTATGAAAATTATAAATAAAATTGGTCCCAAAACTGATCCCTGAGGCACCCCACTTATAACTTCTGTCCACTGTGAATAATTTCCTTTTACCTGCACTCTCTGCTTTCTACCCAATAACCAATTTGAAACGATGATGATAAGTTTATAAAAATCAACGCGTGTGTCATTTAAAAAGCCTGCGTGGGTCAGTGTCTGACCCGCGGGTCATAGGTTCGCCATCCCTGTCCTAGACCGTTAAAGAAAGAGTAAAAATTTAATATCTGCCAAAAATTCTACATTATATATCGATATCTAAAAGTATGATTTTCTTTAAATAAATAAAATTTTTAAATTGAATAACTTTTATATTTTTGCAAGAGAATATGATGACACCCCAACATTCGTGTCCAAAAATAAACAGATTAAAAATCCTGCCCTCTTACGATTTCAGCGTAAGAAAGCAAAGAAAATAAAATACATTTTGGCTGGTATTATTTAGTCCTTTATTGTAAAATCGGGATCGTTAAATATAGATTGAAAATTTCAATGGTTTTGAAATCTACTATAAATTTGACACCAGATAGATACCACATACGTTTGATTTTCTATTAATAAATAATTTTTCAATAAAATATTTATATTTTCGTAAGATATTATTGTGACGTCACGTCGAATTCCTATTTGGTATGCAAAGCAAACCACCACCAAGGGCAAATTCGTTATGGCTGTTATCCGATTTGCGAAGAAAACCATAGTTCGTGATATTCATAATTTGGTTTGCTGCGCAAACCAAATTGGAATTCGCAGGAAATTCATTCAAATAGGCGAAGAATATCCATTTGGTTTGAGAAACAAACAAACACCACGGGCAACGCCTTAACGTCTGTTATCGAATTTGGCCGCATTTGACAATGACGAGGCCATTACGGCGTTGCCTGTGGTGTGGTTTGCGATGCAAACCATATATCATAATATTCATAATTAGGTTTGCGAAGCAAACCATATTAAAATTAGCAGGGAATTCATTCCAATAGGCTACGAATTTTCATTTAGTTTGCTTGGCAAACCAATAACACGGACTATGCCATCATGTCTGCTGTCCAATAGGCTACGAATTTCGATTTGGTTTGGGAAGCAAACCAATACCACGGTCTACGCCATTATGACTGTTATCCAATAGTTTACGAATTCGTAGCAATCATTGGAGTTTATAGAGCAGTGGTGACACCTGACCCCACGAAAAGAACTGTCACGGGCAACGCTGGCCACGCAGTTACTTGTTAAAATATATATAACAAACAGACCAATAGGCTACGAATTTTCATTTAGTTTGCTTGGCAAACCAATAACACGGACTATGCCATCATGTCTGCTGTCCAATAGGCTACGAATTTCGATTTGGTTTGGGAAGCAAACCAATACCACGGTCTACGCCATTATGGCTGTTATCCAATAGTTGACGAATTCGTAGCAATCACTAGGGTTTATAGAGCAGTGGTGACACCTGACCCCACGAAAAAAACTGTCACGGGCAACGCCGGCCACGCAGTTAATTGTTAAAATATATGTAACAAACAGGACAATAAACGAAAGAAAATTATAAAATAATTACATTTTCCTTTTTTTTCAATCTGTAATTTTTATGTAGAAAGGAGTAGGTATAATGAAGTATTATCTATATAAATAAGAATGTAGTGTTTGTTTGTATATTGAATATCGCCTAAGCATTTCAAGTTTTCCATCCGTTTTGGACCATTCTGATACCAATCAGCCTCTTGCGCGTTTGGTGTCTGTCTGTCTGTCAGTGTGTGACCTATACACGTCCATACGGTTTAATAAGTTTCACGAAACCTTGCATACTGTGAGTACTTATCTTCATTTAGTGAATGAACTCGGTTGCGTAAGTCTGTTTGTTTGTCTTTCTGTTCTATGTTCGATTTTGTGTATTGTGTGTTTGTACAGACGTCACATAAAATTTTTTCCGGACTAGCAAAATACCCGACCTTACCTGGTTTGAAGTGGTTAACTAGATTGAAGAGATGATCAAAATATATAATCACTTATGTCTTTCGGAGATTAAAATACTAATTGAACACCTTTCGCCTCTTTATAATTTCTATAGCTTATATTGAACACAAATTCTACAGACATGCATATTCATTCATGTAATGCATTTCACATACTTCACACCCTTGCTGAATGAGAAAGCTACAAAATGACGAAAGGTGACACTAAAGTTACTCTACAAAAGACGATTTTGAGGGAGATTTGGAAATCCCTTTCTAAAGTTATTTTCATTTACTACTCAACTAATAAAAATGACGATTTCTGTCGAGAGCTCTCGCACTTTTTTAATAAAAAATAAATTAATTTTTTTACTTGTGGCTTTCTTGCATCAAGCATGCTGCATTGTCAAATTTCGCCATCTACTTCTGTCATTATGACAAAAGATTTTTTAATGTTTGCAAAGATGTAGTTCCTTTTTTAAACATTATTCTTTGAAAGACTGCATAGTTATACGTAAGATTTGTTTTATTCTGACTTTTCTGCCACTTTATATCGAATACTGTGTGGTGATGTTGCGTGTAATGAAAAGAAAATGCAATTGATTAGGAATATTAAAAACAGAAAACATCGAAATTAAATAAAATAAAAGCTGTCTAGTATAACGCTGTTCTTAAGATATTAATTCGTGATTCTTTTTAATCTCTTTATATCACACAGTTGCCACAATTTACAACTAAAAGTGCACAAAATTAGAATAAAACAAAAAATAGATATGCGAAATTAATTCAGAGCGAAAGAAAAAGAAAATGTCACTCCACTCGCTCAACCATCACGAGTTTCCGTTCTATTCCCATTCGTTGAAAAATATTGTCTGTTTGAAATATTCCCAAATCTCAAAATACATTGCGCAAAGAACGCAAATAAGACTCGAAATAAATGATGTATCAGTTCTGAAATTCCATACAAAAATATAATTGCATTTTCAGCAGTACCGGTAAAGAAATCCAAACTATCGTAATTCTCAATACACATTTCAGTTTTTCAAAATTATCAAACTATGGTTGATTTAAATATACTTACTCAGGTGTTTTAGAATGAAACTTATCTAACTAGAAAAATAAAGAAAAGTTTGATATTACATTCACTAAACTAATATATGATGAATAAAATGAAGCATACTGTTATCAAATATCTGGAATAAAATCCATGTAATGCTTATACAAACACACAAATACAAAATCGAACATAGAACAGAAAGACAGACAGCCTGACTTACGCAACTAAGTTCAGTCACTAAATGAAGGTAAGTACACACAGTATACAGTTTCATGAAAATATATTAAACCGTGTGGACGTAAATAGGGCACAAACACACAGACAGACAGACAAAACACGCGCAAGAGGCGGATTTGGGATCAGAAGGGTCCAAAACAGATACAAAACTTGAAATGGGTCAAAAACATTTAATGTATAAACAAACACTCCATTTTAATTTATATATATATATAATTGATTGCAATATGGTTTATATTATATATTAGTTTAGTGAATAGCAATATTAAACATTTTTTTATTGAATATTTAGATAAGTTTCATGCTAAAACACCTGAGTAAGTATATTTAAATCAACCATAATTTCGTAGTTTTGGAAAATTTTGAATATATATTGAGTATTTATTTCGATTACTTAGATTGCTTTACCAGTACTGCTGAAAAAGCAATTATTTGAAACGGAAATTCGTGTTGGTTGATTGCGTGCAGTGATATTTTTCTGTTTCTTTCGCTCTGAACTGAACTAATTTCGCATTTCTATATTTTGTCACTATTTAGCTGTAAGTTGTGGCAACTGCGAGATCAAGATATAAAAAGGAATCATAAATTAATATCTTTAGAACAACTTTATCCCGACATATATTATCTTGTTCCATTTCGCTTTTTCTGTTTTAAATATTCATTAACTTTAGCAAATGTATTTCCTTCTCATCACACGCAACATCATCACAATGTATTCGAATTAAAGTGGCAGGTAAATCAGAATGAAGCAAGTTTTAAGTATAATTATGCCATTATTGAAAGAATAATGACTTTATTGAAAGAAAAATAAGCGATGTTCGACAATGTCGCATGTCTGATGCAATAGTTTCACAAATAAAAAAATATTGTTTGTTAACTATGAGTGCGAGAGCACTCGCCTTAAATTCGCCCAAACCTTTTGTCAGTTTGTAACTTTGTCGTACAGCTAGTGTACTATGTATGTGAAATGTACTATATGAATGGATATGCATGTGTGTAGGATTTTTGTTCAAAGTAAGTTGTAGAAATTATAAAGATGTCGAAAGGTGTTCAAATATTATATTACGCTACGAAAGACATACGTGTTTAGATATTTTGATCATCTCTAAAATCTAGAGTTAACCAATTCAAATCGAGTAAGGTTTAGGTATTTTTTTAGTAAATTATATTTGTACAGAATAATAAGAAAGCCGAAAAAATATTGTAATGCAGGGGAAGGTATTGTACCTTGGAACTACAATTGTTGAAGGTTTATTTGTTGTTTTGTTAGTTTTAAACTAATCATAGTAGTTTGTTTATTTGCCAATAGAACCTTCTAGCTACGTAGTTGATCTAGCTGATGAGAATCGTAGAGTTTATCAATGGGAAAAAATAAAACTACTTTTCACCTATGAAATGTGAGTATTTTGCTTTAACTACTTTTTCTTCCCCAACCACTACATTTTGTTTCATGATTTAATGATAGTATATAGTATTTTTAAGAATTCTCTTAGCTACAAACTGATGAGCTTAAAACCAGGTTTAGCTAACCTCGAAATGGCTAATTCCCTGTTTTTGAAATATGACAATGTGTTGTCCTAGTCGTGTTGTTCCTTAAACCGGTTCAAAGTACAACAACTATGATAACATTAATGTTACCAAATACGTTTTCCTTAAATCCAATTGTTAAATGATATTTCTATTAAGTTACATAAAAAAATTTAATGTCCCCTCCCTAAATTTAAGGTAGTTAAGTTAGGCATATAATGGAACAGAAAACTTAATTCGTTTCTGTTAGTTGATGTTCAATATTTATTTGCAAGAAAAGGCAGAAAAATGCTACGAAAAAAATAAAAATAAAACCATTTGTAAAAGAAGATATTGAGAAGGCAGTATAATTAATTGTAGATGAAACGACTGTATATTAAGCTGCTAAACAAAAGAAGATTTCAAAGACGACCTTGTTGAGATGCCTTCAATCATACAAGGAGTCATGATCGGAAAGGTTTTGTTCTAATAAGAACAGTGATGCTAAACAAATTTTTTTAGATGGAGAGGAGATAATGTTTTAGTTGGATATATTAAAAAATCTTCTCATCTTTATTGTGGCTTGATATTAAGAGATGTCCGAAGTTTACCTATCCGTTTTCTAAAGAAAATAACAAACCATAGGACAAGTCCTGGGATGACAGTAAAATGTTAGGTACGTACTGGTTACGTACTTTCAGGCAAAAATATGCTAAATAGCTGACTTTACGGCCACCGGAGGTTCCCAACCCAACTTTTACAGGTGGTTCAGCTCCCCACCACAGCTAGAAAAATTAACATTTGTTGTTAACCTTTTTACAATTTAATGTTAAGTTAGTGATATTAAAATTTTAAATTCTGATTCACTTTTAAGCAGACTGTGGAAGTGCGACGTTTAAAAATAATATATTGGATTAAACTATAAGACGGATCTATAGGTACTGCAGTAGATCAAGCTAGTTCTGTAAACTATTGTATTTACATTGTCTTGTATTATGTTTTAACCTACTTATGCTTAATAAATATAAATATCGAATTACTCACATTTTTATGTGATTTTACGGTGATGCAAAAGTTTTGTCGACGTTACAACCTATTAGGACCAAGGTACAACACGGATGGTGTACTTTAGTCCTAGTGTAAACAGTCTTTCTTTATAAAATAAATTATATAAAGAAGAATTCTACACTTTCCCATAAAAAATATATAGAATAGTACATAAATACCTAAAGTTTGATAAAACTTCATTCTTAATACACTCTAAGATAAAATAAAAGTTGCATCTAGAAGAAATCGTCAGAGTGCAATGAAATTTCCAAGGTTGGTAAAGTGCTTTTGAATGAGTAAACGATTAAAATTTCAGACTGAAACAAGCAAACTTTATTGAGAAAATTGAAAAATGCGGTATCATTCAATATGGCCTATGACCACCACTATTCTTAATGCAACATGCGAAGTGCCTTGGTAGAGAGTCTTACAGGCTCTCCTGGAGTTACACAAGCTCTCCTCTATGAAGTCCTGCGACAGTCCATCCCACGTTGCTTGAACCCTGTCAAGTAGTTCCAGTACGTTACGCGGTACTGCCCGTTGGATGTCTGCAACATTGGTTGTTGGATCAGTTGCGCCCATGTCTTAAAACACGTCGATCCTCTCGTTACGTTTTCTCTAGGCCTTTCTGAGCCTGGTTGACGCTGGCATGCGCCTTGTTATCCAATCGGAGGAATACGATATCGCAACTCAGTCCTATCAAAGACGTTGTGTACATGGGTTCTGGGCGTTAAATCTGTCCCATAGCCTCAAGTGGCCTCATATTGCCACGGTTTCAAAATTTGACACCAGCTCAGGTGTTGTTGTCGTCACCTGACCGTGTTTCAAACTTCCTTACGAGGCGTGTCCTCGAATCTTTTCCTTCGGGATGGAACCCGGACAGTCGCCATTTGCCCAGAGTGTTATTCCAGGGCGACGATAATTATCCACCTACCTACCTGCTTCAGTTATTAAGGAATATTTACCACATCGTTTTATAACTCTCTTTTGGTTATACAGTTTTGAAATTTTAAACATGTATACTTTAGAAAATTCCATTTGTTTATGGTTACGAAAAGAGTTATTTTCTGAGCACTAATTAAGCAGTCATTTTAAGGAATGCGACAAAAATATAATTTTACCAACGAAATAAAAACAATCAGCTTAAATGCCACAATATAACAAAATCAGACATTCAGTAAAGTTTTTAAAGATACATTAGCCTATGGGGGTTTTAACAATTTACTAACTCCATTAATTATTTTTAAACGCTCAGATGCATATCATTGCGGCGGAATTTTAAAGTAAATGATATTGTCCCATTTAAATTGATAGGCAACTTATGAATAAAAGGTTATACTTTGATGTGTGCGCAATGTATCTCGCCAAACCCATCCTGTAGGACATTCGGAAAAAACAGATATCGATTTTTAAAACCATTGGAAACTAAGTTAACTTGTATAAATAATCATAATTAAAGTCTCCACCTCTTAGCTTCGTTTGAATTTTAAAACAATGACAATACGCGTTGAAGTATTCTGAGAGTAAAAAAGGTGCTGCCACCAGTTTGTCATTTTATTTTATTTCCAAGAACATTATATACCGGTAACGTGAGTCTTATAAGGTTCAATTCATTTAATTTTTCATCATTTCATAAAATAAAATTTAATCTTTTAACTATGGCTATAGATATAACTGGAGCTATTCTTCCTTGATGCGATTATAACTTTCAAGGTACAACTGTTGTACCGGCCGTAGTATAAAGTCTTTGTTGGCTGGATTCTTATATACCTTTTAAGATACAACTATCTGTACCGGCCGTAGTTGAAATTCTTTCTTGGCTCAATTCTTATAACTTTTAAGGTACAACTGATGTATTAACCGTAGTCACAATTCTTTCTAAGCGCGAACATGGTATAACTTCTATACCGGCCCTAAATTTATTTATCAAAATTTAAACATAAATATGGAAACACCTCGTGAAATGCATGCTTGAAAAGAAATGTTTATTCTTGTGAAATGTGTAGGTGGCGCTGCTGTCTTCGCCTGCTGACTTCACGTATACAACGTCGTAAATACGCTGAGTTGTAATTGCATCATGTCAGAGTTAACAGACTTCGAACGTGGGCAAATTGTTGGAACTCCTTTGGTGGGTGCTTCCGTATGCAAGGTAGCCGAAGTGTATAGTGTTTCAAGAGGTACTGTATCTAAGATTTATTCCGCATATTTGTATAACAGAAAAACATCATTCGCTAAATCACAGCGCGGACGTGTGTTGAGTGATCGTGACAGACGATCATCAAGGAAGATTGTGACTAAAAATAAGAAGACCACAGCTGCAAAGTTTAATGCTGAAATGAATGTCGTGCTCACAAACCCTGTGAGTACCAAAACAATAAGAAGGGAGCTCCAAAAGCAGGGTATTTCTAGCCGAGCTGCAATTCAAAAACCATTCATGCCTGTAACAGGAAAAGTGGTGTTTAAGTCATAAAACCTGGACTATGGAGCAATGGAAGACAGTAATTTGGTCGGATGAGTCTTGTTTCACACTGTTTCCTACTTCTGTCCGAGTTTAGATCTGGCGAACGTCATACCAAGTCTATAATATAGACTGCTTGTTGCCAAGTGTGAAACTTGGAGGGGGTTCTGTGATTGGTTGGGCAGCCATATCGTGGTTTCCTGTGGGCCCCGTGATTACTCTGCAAGGGCACATTAAGGCCAAGGATTATATGAACATATTGGCCAATCAAGTCCATCCCATGGTACAAACCTTGTTCCCCAATGGTGATGGTGCCTTCCAAAACACCAAAGCCCCTGTTTGCATTGCTCACATCGTCCAGAAGTGGTTTTCTGAGCACGAGGTTGATTTGTCACATCTCATCTGGCCACCACAGTCACCAGACCGCTATACACCGCCATCATCGTTATTTGAACTTTCCACCGTGTTGAAGGAATAATGGTACAAGATTCTCTTGACAAGCACGCACAGGAACTGTATTTATCCATTCCGAGAAAACTGCAAGCTGTTTTGAATACCAACGGTTTTCATATACCATGGTTACATGTTTTTTAGGTGTTTCCATAATTTTGTACAACCTCTGTATACACATATCCTTCATATATCCATCCCCATACCACCACCAGAAATCACGCCCAGCTCGCGAAGTAAAACTAACTGTAACTTTATATTCCTGACTCAATTCGAGTTAGAGTTGGACGAAACTGTGTGTGCCTCCACGCTAGGCGAAGCGCCTTTTTTCCAGCTTATGTTTGTGCTAGCGTTGTAGGATGCACCACATGATCTGTTTCTTCTGTAAATGTATATATTCGTTGACTACTTAAATGTTCTGTTAGTACTCCTCTTCATGTGTCATCCAGCTCCATACTACCCCACCCCTAGACACCGTACTACAAGTGGGGGCTCGGCCGGAATTTGTACCTTCATTAGTTCAAAGGTTTGGAAATTTTGAGGTATGACTATTCCATTATCATGAGCATGCTGAATAAGTGCCGAAAGAGGAGAATTAAGTCCTCTTTCGGCACTTATTGATTCCAATGATCTCACAATGCGAAGATATTGGTGAAACTGTAGTCTCATGTGCTAAAGTTAATCATTTAAAAGTGTTAATTGAAAGTTGTGACAATTGCAAGAGTGATCCAGATTTTATTTGTTATCTTACAGACTCTATTGTTGAGGATAGAAAGTATAATGATCGTACCAAAGAAACAAAACTTGAGTTAGAAAAATAGCCTCGCACAGTTGGAAAAGGAGTTAGAAATCGAAACGTCAAAGAAAAAATCTTCGCAAAATATTTTCCAACGATCGGAAAGTAAGTTACCGTCCAGTAATCTAGAGAATTCCATAGAGTGTGTCAAAACTTTAACTATTCCTGTCCCGTCCAAACCGTAGAAATCTAATTTGTTTTTTTAATCTTTAGAAAGAGAGTTCAGATCTAAATATGTTCCTAATGAACTCAAGCTAGAAATACTCATAAACATTTTAGATGAAAGAGCAAGCAACGTTATAATATTTTCTAATCAAGAAGAAATAAAGGATAAACTTAAACCATTAGTGTTAAAAGAATACCATTCAACACCGCGATAATATTTAAAAAATTTCCAAACAGCCGAAAGGTCCCCCAATGCATTCCACACGTCCAGTTTCTTGCAAGATTGGGTGTTACTTTCGGTTATTACTGTCAATAAAGAAAAGTTAATAATTTCGATTCTCTTTGCAAATTAATAGTGTCTTATAAATTGTATGAAAATTTAGACTATGACATCATGTCACACATTACGAACCGCCAAGGTGAAGATTGGCTAATGCCGCAAGACTTGGCCATAGAATGCGACGTTTATTTTTCATCAAAGGGAAAATCCTTGAGCAATGCAGGCTTCTAAACCAAAAATTTTACTAGTTTCGAAAATAAACGCCACTAAACTAACGATCGAAGTCGAAAGTCTGAGTCGATTCGCCAATAAGTGATCCTCAAAGTAAACCCTTTTTAAATGTTGGATCTGTAACGCATATCACTTCGCCAGATACTGCTCAAAGAGATACGAGAATAAACAAGGAACACACCCCAAAACCGCAAAGAAATACTGCGAGCCATAAGATCATTCCTGGCTTTGAAAACCTAAGTTCCAGTAATCTTTTTGCCAAGCAGTTATAATATACTAGCAGAAAGACCCGGCTTTGCTCGGGTTGAATTAATAATATGTTGATTGAAAAGTCTTGAATTCTTTTTCATAAAAGAATGTTAGCATCATTTAAGTGTACGGGAAAAAAAATTAACTATAATTTAACTTCTCCATCGCTTCTACAATTTATTTCGGACGCAAATATGCATATATGTTGTATCCAACCATATAATTCATTTCATATTCGTCACACTTCTGCTGAAGTTGATTTTAAGTTTTCGAGTGACTACGAATATTTCCGTGCATTCAATTTCAGTAAAACTGACGAATTTCGGTGGATAGTCTTGCACTTAGTTTTTATATGAATCTGTTTTCATTGTGCCATTCTTTCACCTAGTATGCGATATTTTCGAATTTCATCATCAATATGAGAAGATGGTAAATTAAATTGTTACAGCATTTGTTACTAATTTAGATAGAAGCAAACGCAATTTTTCTTGAAAATTCCATTCAGAGGCAGATGGAATAACGGAACTTCTGTTAGATATATAAAGCAGAGTTGATGTTTGTCTGTTCTCTACACTAATCCACCTTTTGACCAATCCACACATTTGATACACTTATATTTTAGAACCCTGCGGATATGATTGGCTACATATTAACACGCTTTCTATAATGCCCATGGGGGCTAAACATTTACGGCATTCGTGACTAATTTAATTTGAGACAAACGGCACATTTTCCCAGATAATTCCATTCAGTGGCATGTGGAAAAACAGAGCTTTTGTTAGAAATACATGTCATCAAAGTAGACAAATTAAACCCAATCGATAACAATTTTTTAATAAACAGAGGGTTGATTTTACAGCACTTTTACAAAAAGAAAATAATTTTCAACGAACGATTCGCATGCATCTAAGTTGCGTAAGAATAGATTCAATAAATAGAGTAAGTAACCTCGACTTTCTGTCTCTTAAGACATAAAATTTCAATTTTTCAAAATTACTTAGTGTGATATTATTCCAAGATCAACAAAGTCTTGTTAAAAATTCCGTTTTCTCCAACACACATACAGTTTTAAATTGAACCCTTATGGTACTTTTTAAGATCAGAAATTTGGTTTCTAAATGTAAAGCACATATCTATTTAGAATGATAGATGTAGTTACTTGACTACGGCGTAAGCTTTCAATAACACCCATGAAACACGAAAAACAAATGAAATTTAGTTTATTTTAATCGTCTTTCAATGAAAAGCTATAAAAAAATTTTGAAATATGTTTTGAACTACAAAGTATGACTACCAGTTTAAATTTAACGTAACCCATCTTTTTTTAAAGTTATTTTTCAAATTTTTCATGTCATTTTAAAATAATAAATTACACACTTAAAAAATATTTTGATTTGTAAATATACATATACCACCACGAAAGTACCATATCTAGTGATATTTTGCAGGAAATAAATAAATAAAAGCCAGCTCCTAAATAATATTTCTGGAATAGGAAATATACCGGAACAAATAAGCAAACAGAAACATTATTCCAATCCTTAAAAAAGGCAGAATTCTTTTTAAAAAATATTTCTTTTCTAGCGTGTTGAATTTTATTTCCTGAATATATTCTGAAGTAAAACAATTCGACAAAAAACTTGAACAATATTGATAAAGACAATGATTTATAAGCAAAAAGAACACATATTTATAATATTTGGCAATCCCCAAATGTGACCGCAACCATCTCGTTTTCAACTCAAATACCCAAAAAAAGAATTATAAATCAAATTAAAAAATTAAACATTAATTCTGAGGTTGCCAGATACCGAATAGCAAAACTACGCTTTTATGATCAATGAGTTTATCGTTTGGGCTTTTCGTGCTCCATTATAAAATTTAAGTAAATATAAAATTAAATGTTCTAAATATTCTTTCTTCATCAATCAAATATTTATAAATATTATTTTCATAAGTGAAAGAAGCAAAAATTCAGTTCAAACATGAACATTATTATTTAATTTATTTTAAGAAAATTGTTTTTCTATCAACACTGGTAAAGCAATCTGAGATGCGTGCAGCAATCGTTTTATACTCAATGTTATTTCTATGGCGATTTCAAATTGATTTTGGCTTAGGCCTTAGGTCAATTTTAGGCCTCTTAGGATTCGAATTTTTCTAAATCCTTTCTTAGTGCACCCCTACGGTATAAGAAGAATCCCCCTGTAAAATTTCAGCTTCCTAGGACTTGTAGTTCTTGAGATACAGTGATGAGTCAGTCAGTGAGTCAGTGAGTGAGTGAGTGGTATTTGAATTTTATAGATATAGATAGAAATATTCATACATCAAATAAATATAAAAACATTACTCGACTCGGGAAGTAGTATAACAATAATAAATTAAAAGCTTTTCCCAAACAAAGCCACCTGTGGTATTACTACATTATCGAGTAGTTTCGGACAGAAAATGAATGCTGAATTGGCAAATTTCGAACTGACGCTGGATAATTTACTCCCCCAAATTGAACTGACAACTGCTTTGAACATTGATTTGTCTGTAGAAACAATAATTCCTCAGGAGGTTTTTAAAATGTTGGTAGATACGAATTTGGGTAAGGGGAATGGAAAATGAATGCAATCAGGGAAGAGAGGAGTTAAGTCATCATATTTCGGAGACTGTTAAGAACGAATGCGACTGTTTTTTTTATTACAGATAAGCAATGCTTTCCAAACGGCTGTTTTCGAATTAACGCATATTATAAACAAAGGGTTGAGAGAAAGGATGTGGAATTTTATACTTAATTATAAACCATTAACGACTGAGAGTTCGGTAAAAAAGATGAATATTATTTTGAAACATGACATTCTTGCGTGTCAGTGAAATAAGAGATTTCTTTTGTGTTGAACAAGGGAGAATCGAGGAACAAATTCGGGAATGGTTACAAAGCGGTATTATTCGACAATTTTGCTCGGAGTATGCGGCTCCTGTTGGGTTATGAAAGAAGAAAGATGGCTCGATGCGGTTGTGCATTGACTATAGAAAACTAAACAAAAAACGTTGAGAGATATGACTTACATATGCTAAAAGCTAAATTTGTTTTGCGTGTTTCTATGATATAAATATTTACCTGTTGGAGATAGTTGCAGCTTTAGCGCACTCCTCTGTCAGTATGTTTTTATTCTTTCATGTATCATTATTTCTTAATTTTATGAAGCATATTTGCCTCTGGCTTGTGTTTTATGACATTTTATTTAATTCATCTATGGTGTTTGGGGGAGAGTACGAGGAATGCTTTAGCGTTTAGCTACTCATATACTACTTACCTAAAATCCTTTATGCAGGTGTATTTTAGAGATGGTGTTGAAGCCTCACGTCGCAACTTCGAGCGAGAACGCGCCAATTGTGGCGCTATGTGGGAGTTGTGTGATTTTTTTTTGTTCCATTTCAGAAAGAGATTGTTTCTTGAGGGTGAAGGTGGTCTGGTCCATTTCTCCCCTTATACGAGCTCTTGCGCTCATGCATTTCTATTTGATGGTCCATTTCTTGTATTCAGAGCTATGGTGCTCAAATACTTCAATTTGTAAATATGAACATATATCAAGTAATTAACTAAATAAAAATACAGTCCACTTTTATCGAACTATTTCATATCTTGAATCGCCAAGACAGATGGTGATGTGTAAAACTGCACACAAACAATTACACACATGCTTCACAAAGTAGTTGATGGGTTATACATAAATGTCAAAAAGCTTTCGTTTCATTCGTTTATTAGATATTTTAGAAATCGCTGTTCTCTCGTTGGAATCAGGAGGGGTCCACTTAAATAGGCGTAAAGTGAAAAGACCATGCTCGCAATATGTATGAGTTGTAGTGCATAAGTTCACCTTAGACCCACAGATCAGATACGGCCCTCTAAACAGTTTGAACCTTCCTTCAGAATATATATGCCATTCTTCCGGTAAGGGTTTAGCTTGCCTGTAGGCCTGATACAGCCCTACAAAATAAAATTTCAGGCCTGAAAACTACATAAGGGATAGATTTAACCGGCCCCCAGTTCAATTCCAGTACAGCATGAAATCCAAAAATGTAGTGTTACCCAAGATTAGAGTGTTTGCCAATTTTGAATCTTAAAACACTGAAACACAACTCAAAATACTTAGTTCGTTTTGTGTTCCTTTCTAGATTACAGGACAACATGGTGAAAAAGAAAGCCGTGACTAAACGTGTGCTTAAAGCAATAGTTGTAGTGGTATGCGTCACCGGATTTATGTTACAGACTCTAGAATTTTTCGTCCTCTACCGAACTTATCCTACTGTGGTGGACATCCAGGTATCCGTTCCATCTGAAATCGAGGTTCCGGGAATCACCTTTTGCAGTTCAATCGGGTGAGCAGTTGCCGAAATGGCGCTTATTTTTTTTTCCATAGCAAATATAATGTTTGTAGAGTGGGATGCCAGATCAAGTGTGACCTCGTCATTTCACCGTGATTCAAAATTACATGGTTTCCTTAGAGTCGGGTTTAATCTCGGACAGTTGACAAAGCCCATCATGCCAAAGCCATAACAAATATAAAGGTGTCTGGGAATTTACTAACAATGCTCACCGAATCCCACATTTAATGTGAGGAATTGCTTATACTTTAAGAACTAATTTCCAAGGAGGTCGCTGTAGAGTTCATTATCTGCCTTATGGTACGCACTTGAATCTTAACCCTCTTGGTGGTTGACTCGACGAGATATTTCGTTATTAGCAAAACAGACAAGATCATGATGGACGAGGAAAATCCTTGTTAATAGTATTCATCACGTCATGGTGTTTCATTCTCGAATCATGATCGCATCATCAATATTGGCGAAATCATGATGAAGATACCTCGCCATTAGCAAAACAGATCAGACCACTTGGAGTGTTAACCCTCCATGTGCTTTAGATAAGATATCTCGTCCATCGAGATCTGACCAATTTTGCTAACTGCGATATATCTCGTCATCACGATATTTCTCGACTTTTTCAGGAGATCAAGACCGGCTATGGTTTCTTTGAATGACGAGATATCTGGTCAGTTTTGCTAATGATTACATTTGTGATTATACTTTACTAGGGGGCCTGCCCCCTGCTCGCTAACGCTCGCCAACCCCCGGAGGATTGCTTCACAATCCTCATTGGTTCGCTGCGGAAACCTATGCTCGCTTCGCTCGCCTCAATGAAGACATGTGTCCTAGCAGAAGGGATTGTTTGCAAAATATGTTACCAAAAAAATGTTTTTCAAATCTAAATTTGCTTTTTTTCAGAAAAAATATATAAAGTATCTCTAAAATCAGAATTCAAATGAAAACTTAGTGCAAATTTTGACTCGAAATGTGAGCGTTGCTTTGGAAATTGAATACCCAGCATGTTGTTTGTGTGTACATTTTCCCAGCACTCAAACGACCCACACTTTTTCATTGAGTTTGTTGCCGAAAGTTGTAGTGCAAGCGTCTTGTTGAACTATAATTGTTGGTCCTGAAAAGGACCGTTTTTTAAATGGCCCTGAAAAGATCCTCCGCTTTCTTTGATTTCTATTATAAACTAACTGCAACAGCTCATTAAAATTTCCTTTTTTTTTTCAATAAAATTTCATCCGATAACGCTATAAATTCAATCGATGCGCGAGACTTCGTACAAACAATCAATCGTACAGTATTGCCAAAACGCGATTACAAATAACGTCTTTTTTGCGTGCCACGTAAGAGAATTATATATATAGATCGGGAAAATCAGCATGAGGATAAAATCCTGAATTCTCAACAAACAATCTCAATATATCAATACATGATCTTTCGTTCGGACGTTTTGTATTTCATGGCGCAACATTAAGGGGGTCACTTCACGCAGCCTTTTCCCTATCTCCATAATGTTAAAAATGATCAAGTTTAAGGAACATTTTAAAAAAATTGACAAGTCGTACAGTCACCAAATTGTTATGTGTATTTATTGTATTGTTTTTATTACTTTAATGGGAGCATTTTTTAAAATTTTGATTAGTTTTTTTTTTTTTTTAATCATACGTGGAGTAACATGTGAAAAGTTTCAAAACGATGAAAAAATGTGTACATTTTAACCCATAATTTTTTTTTGAATAATTTTTTTGATAAAATCTCTCATTAAAATATTTATTTGTGCGTGTCAAGTTACAAAGCTGTAAGATAAGTAGTTTTTTCAAAAATGTTCCTTTCGTGTTGAAATTTACACTTTTGAGAAAAAGTGATTTAAAGTAAAAACTTCCCACAAACTATTGCAGACCAGCACTATAGCTTGGATTGCTGGGATCAACTGCTAGATCATCTTCTAGTCTACATTTTAACAAGCTAATTTTAATTCTAGCTTCCCAGGTTCTATGTAAAGTTGCCTTTACCGCTTTCCTTATATAATTTTCCAAACAAAAATTTGCATAGATTTTAACCCTTAAATTTTTTTTAAATGATTTTTTTGACAAAATCTCATATTAAAATATTTATTTGTATGCAAAGTTTCAAGGCTATAGGATAAGTAGTTTTTTCAAAAATGTTCCTTTTGTGTTGAAATTTATGTTTTGAGAATAAGCGATTCAAAGTAAAAACTTACCATTACTAATGCATTCCAGCACCATAGCTTGGATTGTTGGGGTCATCAGCCAGATTATCTTCCAATCTACATTTTAATTATCGTCTTTGAATCCTTGCCTCCCGTGTTCTCTGTAAGGCTGCCTTTTCGGCTTGTTTTATTCTTACGCGATCAGCTTCTTGTAGTGCACGACACGTATAATATCCAGGTTGAACATTTAATTGATGCAACACTTTCAATTTAGTGATGAAGCCTTGGTTGCATAGAGATATTGCTTCATATACTCCAGTTTTTAAAGTTTTTAATTGAACAAAAACAGTTTTGTGGGTTATTGTCCAAATGACACTGTTCAGGCTTTCGTTATTATTTTGGGTTTTTCCGTGTAAACACCTCGACAGCAGTTCAGGACTTGACAGATCTCTAAAAAATTTTTTATGCAGTTCATAACTGCAACAGGTAAGTTATGTTTGTGTAGATATTCTGCACCATTTACAAACCCACTATTGTATCCACACCACGAGTCGTCACCCGTGGGACATAAACCGTGTTGTGGATCGAGATCTGTGGAAAGCTTATGGAAGAAGATAGCCCATACAGCTTTCTTCATAGAAGTTAAGTTACCCGAATTATTTCTGATGGCCAAACCATAATAACGTTGGAGTTTGTCGATTTCCGCGTCCGTCAATCGACTACGGCCACGTAGAGATTTTTTGTCCTCCAGCTTCGTACCCTTCAATTTGTTTTTTAACACTTGGAGTCGTGTTCCCATCCTCTTCTCAACGTGACCGGCGCATTCCAATTTGTCGATAACGACACCTTTATACGGTTGGGAGTCCCGAACTGCTGTGAATGCTTTGGAATCACCATCTCCCAAGTACTGCGTATAACGAAGCTTATGAAGGGACTCCGAACGATGGAAGATCCGAAGCGCACCTTCAACTTCCATTCCACCACTATTTCCGAAATAATTCGCTGAACACTTATTGGTGTGGGCAGTACCATTAGTCAGCTTACACGAACATTTCCTGGAGAACACTTCAGCATCAAGAACCTTCCCAGTGTTAACACTAACTGCTGTCAAGACACCGTTAAGGGAAACGTGACCTCTTTTCTGCCAAGTGCCGTCGATTGCCACAGGTACATCTGGACTTCCACTGTCAGTAGGCCTAATTTCTGAAGCAGCTAATGCCATAGATACCTTTGCTACTTTTTCTGTAGCTTCATTTAAAGCCTGTAGTGATTCATAGAACCGCTTTGGTGGGGGAGGCAAGTTCATTACCCCACAAAACACTTTTGCAGCAGCATCACCTTTGCCTATGGACCTCATGGCATATGCAAGTCGAGTGTTAACATCATAGACCTTGGTATCCTTACCATTTACAACAGTCTTCGAGAACCTAGTGTTGATAACTGGCTGAATGTATCCACATATGTTACAACATATCGACAGTTCTGTAGCCGAGCCATGGATTTGACGGCTAAATTTTATCTCAATGCCTTGTTTTTGGCATTTTGCACATAAAACACACTGATTTATAAAGCTGGAAAAGAGCGGAATGTCAATTACTTCACAGTAGTTGGCATTTGAATTTAAAAAAGCATCATATTCTTCTGCACACTGATCCAACTTTTTATTAGATGCTGAATGACTTATGTTCAAATCTGGTGCTACTGCAGCTTCATTTACTAGTGAAGAACTTTCGTCACGCTTAATATTTCTTCCAAAATTTCTTTTTTTAAATGTTTGGTTCTTAAACCGAGGCATAATTCCAGGTAGATCAAGAAATGACAAAAATAAATACTCAAATAGAAGAAAAATCGTAGCTATATTTAGCGAGAAAAAAAAACCGTGCGATAGTATAGAGTAAACAAACTACTACAACAATTCACTTCTCTTCCTTCCTCAACAAGTTGCCGATCGAAATAAATTGTTTTAATGAATTTAAAACATTTTCATTAGGCTGAAACACAGCGCATGCTTTATGTTTTGGTTTGAAGTGGGCGCGGCGATCAGCTGTTTCAAATTTTGACAGATGCAAGCAATTTTTAAAATTTTGTTTTAAATACTTCTAGTTTAGCTAAAGCAAAAATTTTAACTGCATTAGAAGCAGAAAAAGTTGCAGTTTTTTTTTCAATAGCAATTGAAAAATCGTGTTTTTGACCGATTTTCGTGAAGTGACCTCCTTAAGGTAATGGACCTATACACACAAGGATACAATTACTAAAACAAAAGAAATTAATCCAGAGGGGAATTGATGTAACACATATCAGGGGTTATGTGCTGATATATACTGCTGTTTGTAAAAAATGCAACTCCATGAAGGAGTCATCAGAATTAAATGAAATTTAATACACAAACGGCTTACATTAGTACAAATAAATGAATAAATTTTTTTAGCAAAAAAACAGTATTAAGCGTCCGAGATCAGTATTTGGTGTAGCCACCTCGCGCTGCAATAAGTGCTGCTATACGACGTGGCACGGAGTGAAACATACGTTGAATGTCTGTTTGTGGAAGAGAATTCCATATTGTTTTTATGCGCACCCAAACTTTTGAAGCTGTAGGACGCGAATCACGAGTGAGACGCCGACCAACCAAATCTCACACATGCTCAATAGGCGACATATCCGGCGAATAAGCAGGCCGAGGAAGAAGTTGCATGTGTTGGGCTGAAAGAAGTCTCGAACATTCCTTGCAACATGTGTCCGTGCATTATCCTGTTGAAAAATAGCTCCAGGGATGGCTTGAAGGAAGGGAACGACTTCGGGCTCTAGAACTTCAGGGACGTACCTGTTGCTATTCAGATTACCCTCAATTCGTAGCAGCTGAGATCGTCCATGATACGAAATCGCACCCCAGACCATAACTCCGCGGTGTTCTGTCACTATGACGTTCGATAACGCACTTTGGAAGGCAGCGTTCACCGGCATAGCGTCTAACACGAATGTGGCCATCATGGTTCCAAAAATTAAAGCGGGATTCGTCAGAAAAGACAACTTGTTGCCAATCAGCCCTCCAGGCTCTGTGTTCAAGAGCCCATTGCTGACGCAGCCGTCGATGGTTTGGCGTGAGGGGATCCTATATAAAGGAATCCTTGCACGCAGTCCACGGTGCAGCAGGCGTCGGCTAATTGACGAAGTCGACATTAGTACACCTGTAGCAGTAGAGCAAAGTTCTGCCAATTGCCTGGAGGAAGCTGTACGATCATTCACCGCCATGCGCACCAGGTGCCTATCATAGCGTTCTGACGTCACCTTCCGTCGTCCACTCCCAGGTTTTCGAGTTGTCCGGTGCTCGTCGGTCCGCTGCTTCTAAACTCGCATCACTGTGGAACTGTTTCTCTGCACACAAACTGCTATTGCACAAAAGGATAATCCTCCTTCACGAAGGCCGATGGTTCTACTAGTTCAAACTACGTAAGTTGTTGAAATTTCACCCAATTTCGTTGCGGAGACATACTGAGGTCTCGCTAAACGTTCGCCACTAAAAAATAAGCATCATTCTTTTCAACGTCCCGCTACAGCCCTCTATTTATACGCTTTTAGAATCAGTTCAGAGGGCGCTGCTCACACCCACGCATGTGTGGCGCCTCTGAAACTTTACCACTTTGCATATTATCCTATGATTGACATTTGCTGCAAATTTCATTTCATTCGGATGATTCCTTCATGGTGTTGGATTTTTTTACAAACAGCAGTGTATAAGTAAGTAGCCGAGTTGGTAGAGTCGTTGATTAGCAACCAGAGTATGTGAGTTGAAATTTTAGACGAACCACTGGTAGTCGTGGTAGTGGTGTATGTTAACCCCTTGGTGCTTGTCTAGACTAAGGTATCTCGTCATTAGTAAAACCGATCAGATCTGGGTGGACGAGATATCTGGTTATAAGCACATTTGGTCAAATCTTGGAGGACCAGATAACATGCCGAAACCTTTTCTAGGGATACATTTTTTGCAGTCTCAAATATCCTTACGTTGGCTTGGAATGGGTTTTTGGAGGATGGGGTGCCAGCTCAGGTCCTCGTCATCTCCATGGTTCAAAATTACGAGTTTTCCACGATTTTTCCCTTTTCAGGATTGATGCCGGACCATTGACGTTAGCCCGTTGTGTTGCTCCAGTAGGACGTTAAATAAGAATGAATGTACTTTCTATTTCCAGGGTGCTACCGGAAACTTTCTGTACATTGGGTAGATCTTGTGTGCAGAGGGGGCTATACCGATATATGAACATCTGTCAGATTTATGAATCCTATTGCTTAAACCGAACGAAGATTCCTCCGGATTTCACAGTAAGTGAAACAACTACTTTTTTGTTATTTGTATCTGCCTTGTCAAACAAACGTTTATTCATTTGAGCACTAACTAAAACAATGTGATTTTATAAAAAGGTTGGTCGATAATTACAACAAAATTGAGCAGATTTTGGTTTCATCAGCATCAAAACATTGACTGTATATTTGATGACAAGACTCGTCTAGTCAATAGCAAAATTGATAGGATCTCGAAGGACGAGATATCTCATTTAATCCACTATAACCTTTAACTGCTGTCACGCAGACCCTGAGTCATTTTTGACAGGACGTTTCCACCCTTTAAAGTGAATAATGGTCCCTGTCCTATTCAGTACGTCCAACAGAAGCCACATTCCAAGACTGGTTTGGCCGCCCCAACTATTTCATGTTTTACACTATTTGCGTTTCCCACGTGGTCACTTAGAACCCTTCACAGCATTTGCATTACTGTTTTTGTTGAATGAAAATCGTCGGCAAAAGTTTCACAGGCACCTGCTTCGCGATCTTCTCTTTCCGATGCGCGATAACCAGCTGAATGTTGCAAACTTAAAAGTCGTCAATTGCAGTCAATTATTCAAGAAAACAAACACGAACGATAAGTAGACGGAGACAAATGCAAGCGAAGCGATTTCTAATATTGTATAAATATCGCTAAAAGAAGTTCAAATAAAAAATATCGCCAAGCAAGTGATCTGCGGAACTTATGCCAAATCGTGTCTAAGTTGGAGTAGGGAATTTCGGCAGAGAACCTTAAATGGCAACAAACATTACTAAAAAACTACCTGTGTGTCTTACACAAAAAGAAATTCAGGATATTGTTAACAATTGGTCCGAAATAGAGTACATTGGAAATAGGACAATGAAATTTAGGATAATATTATTCAAAGTGAACACGAAACGGATTCGGAAATTTCGGCAGATGAAGATGAAGACATTTCAAGTGCGTCTTCACAAGAAGAATACGTCCACGGAAAAAATAACTTCAAATTGGATGTCCGGAAACCTAATCGTGAAGTTAGAACACCAAAACACAATATAGTTTTACAGTTACCAGGGTTGAAACGTCCTGCAAAATTAGGTCCGAAAGCTGAGCCTGAAGAAACATGGAATTTACGTTTCGATAACAATGCCGTCAAAGTGATCGTCAAATGGACTAATGTCAAAATAAGTTCATGCAGGGTGAAATATTCAAACAAGGAAAGGTATGAATTACGTGATATAGATGTCATTGAGATGAGAGCTTTTCTTGGACTGTTGCCATATTCGGCAGTTTTCAAATCGAATCGAGAAGACCTTGATTGCTTAGTTACCATTGATGGAACGGGACGTTAAGTATTTCGATGCGTAACAACGAAAGTAATATTTTTATTTTTATTGAACTGCTTACGATTTGACGATCCTGAGAGCAGAAAGGAACGTTTGCTGACAGACAAATTGGCATCCATATGCGAAAATTTTTAACGCTGATAAAAAACTGTCAAAGAAATTATTCTATTGGGTAATATGCATGCATCGATGAGATGTTAGTGAATTTTAAGGGACGAAACAAGTATAAAATGTACATGTCAAAAAAGCCGGCAAAATATGGCCTAAAAGTCATGTGTCTTTGTGATGCAAGGAATAGCTATGTCTACATTCTTACGTATACTTCGGGAAAGATTCTGATGGAGACGACCTCAGTGAAGAAAATAATTAAATAAACCCACGCAAGCAGTTCTTCGTCTGATTGAACCTATAAGAAAGTCCAAGAGAAATATAACTTTGGATAATTGGTTCTCGTCAGTTGAATTTGATAAGTGTTTGAAAGATAAAGGTCTGACTTATGTGGGACCGTTAAGAAAAGACAAAAAAGAAATTCCGAAGGAATTTCAAGCCATAGACTCCAAAGTTCCAGGAAGCTCTATTTACGGTTTCACCAAAAAATTACACTTGTTTCCTATGAGCCTAAGAAAAGAAGAGCTGTTATTTTGTTACCCTCTATACACCATTCTAGTGAAACTGATGCTTCTTCAGGTAAACCTAAAATAATAGAGATATATAATCTGACAAAAGGTGGTATCGATGAATTTGACAAAAAATGTTCCATTTACTCGATTGGTCGTCGCACACAACTTTGGCCAATGGCGATATTTTACAGAATACTATATATATGTGCAGTTAGTGCATTCGTTCTGTTCCAATCATATCCAGAAGTAGCGAAAATGAAGAGGAAAAATTTCATGTTGTCATAAGCAAAGCAATTGCTACAACCCCATATAAAACGGAGAGCTGCCATTTCATCGACATTACCTAGAGAAATCAAACTGATAATCAAACGAATTATCGGCCAAACTGAGTGCCAAGATCATGTGACCATGACCGGTGATGACAAATTAGAAAAAAGATTAGCATGCAGTTTATGCCCATCTAGCAAAAGGCGGAAAAACTGCATACAAATGCATGGGATGCGAGGAGCCAGTTTGCCTTCAGTGTACTATGAAAGTATGCATCGACTGCAGCTCACAATATAATTCATAATAATAGAATGTATAGATTTTTGATACTGGAATATTTGAAAGTGATGTTTTTTTCATTACAGTAATATATCAAATAAAAATGTAATTCGAAATATTTTGTTTTGACTATATCACGTCCTTTAAAATTAACTTATATAGTAATATAAAATGTATTTCATGTTAAGCATTGAATTATCTAAGTTTAAAATGTTAGAAATAATAATTATCCTAAAAACCTTTCATTAATATATTATATCAATCAACTTTATTCGCACTTTAATGAGCGAGGTCTGAGAGACCCCTCCACACTAGTTACGGCACAGTTTGTGACACAGCAGTTAAGGGTTAAGGTTTAAATTGGTATTGCACTAAAACTAATAACAGTATTTTGTAACAATGAATTCAAATCATTGTTGTATTTTCTTTTGGTTATTTTATGATTTACACTTGCTTGTTTTTAACAGTTTATAGTGTACGAGCAGTTCATGGCAAAGAATGAGTTGAACTCCTCTGTTTTGGAAATGCTGAGGGTTCCGTTGAAAGAGTTCTTTAAGTGCAAAATCACAAGCGAAAGAGACGAAAGAGAGTGCAAGTAAGTACATAGATTCACCTCAGTCTTACGAAGCCAATAGATCTCGACTTTGAATGGTACTTCCATTTGCGTTAAAAAAAAAAACTTGGTAAAAACAAAAGATTCAAGCAACAAGATTCAAGTATTGTACAAGAACAAAAGATTCAAGTACCATTACCAAAAGGCAATTATCTACACTAGTTTCCAAAAGTTAAGGAAAAATCACAAAAATAGTGATTACTCAAAAAGTTACTACAGAAATTTCTAGATTTTAATGAAACTGAACCACAGTATACAACAGATAGTAAGGTATAAAATAACATGAAAAATAACATACCAGACAATTATGGTGTTTTAGAATTTAGCACATGTAAAAAATTAACAAAGTCAATAGGTCAATTTGTTATAGGGAAAGTGCCTTTAAAATGGATTATGATCACCTCTGGAAGCAATACAGCACATACAGCGATGTGTGATACCGTCAATTAATCGATGAGTTTTCTGGGAAGTGCGAGCTCTTGCAAAGCAGTTGTAAACAAAGCAAGGGCTTGAGGAGAAGGATTGAGAGAAGCAACTGGTCTTCCTATAACATCCCAAACATGCTAGATGGGATTCAAGTCCGGTGATAGAGCTGACCATTCCATGTGCTGAGTTGTATGGTGCTGAAGATAATCTTCCACGATGCCAGCCCTGTGTGTAACAGGAAATCATTACCTATTGCACCGGCATAAGGATGCAGGTGCATATAAGCATCAAGGATGTAATCTTTATTGATGTGAACATTCACGGTTCCACGTGGAAAGACATGGAGGTCTGTGCGTCCACCCAAAGAGATATCACCCCAAACACAAACACTGCTTCCTTCGTATGAATCTCTTTCACGAATGTTTGATGGATTATAACATGTTCCCTGTTCTCTCCAAATCAAACAATGCCTAATATCGCTATGAAGGCTAAACCGAGACTCATCAGTAAAGAGAACACGCCTCCATTGATCAGTCGTCAGTGGACATGCTGACGTGCCCACTAGGGTGGGCCGAAAGAAGTTTTTTTATTCTATCACATTCTAATGGAGCGGAAAAGATGGTCCATGCAGCAAAACTAATGTGTAAAAAATATCATCCCGATTTATTGATATCTTTTGCCTCCCCAAGGGATTCAAACCCTCGAAAAAGATAAAAATTCGGACAATTTTTATAAAAAATAAAAATGTTTACAATTACATTCTAATAGTGCGCAAAAGTAAGCTAATACATTCAATATTAACGGTACTAAAAATTGTTTAGATCGGTACATATCTTCTTTCTCCCAAAATAGCAGAAAAAACTGATCACCAGTTTTTACCGTAATTGCAAAAGTCGATATTTTGCAAAAATGGCATTTTTTCTGTTTTTTCTACAGAAGATATGTACTGATCTAAACAATTTTTTTACCGTTTATGTTAAATGTATAAGCTTACTTTTTCTTGTGGGGGAAGGTGCTCCCTATTAGAACGTAATTGTAAACATTTTAATTTTTTATAAAAAATACCCGAATTTTGATCTTTTGGAACCCATTGGGAAGGCAAAAGATATCAATAAATCGGGATGAAATTCTTTACACATCAGTTTTACTGCATGAACCAGCTTTTCCGCACTATTAGAATGTGACAGCAAAAAACAACTTTTTTCGGTCCACCCTAGTGCCTACCTACCTCAAACGTTCTCTCCTGTGACGTGAGGTGAGCGGCACACAAATGCCTGGTTACTAGGGTGGAGCGGAAAACACGAATTTCGGAAATTGAAAACGCCTATGATGGGAATAGTTGGGGGCTACCATGCTTATTAATAATACAAAATATGAGCTAAATCTATTCTGAATGTGTAATATCTTCAGGTGCCAAAATCACTTCGAAATTTCGAAAATTTGCCAATTTCTTCACAAAAATAATAATAACGCATTTAAAAAATTTAATGCATCTTATTTAAAGCCATGGTAGGGTGAAATGAACTTCCCTGTTTGTAAAAAAACGTGTTGCACCTAACATTATCCCGTAAATTTAAAGATTTCCCCCTTTTTTAGCGCGCTATAACACGCACGACTCCATTCCTCTCAATAGACTCACCATTGCGTTCCTCGCTACTAGGGTGCACGGGGGCTTCCCGTTCTTTGCTTGTTTATAAAGGGTAAATAAATCGTATTTTACTAAATGTAGTGGAGGTGTCTGAGTTTCTTTAAATACCCGCCCACTTTTTTTGTAAATATCTAGTAGGTGTATGCTCCTACAAATGACCTACCGATATAGTCTATCGAGAAAAACTAAGTCATTTGTTCAAATTGATTCGCTTTCGTTTGTTGGTGCATATTTCACTGCTTATTCTTACTTGTTTTAGATATTTTTTGATATAGAATTTGGATTTTTAAGTTCAGTTTTGTTTGTTTTGTTTGTTAAGGAGACACGGTTCTGTGAATAAGTCGAAAGGCCTCGGACACGATCAGTAGATGTATGTCCAATATTTCGAATGGCTGAAATAATGAAGTCTAACATGCTTCCAACATATGCAGATGTTATGAAGTATTATCTTTACATACAGAAAGATTATAAAAGAAATGCTAGTATGTGGCTGATGTATGTTCAATTTTAATTAAAGAGCTTGAAGGTTTATGGGGGGAAAAGTTCGATTCGAACTGTAACAAACCAACAAATAATATATATGCTGGAAAAATACCATAAAGCATATATAAATAGTGAGAAAATATTAAAAATTACTGGCAAACTATATTTCTCGAAAAAGGTAGTGTCCTTCAGGGAATCAGCGCGAAAAAATCTATTTGATATTAGCATATGTAAATGTAAGAACTTTCTCAGTTTACTTTCAAAATGAAAGTACCTATAGCTGAAAGTTCTCTTTTAACAGATCAAAGGACATTTCGAAAAATGGTCATTCGAAATGTTGACATTAAAACCAGCAGAATGATTGAAGAAAAGATTGCAGAGCAAAGAAAGAAAACCAGAGAGCCAAAACGTTCAGCTCAAAGATTGTAAAGGAAAACAATCCAAAATAATCTAGCTCTCTATTGCAGGAGCTACTTTGAGTTTTAATTTGCTTAAGAATTCTAATGACACTATCAACACAATCATTGATAATAATTATTCTTTAACTTCATAAACGAGAACTAAATTTCCAAATGTAGCTCAGGATTATGACAGAACTGGTGTTTCCGATAGATCGACAGCAATTCTAATAAATGCTGCTTTGAAGGATATAGGAAAAATTTCCAAGGATGTTTCTTCAAACATAGTTGATCGTAGTAAAATTATAAGAGAAAGGACAAAGACCCGCAGCTACCTGAAAAGAAAAAATGAGGAAACTACCTCTTTATTAGAAAATGGAACATATTTTCAAGAGCGAAAGGATTAAACTTTAGCAATGATTAAAGAAAGAGAAAGAATTTCTAGAAAGACGGTAAAAGAAGAACATATCGTTCTAATACTAGAACCAGGATTAAAATATTTGGGACATGTCACTCCTACGACTGTCTTTTCTCAAAATAATAAAACAAGTATTTTAACTTTTTTGGAGAAAAATATCGATTTTTCTAAGATACAAGTGGTTGGTTGTGATGGTACAGTGGTAAATACATGTTTAAAAAAGCGAAAAAATTGTAAAAATGTTAGAATCTTGTGAAAAATTGCCTTTAACAAACTTTGAAAAGATAGAAGTAACTTTACCAGATATTGTCCTAGAGTATCTTAGCACTGATTAACGATACCTTTACGAAATGTGCACAGGGATATCAAATAAATGTACTCCATTAAGCTTGTCACAAAAAGATCCAGGAAAATTGAATCATTCCAGATGGTTAAAGACGACAAATAGAATTTTAAGGTTATATGTTTCAACAGAAGATCCAACCCATAACTTGAAAATATTAACAGAGTATGTTGTGAAGGTACACTCATATGTGTGGTTTAAAATTAAAAGTCAGTCATCATAATGGTATGGGAGTCTTCATTTTTACCATATTTTAAATTAATTGAGATTTTAGCCTGAGGATTTAAAAATTGTAGTAGATATAACTTTGCAAAGAAATGCTTATTATGCCCATTGAGAACATATTATTTTGGAAAAGTTAGATGATGATCGAGAACACGTCAGAGGATTAAGCCTTACAAGAATTTAAAATTAAGACAAAAAAATTGAAAAGAATATTCGAGAGTTTAAAATTCCCAAGTTAAACTTCGAAGCAGACGATTACATAAATCTAATTGAATGGCAATCAAATTCCATTACAGATCCACCTTCCTTCCTTCGAATGGAAGCAGACCCCTCCGTACCGAGTTACTGAAAACCCACAGCGGATTAGCCGAAGCTAGGGAAAGCCTCTAATGAGATAATGGAGAAGTGGGCCTGGTGACACGCCGTCCGAAAAACCCTTATCTGCCCAGGATGAACACGATAGGGCGTGGACGTGGTCGACCCCGGAATGTGTGCGCTGAAGATATGTGGTCCGGCTCAAAGATATCAGTCAACCTTAGGTCCGTTTCGAGCCGGAAAAGTTTTCTTCATAGATTCGTGCCGAGGGGCGTCAGAGGCGCACACCCAGGCATCTCCTAGGAACCTATCGGCATTCCTGAATAGCCCAACGGAACAGCAGGCTGCCCCAACATCCTGTTTATCCGGTACCGTGGGCAACCGATACCATCATCTATGGAGTCTTGCAGACCCTCACAGTATCTCTTTCTGATGATCAACTCAAGTCTATGATTCTAGCCGTTCCAACCAATAGTAACATGTTTAACTTTCCATGCCATTCACAAGCAGTAGAACGTTGCGTTAAATTAGTAACTGAAGCACATATAGTACAGTATGTGGTACAGAGGCAAAAGATGGATTTATGCGGTCAAGAATTGCTTCTAGACTAGCTGTACCCAGATTTGAAACCAAAAGTCAATATCAACCACTTTTAAGCTAAACCACTTGCCAGTAACTTCAACTTAATTTTTTAGGGTAAGCTGGCAACTTAAATTGAAATTTTTATGGGGGGGGGGAGGCTTGATATGCAGCCACCTCCTCGTGCTGAGATCTGAGCTGTTTTCATAATACAAAAAACAACGAAGAGCTGCGAGGGGAAGCGCACGTGTAATCGCGTGGTCACAATGATGAGTCTATTGAGAGGAGTGGAGACTTGCGTGATGGCGCTCTAAAAAAAGGGGAAACTTTTTATTTTTCCGGATAATGTTAGGTGTAAAACTTTTTTTTTTACACGCACGGAAGTTCATTTCACCCACCCATGGCTTTAAATAAGATGTATTAATTTTTTTTTAATGCGTTATTATTATTTTTGTGTAAAAATTGGCAAGATTTCGATATTTCGAAGTGATTTTGGCACCTGAAGATATTAATCGATTTAGCTCATATTTTGTATTATTAATAAGCATGGTAGTCCCCAACTATTCCCACCATAGGCGTTTTCAATTTCCGAAATTCGTGTTTTTCACTCCACCCTACTGGTCATAGGCGTTTAAAGACCACCTTCGTGAAGCCTTCTACGCACGGTACATGTTGACACTAACCTTCCGGTGGCTCCAGCACGAAATGCTTTAAGATAAGATGGAGTTGTGCTTTTATTCCTTTGTGTTATTAACTGAAAATATCGTTCATTGGCGTTTGTCGTAGTGCTTTACCATCCTTGGCTGAACCTTATGGATGCCGAATCAGTTGTTTGAAATGTTGCCCAAGTCTATGACCCACAGAAGGACTCACATTTAGTCATTTAGCCACCTCTGTCTGACTTTGACCTGCCTCCAGTCTCACAATGGCTCTAAATCGCAGTTCTGCGGGCAAATGATACTTCGAGGTCATTGTAACGAATTGGCTCCCCCGGATTACTTATCTCACTATCACAGCGATATCTGCAGCCTTACTCTCTAGCTTGCATTTTTTTACTCCTCACAGATGACGCAATCCGATTGCAGCGCCACTAATTTGTATTTTGCAGTTTTATTCAACTTTTTTTATTTAACAACATATGTAAATTTCATACGGATTGGTTTCTATTTGAACGAGTTATCGCTCTTTTTGTGATTTTTCCTTAATTTTTGGAAACCAGTGTACAATTAACGATTGTATAATAAATTTGTAATCCGTCGTAGGCACCAAATAACTGTTTGGGAACGAAAATTGTTGTTAGCAGTTTCGCAATGGCCCGTTACCGTGTTCTTGAATTTTACCAAACAAAGAATACATGTATACGTTTTTCTGATATTTAACCCTCCTTGGTGTCTCGATAAGGTGTATTACCATTAGCAAATTGATGGTTGAGATTCTCCCCTCGCTATTACAAAACAAGATGAAATCGTCATCATCAAAAAAACTGCAACATCTTGATGACGAGATATCTATTCATTAGCAAAATGGTCAGATCGTGTTCAACAAAATATATAATCTAAACCACTTGTAGGGGTGAAAAATGTTCAAATCCACCACAAAAGGAAGCAAGAAGAAAGAATGAGACGATGAATGAGATATCTCGTCCATCAAGATCTGGTCGGTTTGCTTATGACGAGACATTTCACCACCAGGAGAGTTAAACTGCTACTGAAAGTAGAACAACATTCATTACCAATTGTAATCCCACTCCTATTGGTTTTTGTTCTTCCAGCACTGAAAATGTTGTATATGGATCCTATTACAGTGACACGAATATGCCAAGTTTCTGCTTCACAATGAATTCCAAATGGGGTGATCCTTCGAGGAAGATCCAGCGTATGAAGAAATCCGAGAGTAGGTTTGTTTTTACAATGTCCATTGTAACGTCGTGAAATGAATTTAAGTTGTGTGCGGCTAGTGGATTTAGGCATAGAAATAGCTTTGAAACAAGCAACACATTTAATAAAATTGTTTACAATATTTACATAGTTTAAACAAGTCAAGGTACAACAACCTCCATACGTGATATGGGAAGCCCAATGATGACCAGATGAAAATCTGGTCATTATTAACCTATTAAGGACCGCACTACTTTTCGCTGAAAGGAAATGAACTAAAATCCTTTTTTAGAAGTATTAGAGTCTAATTAAGACAAAAAAAAGTAACATGAAAAAAAATTATTTGTTTAAAGATACAAAATATTGCGAAAACGCAACGTCAGTCAAAACTACTTTTGGGAGAGATGAAAATCTATGAAGCACTTGCTATGTAAATGCATATTACATTTTATACATACAGTTATTGTTAGACTATTACAGTTTTTTCATCTTTTTATTTGCTTGTTGGATTTTTCTCGATATTTTATGATTTGTGGGATCCTTTCTCGTTTCACTGAAGGCTAAATTCTGAGAGAAAGATAGCCGGCCAACACAATGACCGAATGAAGATGAAGACTGGAAATCTTCT
The DNA here is from genome assembly GCA_947359465.1 of Metellina segmentata. Taxonomy (NCBI): domain Eukaryota; kingdom Metazoa; phylum Arthropoda; class Arachnida; order Araneae; family Tetragnathidae; genus Metellina; species Metellina segmentata. The sequence goes on along the minus strand of OX375877.1, from coordinate 108,891,784 downwards.
GAATATTTTTCTTTTGTTTTCAATAACGCTAATGCAACACTTCTTTGAAAATATAACAGGGAAATGTTTGGGTCTACAGCAATCCTATATAAGTTTCCAAGCGTTTGATTTAGTTACCTCAATAAAGTTCGTAAAAATAGGCCACCGCTATTTTTTTCCCTTTACTTGCACTCTATTCATTGCAACGAAATTATACAGCAGGTCCACCCCACCCATATTTCTTCTAATACCAGATGAGTTTAGGTTGCTTTACAGATACAGATTTCTTTTCTTTTCTTGAGTATATCTTGGCCATTAAAGGTGGATCGATTGTACCAAATTTGGTGGCCATAGAGTAACAAAAGAATTGTCGTTCCAACGAACTACTGCGATACCATACTCCTTATCAAAAGCGGAGTCATATGTTCCATGTTGTTCTTTTATCATTCTGATTACAGTTGTAATAGTACATTTTCCTAATCTGCTATCACTGATCGTTCCAGTGGTCTGAACCACGGCCTTTTCAATTCCGACAACAACATATGTGATGTAAGAAAGTTGTGAAAGTATACATAATGGTTTGAAGGAACTAGGACAACTCTTAAAAGACGTGTTAAGACGTCTCCATTTAAACCCAGATCCGTCGTTTTACCTGCAAATTTATCTCAGTATATCTGCTTGCTCTAGTTCATGCAATTTTTGTATAGTTACTTACTTCGTTTTTTTGCCTTTTGTACGGTTTCTTTGTCGACAGGCAATAGTGTGTATAGCTACGGGAGGGCAATTTCTCGAAGCAATATATATATATATATATATTATGTGATGAATCCGATATATTTTTAAGTTTTTGTGAAAAAAAAATCTGCTTGACTTTGACAGTCTTTATCTGAAGAAAATTCAGAAACATCTTCGTCATCTAATTATTTTATATATTCCAATGCTTCATTCACAGTTAAAAACCGTTTTCTTCGACATCCGTTATTTTCGGACAAATGTTCATAAAGACACTGCTTGCGACTGAATTTGCGTTTTCGCAACATATCAAAAAATGCATATTTATACAATTATACAAACAAAGACTAAATAATAACCTCATTTTTGTTGCCATTTTGCAGACTAATGTATGTTTCTAGAACATAAGCGTCTCTTCATAAAGTCATTTGCATTGTGCTGCCAAATCTGAGATCTTTTCAAAATTAATGTAAAAAAATCGCAAAAAAAGGACAATTTTAGAGATTTATTTTATAAAATTTTGCATTGAGAGAAAAACTTTTTTTTCCTTGGAGACACTGAACCTTTGTCTACAACATACAAAAATCATATAAAAAACGCAATACAGAATAACAAACAAAAAAAATGTTTTCACTAATGTTGCAAAAACGCAACGTCAGTCGTTAATGGGTTTAACGATGGGTTTTCTTCAACTATGTACACTACTGTTTCTTAAATTGTAATACTATGAAAGAATCATTATTAATAAATGAAATTTATTCCACGCATTAATTACAGTTGTTTAAATAAACGATTAATATATTCATGGGGAGGTAATGCTCAAAGTGCCTCAAGTGCCAAGCTACATGCTCAAAGAGCCACGGACACTAGGCTTCTGCAACGCACATAGTGGATTGCATGGACAAATCTAGGGAGGATATATACTGATCTCTTATTCTTGTGATCGACTTTTTCTGTGTCAACGGATTCTTGGACCTCGTCCTTTTGGAGGAGAAGAAACAACAAATAAACGATCAAATTTAGCGAGCAATCAAACAAATATTATGTTGAAAAACTATATCATGTGCAGCCTCAATTAGGAGGGATGAGAGCCGTTACAAGTCATGCCATCGAATCATACAGATTCTGAATATCAGGCTGTGGATTGGGATTCCAGATCAAGGGAATCCTGCGCAGAAGAATACTTGTACAAAGCCCATAGCACAGCAGACGTCTACGAACGGTAGGGATAGAAAATTACACACCTGTAGACGTTCTGCAATGTTGTGCCAACGCACTAGAGGACGCTGTATGGTCCATCCCCGCAATGCGGATGAGGTATCTGTCGTGCAGTGGTGACGTCATATTACGTGGCCCACTGCCGGAGTTTCGACTTGTCCGGTTCTCTATGGTTCATCTCTTCACACACGCATCATTGTTGTGGCATTAGGCACCATATGAGGGTCGATTTAACGTTACAAAAATCTACCTTCACAGAGGATAATCATGTGGCAACGTTCGAACTGTGTCAAGTGCATTCTGTGTTCTTGACGAGGCATATTGACTTCAAATCAGTCATTTACAGCAGTCAAACGACGATACACACATTTCAACGTACCTTTATGGTGCTTTTTATTCAAGGCTGATTTGGAAGTTTAGAGGATGTTTCTCGGTCCACACATGCATGATCACTTTGTATTTCTAATCATTTGCATATCCTAACCTGTTTTGCATTCCTGCAAGTTTCGTTTAGTTTGCACGATTCTTTCACGGTGTTGCAATTATTATAAACAGTAATGTACCTCGCTCGTTAAGATGTGGTCCGTTTGTTAACAGGGAGACACCTCATTTGAACAAACACAGTGAGAATCAATAAAATTACTAATGCATTGAACTTTTGAGATTTTACGAGAAACTATTTGCCATAATATAAGTAGTTCTTATATGTTTCAGAGATTCATATGGAGTTCTTCATCGATACATCGTACAGAAATAGAAGTGCTCCACCAGATTTCATACAGTTGCCCAAATACAACCCCATCAGCAAGAGCTCGGTCCAAATAGCGATCCACTCTCACCATTTCTCACCGAGTCCATACATGTCTGGGAAATCTTTTCTGGGAGGAAAACGGTATCTTATCAAATTGACAAAGGTATGAGTTTATGGTTTGACACACTTGTTTCATTTCATTTATTTTTAATGGTATCTAATAACGATTCTCTGAACTCATAGGACGAAAAACATTTGCTACCGTTTCCGTATCAGACTAATTGCACGGACTACATGAAGAGGTGGAAATCTAAAGGTGGAGTCGGCCCACTCAATCAAGTTGTAAGCATATGAATGTACTTTTACCAGTAACCCTCCCCGATTATCTTAACCAGGTATACCATCATTTTCAAAGCTGGTTAAATCTTGTTTGACCAGATATCACGTCAAAAGAAGAAAGCATGATTTTTAGAAGAAATATATCTCTCTCTCTCTCTCTCTCTGTGTATATATATATATATATATATATATATATATATATATATATATATATATATATATATATATATATATATATATATATATATATATATATATACAAGAAGGAATCATCTAATTGCTTTAAAATTTCGTATACAAAAATGTTTTGACCAAATATGCAAATGATTAAAATTTGGTGTCCAATGAATGAATAGTGCGATCTCCAGCGCATCGGAACTGCGCATCCAGCAGATGTATATAATTAGTTGTTCTTGAGCTGTTGTTAAAAATTTCTGCTGTATTGCGATTTAGGATACCTTTCAACAACTGAAAAAATACCTCGCCGCAGGATTCGAGCTCATTACGAGAAACTTTCAGAGTTTGAAAGAGGTCGTACCATTGGATTGAAAGAGGCAGGTTGGGCAAATCGGAGAATCGCTCGTCATGTGAGTCGAAGCGATGCGGCGATTAGATGATGCTGGCAAGAGTGGGTGGATAATGGCAGATTTCAGCGTCATGATGGTAGCGGTCGACGTAGGGCCACAACAGCGAGGACAGAGTGATTGTCAGATCAGCTGTCACAGCGCCTGATTAATCGCTATCAACCATCAGTCCTGCGACAAAACCACGAGTGTCCACCATGACCATTCACAGACGGCTGAAAGAGCGAAATCTAAGCTCGTACAGACCGTTACGCCACCTGCCTCTCACGCCTGCACACTGTCGAGCCAGATTAGTGGTGCTTGGCTCGATCAGGCTGGAATGATGCTGACTGGGGACGTATAGTCTTTAGCGACGAATCCCGCTTCCAATTGTGTCCTCACGATCATCGAAGACGGGTATGGAGACGCAAAGGGCAGCGTGCCGATCCTGCTTTCACTATTGCACGCCACACGGGCCCTCAACAAGGTGTTATGGTCTGAGGCGCTATTTCCCTTGATAGACGGACCCCTTTGGCCGTCATTAGAGGTACACGTACTGCACAGTGGTACGTTGACGACATTCTAAAACCTGTTTTGCTACCGTTCCTTTCGCAGTACCCTGGGCCTATTTTTCAGCAAGACAATGCCAGACCACATACGGCACGTGTTGCTGTGAACTGTCTTCAAGCTTGTCAAATACTTCCTTGGCCAGCCAGATTACCAGATCTCTCTCCCATCGAGTATGTCTGGGATATGATGGGAAGGTGACTGCATCCGGTAGGGAATGTTGATGACGTAGTCCGACAATTGGAACAAATTTGGCAAGAAATATCACAGGAGACCATCCCGGAGCTTTATCGGTCTATGCCACGCCGTGTGGCAGCTTGCATCCAGGCTAGAGGCGGGTCAACACCTTATTCAGCTCGTTACTGTAACTCTGAAATAAATCATTCAATTGTTCTGAAATTTTAATCTTTTTCTATTCTGTACATAATTTGACATTTGACTGATGACATTCGAGGTCACGACGGATTTAACGTGCACCAGACCCCTTGTAAACTACGTTCTGTGGTTGTAGTTGAATTTTCAACCCTCCTGTTGCCAAACTATTACGTTTTCAAACAGGTCCTGGTTTCAGACAGGTTATATTATAAATAATTAGCTGTTATATAAAGTAGATCCGTTTTAATCTCTATCTGTCTACCTACATCTACATAAGTTGTTTTTAAGTGAATGACTAAAATTATGTGGTTAATTAGTCATTATTGAATTTCATAGATGGCTATTCAGGAATGCAAAATGAATGCTGCTTTAGAAGAGATCGGGTGTGTTCCGTACTTCATAGACTTCCCTCACAATAAAACTGTCTGCAGATTCTGTCCGAATTGCAAAAGTAAGCTATTCGTGTGCATTATATTTCTAAAGGTGCAGATTGTTGTCTACTGTAAGAAGGCAGATGGCCCTATGTTAGTTCATTTATTGCATGGTAATAAGCAGGATCACAGAGTGAAAGTGCAGCTATACTTATAAATAGTATAACGTTACCCATTAACAATTTTTGATTTACCATCTGTTGGTTACTTCTATTGCTCCGGAAGCGAACACAAACGTGAAATATAAGGAAACGGAATTGATATTGAAAAGAGCTTCAAAAGTGCAACCTGCACGTCGACTAGTAGTCACCTGACGGCTATGTGAAACACTAACATGGATGGCCGATTTGGCATCTTATTGCCTCGTTTGGAAATGTAATGTCATATGACGATTTAGGTGAGTAAATGGGGTTTTCTATAGAGTGACGTGAAAAATGGTGAACTCGTCCATGTCTGCTATGTCACGTGGACCATCAGATGACGAATCAGAGGATGGGCGTCTTCTCCCATCAATTAGAATAATTCTATGAATGTATGGTTCTAATCAGCTGACAAAAGTAACGTGGGGTCACGTTATTACTAGTTTTGGTAACATAATCCTGGGAACATATAAAGGTCACCATTGCTCACTTATCACATTTACATTTCCCTATTGGTTAAAAGGTGAATTGGTTCGAAATCCAAGCATCAGAAGTTAGGTATAGCAGCTGCACAGCCCCATATATGTGTATTTTGTTGAGATAACGATTTCATTCAATGATTTGATGTGATTGGTATTCTGTTTCTCCGTACAGAAAATATTGTATTGATTCAAACGTTTGTCCCGTTTAAAGAAAAAAAATTGAAGAAAAATTATTTTATTTATTAAAAAGTTACATTTATCACTATAGTATGTACCGTTCAGTTCGAAGAACATTTTCCATTTATCTGGTAGCTGCATGATCCCGTGCTCGTAGAGGTTCTGTGGTTTCTGGTTAGAGAACTGGCTTAGGTGAAACTATCTGAATCACTTACGGCACGGTGAGTCGTCAGTGACACCCTCAGTCTAGACAAAACTTATCTTCTTTAGCGTGTGAGAAGTATTCCTGCCTTTTTTTAAAAGCATAATATATCAAAATGCTCTTTATTTTCTGCCATTTTTAATGCTTAACAAAATTATAAAAACAGATACCAATAACTCAATTTTGTCCCTATGCACTCGATTACCTTCTTTCCTTCTTTCAAACAACATCAAAACTTTACACGAGTGAAATAGGTAAAACTTCAGTTATGCGATGCAAATCCATCAAGCACCAAAAATGGTACGAAAACTTGCATCAACCCAATATTTCGCCTTTTAACCAATTTCGTTTCTTTGGGCTGTTGAGTACCTCCAAGCGCTTTTATCCTCCAAATGGTTTTAACAAAATATTTCGTCCATGAAGATAGGACAAATTTTGTTATTAACATATTTGTCGTAATTATGTCTTTGTAGCAGGTTTTACAAAAAGGCAGTAACTCGAAATACTTATTGCGTTTTAGAATACAAGGAAAAATTCTGTTTCCTTCCGTCAACAGATTTGTTCGTAAGCAAAATCATCAAACTGTTGCCAAATGACAAATACAAATTAAGACTTATAGTGCTCCATTTCAGAGAAAGATAAAGAATAGTTTATTGTGTTTTATATATATGTAGAAATCATTAGTAATTGTACTTGAAAGTATATAGTCTGTGTAAAGGTATAGAAAACCAACATTGGAGATTATTTTATAATCTTAATTTGTAGATATGATTGGAATTGGACGAAATTGTACTGATTTGTTGCAGTCCAGAAATCAGCCATGCGAGTAAGTATCTTTTCAAAGCTAATATTTAAATGTACAACAGGTTTTGTAAATTGTTCCTATTAAATTCTATTTTAGTGCTTCGATTAATTGTATTCAAGGATTTTTTCAGTGCAATTTTATAACTTTTACACCGCTGCGTTGACATGAAAACGTACCCCATCTGAATATCTTTCCTTCACTTCTGTCCTTTACCATTACCCAGAAACATGATGGAATGCTTCCAAAATCCCAATAAATGAAACTGTCAGTCATATCTGGTTAATTAAATGCAGTATTATTCATCAGCTTACAAATTTACGAATGTCCAAAATGCTGTGTTTTTTTCTTCCGTCAACAATTGTAGGTAGGTATTGGAATTAACGTCGCACTCTGGAGCAACACAACAGGCTATCTACATCGGTTCGGGATCCATCTCGAAAGTAGAGATCCGAGGACAACACTAAGTCAACTCTTGAACTGACATCCTACAGTCAAAACTTTTTTCCACAACATACCAACGTGAGAACATTTGAAGCGATGACCGATTCAATCCGCACCAGCCCCCTCGTTCATGACTTTCTTTGGCCGTTTCAGATTTAGAACTCGCAATCCTCAGTTGGTAATTCGATATTATTTTGAAGAGAACCCAGGCCCTCGATAACATTGAAACTTTTACCAAAAGGTTCATGTAACTTACATTCATGAACTTCGTAATTTTTCATCAACGTTACTTTATAATTTAGGAGAACAACATTATTCAACATCATGAATGAAATAATTTATTGTACAGTTTTTTACAAAAACTGTTTTTCTCTGTTTCACTTTGGAGCCACTCTACTGTCTGACTTTCACGAGAATAGCCCATTGTGTTACAACAGTGAAATGCAAATTCAACTTCATGTAAATGAGTGATGGGTTTGAAACAAAAGTTGGTCCTTTTTTAGGTTTAGGTATCGAAAAAAAGTATTAAATTCTTCACACGTGCAAAGTTTTTATGTACTTTGAAAGAAGAAATTTCTACGAGTATGTTAATAGCTCAGTAGGCAAAGTTTCAACCAAACTTTTTACAGACCACTTGATGGAGGCTTTCAGGTTGCCATTTGTGGATGGTCTGTAGGGAGATGTTCTCGTAGTTTCGATGCCCATCATAGTGGCTAGCACCTTGAAGAGTGCTGACTCGAACTGACTTCCTGACTAGTCGTTATTGTAAGAGGAGTTATGAAGCGGCATATCCAATTTTCGTACAGTGTACCAGCAACTTTCTCGGCTGTAATATCTACCACGGTCGATGTAAGTCAGGCATTACGAATATCCTCTTGATGGTGGAAGTCTTCCAACAATATCGACATGAACATGTTTGAATCTTTCAAATGGTAGTTGATAGGATTGAAGTGGTGTTGTAATATATGCCTTGAGACTTTGTTTCTAGCCCATGATGCGGATATCATTTCTAATTGAAGGCCAGACGAACACCTTTTTTTCAGTAGCTTGTTCATTGATCTAAGAGATGAGATATCTTATGAAAGACATTAAAAATAATACAGCTGTAGCTTTTTGGGACAGATGGTTGAAAAATTCCTGATAAGACATTATATTGTAGTTTTGAACCCTCAAAAAGTATAGGTTGCTACTTCATACTTGTTATTTCTGGTTGCTACAAGATTTCTTTTAGTTCATCAGTTAGCTGTCAATCGTCGATATCATTGACACGGTATCAGCTACGATGTTTTGTTCAACACTGATGTGCGAATATCTGTTGAAAACTGACTGATGAAATAGAGTTATTGAAGTTGTCTTGGGCTTCATTTTTATGGCTTTTGATTAAAAGCGAATGGAAGAGGACGATGGTCTGTATAGATGGTGAAAGGTCAGGATTCGAGCATGTGTCAACAGTGTTTGGTGTCAGCGTACCCTGCGAATATCTGCCATAAGAACTGTACTTGAATTCAGTTTTCGTGAGCTTTTTGGAGAAAAATGATACTGATTGCAGACCGTCTGATGAACTTTGTTATGAAACACCTCCTTATAGCTATGTCGAAATCGTCGTCAGAGTGAGCGAAATATGCGCCGTTGACGACAGGTGCACCATCGTTACGGTTTTTGCGAGGTCATCTTTAAACTTTTGAAATGCGTTTTCGGCTTCTGCTGTCCAAACCACTGGTCTCTTGTCCTTTTTATTAGCGCCTTTTATGAACTCGATTAGTGGTACTTGAGTTGATGCTGGTTTAGTTATAAAACGCCGATAAAAATTGATAATTGCCAAAAGTCTTATTCTTCGATAGTTTTCGGTTTGGGGTAGTTACGGATTGCTACAATCTTGTCTTCCAACGGTTGCATTCCGTTTTCTGTAATTCGGTTCTCCAGAAATCTCACTTCTGACTGGCCAAAATTTTCATTTGGAACGGTTGAGGCAGATGCCATTTTCTTGGAATCTTTGAAAATCGTTTCAAAGATGATCCTTGTGCTCCTCTTAACTTTTTGATGCAATTAGAACGTCGTCGATGTAAGGCATACAAAAATCAGGTTCTCGTAATACAGAATGGGTAAAACGTTGGAATGCTTGGGGGGCGTTACACAATCCAAAACTCATAATTGGGAACTCGAATAAACCAAGTGGAGTGACGATGCTTGTCTTTGGGATATCATCTTATCTAACAGGAATCTGGGGGTAAGCAATAAAGAGGTCTATGGTCGAAAATATTTTTGTTCCTTCTAGTTGTTGAGCAAAATCTTGTATATGCGGTACAGGGTACTTGTTTGGTTTTGTTACCGCATTGAACCTTCTATCGTTGTCGCTTGGTCTCCAATCCCTCTTTTCTTAGGTACCATGTGCAATGACGTCGCACAATTGCTGCTTGATTTTCCACATATTTCTTGATCCAATATGAACTGGAATCCTTTCATTGCGATATCCAATTTTGCAGGGTCAAGTCTTTTCGCTCTGGAATATACTGGTGGTCCAGTTGTTTATATGTTATGTTCCACGATGTGCTTGACTTTAGGTTTACTAGAAACCTGGGTAATTTCGGGGAATTCTTCCAAAATTTCCTTGAAATGGAATCGTCAGCAAGAACGGTAATTCTTCAGAAAGTACCAGTAACCGGTTGATCTGTAGATTTCCTATTGGTCTTTTTTTTTATGAGCGAACAGTTCTATATGTCGATTAACAAACCAAACTTCTGCAGAAAATCTTCTCCTATTATTGGTTGAGATAATGCTACTATGAGGAATGACCAGGGGAAAGCTCTTCTAAGATGCAGATTCTTCAGGATCAGCTCTTCTAAGATCAGGAGATTTTCACCAAAACTAGAGATACTTGATACAATCCCAACTAATAACTTTTAATCTCCCATTAACTAAATTTTTCTCTCTGTAGGTTTACGAAATAACAGACACTTCAGCGATTGTGTCAAGTACGAACTTAAATCCAGTAGTATTGTCGACCATCAAGAGTCGTCTTGTTCGGCTCTGATCGCCTTTGGCCTCAAGCGATGACCCTACTAGTTTTCCGTCTGGAAATTACACGGCTTATTGCAGTTCTTGACTGCTTTTCCAAACCGCTGACGACAGAAGCAGATGCCTGAGTTTCGTACCAATCTTGAAAAGGAATGGCTTCTTGAGTGTCTATTGCGATTCACTATCCAATGTCTGTTTCCCTTCAGTTGCTCCACTGATGGTTTCAGCTCCTCTACTTATATTTTGTATGTCTTGTGTCTGGCGCACCGTGGCCAAATATGGCTCTTTCGCTATAGAACCCCAAAACTAACCAACCACAACTGTATTAAAGATAACTGCGGTAAATCATATTCATTTTACTTGGTGGTATATAATCAAACTATCTAGAAGAATTAATCATACATCAAGTTCTTAATGTTCATTTTTTAAGCTTATCTAAATGATCTCAAAATAAAGATATGTAGCATAGTCCTTTTTTTTTGTTTAGTTCTGCCAGTTTTCACATGAATGTCGACGAGCAATGGGTCTACATTAACAGAACAATTGTAAGTAAACATTGAGCAATTGATCTATTTTTTGTGAATATCTGTAACATCCAAAAGATGATAATACGATAGTTTGTATATTTTTGTGACAAGATGAAAGAAATACTTTTGGATAGCCTAGTTACGTCAAAATTGATGATTACTTAACTTATTTCAACAACCTCTCTCTCTTTCCTCTCATACTTTTCCCAGTGCTCCTAAATCTAATTACTCCTCTATTGCTCTTTCTATTCATTTCTTTCTTTTCCCTCTCTCTTACTCTCTCTCTCTCCTCAATTTCCCTTCCCTCTCTTTCTTTTCTCTTTAATCCTTCTCTTTTTCTCTTTCTCGTCCTTTCTTTTACTTTCTCTCTCTCACACAACAATCTTTCTGTTTCCCACGTTTTGCTACATTTCTCTTTATATCCCCCTCTCTATTTCCCTCTCCTTCTTCCATATATCTTTTTCACTCTCTCTTTCTTTCTCTTTATGTCCTCTCTTACTTTCGATCTCTCTACCCTGTCTTTCTCTCTCTTTCCGTTTAAATCCCTCTTTCGTTCTCTCTCTTCCCCTTCTCTCGCTCTCCCTTTTATTTTTCTCCCATCTCTCTTTCAATCTCTCTTCCCTCTCCTTCTATTCTCTTCCTTACCTCTCTCTTTTTCTACCACACTCTCATTTGCATTTGCCCGATGTGCTGCTACACTGCGATGTTAATTAAAATATATACCTTCTCCTTTAATTTCCCTCTCCATCATTCTCTCATTTCCTTTCCTTCTCTTTCATTCTATCTATTTCCTTATCTTTTCCATGCCTCTCTCTCTCTCTCTCTCTCTCTCTGTGTGTGTGTGTACATTTTAAAAGTAATAGTTTTCTTTTATTTCAGAAAAGCAGATTTGTTTCCCAGGTGAGTTTCTTACTGTAGAAATACACTGTTTTCCACTCCTTAAAAAAGCCTTATTAACATGTATGTCACGATTATTAGCAACTTCACTCACTGAAATAACAGAGAAATGTGTTATTTGGTATGGCTTCTGAATAACTTGTAAATTAACAATAAATAGCAATCCCGGTCATAGCATCTGCGTTAAACGTCCTTAGTTGATTATACACATTGCTAGCATTTATAATAAATATAACATCCATAGATGGATTTTATACCTCTGAAGGAAATAAAATTATTAAACCTATGTAGTTGAATTTCCTCTACTTTTCCTGGTGTCAGTTTTTTTTTCTTCTAATAAAATGCATAACTAAGAGCTCTTCTTATTGATGTTACTACAATCAGGTCCAGAACGTCTCCTTTGATTTCATCTAATCTACTAAATCAGAGACAGTTCCACATTTTTTTGACATTTTCCTAGTTTAGCTCATATTTTCTTTTCCGCATTTTTCCAAAATTCTAAATTGCTTTCTGTAATCAGACTGCTGAATACTTTTATAAGTGTGTCCAACTTCTTCCGAGTAGTTATATCATGCAGCTCCATACCTCAGATTAAGCATATTTAAAGTTAGCGGCAAATTTTCATAATGTGTGAATCCGGTAACAATAAGTTTTATATTACTTGTATTCATTGTCATTCACCAAGAAACAAATGCAGTCGATTTCTGAGCAATGTACGTTGGTGAAAATTTTACTTTGAAGTAGAAAGATGTTCTAACACCCTGAAATGTTAAATTTAAGTAAGAAAGGGCATTTCATGTTTAATTTATACAGAGGGGAAATTGGGCGCTGCACTAATACCCTTTCTTGCTTAAATTTAACACATCATGGTGTTAGAACATCTTTCTACTTTAAAATAAAATTTTCACCAACGTACGCGTTGCACAGAAATCGACAGCATTTCCAGTTCGTATTACTTTGTCTAGATTAAATATTTTTCTTTTTTTAGATTTTAGTTATTCGACAGAAAGGAGTAAGTATCATTAAACAGGAATTTACTTATTTACCTATGTTAATATAAATAGAATGAAGTGGTTTTGAAAATAATGTGCTTTTGTTCAATTTCCATTTAAAAATTCGTTTTGTGTATAATGTTTCGTAAAACGAACAACTATCGTGTTTGTCTAAGCCTATAATTGTGACATGTCTTAAAGTTAATAGAATAGCTTATTCCTCTGAGGATTTCTAACGCATAATTCCACCATGCAACATACAGTTTAACTCCATGACATCTAACCAATTTTGTCTTCTTTAGAAATAGAATCTTTGCAAATGATTCTAATACAAGAAAAGGACTAATAAAATGTTTCCAAATAATTTTATTCTAAAACGATGGAACTAATAGGGATTCTTTCCAAGGGATACAATTCTAAGGGAAGGCCCAACAAAATATTTCTAAAGGATGAAAAAATCCAAGGATTCTTTCAAACAATAAATGTAACTATTTATTCATTACATGTGGGGTAGAACAACGCTACATTATTTTAAAATGTCGAGACATTTTTCAAGAAATTATTCAAGAAATATAAGAAATATTTTTCACAATTAGAAAAAGGATTGAGAGAAAGAGAATCAAAGTTAACACTGTTTTACGTTAATTATTCAAAATGCGATTCTGCAGACTTGTGTGACTTTTTCATGACTCATAGGCCACTTACCCTACCAACAAGGCCGGACAAGTGGAGGAGTATTCCTGGTTCCACAGTTGTTATCTCTAGAATTTAGGTCGAAGTTCTACATTCCAAAAAACATTACACTCAAAAATATGCAGAATCATATTCCCGAATGGATTATGGAAATTATAAAACTTCACATAAGAAAGACATTTTTCTAAAAAAGAAATACATTGGAATAAAAACAAGGACAAATTCATAAACTTAACTATTTACAACACTTTTAAACGCGCACATAAAAACTTGAGGACAGACGAGGACAAATTCCATAACTTAACTAATCACTACTTGTTTAAAAGCGCACATAAAAAGATTGAGGGAAGACGAGGACAAGTGTCAAAATTTAACTTATCACTACACAGTTAAACGCGCACATAAAAGGGTTGAGTGATTACGAGGACAAATGCCAAAGCTTAACTAATCACTACACGTTTAAAGGCGCACATAAAAAGCTTGAGGGAATACTAGGACAGATGACAAAAAAAAAAAACGTAACTAAGTGCTGCTCTTTAAACGCGCATGTAAAAACTTGTGGGAAGACGACGAAAATGCCAATAATTAATCACTTCACGTTTAAACGTGCACATTTGAGGGTTGATACACAATCAAAACTTTTAAATAAAACCGGATACAAATTCATAGACTAAATTATAAATTAGTTCTCTTTTAGAATCAACATATGAATATAAAATGAGAAGATATCCTGATGGGATGGAAATATGTACAGGTCTGGGAGACCTCCACCTCAGTCACTAATCCAGAGTTCACGCCACATTTTCAGATGTGGTGGAAGGAACTCGGACACTTTCCCAAATCAGCCAGAGATTGCTTGTTGTTAATGGCGTTATTTAGCCTACTTAATAGGGCGTATCGAAAAAATCGAAATGTCTTAGATCTTTTTGCGGTAGTGCGGAAAAGTTGTGAACTCCCATCATTAAAAGCTTGCGGAATCTTAAAATTATGGGTTGATTTCTTCTGTCGCCTCAATGGGCCAGAAATTTCGAAAACTGGACTAAAAATTATTAAAATAAAAAATTAATAAATAATCACAGATTTCGTTGAACGTTTTGGGGTAGCGCTTACAAGTTACTATTTTTTAACAACAACCATAAAAACTTTTAGAATTAATAGGTTAATATCTTCTGCCGCCTCAACGATACCAAATTTTGGAAAATGAAGGCAAAATTTGAAATTAATACACGTTACATTACCTCATTTTAATGCGAACATAAACTTTATTTTACCTTTCAAACATACAAATAACAAAAGCATTAATGCTTATAATCATTTTTTGTCCCAATTTTTTACATGTGTTTTCTTAATTCTAGTGTCGCTCTAATAAATCCATCCCTGATGTGCGGCCCAACTGTTTTTCCGGAGACTGCAGTGACTAGTTTCACAATCTGTTCAACTGCTTGTGTGTGTGTGAATGAAATTTAATAATGTCCCAGCAGTTCATTGGCATACCGTCCTGTATCATCGTCATAAAATCTTGAGATCTGTTCTCTCTGAGAACTGGGAGCGATGTCACATAACAAGCTTGCCAATCAATAAGATCTACATAGTCTGTAGCTCCAAAGTTAACAGCAGGAATAACGAATTTCCATCTGGGCTAGTTTCCCATGCCTTGATAATCCACCGAGCTGCAAGGGTCCTAATATGGCACCTCTCATGAGTTAAAATGGCAAAAGCATGTTTTCTGGAGTCGCAAAGTAAGCGTTGCGAGAAATAACTGGTTCGATTACGTCACGATACTTCAAAGGCAAGTACCGAGATGAGCTTATGAAATGCCACAGGTGTCTAGCAACGTCCTTTATGGAATGGTGGAACTTAATTCGGAATCATGAGGATGCATAGACTCTTAGAATGAATAAAACCAAATTCAACGTTCCAGGTTAGCTAGATCTGAACAACAAACGCCAGAACTCATGGCTGTGCAAATGTCATATAAGTACTTATGATATGAACTGAGGGTGGAAGAATAAATGTCTGGCAACTCACATTCAATACTATTAAAAGCAACAATTGAAAGTTTTTCGTATCCTCTGAGATTTCGTCCAATGTCTTCGGTGTAACATGTGAGGCCAGATGACTTGCCGTCTATGGACTCAAATAGGTGTCGTAATGACAACTCATTGATGTGAAGTAAGCAGATAATCCATTGGACTGGTCTCTGAAGTTTCAATTCAAGCCTGCGAATTACACCATTAAACACTCCTGTGTTCACTACAGTGCCGTCACAACCGAGAACAATAAGGTTGCTAAAATCATCCAATAAAGCACTTGTTACGTATTCGTAAATGCTATTAGATATATCAAGGCTAGATCCACTTTCAGGTGTAACATGTTCCATGTACGTAGAACCAGGCTCCGATACAATACAATAATACGCTTCTACAATTGTTCTTTGGAACTGCTTGTCCTCGAGTGTTTCTGATGTTAAAGTTTTGTTATGCCGCCATCAAAATAAAGGCCAGATAGAGTGGAACGATTTGATTTTGAGAACAATTTTTTGTAAATCCTCGATTTTTCCCGTCATATTTTATTTTTGTCTGTGACGAGGCTGGTATCTGATTCCGATACTAAACCCAAATCTTGCATAGCACTCGATGCAATAGCAGCCGTGGCTCTGTTGGATACAACATATCTTTGACTGACAAGAACTGTGTTATCCAGTTTTAAACGCATTTTAACACTTCTTCTGACTGTCCCAGTTTGTCTCGATTGTGAAGTAGTTAACAATTGTACAGAAAAGTACCAAAATGTGTCCAAATTTTCAAGATTCGACGCTAAAGAGGCGGCAGAAGATTTTAACCTATAATTCTAAAATTTTGTTGTTGTTTTTGGAAATAAATAGTAACTTTTAAGCGCTACCCCCAACCGATCAACGAAATATGTGATTATTTAATAATTTTTGTATTTTAATCATTTTTAGTTCAATTTTCGGAACCTTCGGCCAACTGAGGCAACAGAAGAAATAGATCCACAGTTTTAAGATTCCGCACGCTTTTTAATGATTTTTCCCTTCGGAATAGATCCTGGGCCGTCGTCAATAATAATGGGTTGCTCCAGTGAGACGTTAATACACTTAACTACCTACCGGTATAGTTTGGCTATGTATCTGAAAAATTATTTCTTTTGAATTAATAAATTAGAGTCAGAAATTCGTACTTATTTAATGCTATTTATATTTTTAAGTATATTTATTTTTAATAACATGGTTTAATAACATTTTGATTTCAGTACGACTGTACAGATCAAAAGATATTCTCGAGACAGTAAGTATCATATTTAAACCTATTATGTCTTTCATTGAATTTTTATTATGAATCAGTTCAATAATTAATTGACTTGAGAAGCGAAATCCTTTTTTTTATTTACAACTTCATGTAAAATAATGTGTAACGTCACTTTTGCAAAACTGATTATTAGATTGTAATCGACGAGATACCTCGTCATTCGCGAAAAAACTGCCCAGAAATTAATCTCGTCATCAAAAAAATTGGTAATACCTTGATAACGAGATTTTTCGTCATTAGAAGAAATGGTCAGATCTTGATGGAGGACATATCCAGCTGAAATGACTTTGAGGGTTATCTCTGTTCATGAACACAGGCTGTTATTTTGCACATAATCGGTGATGCTCTATAACTTTTTTAATGACTTTTTTCCGTATATTGCGTATTTTTCAAGGCAAAAGCGCTGTTTTCCGATTTGTTTTCAGAACTAGGGCTAAGAGTCTTGTTGCACATAGTCGTTTTATTGTTTTAATTTGGCAAAGATTAATTGCTCAGTATGTCTCTATATTAAAAAATGTTACCGCCGCCGACGCCGACGCCGCAGGATTGAAAACTGTGTTGTTTAGCTCGATTCTTAGACGATTTCCCGAGAAAGTACTGATCGGAAAAAAATGAAATTAACATGCTTTGTTCTTCGTCGTATTCCCTGGATAATTATTAAGATTTTTTTTCCGATGCGGCTATTAGTTTAGGTTTTATTAGTGTTAAAGTTGAAAAGTGAAATTTCTTCTGCGAGTGAGCAAAACGCATTCAAATTTTCAGTCTTCAGTCGTGAGTTTTTTTTAAGAGTACCTCTCAACGTAAATTTTTGCAGTTCCTCAAGTTTTTTTTTAAATTTAAATTTGATTCTTGATAATATTTTTTTGAAAATCAGGAAAAATCGGGACATTTTTGTTATTTTTTTTTAAACTGCCGTATGTATATCTAATTACTATTAGTTTTTAATTTTTAAAATATCGCAGTATACCTCAGAATACCGGGGGTTGGCGAGCGTAAGCGAGCAGGGGGCGGAGCCCCTTAGTTAAACTAAAAAGAAATATTCGTGTATGAGATCACAACGGGTGGAATACTAACCGTATGGCGGAATTTTAATTAAATTTAGCAAATGAATTCACTGATCACTGCTCATACTCAATTATGAGATGAGAGACGTCGATATCTTTGATAAAAATGTTTTTTTTTTTTTAACACTAAAGAAAGAAGACGGTGTTCTCAACACCTCTAATGTATATGATGAAGAAGGAAACTCAAAATTAACAGTTAACAAACAACATTTTATTTAGGCATTTGAACAGATACTAACTAAATATCACTTCAATTAAAAGAAAACACAATACCAGAAAACAAGTATAAATAAAAGTGATACCCACGGAGAAAAGGACGTAAAAAAAGGAGAGTTAAATTAAGTTAAAATATTAAAGTGCACAGTAAGGACATTTTCGTCGAAGATATACTCTACACGAGTCTTGAGATAAGAAAAAGAAATTAAAAAGCAATGAAAATGCTTATCATTCGAAATATTTTTTAATGGAGGTCTTCGGTCATGGTCGGGATCACCTCCAAGAAAAGCAGAAGTCCCTGGACGTAAGTCACTATCTGCAAAAGTGGAGAAGATATAGTTTTTCTTCTCGCGCAGAGCGATTTAAAGCCTCTACGAGATCCAACCCTCGTGGTGACATTGTTAATCTGAGTGTCTCCTATCATAAGGGGACGACGCTAAAGGTTAAGCGGGAAGATTTCGAAGAAGGAAGAACGCTTGCTCGTTGTTTTCGGCCGCCATTGAAGGAAAATAAATTCTACGTCGCTCTGAGGGGGTGTGAGGGGCATCGTCTTTTTTGTCCGGTTTTCATATGGTTGACTTTATGTGTTATTTGCACATCATAACACTGTTCCTATACATTACTTCATAACTGTAGCTATCTGCGTTCGGTAAAAAACTGGAAGTTTGGTACTTTTCTCTATCCGGGTTTTCCTTATTTTTGAAAACATATCTTTGATAAAAGACGCCATTTCTTAAAAATTTACCTTATTTTTGACCATTTAATGAGTAAATTTTGTTTTTATGCTGAGATCTCCATTTGATCACTTATTTTGATTAACCTTTTAAGAAAATTGTTAAAAGGGTAGTCGAATGTACAATATATCGATCAAGGATCAATAATACTTGATAAAAATAATACGGGAAAATAAGCTAATAGAGATCTTGCTGGCTGATGAAATATATGTTTTTAGGATAATAATGTTATTGAACATACCTAACGTTACTATAAATATCCTTAATTCTAAATATAAATTTCAGTACAAACGTCACTGCTTCGAACATAATATTTCTCATGAAAACCAAATGTACAATCTCTCAATCTCATAATCGATTGTAGATACGTTAGAATTATTAACAACTAGCAAAATACCCGACCTTACTCGGTTTGAATTGGTTTACTTAAATTGAAGAGATAATCAAAATACATAATGTCTTACGTTTTTTGTAGAATAAAAATTTATTTGAATACCTTTCGCCATCTTTAAAATTTCTACAACCTACTTTGGACACAAATCCTACACATGCATATCCATTCATGTAATACATTTCACATACATCGCACTCTTACTGTATGACAAAGCTACAAAATGACTAAGGTTATTACTACAAAAGACGATTTTGAGGGACATTTGGAATTCCATTAGTTAAGTAAGTTCTTTTCATGTTCAACCCAATTAATAAAAATTATGATTTACGGCGAGTGCTCTCGCACTCAAAGTCAACAAAACAATATTTTTTTACTTGTGGCACTCTTGCATCCGGTATGTGACATTGTGAAATTTTGTAATCTTATCCTGTCATTATGACAACGAATTTTTTAATGTATGAAAAGTTCTAGTTCGGATTTTTTAAACATTATTGTTCTTTCAATAACGGCATTATTCTTTCAATAACGGCATTATTCTTTCAATAACGGCATTATTCTTTCAATAACGGCATTATTCTTTAAATAATGGCATAACTACACTTAAAAATTTACTGAAAATTTAATCTGACTTACCTGTCATTTTTAAGTCGAATACTTTGTGGTGGTGTCGTGTGTGGTGAGAAGGAAAACACATTTATTAAAATAATAAATATTTAAAACGGAAAACCGCGAAATAAAACAAAATAAAAGATGTCGGAAAAAATTGTTCTAAAGATATTAATTTGTGATTCATTTTATCTCTTGATCTCGCACAGTTGCCACAACTTACAACTAAAATTGCACATAATTTAGAAATGTGAAATTAATTCAGAGCGAAAGAAACAGAAAAATATCACTGCTCGCGCGATTGTGTTCATTCCCGTTTGTGTGTTGAAAAATATCGTCTGTCCCAAATATTCGGAAATCGTTTTCATTGCACAAAGAACAAAAATAACACTCGAAATAATTGAAATATCAGAGCTGAAATTCCATAAAAAAATAATTTTTTGAAGAATAATTACTTTTTTAGCAGTACTGTAAAGCAATCGAAGTAATCGTATTACTCAATATACACTACAATTTTTCCAAAACTACCAAATTATGGTTCATTTAAGTATACTTACTCAGGTGTTTCAGCATGAAACTCAACTAAATATAACAATTATAAAATGTTTAATATTGCATTCACTAAACTAATAGATAATGTATAAAATAAAATACATTGCAATCAAATATCTACAATAAATTCATTTGATGCCTGCACAAACACACTAACACAAAATCGAACATAGAACAGAAAGACGGACAGACAGACTTTTGCAACCAATACCACTCACTAAATGAAGATAATTACTCACTGTATGCAAATTTCCATGAAAATATATTAAACCGTGTGGACGTGTATAGGGCACATACATACATACAGACAGATGGACAGACAGACACCAAACGCGAAAAAGGCAGATTTGGCATCAGAAGGGTCCAAAACGGATAAAAAAACTTGAAATGGGTCGAAAATATTGAATGTACAAACGAAATTTCCATTCTTATTTATATAGTTGAAATAAATTTTCTACCAAACGAAAATTAGTGCGTTAAATAAACTCTAAAACGTCTGACAACGTTTGTTTATAATTTTTTGTACGATTTTCTTTCTTATTTGTAGGTGTCAGACTATAAATATTGAATTGGATTTCGACGAATACGAAGTGACGAATATGACGTACAATCCTAAATTTGAAGTAAGTATAAGTACCGAAAATATTTAAATTTTTGTTTGTTCTTTTATCGACAACTTTCCTCTAAACTTGGAACTGTCATTTTAGAATATTTTTCTCATCCCTCACACTACAATGGCTTAGTGCAGTATAATTAGTATGGTAAATTGTCGGTCAACTTTTGTTATGCAAGACGGGCTGAACAAGGACTACTTTAACATGGATTAATTTATGAACAATTCATTTCCTTATATTTTACTGAGGCATTTAATTTAATACACTCGGATTAAAGTTTTGGATGACGATAATAAAGATCAATTACTTAAAATTTTTTTGGACAATTGCCTGTTCAAAACACTATTTAGGTTATCTTGATATCTTGACATATGGTTTGCTAATCTTTGGTATTAAACTTTTGCTCTCTAAAATGTTAGAAACTTTTTTAACTGTAGTGCGCCAATTGTTTTAGAGTCCAAGTTTTGGATATACATTACTATATTATAAACTAGCCACTGCTTGGCTAGCCCGGCTTTGCACATGACCGTTGTGTAAGGTATTAAGCTGGTGTAAAATTTTCCGCAGATTTCAAGTCCGCTCAAGTTATATTCAATTAAAAAATTATTTATTTAAAGAAAATCATATTTTTAGGTATCAATCTAAACTGAAATTTTCCGCAGATTTCAAATCCATTGAAATTTTACTCTATCTTTAACGGTGTAGGATATAGAAAAAAGAACTTTGACTTCAGTTTAAAGATTTATCGTCTGGCTGGGAAATCAATAGCGCAAAATCAAAGCGGAAATTAAAAATAATTAATTTTCTCCACATTTTGAGGATGATAAAAACTTGGCATGATTCCAAACACTGACTGCAAGGTCGCATGAGTAGAAAATGTTCAACGCGTTTGAAAAACCGATGAAGAATAAAACTATGAAATTCATTTAAAAATCTTCATGTTTGAATTTTAAAATTCGCTGGGACCGAAAAATTGCAAAAAATTCGGACTACCTGTGTGCCAAATCTCATTGCTGTAAGTGCCATAGGTCGTCAGGATTTTGCGGCCGAGAAAAAGACAAACAGACAAGCAAACAAACACTTCCTTTTATAATAGTAGAGAAAAGGAAGTGCTTCTAATCTCTATATATATAAAACTCAAATACCATTCACTCACTCACTGACTGACTCACTCATCTCTGTATCTCAAGAACTACAAGTCCTTGGAAGCTGAAATTTTTCAGGGTGATTCTTCTTATACCTTAGGAGTGCACTAAGAAAGGATTTTGAAAAATTCGACTCTGAGCGTACCTTAAATTGACCTAAGGCCCAAGCCAAAATCAATTCGAAATCGCCATGGAAATAACTTTAAGTATAAAACGATTGCTGTACGCAGCTCAGATGATTTGCCAGTGTTGATCGAAAAACAATTTTTTAAAACAAATTAAATTATAATATTCATGTTTGAAATGACTTTTTACTTCCCATGATGAAAATAATATTTATAAACATTTTATTAATGAAGAAAGAATATTTAAAGCATTTAATTTTACATAACTTACATTTTGTAATGGAACACGAAAGCCTAAAAGAAAAACTCATTGATCATAAAAGCTTTGTACTTTTCGGTATCTGGCAACGTCAGAAGAAATGTTTAATTTTTAATCTAATTTAAAATTCTTTGTTTGGGTATTTGAGTTGACAGCGAGATGTTGCGGTCATATTTGAGGATTCTTTTTGCGTATAAATCATTATTGTTTTTATCAATATTGTTCGTCTTTTGTCGAATTGTTCTATTTCAGAATATATTCAGGTCTAAATATACGACGTTAAAACATAAATTTTTTTCAAATTTTAGCATTTTTTTCAATGATTGGAATTTTGTTTCCGTTTGTATTTATATGTTCCGTTATAAAAGCACCTATTGCAGAAATATTATTCAGGAGTTAGATTTTATTGATTTATTTATTTCCTGCAAAATATCACTGACATTGATAATTCCTTATTGGTATATGTCTATTTCAACCAACTTTCTTTAAATCTTCGGTTTAATACGTAATGGTGAGTAGATTGTTGTATCAAGCTCCGTTATTCCATATGCCGCTGAATGGAATATTCAGAAATATGTGCGTTTGCTTCAAATTAAATAAATCACAATTGCCGTAAATTTTTAGCCTCCTTGGACAAATAGAATGCGGGTTAATATGTAGCCTATCATACCCACATGGTTAAAATATTAGTGTACCAAATGTGGTGTAGATTGGTCAAAAGGTGGATTAGTATAGAGAACAGACAAATGTCTCAACTATGCTTTATATATCTAACAGAAGTTCCGTTATTCCACCTGCCGCTGAATCGAATTTTCAAGAAAATTGCTTCTGTGCTTCAAACTAAATTAGTCACGAATGCCGTAACAATTTTACTTACCATCCCCTCATATTATTGATGAAATTCGAAAATATCGCATTCCATGTGCAAGAATAGCACTAGTAAAGCATATTCAAATCTAAGTGCAAGACTATCCGCCAAAATTCGCTATTTCTAATGAAAATGAATGCACGGGAATATTTGTACACACTCTAAAAGTCAAAAGCAACTTCTTTAGAAGTCAAATTAGAAAAAAAAACTTTCAGCAGAAGTGCGACGAATGTGAAATGGATTATATGGATGGATACAACATGTATGCATATTTCCGTCCGAAGTAAATTGTAGAAGCGACGAAGAAGTTCAAAGATATGTTAAATTTTTTTCCGCACACTTAAATGATGCTTACATTCTTTTATGAAAATAATTGATGATGACTTTTCAATCAACATATTATTAATTCAACCCGAGCTAAGCCGAGTATTTCTGCTAGTACGGTAATTCCGGGACAGATGCCACACTGAAGGAAAATACATTATAAAATAAATTGGGTATTAACAATAAAAACGAAAATTTGTGGCAATACATAATAGTTATTGTTTATCAATACTAATTAGTTGTTCGTCACTATAATGTAAATTTTCTATAGAAAAAAAATAAAATTATGACACACTACATTTGGCCATCTCTCCCAAAGTTCCGGGTGATATGTCTCACTTATATGGGAGAGATGACATACCTGTAAAAATCAGTTAATTTTAAAACAAACGATTTTAACTAAATGCAACATATTAAAAGCAAGTGATTTTAATAAAATACTACCTTAGCATTAATTTATAAAGTATTGAAATATTTAACAACCACAGACAAGATGCAAAAAGTTTTTAATGACGCACATTTAAAGGAAAACAAACAAAATTTATAGTAAAACACATTAACACTATTAAAAAAATAATTCAGTTTTGCTAGAAAATTACAAAATTATTTTTTTAATTAGTACTAAAAGATTATTAGTAGCATTATAAAATATTTCGAAAATATCAAATTACGAGTTTTCTCTTTGTCCTCTTTAATTTTTGCTTTCCCGCAAATAATACACGGATCCCCGTCCATTGTACATGATTAATGTAACCATTTAGACCATTTATGGGCAATCCCAGACCGCGTGCTGAATGTGGCCCGCTCCGGATTTCGATCCGGCCCTCGGAACATTTTAAAATCACGCTCGAAAAAAAAAATTCTCGGTTTTAAGCTAATAACCAATTTTGACAAACAGCAACAAATTTTTAATAAACAAAAGACACAACTGGACATAGTTGTGAAAGCTAGCTTCATTGTCAGCTCAAAAATAGCGAAGTCATCGAAACCATTCGCTGAAGGAGAATTTGTCAAAGAGTGCCTGTTAGAAATTTCAGATGTTTTATGTCCCGAAAAGTAAAAGGAATTTGAGGAAATAAGCTTATCAAGACGTACTGTTGTTCAACGTATAGATATGATATGATGGCTGGTGATATCAAGAAAAAATTGACTAATCGTGTGACTGATTTTCATGCATTGTCAATTGCTTTCGACGATAGCACCGACTTGTCTGATGCAGCGCAACTAGCTATTTTTAAACGAGACGTTGACAAAGAATTTACTGTAACTGAGGAAATGCTGACTTTACAGTCTCTGAAAGGGACCATACTGGAGAAGATAATTTTCATGAGGTTACAAGTGCTATTGAAGAGTATGGTTTGAAGTGGTGCAAATTAATTGGAGTTTGCACAGAGGGTGCACCTTCTATGGTCGGTTTACGAAAAGGTTTCATCGGAATTTTGAAAAAAAAAGCAATTGACTTGAATGTGCAAAAAAACGATTTAATAATCATTGCATTATCCACCAACATAACTTGTGTTCTATATCCATTCAATTGCAGAGCGTTATGGATGTGGTAATAAAGACAATCAATATTATTCGATCCCGCGCGCTTAACCATCGCCAATTCAAAGCATTTTTGGATGACAATTTTTTTAGAACATGATGTGACATATTTTTGCGAAGATGGTTAAGAAAAGGCAAAATGCTAAAAAGAATTTACGATCTTAAACAGGAAATAGCCGATTTGATGGAAATCAAGGAAAATCATTACCAGTAGTCAGTGATCAAAAATTGTTATGTGATTTAACATTTCTAGTTGACATCACGGGTCACTTAAACGAGTTGAATTTGAAGCTACAAAAACAAGGTCAGTTGGTAAACGAATTGTATAGCCATCTGAAAGCGTTCCAAAAGAAAATTCGCTTGTGGGAAACACAAATGCGATCTGAAATCTGTTATCCTTTTTCAACAATATCCAGTCACAAAAATATTGATTACACTCAATATGCTGAAGAACTAAAATCACTGTCGGAGCAATTTTTTAATAGATTTTCCAATTTTGAAAGCATTGATAGCTTCTTTAACCTTTTTACTACTCCGATAAAAAGTGACGTAAAGAAGGCTCCTATACACTTACAAAAGGAGTTGATAGAGCTTCAGGAGTTGATCGAGCTTCAGGATGACATACATTTGAAGTCAAAATTTGAAGACGTGGAGCTAAGTGATTTCTACAGAACATACCTTGACGAAGAAAAGTACAAGTTGCAAAAAGATTATTATTTGCACATTTGGAAGCACTTATAAATGGGAACAGTTCTTTTCCATGATGAAAACTAAAAAATCGTAGTATCGACCCAGGCTTACAGATGAAAATTTCTAAAACACTCTGAGCCTCTGTATTAGTGGGATTGATCCCAACATTGATTATCTTGTTTCTCAAGTACCAGCTCAAACTTCTAATTAATTTCTGGTGATTGTAAGTAAATACTTAATCAATACGATATTATTCTGTTCATGTAACTTTACCATTCCACTTTATAAATATATAAAATAAAATAAACCTTATTATTATTACGTTTTAACAACTACCTGTTATCTACGGCCCGCGACTTCATTAATATCCTAAAGTTTAGCCTGCAACTTTCCAAAGATTACCCATACCTGATTTAGACACTTAACACATTTTATCCTATCTTACTAATTATTTTATAGCATAATAGTATTCCTCACATTCTGCAACTGTTCGAAGTAAAAGACAGCAAAAATAGCGGTACATTGCCTAAAGTTGACGGATAAACTGCTGACTACAGGTTTTTATGATTACACAAAAAAATCCATTCAAATTATCTAATGCCAGCCTTACACTAAAACATAAATCTTACAACGGAGTAGAGAAAACATGGTGCATACTTGAAATGTTGTTGTGATAGCAGAAAACAAAAGCTGATTTTACAAATATTTCACAGCGCGCACCAAACAATATCTAACTGAAACATTCATGGAGCTAATAGAGCCATCTAGCGTAAAGTTTCAAAATTACATCATGTTACCGGTGGGTACATGATATTATATTACCATATATGCCGATGGGGCGTCTCACCCAGAATTACCTTATATTATAAAAGGAAGTGTTTCTCTGTGTGTCTCTGTGTCTGCATGCAGTGTCCTGACGAATCTATGGCACTATCTATTGTTTTTTTAATGTTTTCAGTATCAGTAAGATTAATGTGTCCAGCCTTATTTTTAAATTCTATTCTAAAACATTTTTTAATAAATTTGTCGGCATTTATTTGCTAATAGCCACTTGAGACGCGTTGCCTCTGGTGTTGGTTTTCGAAGCAAATCAAATGCGAATGCGTAGCAATCACCGGATTTGGGGAGCGTAAGCGAGCAGTGGTCATACCTGATCCCACGAAAAGAACTGTCACGGGTAACACAATGCTGGTTTCTATAAAGTGGGGGACAAAATGAGGAAATTGTCACTCTACTATATCGTGTGGACCAATCAAAAATGATGAATTCATGGATGGGCACGTCCTACTTAGTTCGGAATCTAAAAGTTATATCAACCAAATACATATATGCGGGGATACACAACTTACTATCCATACTTGCTGGGATCGGACTATGTTCTTCTGTAAATATTATTAGATCATAGATATGAAACATAAGTAGACTAAGTATTGCTATTGAGAGGAGCTTCAAAACGTTCAAAAAAGGTCGACTAGTAGTCAGGTGATTGCTCTGTGAAGAATTTACTTGGCCTTCCACTTTGGAATCTTATCCTCTCGTTAGGCAATGTAACATCTTATGATAAAAAAGCTGTGTGAATGAGCACTTCTCTATTTTAAAATAATAGCGAAATAAAAAAAAAAACACTAGTACAATGTAGGGTTGACCAATCAGTTTATGAATGTTCGTTTCCACCCTCAGACAAAAGTACTCTAAGGTCACATTACCACGTTACTATTAATTTGATTACATGATCCTAAGCACATAAAACGTTTATCACTACTTACTCTGCTTTTGTTTCCACGGGCAACCTGAACAACACTTGATTGGTCAATCACTGCGACTGCGTGACCCCTTCCAATTCATTATGTCACACTTTGGTGGCACGTATTTTTTACTTTTTTCATTTCAGAGCCTAGAAGTATTCAGCGTCATTGGAGGTTATATGGGCATGTACTTAGGAATATCACTCGTCGCAGTCTACGATCTCTTTCAGACGGCTTTGAGCGTTGCCTTTAGATTCCTGAAAAAACCAAAGACCACCAAAATTAGGAAGATACAAAAGAAATTGCAGAACCCGTCCAAAGAAGACATAACCAATTTTCAGTATCCTACGGAGTTCCGAAGAAGACCCGAGATTAACTTTTCGTCAATGGACAATTACTAGACAACGAAGAGTACACGAAACGCCAGATTGCATAAACTTTTACCAATACTCTCTAATTCAGCCTTCTACATACTCGGAGATATCTGTCATAGTGGTTAGATTTGATTTCAAATACACATTAGTACATTACTTCTAAAAATAAAGAAAAAACTTACAAATATTTGTTGATATAGGAGAATGATTGTTATGGCCTCAAGTCAGCAATTTGTGTCTGTAAAAGTTAAAACAATTCAAAAATATTAATCCTTTTTTTTTAATAAATTCATTTGCCTTACCAGAACGCCTATGACAAAAATTTAAAAGAAGAATTATGCAATTTCCTGTTGATAAATTTAAAATAAATAAAAAGCCAGCTTACAGTTGCTTAGCAACAGGAAAGAGCTTTGTTGTTAAGTGGCCGGTCGCTAGCAATTTTGCTTTAGTCCAGTAGCTCTAAGATAATAGCACTACTAGTCTAGTTAAACAAAGTATTTGAGAATTTTAACTTTTATGAGTGGCAACACCTTCGATTGCTACATTAAAATTGAGAGTTCAGTTTCCAGTTGCATCATTTCCCCATCTCATCTTGATGTGTAGCTTTTTGTGTGTTTTATGTTGTTTTAAAAAATTTGTTGTCTTTGATTGGCTCTTA
This sequence comes from Metellina segmentata, assembly GCA_947359465.1. Taxonomy (NCBI): domain Eukaryota; kingdom Metazoa; phylum Arthropoda; class Arachnida; order Araneae; family Tetragnathidae; genus Metellina; species Metellina segmentata. Next base: position 108,863,219 of record OX375877.1, on the reverse strand, counting down.
CTTAATGTGTTCTTAACAACATCAACCATTTTCATTACGAATCTTCAAATATTCCTCTATCGCACAATTACCATACATTTTCTCCCAAGAGCACTTGCCCATGCCCAGTAAAGAATAAAATTGGGGTCTTAAATAGAAAATATCAACCTGTACTTTGTGATGGTAAAATAACTGATAGATCATGCAAACCGCGAATCTGCTCGAACATTTGAAATATTTTTCGACATTCAGAATTTCAAACACCTTCTACCTTACTTGTTTACATGTTTGTGTAATTGTGTTGCATGGTTAACCCTCCTGGGATTTACCTTCGCGTCAAACACCACCCTGATGAAAAAACATGTTTTATACTTCACCAGATCTAGACAAGGAATAATTTTTGTTTCCTATTTCAACCTTCTATCCCCTTGGACTAATAGGGTATTTTAATCTCGACGAAATATCTTCTCATAAGTGAAATTTACCAGATCTTGGACGAGATATCTTGTTGTAACAACTTGAAGGGTTAAACTGTACATATAGATATTCTGTTTTCTTTTTAAAGTTGTATGTGATGCCAAGCTCCCTCGTGTCATAGCGATTGCAGTTACCAGTCGATCCACCGAAAATTCAAGACTTCGATCTGATGTGCATACAATGAAAATACAAAATGCAATTTGAACGCCATGTTCTTTCCATAACTTTTCAGAAAAAAAATTGCAAAAGTGTTCATCAAAGTGATACATCACGAACCGTCAGGGAATCGCTCATATTTAATTAATAAATAATTATTTATAATTACCACAATGAATTAATCATAAACCAAGTACAAATACATGAAATTCGAAAGAAGTTCGACCGTATTTGTCACCCTAGTAGATACACCGCTGGCCACCGTAAATGCAACACCCTGAAGGAAGCATACAAATAATATGAAATTTACAACATGCATTAGCGGAGGTGAGATATGCAAATTATTAGAATTTCAGCGCAGACGCACATCATGCGCGTCTGTGGCGCCACTTCAAAGCGCTATTTGAGGATTGGAGATTTCGACGATTTCAAGTGCGCCAATTGTGTTTTTCTTGTGGTTTAAAAAAAAGCCCGATCAATTATGCCTCGTAGAAAACAGCTATCATCTTTTGATCAAATATCCGAGTTCGACAGAGGAAGGATAGTGGCCTACCGAGATTGTGGATTATCTTTCAGGGAAATCGATAGTCGTGTTGGACGAAACCAAACAACTGTAATGCGGATATGTGATCGTTGGATGCAGGAGTGTACGACGGACCGACGTGTTCGATCGCATCCACCTCAGTGCACCACTTCACGTGATGACAGGCATATTGTGCGTATGGCGGTGACGGTTCGCTCAGCCACATCACGAACTATAGCACAGTACATTCAGCCTGTAACGCATCATCCAGTGTCTGCGCGTACCATTCGACGCCGTTTACAGCAAAGTGGTCTGGCCGCAAGACGTCCATTGCTTCGTCTACCGTTGACGCAGAACCACAGACGACTCCGCCGCCAATGGTGCGATGATAGAAGGATGTGGATGGCAGAATGGAATGAAATTGTCTTTACTGACGAGTCACGCTTCTGTCTGCAACACCACGATGGTCGGATTCGAGTCTGGAGACACCGTGGAGAGAGGATGTTATGCACCGTCGCACTGGTCCTGCACCGGGTATTATGGTATGGGGCGGTATTGGATATCACTCTCGCACTCCTTTAGTACGCATTGCCGGTACTTTAAACAGTCAGCGCTACATCTCCGAGGTGTTGGAGCCAGTTGTCATTCGTTACCTTCAGGGCTTGCCCACAGCCATATTTCAACAGGATAATGCGCGACCACACGTGGCACGCATTGTCCAGGGGTTCTTCGTCAATCGCCAGATTGAATTGCTTCCCTGGCCAGCTCGCTTTCCGGATCTTTCGCCGATAGAAAACATGTGGCACATGGTTGCTGAACGATTGACCCAGATTACATCTCCAGCTACCACACCAGATCAACTTTGGCAACGTGTGGAAGCTGCTTGGTCTGCTGTACCCCAAGAACACATCCAAAGTCTCTTTGAATCAATGCCGAGGCGTGTGACAGCGGTGATCTCCAACAATGGCGGCTACTCTGGCTACTGATTTCGGCAGGAGCCACACTTCACAGAAGTCTAAAAATTTAATCATTTGATACTTGGTCAACCTGTTATCTACAAAATAAATTTTGTTGTGATATCTTTTGTCTTTCTTTGTGTTGCAATTTGGGTGGCCAGCAGTGTACATGCCATGTCTGAAATATTTCCCTCTTATTTCAACGAAATTCCTCTAGATTGGACGGTTCCTGGTTTGAATACGGGTCCAGGAATGGATGTTTGTAATCGTATGATGTAGAGGCGGCTGGTGCACCTTAAATCTGTCCTGGCCGAAAGTCTTCACGTTGGGTTGTCGTGGAAGTTTGGAGAGTGGGGTGCCACCTCAAGTGTTGCTTCGTCATCTAACCGTGGTTCAAAATTACGAGGTGTTGTCCTCGGATCTTACCCTTTAGGGACTGATATTCGTACCTTCGTCAATAGCCCGTTATATTGTTCTAGTACGACGTTAACTAAAATTACCATTGCCAACGAAATTCACTTTGTGTTACATTAATTTCGTCTTTCGTTTCCTTATAACCCAAATCATTTTATCAAAGAATGTAAAAAAAATTTTAAGTCTTCGATTAATTGTATTCTCTTGCTGCGTCATTTGATGTGAAAACGCCATTTTGAGAAAAGTTGTTACACCATAGTCATGTATTTTTATTCAAATTTTTACCAGACATACAGAGCAGTAAAACTCATAAATCTCAATATTTTAAATATTTTGATTAATATTATTTGAGATAAAAGAATTAAAAAAAATGTTAATATTAAAAAAAAAGGCCATTTTTGTTTTGCCAACCCTAACTTGAGAACTAATGGTTCAAATTTAGTAATTTTTACACCAAATGAAAATTATTTCCTTGAAAAGTGTATATAAATTGCAAAAATAAAACAATGTCAAACATTCATTTTTGTCGATTCTTTTAAATGTAAAGTGAAAACGTTCTTTAAAAAACAGTCACTTTGCAGGATTTTAGGAATATCTTATCTATGAAACTTTGAAGAAGTATCAACTAACATTAAATACTTTAATCTAACAAATTAGGAGAGAAAAATTTTGATATCTCAAAAATGCTATTCTAAAGACAGCATAAATGTATTTCAAAACTGTTATCTTACAGTGCAAAATGGAGTATAAGGACTAAAAAGAGTGCTCAAATTTGAATTTTTATGAAGAACTAATTCCGGGCAGGCTTACACATTAAATGTTTAGACATCAATCCAGAAAAAAAATTTCAAGAAATTTTATTTTTATTTTTTTTAATTATTTTTAAAAAATACATTAAAAATGCAGTGCGTTCTGTAACATTTAATTACAATATATCTGCTAAATATATTTACATATATGCTTGATAAAGAATGTTTAAAAACTAGATTAAAATTATAATGCTTTAGAGTTTTTATCTTACTTAAAAACCTAAAAATACTTATACCTTCAAATATATTACACTAATATTCATTCTTATTCATTTAAAATATAGACTCAATATAATACAAAATATATTACAGCTGACATTACTGAAATATTTAAATCTGTATAGATATTTTTAGAAGCTTTTTGTACAAAATAGAATCATGTATTTTAAATTGATAAATAAAATTTAAATTTTAAGGCAGGAAACAAATTTGTAAGCCTACATATCTTTAAAGATTAAAGAACTATGTGAACAATATTTCGTCACTTATGGTGGGGCTTCACACCAAAGGCGACAGCGACAAAATACATGTTTCTTCGCTATTGCGCATGCGTATTACAAACAAATTTTGTTTCTCCCGGTTTGTCGCTGTCGCTGCGCTTTCAAGTCTTGGAAGAAGTTCAACTTTTGTCTCTGTCGCCATGCCAACAGCCAATCAGAATAAAGATTGTGACTCTCGCTACGTGCGTTTTTGTTGAAGTTCCAGCTAAGCTTTCTCTATAGCTTTGGTTTCAGCGAACTATTTCAGTGAATATACGGAAATACTATGGAAGAAATTTTAATTTCTTTGGTCCGTGAATGTCCATGGATTTTCAAGAGCCGATTTCAGGGACAATGAAAAAAAAAAAAAGATTCCTGGAAAAAAATAGTTACAGTTTTAAATTTGAATCTTAAGTTTTGCTTGTTTTGTTGAGCACCTTGACTAATCCGATTTAGGTTAATGTTTCATATCCACTGTTTTCTTTCATAGTCAGCCAGACGCTTTAAAAGTAATCATCTTCGCTGTAAAAGGAGATTTGTTAAATGCGGACGTGATCTGTCAGCCATCTTCCAAGAAGAAGAAATAATCAAATAAATATTTTGCTTTCGAAAAAGATTATGCGCATGCGCAAATAAATTCTTGTCGCTCGCGGTGTGAAGGCTTTCTTAACAGCGACAGAGACAAGCAACAAAATGTCTTTGTTGCTGTCGCCGTTGGTGTGAAGCCACCATAAGAGTGCATAAAGTCATATGCCAAAAATTCTATTTTTTTTTCTTTTATTATTGCTATATATGCCATTTTATGATTTCCACTAGGTGGCAAAATCTCCTATGTCATCAGCTGATTCAATAACAGTTACAATAAAAGGTATGTAATAAAATAGAATGAAATCATAAGAAACCTATTTTTTTTGCTCTCCTGAAAAATGCAACTCTTAGACCAGGTGTGGGAAGACTGTGGCGCATTGTATAAATACAAGTGCCGCATTGCATCATTGCGTCTACGTATTCTTTTGACGGTAGGTACCACAACTGGATCCATCTTGATGTTTTCAGCACCACAGTGTTCTCAGTTAAATTCACACAACTTACTTACTCATCAGTTCGTCGTTATATTTTGACAGTTTACTATTGATATTTTGTATGATACGACGTACGTTCTTGGGATCTGTTCTTTTTAACATTTAAATTTTTAGAGTCCTGTATTTTAAATTCCTGATTTTTTATCACAGTGTAAAAGAAAAGAACAAAAGAAGCGCATAAAGTAGTAATAGTAAGCGTGAAATGAATGAACAGTGGGAAAATTATTTGTTATTTATAGCAAGTCCATCAGGAAAACCGTATTGCATTGTTTGTGAAAGCACTCTTTCACGTAATTGAAAATATAATAAATAAATATGATCTTAATAGACTCTACAAGATACAGCATCAGAATAACATAGAAGGGTAAATCAACCTCATTCTTGGATCTGAAATACAAAAAGAATATGCGACTAAGAAAAAATAACGAATCAGAAAACAAAATATTTATGCTAAAGTTGTGATGACAGAAGCGTACTATGGAATTGCTTTAGCATTGGCAAAAACAGGAACCTTTTTCTGAAGGAGAAAAAAATTTTAAGACTTGTCTTCAAATATTTGCTTACCATTTTGGTAATAAAGGCATTGAAAGGTACTTATCGAAGAACTCTCTGAGGATGTATCTGAATAAATGGAAATCCTTATCCCTTATTTTCTCTATCTTTGGATGGATCAATGGACATATGTGACGTGGCCCAGTTAAGAATTTTCATAAGAGGAATTGATGATAATTTTAATGTCCGAAGAACTTGCCAGTCTGTAGTCAATGCATGGTAAAACAAAAGGATCAGATATACTTAAAAAAGTTAAAACCTGCCCAGAATATCTAAAATTATATTATAACAAACTTATCATTGTGTGAACTGACGGAGTGCCATCAAGTCAACGGCACAACTTTGTGGTAAAATTTTTTAAATCATCCTGTACTAAAATATCAATGCATTATACTCCAAGAGGCACAACATGGAAAGACTTTAAAAATGCATTCTGCTATATTTATGATGTTATACAGGTATGAGCAAGAAACATTAAACACACGATAATTATAGAATATTGTGAACTGTTACATATGGAATATCGTGAACTTGTTCTTCGTGTGAGGTGCGCTGGCTTTCTAGAGGACATGTTCTGAGTAGATTTTGTAAATTGAAAAATGCTGTTTTAATTTTTTAAACAGAAATTTAACTACTTGAACCCTATTATTTGATAACAACTGGTTTTTTCATTTTGCATCTCTACTGTTATAAGAGGAATTGCTAGTCTGTTTGTTTGTATGGTTTTATTTTTCTTGCACGCAAATTCCTGACGAATCTATGGCACTTAGTGATAGGATTTGGCACACAGGTAGTCCAATTTTTTTGGAATTTTAGGGTAATTTCAAAATTTAATCTAGAACATTTTTAAAAGAATTTTATGAAATTTAATTATTATTGTTTTTTTTGGAATGGCAACAGCAGCTGTCATGAGCTGATAAAAGATATAAGATTCTAAATTTATTTTTTCCGTTTTCATTTTGCGCGGAGTAAGAGGGTCCCTAGACGATCAATATTACTGTCAATGAGGCTCATTGAAGCAACCAATTGATCGTGTAGGAGACTATTGACGCACATGGAAAGAAATTTTGATTTATGGACATTGACAGGGCCGATTGATCGTTCCAAATACGGAATTGTCAATCGTTCGGACAGTAGGGTTTTTTTATTCTCTAATCCAAGTTTATTATCTTCGCGATCGTTAAATATAGAGTAAAAATTTCAACGGATTTGAAATCTGCGAAAAGTTTTACACCAGATAGATATCTTAAATGTAAATTTCTATTAATAAATAAGTTTTCAATTGAAACTTTTATATTTTCGCAATACGAATTTAATTAATATTAATATATCGAAGTAGCTTATTATATATATTAATATACAGGGTGGTCATAAAAAAACTTGGCCGATATATGGACCTCTAGCGGTCGTTCCGTTCAACCGATCGAGATGAGATTTCAGATATAGTTATTCAGAGGTATGAGCTCGGGATTCTGTGAACGACAACAAAGTGTCACTCACGGTTACAGTTATAGGTAGAGAAACTCGAAATTTTCGAATGGCAACGCCCACTTTTTCCCGTCTCAAAATGCTCAGCGCATGCGAAAACCCTAAAGAGCGTTGGAACGGTACGTGTATCACAAAACACGGACGCGTTATGCACTCACAAAAAACAGTTCTGAGAACGGCCAACAAAACCACGTTCTGGGGGCACGGAGGAAATTTGCATATGACAGAGGCAAGACACCAACCACAGAACGCCTTTCGCCAGATACATGGGCCTCGTATTTGGCGATGGTTTTGACGGTAAACACGCAAGGCCCCTTCCACGGCATTCATTCCATTTTAATAATAGAATTTTACCAATTTTCCATTAACTTTCGCTGACATATTCATTTCGTTGGCGTGTGCGAGCTCCCGACTGAAGATCTGGCTGAATATCTGGCGAAAGGCGTTCTGTGGTTGGTGTCTTGCCTCCAACATATGCAAATTTCCTTCGTGGGCTCCGATCTTGGTTTTGTTGGACGTTCGCAGAGCTGTTTTTTGTGAGTGCATAACGCTTCCGTTTTTTGCGATACACGTACCGTTCCAACGCTCTTTAGGGTTTTCACATGCGCTGAGCATTTTGAGACAGGAAAAAGTGTGTGTTGCCATTCGAAAATTTCGAGTTTCTCTACCTATAACCGTAACTGTGAGTGCCATTTTGTTGTCGTTCACAGAATCCCAAGCTCATACCTTTGAATAACTATATCTGAAATTTCATCTCGATCGGTTGAACGAAACGGCCGTTAGAAGTCCATATATCGGCCAAGTTTTTTATAACCACCCTGTATATTAGAAGTATATTAATATGTCGAAGTGGATAACAGCTGTTATTCAATAGGCTACCAATTCGCAAACAAAATGGGAATCCGTGATGGCTGTTATCCAATAGGGATCCAATTCCCATTTGGTTTGTGAAGCAAACCAATTCCATGGGCAACGCCGTTATGGCTGTTATCCAATAGGCTACGAATTCCCATTTGGTTTGCTTCGCAGACCAATAACCCCACAAAAGCAATTATCACGGGCAAAGCCGGACTAGCCACGCGGTGGCTAGTTTTTAGTTAATATTACTAGCCATCTTAATTATCAAAATTTAAAACTACAAGGCAAGAATAAATTAATTCCTAGTTTAGTAAATCTCATCAATTCATTTAACATAAAATTAAAACTTTTCATCTCAGTTAGAAAATCAGGATTTGAGTCCTTTTCCACACTTGAAAGAGCAGAGTAAATGTACTATTGATAATAACAATTCAACCAACTATATTGGAAAAAATCAATTTATTCCAAAGGTCCTTTAAAAGTCCTTTACATGATTTGGCTAAAGAAAAAACTGAATGCTTGCATTTATAAGCTCTAGTTTTCACTTAGTGAACAAAACGAGATGAAAAGGCCTACTAACCATACTAAAAAAATGGAACTTATTGATTTTAAAACAAAATCATAACTGAAAATGATATTCAGTGAGCAATTTTTTAGGATCCAAATGCTTCTTACATGATTAATTTCTGGCTTTGTGAACATTTTCCAGAAATAAGAAAATCCACTAATTATAGATGTCGTTTCGGAGCGATAAACATATGTGAAGAAGCCTTTTCATCCATGAAATTTGTTAAAAGTAAAACGATGTTGCGAATGATTGATTCAAATTTGAAGAATTCTTTGCACCTCTCAATAGCAAATTTAGCACCAAACATTGACTAGGAAAAATTCAAAGAGGCTCAAACGTTTCACTTAATGGTAAGTAATACTTATGTGCTGGAATATATATTGTTTTACATACAATAATTAAATCATTTTACAATGTTAATTATGTTTATAAGCATAGCTTAAACTTGGGGAAGATTGTTTCAAAATTGCCAGGATTACGATGAAATTGTTAAGCTTCACAGTTTTATCTTACTTAAAAATACTTATAATAACCCGAAATGTATAGCACTAGTATACATTATAATATATCATAAATATAGGCTCAATATTATACAAATTATATTGCAGTTGACATTACTGAAATATTTTAAGCTGTTCCTATATTTTTAGAATCTTAGTACAAAATACAATCATGCATTTTAAATTGATAAATTGAAATTAAAATTTCCGGGCACTGACGAAAATTGTAAGCATGGAAGTCTTCAAAGATAAAAGAACTTTGTATACATTATATTGATCGTCTTATAGAGAAATGTTTGCGACAATGTTAAACAAAATGTTATAAGTAACAGTAATTTTAAGATTCGAGATGTCCCGAAAATTAGTTGTTTTACATGAGCAAAGACGTTACCAATATTTGAGAAAAATTGACTATTACTTATACTTATTGTAAATATAAAATATTGCTGCAACGTAAATAATAATATATGTTTTCCAGGTTTTCCTTGACTCTATCTCTCTCTCTCTCTCTCTTACCACATATTGCCACCTTCGGTTTGTTCAGTTTTTGCACGATCTTCATGTTGTAGAGTAATATTAAAAATAATATGCTAAAATTATTAAAAATATTATTCTAAAATTATTAAAAGTATTATTCAAAAATTATTAAAAATATTATTCTAAAATAATTAAAAATATTATTCTAAAATTATTAAAAATATTATTTTAAAATTATTAAAAATATTATTCTAATATTATTAAAATAATTATTAAAAATATCATTCTAAAATTATTAAAAATATTATTATAAAATTATTAAAAATATTATTCTAAAATTGTTAAAAATATTATTCAATAATTATTAAAAATATTATTCTAAAATTATTAAAAATATTATTCTAAAATTATTTTTTTAATTAAATTTTAGAAGGTTAATAGAAGGTATTAACGGTTTAGTAAGTAGAATGTTTTATTGATCAATGAACATATATAATAAAACAAAAAACAATAAAATAAGAAATTCAATTTTACATTGTTTAAAATGAATTCATTTTCAATCGTTATAACGTCTTCAACTTCGTCAAACTCTGCAGCATCATTACTGGTAAGCAGGTTCCTGTAAAAAACATGTCAATCTTCATCAATCCGCGAAAGAATTGACAACAGGTCTTCTTTTTTCAGAGAGTTAATGGGCAGTGACCCATCATAAGAGAACGGTATATTGATAGAATCCAATGACAAGGACCTTCCTCTTTTCTGCCTCCTGAACTATACTATCTGAAATTCTGCTGATTCGTCGAGAGTGTATTCATATTTTATTCCCCCAAACGTTAACTCATAGCGCAACCATTTTATTTTCATCTATTCTACCTTGTCCCCATTTGAGTTAGTAGTCCTTTTTATCAAAACGCTCCCTTTTCCCATAAGTTTGGAGAATGCGAGGAAAAATGACTTGACCATCGGACTCACATGAAAGCGTTTTCCATCTTTTCGTGGACCCTGTTTACTTGAAACTAATCGGACGAAAGAGTACCAGTCTCTTGGAGTCATGATAGCTGCATGTTCTGTTTTTTTCTTTGCCCTTTCGATCCGGGAATGGTCACTATCACACTCCAATATGGTGTGGCCAGGTTTGAGAAATTTTTGGTGAATCTCACAGATTGAAGGTTTCTTCAGCACTGCGTAATTGAACATTATTGCCATGTGTTTGTTTCGGTTTTGACCACCGCATGTGTCAGAGTACGTCGTTACATGCGATACACTGTCGGGCAACATCATGATCTTTCGAAACACACAGGAAGCTATTTGATCCTATCCACGACCTCCAATCGCCTCGTGCCACATGAAACAGTGCGTTTCTTGAACATGGGAGCAGTCACGTTGTTGAAGGCTGTAGGTAGATAATAATCTTTTGTAGTAAGCAATGTTAGTAGAAAGATATGGCGTTGGAAGCACTTGCTGCAAATCAAACACTAATGCCCTTTCTGCTGAACTGCTAGAGGCTGACTCCTTATCCATTAATATTACCACACACACAAATACGTTTACGTTAAATCCAATTATTAAATGATATTTCTATTAATTTACATAAAAAATTGTAAAGTCTTTTAAATTTAAGATAGTTACGTTAGGCCTAAATAGAATAAACTCGAACAAATAACTTAATTGCTGTTACTGTTAGTTGATGTTCATTGTTTATTTCCAGAAAAGGGCAGGAAAATGCCACGAAATAAAACTGGAATGAAAAGAAATCCTATTGCAAAAGAAAATATTTGTGAAAGTAGTAGAATTAATTACAGATAAAAAAAGACTGTCTATGGAGCTGTTAAACAAATGAACATTTCTAAGACAACCTTGTTGAGATGCCATAAATCACACAAGGAGTTATGATTGGAAAGTTTTTTTTTCTAATAAGAACAATAATGCTAAAAAGGTTTATTTGATAAATAGGAGATATTTTTAGGTTGAGTATATTAAAAAAAGCTTCTCATCTTTATAATGCCTTATAGTCCGTGCGCCCGCATACCATTTTGGAAAGTCATTTCAACAAGGCTCATTTTTGTGTCAGTTGTTATCTTCTTATCCCTCAACTGTAAACCGGACGTCAGCTGACCCGCCAGCGGAGGGTGTGGTAGGGTTCGAATGTTTATGAAAATAAATTTTAAAAAAGTGATTTTAACAAGGCTGAAACTTTTTCTATAGTTACTTAACATGGTAAATTGACAAAACAAAACAGTCAGCTGCATGGCAGAGGGTGGAAATATAGTCCGCTGATGCGATGAGCATACCGCAGTTGAAATGAGTTCGAGCACCGTGCGGCAACGTTGGACTGGACTGGTATATCATCAAAATGTTAGTGTTTAACAGTCTAACCACTAATCTGATTAGAAATGTTTAATTTTACATCTTCAGAGCTTTCCAGAAGTAGCTTTTTTGCTGATGCAGATACACAAGAAACATCTGCATTCAATACTTTTTTTCCGCAATGTTGATTGCCATGTAAACGACGTTTCTTTTGCCGAAAATCACTAGATCTACGAGCTGATTTACTTGACATTTTACCAGTTAACACTGACAAAAAAGCTATTGATATTGATACATAAATATCAACGCTAAATCGTAACGTTTTGCAAAAGCTTACAGAGAAGAGAACACTTAGAATCAGCAAATATAGCAATGACAACAAGTATAAACACAGCTTAGAGTGTGAATTAGAATTATGCTGAGTTTCAAACTTCCTTCTTATAGTTAAAACAATTATGAGAGTTTGGCAGAGTGGCTGAACATGAAATAATTGCAAGGTTTGCGTTACATTCCGAAATCGAAACTAACGGAAACTTTAATTATTTACTTGCGATTTAAAGGGTTGACATTTACATTTCTTAATGCTGTAACCGTAATTTTCATCCGATTTCCATGCGGTTTGTTTTAAAACGTTCCTAACGTTCCAAATTATTTTTTTATACATTTTTGAATAATCGATGTTTTGAAGCAGCAAAGGTACAATGGCCCCTTCGTTTTCTATACACATTACAACGACATCATGATTAACTTCATATTTATAACCGTACGCATAATTAATATATAATGTTTTCCCTTCTAAATATGAAGTCATTTCATTATTTGTCCAATCTTCAATAATGAATTTAACGAGCCCTTCTTTTGAATTAATATTTTTTACCTGATGTGCTAAATTTGATGTACGAAGTTGATCACGTCCATGTATTCTGTATGACTGACCTATCTCCCTCTTTCTCAATGAATGCCCATAATACTTGATTGAAGATGAAAAATAGCAATCAAATGTTGTTATGATTGTATTCGCATTATTTGAAGTGAACATTTGAATACGTTTCTTTGAAATATTTCCACAAGTTATTGGCACCTCTCTCATCGTGAAAAAGCGAATATATTCGGATCAGTTATTACTTCGCGCCAGCTGCTGTTCTTTAGAAACGCACTTTACAACGACTTGAGAAGGGCAGGTGCTGTTCGTCCAGATGATCCCTGATTATTTTTCGACTTTTAAAGATTGGTTACTTGTGGACTGTGTAAAAACGTGTAAAAAATTATTTAAGGAGTCCTAAGGGAGAAGAAAGTGTAATAAACATGGCCATTCTATGTATAGAGCAAGAAATTGTGAACCGTGTTGACACTTCCAAAATAATTGACGAATTTGCAAGAAATAAAACACGATGGAAACTCACAATTATATATATATATATGTAATATAAAAATAATTTTATATTAATAATCTCTGATTTCTTAATGTTTCTGTAAAACAAGGTTTATTCTATTTTCAAAGATGATGTAATATTTCTAAAGTTCTAGTAATGCTTAATCCCTTCTGTCCCCTGTAGACAGGTCGCATTCCCTGTCAGACTTTGAACGTCCTCTGTCTAGAAGCATTGAGCCAATAAGAGTCATTTGTCACACCCTAATATGTGACGTAATATGCCGTTATAGGGAAAAACCCTTTTATCATCTCTTCTGTAAATCCCCATTTAAATATCGTTGCACGCCTGTAATCCCTCGCTTTCTGATCATCACCATTCAATAACTATGTAACATGACCTAGTTCCCTTCCTGCTGGGGAAACTGCCACGATGATGTTTTAATAAAAACCTTTTGTTTAACTTCGCCTGCTTTCTGAGTCCCAATTTACATCTGCTATTCAATTGTGTCCGGATGTTATTATAAGCCGCCAGGATAGTAAAAGGGACTAGGTCTAAACAAGTGCAAAAAAATTTTTTGGGACGCAGGCGAAAGCTGTAGAAAATGCCGAGCTTCCTGGATGGACAAAGGATTTCCTCCGCCGCTGTTGCCCGCCAAGTGTCGGAGTCAGCATTTTTCGCGCCACATCTGATAGATCCGCAACGGTACTTGTGTCTTGATGTTCCGTTCGCAACAAACTCTTTTCAAGTCCAATCAACAAAAGCGTGGGACGATTCCTGTTGGTCTGCGATCTTTGGATAAGAAAAGAAAGCAGCGTTTCCCGCTCTTCGTTTCACCATAAAGTAATTGTGCAATTGCTATCGTGTTCCTCCGATTCCTGATGCTTTCGTTTTGTGTGCAAACTTTGGAGTGCGATGGGAGGGCTGCCGTTTCTTGCCATCTTCCAAGTTTTGCATGTGTGAAGCGACTGTGGAATCCATGCCGTGTTCCGGTTGTGAAATGCGATACCAAATTTCGTCATCTTGTTGCTCAGCTGGGTGTGGCAGCGTAATAAAGCTTCGTCTGGAAAAACAAAAACAATTTTGCCCCTCGTCCTCTGTCTGCCTACGAGAGGGAAAGTGAAACTGGATAATGGATGCGTATTATTCTGTTTCTTTCTTCGTTCTTCTTTAGCAAGGATAGAATTGTTCATGTGAGTAGTTTTAAGTTTGTTTTAAGGAATTCTTTATTGATATTTTGTTAAGGCGGAACCTGTTCAAAGTAATTTGGAATAATGTGAAAGTGTTAACAAAGTTGTTATATCTGTAGACTAGGTGAAAAATTTTTTTTGGAGATTGTTTATTAATATTGTAACCATGTTACTTAAAGATATTGAAGTAATTAGTAAAACTGTGAAGGAACAAAAGTCCTCAACAGTTAAATTACTGGATAAATTAATCTTTCAAAATGGGAACAGTACATTAGCGGAAATTACTAATCAGATTGTTTCGTTTCTATCTAATTTCGAATTTCTTAAGAATTCGTTAATTACAGAAGACGAAATTAATGACGAGGCAGAACGGTCTGTAGTTCTATCTGGATCCACAAACAAAGTTAGTAATAACGAAAGTGGCACTCAGACTGAAACGGATAGTGTACAACTGTTAAGTAATAACGAAAGTGGTACTCAGACTGAAACGGATAGTGTACAACTGTTAAGTAATAACGAAAGTGGTACTCAAACCGAAACGGATAGGGTACAAATGACAAGTAATATAATTAATAAAGATAGTTCTTTAGAGCAGGACAAACACACTGACAAGAAAGATAATTCTAAAAATGAAAAGGTTAATTTAAAAACAAAATGCGAGTTGATTGATAAAGGAAACTTAACACAAAGCGAACATGAAACCAAAAGCTGTGAGAACGATAGGGAGATTGGTTCCAAACTAGAAAATGTTGATATACAATCGACATTCGACGTAGGAGAAACGAAAATACTTGTAAATTTCTCTGACATTGAAGCAGTCACGCCACTCTTTAGAGGGGAAAGACATGAAAATATATCACACTGGATTGAAACGTTTGAGACTCATGCGGAATTATTTGGCCTATCTCCGTTTCACAGATTTTTGTTCGCCAAACGTTGCCTCAGAGGAAAAGCATTACTGCTCATTCGCAGTGAAACTTCAATCAACTCGTATGACAAATTAAGAGAATTATTGATTGAAGAGTTTCAAATAAATTATAATTCTGCGGAAATACATGAAATCCTTCAAAAACGTACAATGAAATGTAATGAATCAGTACAAGAATATTTTTTACACATAAAACAAATTTCTGCTCAGGGTAACATTGACGAAGGTGCTATAATGACATATATTATCAAGGGAATAAATGACACAGCGCAAAATAAAGCAATTTTGTATGGTTGTCAAAATTTAGTAGAATTTAAAAATAAATTGAGAATTTACGAACAAATTAGTAAAGACATAAATAAATCTAAAGCTCCATTTAATAGGGTCCCCTATGCAAATAGTAAGATGGATAAACCGAAACCTGAAATCCGTTGCTATAGTTGCAATCAAATAGGCCACAAATCTTTCGAGTGTTGTAAAGACAAAAATGTAAAACTTAAACCAAAGTTTTATGGTAACACAAAATCAACAAAGACTCCAACGACGCATGCAGTACAAGATTTGCCCCCCGACCCATGTAAATTTTGCGAGCAAATAGGGATTATGAACTCGTTTCATTCGGGATTCTCTTGTATCAACAGACCATCTAGGTCTGAAACAGCGTCTAAGCCTCAACCCGAAAAAGGGCAATTAATAGTATCTGGATATATAGTAAACAAAACGTATGTACATAATAAGAGAAATATAAAAAATGAAAGCTCTAGTAAAAGTTTAAATAAAAAGTTAATGTTAAATATAGATACGGGGTCAACAGTGAATATAATTCCAAGTGGAATTGTTTATAAACTAAGCGTTCCTATCAGAAGAAATAAAGTAGTAAACGTGAGACAAACAAAAGGACTAATACAGCTTGACAAAACTTGCAATCTCAACCTCAAAGTTGGTAACATAGTTAAATCGGCTGAGTTTTTCGTGCTTGACACCGATTTACCGTATGCCCTCTTAGGTTTAAAGAGTTGTATTGATTTTCGTTTGGTAATTAATTGTGCGAACCAAGTTGTTGTGCAGTATGGGAGAAAACTGATCACTTTCTCTGGTTCTGAATGCAGCGATTTGTCTTTGCATATCCTACCTGAAAATCCTGTTGAGCAAAGTGTTAGTAACGTTAAAGAGAAAAATGAAGTAACTAATAAAAGTGTTAGTAACGTTAAAAAGAAAAATGAAGTAACTAATAAAAGTGTTAGTAACGTTAAAGAGAAAAAGGAAGTAACTATTAAAAGTGTTAGTGACCTTAAAATGAAAAATGAAGTAAAGAAAAAGAATAATAATAAAAGTGTTAGTGACTTGAAAGAAAAAACCGAAGTAAAGACAAGGAATAAAAATGTTTCTGAGACGGATTCTGATAATGGGTGCACACATTGTCAGATTGAAGTCGAAGAAAAAACGAAAGTAAAGGAAACTGTAGGAAATTCCGAAATAATGGAAATTTTAGAAGAATATGAGGACATATTTGCGAAAAATAAATATGATGTCGGGACAGTGAAAATAGAGCCCCAAAGAGTGAGATTAACATCAGATTTGCCAGTGTCGTTACGCGCATATAAAACTTCGCCAAAACAACAAGATGAAATCGATAGTCAAATTAAAGAATTATTAAAAGCTAATATCATAAAAGAGAGTTCATCTCCATATTCTGCGCCGGTAACACTCGTATATAAAAAGGATGAAAACAAAAAGAATAGGTTATGTATTGATTTCAGGAAGTTAAATCAAGTGACTAGGTCGGATGCTGAACCATTACCCCTGGTCGAGACATTAATTGATAAATTAGCACAAAGTACGTATTTTTCAAAATTGGACATGGCCTCGGGATATTGGCATATCCCTATCCACAAAGATGATACAGAAAAATTAGCCTTTGCAACACATAATGGTCTGTATGAATGGCTACGTTTACCTTTCGGCTGGCGCAATGCACCCAGCATTTTTCAGAGAACTATTCGTCGAATCCTAACAAAATATAAAATAAAATTTGCTGCAAATTATTTTGATGACATTTTAATTTTTTCTGATAGCTATTCGAATCATATCGACCACATTAAACAAATTTTTGATATTTGCAGGCAGGAAAACTTAAAATTAAAATCTTCAAAATGTTCCTTTTTACAAAAGCAAATTCAATTTTTAGGATATGAAATTTCAAATGGGATTGTCTCTCCAGATAATAGCAACATTGAGGTTATTAGAAATTTAAAACCCCCAACTAATGTGAAATCTTTACAAAGATTTCTGGGTTCAATTAATGTTTACCACAAATTTATAGATAAATATGCAACAATTAGACACCCACTGAATAAATTGTTAAAAAAAGATGCATCTTGGCAATGGACTGAGAAATGCCAAGAGGCTTTTGAAATGTTGAAAAGAACTTTAATTTGTAAGCCTGTGTTGAAAATTTTTAATCCAAAACATGAATGTCATATTTTTGTTGACGCCAGTCAAACTGGTGTAGGAGCGGTTTTAAAGCAAGCAGATGTTTCTGGTGTCTTATACCCTGTAGCATTTCACTCCCGCTCATTAAAGGATTATGAAAGAAATTATGGTATAACTGAGCTGGAATGTCTCGCTATTGTGGATTCTTTAAATAAATTTCATCATTATCTTTTCGGACAAAAATTTACCATACATACGGACCATGCGGCGTTAGTTTGGCTTAAAAATGTAAAAAACTTAAAAGGAAGATTGTTCCGATGGTCCTTACAATTAAGTATGTATGAATACGATATCAAGTATACAAAGGGCACCACAAACATTGAAGCAGATATGCTCTCTAGAGATATACCAGATGAAAATGTGCAAAATGAAAATGTAAACAATATTGAAAATCAGGTATCGCATCTCTTGCAGTTAAGTGAAATTAGAGAGGCTCAAAACAATGACAATTTAACTGGAAAGTTTGTCGAAATTAATAATGTTTTATGCCTTCGTAAAAAAGGATTTACCAAAATTGTAGTCCCTTTTTCTTTAAGGCTTAAGCTACTCAAAATTGCACATGAGAAATTTGGCCATCCTGGTATTCAAAAAACAATTAATTTGCTCACCCCTGTTTACTATTGGCAAAATATAACTTCTGATATAAATAATTTCAATAAACATTGTCATACATGCCAAGTAAATAAGAAGCCCAGACAAAAAAGATTTGGCCTTTTACAATCAATGCCTCCTGTTGACAAATCATTTGACTTGATTGCAATTGACAGTGTAGGTGGTCTCAACCACTATAATTCAACTAAAAAATACCTGACGTTAATTGTTGACCATCATACTAGGTTTATATGGGCTTTTGCTTCAAAATCCATTACAACAGAGACGTACACTAACTTTTTAAACCAAATTTTTCAAACTCAAGTACCTAAAAGTATTCTAAGTGATAGAAATGCAGCTTTCACATCTTCTCATTTTAAAAAGTTTCTCAAGCATTATAAAGTGAAACAACTATTGACTACAGCTCATAGACCAGAAACTAATGGTAAAGTGGAGAGATTAGGCCAGACCATAATCACACGTTTAAAATGTAAAATTAATGAATCTTCTACAAACGTTCCATGGCCTAAGTTATTAAAAGAAGTAGCTCAGGAATACAACTTAACTCCACATTCAGTTACTACATTTCCACCTGCATATTTAATGTATGGCACAGTTCCATATACAAATCCCATAAAGGAAAATATTTACCCTCCAGTTGAAGAGGCTAGGAAAATAGCAGTTGAGAAAACAAAACAATATCATGAAAGGAATAAAGTACATTATGATGCTAGGTTTGTTGATGTACAATTTACACCTGATGAGTCAGTTATATATGAAGAATTCAAGTATCCAAATACTAGGAAACTATCTCCAACCTTTAGTGGTCCTTATAAAGTTATTAAAAAACTTTCTCACGTTAACTATGAAATAAATAAGAAAAATACTCACACTAAAGCACACTCAGAAATTGTACATGTTTCAAAATTGCGAAAATACCATGTACCAGAAAAATTAAAACTGAGTCATGAATAATGTAATCATTTTTGAGTCTTACTGTTGTATTACAAGTGTTTATTTTTGAATATTGCTGTTGTATATATTATAATAAGTGTTTATTTTGAGTATTATTTTTGTGCATTTGTGTTCATTTTTATTTGGCCCAACAGTGACAAGAAAAGACTTTTTTTCTTCCAAAAACTGTATTTATGCCACAAACAGAACAACCATGGTTGTTCCTTCAAGACGTCTTGTATTTACTGTGCTTATCGTTTTTCTTGTTTACCTTGTATATGATGTTTACCTTGTATATAATATTGATACTGTATAATATGTATGGAAAGTTTGTTGTTAAAATTTTTTACATGTAAGTGAGCAGTCAAAAAGTTCTGAATGTTAGTTTTGTAAACAGAAGAGCTGGTGGATAGGTTTAATTTCTTAAATTTCCGATTAGGTAAATTAATTAGGTTTTTGTTTGTTTTGCTTAATTTGACAGTGGGACCTTCTTTTTTTTGAAGGGGGGATGTAATATAAAAATAATTTTATATTAATAATCTCTGATTTCTTAATGTTTCTGTAAAACAAGGTTTATTCTATTTTCAAAGATGATGTAATATTTCTAAAGTTCTAGTAATGCTTAATCCCTTCTGTCCCCTGTAGACAGGTCGAATTCCCTGTCAGACTTTGAACGTCCTCTGTCTAGAAGCATTGAGCCAATAAGAGTCATTTGTCACACCCTAATATGTGACGTAATATGCCGTTATAGGGAAAAACCCTTTTATCATCTCTTCTGTAAATCCCCATTTAAATATCGTTGCACGCCTGTAATCCCTCGCTTTCTGATCATCACCATTCAATAACTATGTAACATGACCTAGTTCCCTTCCTGCTGGGGAAACTGCCACGATGATGTTTTAATAAAAACCTTTTGTTTAACTTCGCCTGCTTTCTGAGTCCCAATTTACATCTGCTATTCAATTGTGTCCGGATGTTATTATATATATATATATATATATATATATATATATATATATATATATATATATATATATATATATATATATATATATATATATATATTATTATTATTATTATTATTATTATTTATTTATTTTTTTAAGAATTTTTTTTTTTTTGTGTTTTGGTATGAAATTTTTTTTTGATTACTTTTCTTTTATGTATAAATGTAATGAATTTTCTTAAAACTTTTTTTTCTAACTTGAGTTTGAGGGCCCCTAAAATTGTACTGCTTGGGGCCCTCACTTGACTTGATCCGCCACTGCACTCATCTCCGCGGTCAGTAGTTGGGAGGGTGATCTCCCTTCTCGTTTTGGGGCCTGTGCTTTAACGGTTAATTCAGCATCTAAGTTTTATTTCTGCACCCTAGATCAACATTTTTTTTGTTTAAATTAACCCACCCTTATGTCCAATAAGTCTATTTTTTAAGTTTTTAAATATTTTTATGATGTGGAGATGGGAGCTGCATTGCAGCGGGTGCTCCGAAAGTGATATTACAGACCAGTCCAGTCCAACGTTGCCGCGCGGTGCTCGCACTCATTTCAGCGGGCGGTATATTTATCGCATTAGCTGGCTATATTTCCACCCTCTGCCATGCAGCTGATTGATGTTTTTCGTCCTTTTATCATGTTAACTAACTATAGAAAAGGTTTCAGCTTTGTTGAAATCACTTTAAAAAAATTATTTTCATCAACAATCGAACCCTTCTACAACCACCCCCACCGCGGACGTGCCAACCGACGTCCGGTTTCCAGTTGAGGGATATGAAGATAACAGCTGACACAAAAATGAGCCTTGTTGAAATGACTTTCCAAAATGGTACGCTGGTGCCCGGAATATTGGCGAGACCGTGGAAGTGTGACGTTTAAAAGTGATATTTTAGAATAAACTACGTATCAGACTGACCCATAAGACTGCAGTAGGCCAAGCTAGTTCCATAAACTATTTAATTTACACTGTATTTTTGTTAACCTTCTTATGCTTAACAAATAAAAATATCAAACTACACACACTTTATTTTTATTTTACCATGATGTAAAATTTTGGTCCAAGTTACAACATATCTAAGATCAAGGTACAACACGGATTATGTACCTTGGTTCTATAATGTAAACAATGTTTCCTTATAAAATAAATTATCTAACGAAGTATTTTATACTTCCCTAAAAAATAGATAGAATAGAACATAAAGTGGTGGCGATGGGTAAAACTGCACACAAACACTTGCTTATCAAAGTAGTTGATGGGTTATACATAACTGTCAAAAAACATTCGTTTCATTCGTTTATTAGATATTTGAGAAATCGATGTTCTCTAGTTGGAATAAGAAGGCGTGCACATAAAATAGCCGTAAAGTGAAAAGACCATGCTCGCAATATGTATGAGTTGTAGTGGATAAGTTCACTTCAGACCCACATTTCAGATACGGCCCTCTGAACAATTTGAACCTTCCCTCAAAATTTAAATGTCACTCTTCCGGATAGGTTTAGCTTGCACGTAGGCCAGATTTAGTCCTCGAAAGTAAACTTTTAGGCCTGAAGACTAGGTATGGAAGGCTCTCTGAATAGTTTTAACCGGAACCTAGTTCATATCCAGTAATACAGGAAATCCAAAAAATTTAATGTTAACCAGGATTGGAGTGTTTGACAATTCTGAATCTTGAAACGTTGAATTTTGAAACACTGAAATATCATTAAAAACACCTTTATGTTCATTTCTTGATCGCAGGAAACCATGGTGAAAAAGAAATCCGTGACTAAACGTGTGCTTAAATCCATAGTTGTAATCGTATGCATCACCGGATTTACGTTACAGACTCTGGAATTTTTCATCCACTATCGAACTTATCCCACTGTGGTGGACATCCAGGTGTCCGTTCCATCTGATATCGAGGTTCCAGGAATCACCTTTTGCAGTTCAATCGGGTGAGTAGTAGCCGAAATGGCGCTTATTTTTTCTCCATAGGAAATATAATGTTTGGAGAGTGGTGTGACCTTGTCATCTCACCGTGGTTCAAAACTACGTGCTTTCCTTGGGGTAGGGTTTAATCTCGGACAATCGCCAATAGCCCATTATGTTGCTCAAGTGCACCTATAATAAAATACCTACATTCCTGTTATGACAAATATAAAGGTGTGATCTGGGATTTTTCTACCAATACTCACCGAATCCCACATTCAATGTGAGAAATTGCTTATACTTTAAGAACTTATTTCCAAGGAGGTCATAGTAGCATGCATTATCTCCCTTATTGTACGCACTTGAATTTTAACCCTCTTAGTGGTTGTCTCGACGAGGTATCTCGTCATTAGAAAAACAGACAAGATCATGATGGGCGAGGATAATCGTTGGTAATAGCGTTCATCTCGTCATCGTGTTTCATCCTCGAATCATGATCGCATCATATATATTGGCAAAATCTTGATGACGATATCTCGCCATTAGCAAAACAGATCAGACCACGTGGAGTGTTAACCCTGCAAGTGCTTTAGATATCTCGTCCATCAAGATCTGACCAATTCTGCTAACGACGATATATCTCGTCATCAGGACATTTCTCGATTTTTTGATGATGTCGCGATCAAGACCGGCTTTGGTTTCTCCGAATGACAAAACATCTTATCCATCCAGATTTGGTCAGTTTTGCTAATGATTACTTTTGTGATTATACTTCATCGGGACAATCGCCATGATGATAAATACTGAAATCTCAACAAACAATCTCAAGCTTTCAATAGGTGAACTTCGGTTGGGACGTTTCGTATTTCATGACTCAAAGGCCATATATAGTCCACTCTGCGCCAAACAACATAAAGTGAATGGACCAATACACACAATGATACAATTACTGAAACAAGATAAATTAATCCAGAGGGGAACTAATCCAACTCATATCAGGGGTTTTACACCCCTATAGATGAGGTAGCCCAGTTGTTGTAATCGTTAATTAGCAACCGGAGTATTTGAGTTCGAAATTCAGACGAACAACAGGCAGTCGTGGGAATGATGTAGGTTAAACCCACCTCCCCTGGTAGTTGTCTCGACTAAGCTATCTAGCCATTGGTAAAACTCAACAGATCTGGGTGGATGAGATAACTTGATATTAGCAAAATTTGTCAAATCTTAGAAAACGAGATATCACCTCGAAACCACTTAGAGGAATAAATCTGTCGCCAGTCTCAAATGTCCTTACGTTGAATTGGAGTGGACATTTGGAGGATGAGATGCCAGCTCATGTCCTCGTCATCTGCGTGGTTCGAAATTATGAGTTTTTCTCAATTTTTAATGATCCCGGACCATAACCGAAAGCCCGTTGTGTTGCTCCAGTGCGACGTTAATTAAAAATACCTACCTACATTAATAATGAATGTACTTTCTATTTCCAGAGTGATACCGGACACTGTCTGTAAATTGGGTGGATCTTGTCTGGAAGGATTGTCATTCGGATTACCGAGTATCTGCCGGATTTTTGAATCCTATTGCAAAAACGGATCAAAGTTTCCTTTGGAGTTCACAGTTAGTAAAAGAACTATTTTTTTTATTTGCATCTGCCTCGGTAAGCAAACGATTATTCATTTGAGCACTAACTAAAACAATGTGATTTTATAAAAAGGTTCGTAGATAATTACAACAAAAGTTGGCATGTTTTGGTTTCATCAGCATTAAAATATTGACTGTATATGTGATGACAAGACTCGTCTCGTCAATACCAAATTGATCAGATCTTTACCGACGAGCTATCTCTTAACGAGATATCTCGTCAGTTCACTTGAAGAAATTAGTATTGTACTAAAACTAATAACAGTACTTTGTAACAATGAATCCAAATTATTGTTTTAATTTCTGTCGGTAATCCGAAGATTTACACTTGATCGTTTCTAACAGATTGTACGGTATGGGAAGTTCATGGCAGAGAATGAGTTGAACTCCACCGCTTTGGAAATGCTGAGGCTTCCGTTGAAAGAGTTCTTCAAGTGCAAAATTACAAGCGGAAGTGAAGAAAGAGAGTGCGAGTAAGTACACAGCTTCACCTCAGTTTTGCAAAACCAATAGACTTCGACTTTGAAGGGTACTTCCATTTACGCTAAAGAAAGCTTGGTAAAAACAAAAGATTCAAGCTACGAAGTACCATTGCCAATAGGCAATTCACTGCAACTAACGATTTTACAATAAACTTGTAACCCGTCGTAGGGTAGGCACAACAACCCGTTTGGGGACGAAAATAGTTGTCAACAGTTTGGCGATATCCCGTTATCGTGTTCTTGAATTTTACCAAACTTAGAATACATGTATGCGTTTTTCTGATACTATTTAATCCTCCTGTTTCTCTAGATAAGGTATCTTACCATTTTCAAATCTTGACACATCATGGTGGTCGAGATTTTCCCCTCACCAGACCAGATGAACTTGTCGCCATTAATAAATCTGCAACACCTTGATGACGAGATATCTATTCATTAGCAAAATGTTCGGCATGTTCAACAAAATATCTAATCTTAACCACTTGTAGGGGTGAAAATGTTCAAACCCACCACAAAAGAAAGCAAGAAGAAAGAATAAGATGATGAATAAGACATCTCGTCCATCAAGAGCTATTCAGTTTTTTCTAATGACGAGATATCTCGTCCATCAAGATCTAGTCAGTTTGCTATTGACTCGATACTTCAACCAGACAACCACCAGGAGAGTTAAACTGCTGCTGACGGTAGAACAACATCCTTTTCCAATTGTAATCCCACTCCTATTGGTTTTTGTTCTTCCAGCACTGAAAAAGTTGTATATGGATCCTATTACAGTAACACGTTTGTGCCAAGTTTCTGCTTCACCATTAATTCCAAATGGGGCGATCCTTCGAGGAAGATCCAGCGCATGAAGAGATTCGAGAGTAGGTTTGTTTTTATAATGTCTATTGTAACATAGTGAAATGAATTTAAGTTGTGTGTGGCTCGTTGATTTAGGCAAAGAAAGAGTTTTAAAAAGCAAGACATTTAATTAAATTAAATTTATAGTATTTACATAGGTTAAACAAGTCAAGGCACAACAACCTCCATGCGGGAAATGGGAGCTCAATTTGAGACACATTTCCAGCAAGATACTGCGGCTTAATGGGTTCGCCCAATGAGTTAGCAACCATAGACATGAAATATAAATACTCTTAGTTTTGCTATTGAGAGCATATTCAAAAAGTGGGACTAACATAGTATAGACTATTCGTCAGGTGACTGCTCTGAGAGGAAATTCACTTGGTTTGACGATTTGGAATTCCATGGCCTCATTTGGAGATATAACGTTTTATGGTGTGTTAGATGAGTGAATGTACATTTCTATAGAGTGGCGAATTCAATGATGAACTGCCCAATGCCTGGTACTATATCACTGGGACCAATCAAATAATAAATCAATGAATGGGCGTCTTCTTCCGTTCGTGGACCAATGGGATGTTGAATTTTAGTTTCCATCCAGCACAGACGAAAGTTGTTCACGTTACTACTAGTTTTGGTTACATGGTCATTGGTATATAAATAAGGTTACCACTGCTAACTCTATTTTCATATTATCTGTATGAGTACAGCGGGCTATTGGCGATAAACCGGGTAAAGTAATATTAATTAACATCGTAGTAGATCAGCACAACGGGCTATTGATGGCGGTCCGGGATTAATCCCTATTGGAACGACCCGAGAACAACACCACGTAATTTTGATACACTGCCAGATGACGAGGCAACACCTGAGCTGGCACTCCATTCCTCGAACTTCCACACCAAACCAACGTGAGGACTTACGGCCAACGCTCATGACTTGGGATTTGGCGAGATATGAACAAGTGGCAATAGTGTTTTTACTCAAGAAGGAAATACTCTTCACAAAAAGAAAGATTGTATTCGTTTTAATGGGAATTAAAATATGACTCGAAGGGGAAGAAAAATTAGAAATGAAGCGTGGCATTAACGGAAATGAGTGACATGGACACAACGGATGAGAACCCCGATATCAATAACGAATTTAAATAAATCAGCTAAGGTCTAGTTGGAAATGTTTGTAGATAGGGCACAGAATAAATATCAAGAAATTAAAAACAATGCGTATCGATTTTCTAATGAAACGGTCGGAGTACGTGCGTGCAGCTGCAAGCATTTTCTTACTGTCGCTCTCATGTGTTAAATGCCGTGAGAAATGGTCTGTGTGGCTTCTTTTTGGGGTTGACTTTTGAGAAGAATGAATAGGTTCTTCTCAAAAGTCCGTTTCTCCCTCGTCCCATTCCTCCTGCATTCCCTTAAGTGCTGCTCTCTTCATTAGTTCTTGTGCGTTGTGCGTGGCTCTTGGGTAGTTTTGTGGTGATTTGGAAGTTGTTTGCTTCTTTTGCAAGCTGGTCGGCCCTTTCATTGCCTTGTATACCTATGTGAGCCTTGACCCAGTTGATGTATGTATTGTGGAAATTATTTTTAAGCAGTGCTCGGATTTGTTGCGCTGTTGGAATCTTTGTTTGGAATTGTTGGAGTGTCTTTATAGTTGATAGGCTGTCCGTTAGTATGTTACAGGTGGAATATGTTTGTTGTTTTGCCCATGCTAGGGCAAAGAGGATGGCTATTTTCTCTGCTTGCGGTACTGTGTTGTTATTATGGAGCTGAACTTTTTGGTTATGGATTTCTATGTTGTTTCTAAATGCCACAAAAGCTGTTCCTACTCCTTGGTGCGTTACGAAGCCGTCGGTGTATATTTTAATATCTGTTTCGGTTGTGTGGACCTTGTCCTCCTATTTCTTCGTAATTTGTTTGCCAAGTATTTTCTTTGTGTATATCGGCCTTTTGCTCAAAGTCATTGGTGTTGAAAGTTGTGCCCAGGTAATTTTCATTTTGTTTTAATCTGATGTGTTTGGTGAATTCTGCTTCTCTGTGTACCACTAAGGGCAAGGGCTCGATACCACACCCAACACTTGTAATGCATTTGTTGACGTTGTGCGATATGCCCTAGAGCAGGGCTCGAAATACCCGGGTGCACAGGCGCACTGTGCACAGGTGCACTGTGCACATGAAAATAAAATTGTGCACCTAATTTTTTCCCGCTAGGCGCACCTGTGCACCTAATTTAAAAGCTTAGGTGCACAAGGTGCACCTGTATTAAAAAATATATTTCGAGGCCTGCCCTAGAGATTTGCACTGTGAAGATGCGCTGGAGGTCTTGCAACTTTAAGATGTTGCGTTGGGTGAGATGTGCCCATGCACTTTCTGCGTTGCATATTTGGCGTTCTGCCACTGCTCTGTACCATATTTTTAGAAAACGTAGCTTTGTACCCCTGGTTTGACCCACCGTATGAGCCATGTTATTGCTTGAGGTGTGCCAGGTGTTGCTAGAAGTTTGGGTTATTGTCTATGATAACGCCCAGTAGTTTAAGATGGTTGTCTACTTTTATTTTCATTCGTACCACTCTGGATGGTGGGTTTTCTTACCAGCTGCTTGTTGACTATAATTGCTATTGTTATAGATTTCTATTGTGATACAGGAAGTTTTTCTTGCTGGCACCATGTTTGGACTTTATTGAGGGCTTATGTTGCTGTTGTCTCTAATGTGTGTCTGTTTTTTCCTGTGATTATTATTGTTATGTCGTCAGCAAAGGCTGGTATCTTACAGTTTGTAGGCCAGGTTTGTTGTAATAGTCCATTAATTATGATTAGCCATAGGAAGGGACCCAGACAGGAACCATGTAGACATCCACTATGCAGCTGGTGTGTGACTGTAGTGTTGCTTTGATGTAGGAGGATTTTTCTATTTGTTAGGAAGCTTCTCATGATGGCTATTAGGTCTGGTGGAAACTCGTATTTGTAGAGTGCTTGGAAGAGAGTAGGCCACCACATTGAACCAACTGCTCCTTTAATGTCAAGTGATATCATGCCGGTTTGGAGCTGATTTGTTTTATTTTGCTCGATGTTTATGAGGATTTCTTTTAGAGCGTGCTCCATTGAGCGTCCTGTTCGGAATCCGAACTGCATATCATTGAATATGTTTTTTTCCTTGACAAATTTGTTGGGGAGCAAGAGTAGTAGCTTTTCCAGCGTCTTCTCTAGAATTGGTAGTAAATTTATGGGTCGGTATGATTCGGGTTTGGTGGGATGCTTTCCTATTTTCGGGAAGAGTACCACTTCTCATTTTTTGAAGGTAGTTGGGAAATTATTTAGCTTGTATCGTCATGTAAGAATTTGACGGACAGCTGATTTAAAATTAAACTATTTATTTACATAAATATTTACAAGATAATTATGGGCACAGCCATCGACAACCGAAACCTGCCTGAAGCCAAAGTAACACAATTGGCAAAACAGAGACGTCTGTCTCTCGTTGAATCTCGAGTCCGAATCTCCTCAAAATCCACGTTTGCTTCGCAGAACCGCCGCTGACAACGAGAGGGGGGATGAATTCCGAGCCCTCTAGAGATGTTTATGTTCTCTGCCGAAGAGAAACACCCCCACACAGCTGCGAAACCGTCTGTCATGCCGACTTGAGTCCCCCACCGCAAAAACTTGGAGGAGCCGCTCGTGCAAAGACTAAAATTGTTTTCGCATTCCGAAACATTCCAGCGTCCACGTGTTAGGGAAAAGGGTCGGCAAGTACCATATGGTACAACCGCCCCCACTACTGAAAAAACTTTTCCCAAAGGTGAAAAGTTTTCAACGTACGCATCCACAGACGCACGGATAATCACCCACTGGCAATTCAGAATAACAGATCACTTACCACCACCATATCCTGAAACCGTGACTCAAGAATATGTGTAAGGCAAGTTAAATCCAATCAATTTAAAATTCATATACCGGAGTAACTTTCTACTCCCTTACAGTATGGTCACTCAAGGCTCAAATACCAAATTAAAATAAAAACAAAATAAACACCAAACATTAAGACTTATACCAAATTCGTTAAAACTAAAACCAAATCACATTAACCACATCACATATAAGAATTTCGTTAAGCGAAACCCAAAATTTCAATACACACACACAATACGAACTATAATAATACTTTCATTAAACCAACCAAAATACACCAAAACATATATAAAATATCAATCTTGTTAAGCGAAAACCAAATTCCTAAGTTTCACTCAACACACGTCATGAGTTGCAATTTTAAAACTACAAATCTTCGACAGTGGTTTAGAATGACAGAGTGAAAACATCCTAAACACAAAATTAATTTCCACTCTACACAAAACATAATTTAAATTTGTACGTAGCTTTCAGCGAAAAGTACTCGAGTGAAGAACATAGATACAAGAAATCAATTCCACCATACGCAAAACATAATTTACAACTTTTAACATTTAAAATCCTCAGCAAAAGATACTGATATCATTGAATGAATATTTCATAATTACAAGGCTACCAATTTCACTCCGAGCAAACATGATTCATAATTTTAGCACTTAAAATCTCCAGAAAGAAAAAGAAACATTTAAGTGAAATGCCCATAACTACAAAAATCTCCATTTCACTCAACTCAAAACATGATTCGCAATAATATTACACTATACAACACAAATCTTCCTCAATTACATTTTATTTAGCTCTTTGAATTTTCGTGAAAAGCGCGACTCAGACTGTCGGCGTTCAAGTGTTTTTTTTTTCCTTTCCCAGATCGGTGTTCGATCGCGGAATTTCCAATTTTTTTGGTCGATGCATTGCCAAAATCATTAATACCCTCCCGATTTCACATTCCTGCCAATCTCGTGACAATTTTATCTGGGGTCCTAGCCATTTCTTATACCGAAAGGTGTCTGGGGTTTTTATACTCTTCCCGTGCACCAATTCTGCCGGGGCGTAAACGCTGCTCACGTGTACCGTGGAAAACACTAACGGTGTAAGTTGTGGGTCCCAATCTGATCCGGCTCCGGAACCTAACTCTAAAGGTCTTGGCTTCACCCCTTCACTCACTAGCAACTCTTTTCTTTTCCCCTTTTTTCCCACGTGACCTATTTCAAAAGTTTCCTCCTGAACGGAAACGGAAACCTCTAATTCTTCTTCTAACCCTGGGCCACCTTTCGTTATCTTTCCCTTACTGCTATTCGGTATTTCCAGGAAAATCATTCCCGTCGTTTCACTTGCTACCCCCACTGGAAGAACCAACGGTTCTTTCGATCGCACCTTTGCGATAGCGGTCTGGATTACCACCCTCGGAGAGCATAACTTGGCTACTTGGGGACTTACTTTCTCCCCTCCAGAAACATCGTCGTCTCTCTGCCCCTTTAGTTCTTTTTTCTGGTCGTTAGCCTCTGTCATAGGAAGACTAATAGGCTCGCCCGATCTCAACTCCGCGTCGGTCTTATTTATCGCCAACGGGGCCTTTTTCCTGTCATTTGGCTTTCCCGCCCTTTGACAAGGATCACATGACCGCACATAATCTTCCATCTCCCGAAAACACCCGGGCCAATAAAAATACCGCGCAAGCTTATCCTTTGATTTCGTACCCCCCAGGTGCGCCGATGTCCCTTCGTGACACAACGCCAAAACCTTTTGCCTTAACGCCTTTGGCACTACTAATATTTTCTGTGCCAGACCCATTCGGTCTTCTCGACCTTTTACAAGTATTCCCTTCTCAAATGAATATGGTTTATCCCTCTGATTTTGTTTTGGGTCGGACGCCATCTCTAACGCCTCTTTCAAACTAGGGCAATTTTCCTGCGCCTTCTTAAATTCCTCTCTCTTTACTTCCAGAAGCTCCAATTCCGTGCCGCTTGCCTCCGCCACGGGAATAACAAGCGGTTCGTCCAACCTCAATTCTGTAGCTGTCTTGTCTATCCCCGGCGAGGGCGAAATCGAAACTACTTGGGGGTTTTCCCCCTCCCCCAAAACATTCGCTTCTGACTGCCGTTTCTGTAAACGCGTTTGAACGGCATTAATTTGCTCAGTTTCCGAGAACTCATATCCCGTTAATTCGCGAATCATCTGAGCTGTTCGGTTACCTAAGATGTATCGTCGCACATCGGCGGTGTTTGCAAAGACAGCTGCCTTGGTAGTGATTGACCCAAAACCTCCTTCTACTTTCACTTCCGCTAAGGGTAACGAAATTTGATAGGAGTCTAGCGGTTGCTGAATCCACACGGTCTCTCCCGTGTAGGATTTGGGGTCCACGTAATTCCGGTGTACTAAATCCAAGGTTGAACCCGAATCTCGAAGGATGTTTATTTCTTTAGCGTTTACAGATCCCTTTTGTACATACGGCATCAATAATTCATGTTCGGCTTCCCGTCTGAGTCTATTTACCGATTCAACTGTCACCCTATTCCCCAACCTCGGACAATTTGGCCTTAGGTGGTCGCTCGCGTTGCACTCAAAACACCGCGGCGTGCGTCTCCGGTCAAAAGTGTCGAATTTCCTTCCCTGGGAACTAGGCGGGAAAAAATCGTTCTTCCCTCGAGCGGGAGCAGGATGGTATCTCCCCTCTCTGACTTTCCCTGGGAAAGGCGTACTTCCTTTGGGTTTTTCGAAAGGCTTTCTTTTGGGTTTCCGAATGTCTTCGTAGGAATCTAGCAGTTCGGCTAATTTGCCGGGGTTTTTAATCTTAGCCCAATCATCGAGGAAATGGTCCCTCACCTCCAACGGGACACGTCTTTTGACTTGGTCCGTTATCATTAAATCTTTTAAAGATTCATAGTCCATAACCTCCAACCCTCGAATCCACTCTTCCAGATAATTTCGGGTTTCGAAAATAAAATCCTTCCAAGTGCTATCGGGTTTTCGGCCATGGTGGAGGAATTTTTGGCGAAAAATTTCGGGACTCAACTTATACCGCTTTAGCAGAAGCTCTTTGACGTGGTCATAGTTTTCTGCTACTTCATCTGGTTCGCGTGCGATGATCTGCACGATATCCAGAGGCAATACCGGTTGTAAGCAAGACACCCAGTCTTTTTTCTCAATGTTAGCCCTCTTAGCCTGACGCTCAAACATTATCAGGTACAGACTAATGTCGGTCTGGTCTGAATCGAATTTGGGAACCAGTTTTAAAATATCTATTCGTGGTTTTCCTTGGGAACTTAACGAGTCGACGTGATCGCGGGGTTCTCGTCGGGATGCCTCAATCCGTAGTTTTTCAAGCTCAAAGTTATACTGTCGTTCTTGTTCCCTATCCCTATCCTTACTTGCTTGTTCTTTTTCCTGCCTCTCCCGTCTTTCCTGTATAATCCTTTCTAACGCCACTTTTGTGTATTCCTCATCGTAGGAATCGTGCGAGAGGATTAACTCCTTAAGTTGGGATGTCAGTAATCCCGGAGTAACCGTTCTTTCCAAAAATTCCGCTAGTTCCTCTAGATCTTGTTTCCTACCTTTGCCCAAGTATGCCATTTCGAAAATTCAAAATTGCCAAAAAAAAACAAAAAAATTCAATTCTTTTGCACCACACCCAATTCAATACTTTTTACGACATACCGTAATCTCACAACATACAATAATTTAGCAATTCTAAAATGCACACACACACACACAATACAGATTCAAAAAAAAAGATACTTAAGCTAAATCAATTCCCTTTGGAGTGACCACACTAATTGAGATTAACAAAATTTTAGCTATTACACAATTCTTGAAACTTAGTCACAGTGACAAAATAGGGAAATGGCACTAACCTGTATCTGCTGACTTGGATCACTTGGCACCACTGTCCACAGGCTGGACCACGGGTGGAAACACTGCACTGCACTATCTTCGGCTAAAAAGCCCACAAACACACTCTTCGGCTGAAAGCCCACTGGTGTAGGTCGTCTCGACCTCTTCCACAACGCGCACAAATAGCACTGCGCCACTGACGAAAAAAACGGTTCGCGATGAACCTATAATAGCCGATCAAGATGATCTCTGGACGAACCGGTGGAGAATCTATTCCCCTGATGAACAGGACTTGTCGAACTTTCCGTCGATTCCGCTCACGCTCCGTTGAAAAGGGCCGGCAACTCGAAACCAAAACCAGAACTTCTTGCGACGAGTTTTGGTGATGGATGGGGTCGGTGACTCCGGTACCTCCTTCTCGCTTTCTCTAAGACAAGGGAAACGGTCTCCAGCGAAAGTGACAATCCGACAGCGAAATGACAATCCGAACTTCTGGTTTCGAAGTTCTATCGGCCTTCTCTTTCAGGCAAAACGGCAGGTTCGATTTACTTGTCGAGGCTGTTTTAATCTATCAACCCCGCTGCCACCAAATTAATAAGCTGTACCGTCATGTAAGAATTTGACGGACAGCTGATTTAAAATTAAACTATTTATTTACATAAATATTTACAAGATAATTATGGGCACAGCCATCGACAACCGAAACCTGCCTGAAGCCAAAGTAACACAATTGGCAAAACAGAGACGTCTGTCTCTCGTTGAATCTCGAGTCCGAATCTCCTCAAAATCCACGTTTGCTTCGCAGAACCGCCGCTGACAACGAGAGGGGGGGTGAATTCCGAGCCCTCTAGAGATGTTTATGTTCTCTGCCGAAGAGAAACACCCCCACACAGCTGCGAAACCGTCTGCCATGCCGACTTGAGTCCCCCACCGCAAAAACTTGGAGGAGCCGCACGTGCAAAGACTAAAATTGTTTTCGCATTCCGAAACATTCCAGCGTCCACGTGTTAGGGAAAAGGGTCGGCAAGTACCATATGGCACAAGCTTTTTGCAGATGTTAATGCAATCCAGTAGTTTATCGGAGTCTGCTTCCATTTGTAGCTTTTGGACTATCTTGCGTCTCTATTGGCGTCTATCCCGTCCGGGCATGGTGCTTTATATTTTAGACTGTTTGCACTGTTGTGCCTGAGCTCCCTCATTGTGAAGTGGGGAGTGATAGGGGTGTTACTTGTAGAGAGGGTTAAGCTCCCAATATGTGAGTTTTTAAGTTTGCGGCTGTGTTAAAGGGTGTTGCTCCGGTAGTGGTATGGATGATATTGCTTGGTTACAGTTTGTTATTATTTTGAATGTTGTTCCGTAAATTCTGTTTGCCTTAGAGCAGAAAGTTTTCCATGCCTTTGGCTTGTTTATTTCATTTTTGCAGGTTGCCTTTAGTTTTCTGAGTTTAGTTTTGAACAGCTTTCTGGTTGTGAGGTCTTTCTGTCGTATGTTATTCTCTCCAGTTCCTGTGATGTTGTTATTTGGTTGAAGTGAATTTTGTTCAGGCCTCTTGTTAAAGTTTTGTTTTGAATTTGTTGTGGTTCCTGTGCTTAGTTTTGAATCTGTTTCGGATTGACATGATAGTGTTTGTTGTTAAAGTGAACGTTATTGGTCAGTGATCTGACTGTATTTTGAAGTCCTGGACTCGCCAGTTTTCAATTTTGCCTGCTATATTGTCTTTAATGAAGGTGGGGTTGGGCCAACCTTTTGAGTCCTTTCTTCTGAAAGTAGGGGGAGTTTGGTAAGTTGCAAAGTAGTAAGCAGTGATTGGCTGCGTATTCAATAAGTTGCTTACCTCTGCGATCTTCGTGTTCGTAGCTCCAGAATTGGTTATGGGCGTTGATGTCCTCTTCTAAGATGTAGCTTTATGGTGAGTTATCGATGTTTTCTAGTTCTGTTATCCTCCAATTCATTGTTCGGTGGAGCGCACGCTGATGTTATAAATATGTCCTCGTTATTCCATGAATTGGTGCTAATGGTGACTGAGTTTGCTTTTTGCTGGATGATGGTGGGTGAACAGTTTTGGTTTCTAATGATAATGGCTGCCTTTCCTGAGTTTGAGAGGATAGTTTTCCAGAGTAGTGGGATGTCCGGTGGCTTGTTATTGTTTGTATAGATTTCTTCGATTAATGCTCTAACGACCTGGTGATCTTCCATAGTTTTCGATATTTGGGTGGTTGCTGCTCTGCAATTATTGAGGTTAATTAAAAGAAAATATACTGTGTTTTGCGTTGGTGTCATTTTGAGTGACGGTTCTTGTTTGTTGTTTTCTTTGTTACGTTGGGTTTTTTGTGCTGCAATTAGCGATTTCTATTGATTTGTTGTTGGGCTGAGCGTGTTTTCGCCGTTGCTTGGTTGTCGAGGTGTTGAGTTGGCTGCACTGGGGCAGCGCTTATCGAATGCAAAAGGATTTGTGTCGAAGTTTGTTTTATAAATTGTATTTTCCTGGTCGCAGTTGATGCATTTTATTACCTCGCTGGTACAGGTGCGTGTGTCGTGTTGTTCTGTGCATTTGCCGCAGTATGGTTTTTCTGTGCAGGCCTTGGCTATGTGGCCGTATGCTCGGCAGTTGAAGCATCTATTGATTGATCTGTATTCCCTTATGGTACAATTTGCGAAGGCGAATACTAGTCTTTTTTGTGTTAGCAGTTTGTATGCTTGTCTGTTGTTGTGGTAGAGGACCATGTGTGTTGTTTCTGTTTTATCTGTAAAGGTTCTTGTTTTTATGTCCGATTAGAATTTTTCTCCTATGTTTGTTTCCAAGGTTTCAATGAGTTTTTCTGTTATAGTGTCTTGTAGTATTCCGTGAATGATTAGAGGTTTTATTCTTATATCATTGATTGTATCTGTTAGTGTTTTATTGAGGTTGTTGTACTCTAATATTGAATTTTTTAGAGCCTTGCAATCAGTTGTTGTGGCTGTCTTAATGATGCCGTTGTTGTTTTTTCCAGCAAATATGCTTTTTACTTGGAAATTGTGGGTTGTGCCTCTTAGGATTGTTTGCCATTGTTTTCGCGGGTTTCTTTGTGTCAGCTGCTGCATAAGTTTTGCTTGTTCGGTATCTTGTTGTTGTTTAAGTAGGTTTGTTAGTTTTGTGATTTCTTGGTCTGTTGTTTTGTTCTTATGGCCGTTGGTTAGGTGGCTTTGTAGTATGTCGGTAATTCTGTTTTCTAATTTCTGTATTTCTTCTTTGAAGTTAGTTTTTTCCGTGTTTTGGTTGACCTCTTGGCAAGCTTTTAGTTTTCCTTCTATTCTTTTTGTTTTCTTCTTGACTTACTAGCAATGTGCCTTCGACTAGTGTTGTGTTTTTTTTTATTCCATCGTTCCTGGAAATCCCTTATTTTATTAATAACTCTTGTTTTTGTTAGTTTGATAGCGCATTTGTCTATTGCGAGAATGTCTTCTACCTCTCTACATAGAGAGTTGATCGCTGATTCATTTGTTCTAAATGCACTATTCTTGTGCTGGTTTTAGGTGTGTTGGGAAGACGTGAAGCGTTCATTTTTATCGTTTATTTTAAATCCAGATTCTCTGTGAGATAGTAAGCAGAAGTTTGAGAATTTCTTTTAGATTTATGAGTACTTGTAACATGCATGCTAAGCCGGCCCCAGCTGGTACCTCCAAAAACTTGAAAATGTCTATACAACATAGATTAAAATAAATATTTGATGTACTATAGTTTACTACACATATTCCGAATACTGATGCATTTTCAAAGTTACTTTTTTAACACTTCAAGTGGTTTCGACCAGATATATCGCCGATCAAAATCTGACCTGTTTGCGATTCAAGAGTTATCTGGTCATCGAGGCATTGTTTTTTTTAGATGATGACTAGGTGGAGATCTGGTCTTCATCAAACGACCGATTTTATTTTCAACTAAGTACACCACTGTTTCTGAAAATTGCAGTACTATGAAAGAATAGTCAGAAATAAATTAAATTTATTCTACGTATTACTTATAGTAGTATTACTTTCGACCACGTACTACTTTCGACTTGTCCGGTTCTCCATGGTTCATCTCTTCTACACACGCATCATTGTTTTGGCATTATACCCCGTGCGAGGAGCGATTTCAAGTTACGAAAGTCCACCCTCACGGAGGCTAATCATGTGGCCCGTTCGTACTCTGTTAAGTGCACTCTGACTTTTTGGCGAGGTATATAGACTTCAAATCAGTCATTTACAGCAGTCAAACGATGATACACACATTTAAAGCAGTGCTTTTATACACGGCTGATTTGGAAGTTTCGAGGATGTTTCTCGGTCCACACATGCATGATCGCTATATAATTCAATCATTTTTTTTTATAATTCACCTAACCAGTTTTGCATATCCTGCAAGTTTTGTTAAGTTTGTATGATTCCTTCACGGTAATCAATTGTCACAAGCAATAATGTACCTCCCTCGTAAAGATGAGGTCCGTTTTGTTAATGACAAGATACCTCATCGGAACAAATACGAGGAGAATTAATAAAATAACGAATGCATTGAACTTTTGAGACTTTACGAGAAACCATTTGCCATAATATAAGTAGTTCTTATATGTTTCAGAGATTCATATGGAGTTCTTTATCGATTCATCGTACAGAAATAGAAGTGCACCACCAGATCTCATCCAGTTGCCCAAATACAACCCCTTCAGTAACAGCTCGGTCCAAATAGCGATCCACTCCCAGCTGTTCTCACCAAGTCCATTCGTGTCTGGGAGAGGTTTTCTGGGAGGAAAACGGTATCTTATCAAATTGAAAAAGGTAATGAGTGTATGGTTTTACCACTTGTTTCATTTCCTTTATTTTTAATGGTATGTAATAACGATTCTCTGAACTTAAAGGACGAAAAACATTTGCTACCGCCTCCGTATCAGACGAATTGCACGGACTACATGAAGGAGTGGAAATCTAAAGGTGGAGTCGGCCCACTCAATCAAATGGTAAGCATAAGAATGTACTTTTACAAGTAACTCTCCCGGGTTATCTCAACGAGGTAACCCATCGTTAGCAAAACTGGCTAAATCTTGTTGCACGAGATATCTCGTCAGAGGAAGAAATCTGTATATATATATATATATATATATATATATATATATATATATATATATATATATATATATATATATATATATATATATATATATATATATATATATATATA
This sequence comes from Metellina segmentata, assembly GCA_947359465.1. NCBI lineage: Eukaryota > Metazoa > Arthropoda > Arachnida > Araneae > Tetragnathidae > Metellina > Metellina segmentata. Next base: position 108,825,277 of record OX375877.1, on the reverse strand, counting down.
TATATATATATATATATATATATATATATATATATATATATATATATATATATATATATATATGTAGGAATACTAGACAACGGTAGTTGTCTACTAGTCTGGAAAGAACTCATTATAAGAGCAACGAGACTGGTAGGAGTCAGTTGCATTGTAGTAGGAATGCAAGGCAAGACTGTCACGAGCCATTCACATTCTGGTATTCAGTTACGAGAAAATTAATAGAACAGACACTTTTTCCCCTGGACGCCATTGAGAGCTGACGCATTTTTTCCGAGCAGAGATGACTGCTGCAGATAATGACGGAACTGTTTTAAAATATCTCAACTGTACATAATAACTGTGTATATTAATTCATTAAATGTCAATGTGCTGTAAGATTCGAAGTCTTTAATATAGACCTTACCAAACAGAACAACACGAATCTTACAAAAAATGGGGGTTCGGCCGGGATGTGAAAAACCGTTGACGACCGCGACGATTCTCCTTCTTCGTACGAGGGCTTGAACGACGGATTAGCAGACCCCGAAAGCAGTGACGATTGAACCGGCCGGCGGAATGTTTTGATTCCCTATGCAAACCTGGACTTGTGTTTTAATCATCTGCAAGAACAGTTTCATGACTTCTCCTGACGTGGTGCTGATGATAGACTGAAACGACAAAAAAGAAAACGCGTAGACGAAAAAACGCGTAGACGCAAAAGACGAGTTGACGGAAAAGACGGATAGAAGGAACTTTCGAAACTGTGAGTACAGAATTTTGTTTTACTTGATGACATGGCATATTTAACTAAGGCCCGAAAAGTAGATTTGCTAACATTGATTGACGAATTAGGCCTAATAGTGCCAGCGAATCCCAAAGTAGCGCAGTGCTCGAAACTTATAATAGATTCTGAAAATTATGACGAGGAGATAACAAAAAATCTGTTGAGTGTTATTAGAACTGAACGCGAAGAGAAAATTGAAGCCGAAAAACGCGCAGAGAAAATTGAAGCCGAAAAACAAGCCCGCGAATTCGAATTAAGGAAACTCGAAATCGAAACTGCTAACGGACAAGGCAACAGTTATGGTAAAACTACCAGCCTATACAATAACGATTTATTGAAATTGATTAACCGTTACGAGACGAATAAGGATATTAGCTGTTATTTAACTTTATTTGAAAGACAGATTAGTCGTATCGAAATACCAAAAACGGAATGGGTTACACATTTGTTGGGTTTACTCCCATTGGATTTGGCTAATCTTATCACGCGTGAGCCTGACGAAAAGGGTAATGACTATGAAAATGTCAAGAGATTATTGTTGAAACGTTTTAAATTAAATCCGGAACAATTTAGGCAAAATTTCCTTTCGCATAGAAAAGAAGCGTCTTCTACTTGGAATGACTTTGCTCATGATATGAAAAATTTCTTTGAAGAATGGACGAGTGGGTTGGAAGTATCAAATTACCAAGACCTTAAAGAACTCATGATTACCGATCAACTAAAACGAAAAATACCCAATGACGTTCGAGACCATTTTATAGACGAGCTACCGAAAATAACGAAAATAGACCAACTCGTCAATAAATTAGACGAATATGAAGCGGCTCGATGTCATTTAAAAACCAATAGAGATTCGAAAACATCAGACGATAAATATAAGAAGCGTTTCAATAGGGATTTTGACAAATTAAAGCCTCGATCTTTCGTGCGCCCTGAACAAACTAACACCAATCATATAAAATGTTACAACTGCAATGAATATGGACATAAGTCGATAAATTGTGAAAAGAAAACTGAGGGTGTGAGATGCTTTAAATGTAAAAATTATGGGCACAAGGCCGACGTGTGTCCCAAAAGAGATGTAAATAGAACTTTAATTAATAGCCCTTTTAATTCTCGTACTAAGCTTAGAAAATATGTTGAAATGTGCGGGTAAAGATCTAATGCGCTAATCGACACAGGAAGTGATGTGTCAATGATAAAATATGAATTTTATGTTGAAATTGGATCCCCAAAATTGAGTTTTGATAATGTGACTTTAATGGGTATAGGAGGAGAACACATTTCTCCTCTAGGTTTCTTTTCTACTGAAATTATTATTGATGACTGCATTATTGTTACTGATGTTTATGTTTTAAAAAATTTACCTGATCATATTGTTATTGGGTTCGATTGCATAAATAAGTTAAATCTTACTTTATCAGAGAGCGGACTTCATGTTTTGAGCAGACGCGATAATTTTCGAGTGAATTACGCAATAATTGTTAATTTAGCGAACACTTCAGATTCAACTAAAATTCAAACCGAAACTCATCTCGAAGTAACTAATCGTCTGGAACCAAACACTAAGTTGGAGACAAAACGAACCATAGCAGAAGATAACATGTTTCACTTTTCTTGTCACTACAAATCAGAAAATGTTAATTTAGCGGAAAGTTTCCTAACTACAATGTTTAACGCTGTGACATTTGACGAATTAGATCTAAATCATGTTTCTTGCGTTAAGCAGAAGGAGGAACTGACAAAACTTATCAGCCAATATAAACCGTGTAAGACGAGAAGCACGAACTTGGAAATGAACATTATTTTGACTGACGAGGTCCCCATAAGCCAGCGTTCACGCAGAATGCCGTTCGCTGAGCAAAAAATAGTTGAAACTCAAACACAACAGTGGTTGAAAGATGGCATCATTAAGCCTAGCTGCTCTGATTTCTCAGCCCCTATCGTGTTGTGTAAGAAGAAAGACGGTTCTTCTAGACTCTGTATTGACTATAGGAAATTGAATAAGAAAATTATTAAAGATAGATTTCCCTTACCCCTAATAGAAGACGTTTTAGATCATTTGGAAGAAGCTAAAGTTTTCACTTCCCTTGATTTAAAAAACGGATTTTTTCATGTAGATGTAAATGAGAAAAGTACCAAGTATACATCTTTCGTTACACATGAAGGGCAATATGAATTTCTGAAGGTCCCTTTTGGTTTATCGGTAAGTCCCAGTGTTTTCCAGCGGTACATATACACGGTATTTAGAGATCTTTTAAGGGATAACACTCTCGTTATCTACATGGACGACATGATAATTCCCTCACGAGATGAGAAAGAAGGAATCGAGAAACTTAAACGTGTTTTAAAAATATCATCGGAATATGGATTAGAATTGAATTTTCAGAAATGTCAATTTCTTAAACGAAAAATAGAGTTTCTTGGTTATGTAATAGAAGACGGGACAATTCGACCCTCCCCAGCTAAGACGTTGGCTGTACAGAAATTTCCACAACCACAAACAACTAAACAATTGCAAAGTTTCCTTGGTCTTTCAGGATACTTTAGGAAGTTTATTCCTCAATATGCGAAAGTGGCCAAACCTTTGAGTGATTTACTCAGAAACAATACAGAATTTAGGTTTGGGCCAGAACAAAAAGAAGCATTTCATATTTTAAAGGAAATGTTGTCACAAAGCCCAGTACTACACATTTTTCGCCAGGGAGCGACTCTAGAACTGCATACTGATGCAAGTAGCCATGGATTTGGGGCGGTGCTCCTCCAACAGTCAGACGACGGGAAGTTTTACCCAATATACTATAAGAGCTAAAAAACAACACCTCAACAAGAGAAGTATAGTAGTTACGAACTAGAGGTACTTGCCGTAATTGAGGCTCTTAAACACTTCAGGAACTACCTTTTAGGCTCGAAATTTAAAATATTCACCGACTGCTTAGCATTTCAGAAAACTATGGAAAAAAAGGATTTAACCCCTAAAATTGCAAGATGGTCTCTTTTCTTAGAAGAATTTGACTATGAAATAGTCCACAAACCTGGTAAACAAATGGCCCACGTGGATGCACTCAGTAGATACCCTGTAATGCAAGTGATGCAAGTCATTGCAGATGACGGAATAACTCATAAAATAATTGCTTCCCAATCCAATGACGACCACATTACCGCAATTAAAAAACTGATAGAAGATGGAAGTAATTCAGATTATTTTACAAAAAACGGTGTCGTGTATAAATACGATAATGATCGTGAACTTTTAGTTGTCCCCAGAGCTATGCAAGACGAAATAATACGACATGCACACGAGAAAGGACATTTCGCTGTAAATAAAACTGAAGAGGTAGTTAAGCGTGAATTTTTTATTCCTAAATTGAGGAAACATGTTGAAGATTTTATAAGTAATTGTGTACCATGCATACTCAGTAATAAGAAGCTAGGAAAGGCTGAAGGATTTCTAAATCCAATTCCTAAAGAGGACGTTCCATTATACACTTATCACATTGATTTCATAGGTCCGTTACCTTCAACATCTAAGAACTATCAGTATATCTTCACGGTAGTAGACGCATTCACAAAATTCACTTGGTTATATCCTACCAAATCTACGACATCAGGTGACGCAATAAATAAACTCAAACAACAACAAAATAGTTTTGGAAATCCTGCGAGGATAATCTCGGATAGAGGATCCGCTTTTACATCTAAAGAATTTACAGATTTTTGTTGCGAAAACGGGATTGAACACCTAAAAATCACAACAGGAATCCCAAGAGGCAATGGACAAGTAGAAAGAATGCACAAAACCCTGATTCCAGTGTTATCCAAACTTTCAATTGAAGAACCGATCAAATGGTTCAAACACGTTGACGCCGTACAAAGAATACTCAATAGTACAACCTCCAGAAGCACAAGATGGACACCCTTCGAACTTTTGACAGGTGTGAAAATGCGAAACAAAGAAGATCTCAAGATAGTCCAGCTTTTAGAAGAAGAATATACTGAAGTTTTTCTAGAGAAGAGGAAGAAATTAAGAGACGATGCCAAAGAGAATATCCTAAAAAAATTCAGGAAGAGAATAAAGGTCCGTAAGCATCGCTCTACCTTGTCTCACAAATTTTCTATAGGGTTTAGACTCTACCTCCTAGATAATAAAGTCGTCTGTCTAGTTTATGATGTCACCAGCAGAAGGGCAAAAGTTTTCCGATCGCTTATTCAAAAAACATTTGAAAATGAGATTGTCTGCTAAAAAAGCAGTTTGTTTCGGGGTATGCAATTGAAGGGTTCTAAACAAAAACAGCACTTGTTAAGTGTTATTAAAACTAAGAAAAATACTCCAAGAAATATCCATTTCTATGGAAAATTACTTTTATTAATGTACAAACTCAGTATTTGGGTACATAGAAAAAGCACAAATTTACTTACACAAAAATGTACATACAAAGCATACAACAAATTCTTTTTGCTTTACATTCGAGACAATTCTATAATTAACTCTTGAAGCCTTTTACAGTTGTTGAATAGATATAAAAGCAAATTATTGGTTAATGAAATACAAAAATGTATACAAATATGTACACATTAGAAAGAAAAATTAAGATACTTTCATTTTTTTTACTGATGCCTAAGTTTAAATAGGAATACTATTGTAGACAAGGAATCTAACAATATATATAATAGCAAGTTACTGGTTAATAAAATACAAAAACGTATATAAATATGTACACAATAGAAAGAAAAATTAAGATGCTTTTATTTTTTTTAATGATGCCTAAGTTTAAAGATGAATGCTAATGGAGACAATGCATCTAAATTTTATTAAAACATTTTTATGTTACATTATATAAGGGAAATTACGAACTAACCGAAGATGCATAAATAATAGGGATGAATGTGCCCGAAGGTCTTAGTGAAGAAGTTGACTAGACAATTAAAAAACCAGGAAGAGACTCGGGTGAATAACATTAGACATCCTTAAAGGGAAAGCCGGAGAAAAAATTGAAAATGTACAACCCTGGATTAAACACAATTTTACCTTTTATCCTGTGTTAATGTTTCGAGTTTTCTTTTATTTGGTAATTTGATCATCTTGTCATTTTTGGACCTACAATAGTTTTTCAAAAGTGTATTTGTAGCTGATCGCCAAAGCATCTTCATAATTTCAGTTGATGAATGCCTCTCGCATTATGTAATATTTATTTCCTTAGATATCAGTACTTCCTGAGTAACACGCAAAACAAACAGTCGTTGGTTTGATACTTTAAAAAATTCACTCTCAAATCAAATTCTCTGCCAATTAATTTTTCCAGAACAATAAAATTATGCATTATGACTTTTACAGCATTTACAGCTGGGTACTTTAATACCATCCAGTAACATTCGTCCATTCCATAAAATTTCCATAGCGTAGGAAGAACCTGATTGTCCAAAATGTTGACGTAAGCGTCGGCGTTCAATTTACCAGGAAAAATATGCAAAGGTCCCAGGCCATACCACGCAAAACACCCTCAAACAAGTAGTCGGTTTTTAGTCTGAAGCTGCAGACTTAGCAAGGTAAGCTATATAACTTCAAGAACAAAAAGATATTTATATTAACTAGAAATACCCCCCCCCCCAAAAAAAAAAAAAAAAAAAAAATTTAAGTAAAATTTTCAAAATTTGATTTTTAAGATATTTTGGTAAAATGAAGAATTGTAGGTGGACCACTGCGTCATCAAGGAGGAGTTTGACCCAGATAAGACAAATAGGTGTTTTTTTCTTGGGTAACAATCAAACTACCCCCGTCCCAAAAAAAGAGCATAAAGAACAAAATAGAAAGATGAATTAGGTAAAAGTCCCATATTCTCATAAAAGGGTATATAGATTTTGTCTGGTAAAGAAAAGGTTATTCAAATGTTTGTTGATAGAGGACGTATCATGCATTTAAATTACAGTACATTTAAATCACAAATCACAGTACAAACCATCAACTTTAAGCCCTTACAGGTTACTTGAGCTCTTACCAAACAACCCAGCTCAGCGACAGGAATTCACAAGGGAAACTTTTACGCAAGACACAGGAGATCCACAATGCCTTTTAAATACCTTCTGAACTGTTGAAGATTATTTTCTTTGCAAGAATTGACTATAATTGTGTGGTAATAAGTCATTATTGGTTTTCATAGATGGCTATTCAGGAATGCAGAATGAAAGCTGCTTTAGAAGAGATCGGGTGTGTTCCGTACTTCATAGATTTCCCTCATAATGAAACTGTCTGCAAATATTGTCCAGATTGCGCAAGTAAGTTATTCGTGTGCATTATATTTCTAAAGGTGTAGATTGTTGGCTTCAGTAAGAAAGCAGATGACCCTATGTGAGTTCATTCATTGCAAGGTAATAAGCAGGTTCACAAAGGGCTGTTACACGCATAAATAGTATGACGTTACCCATAAATAATTTTTGATTCACCAACTGTTGGTTACTTCTACTGCTCCGGAAGCGAACAAAAACGTGAAATATAAGAAAACGACATTGGTATTGAAAAGTGCTTCAAAAGTGTAACTTGCATGTCGACTAGTGGCTTGTAGTTAAGTTGAAAATACTAGCAGTTATACAATATAAAAATATAATGTCTGCGCAAATATTTAGAAAATCAACTTTGGAGATTCTTATATAATCATAATTTTGTAGATAGGACTCGAATTGGACGTAATTGTACAGATTTGTTGCAGTTCAGAAATCAGCCATGCGAGTAAGTATCTTTTCAATGCAAATATTTAAATGTAGAACAGGTTTTGTAAATTGTTCTTATTAAATTCTATTTTAGTGTTTCGATTACTTGAATTCGAGGATTTTTTCAGTACAGTTTGAAAACTTTACACCGCTGCGTTGACATGAAAACGAATATCACTCCTTCAGTTCTGACCTTTAACATTACCCAGAAATATGATGGAGTACTTGCAAAAGCCTAATAAATGAAACTGTCAGTCATATCTGGTTAATTAAATACAGTTTTAATCGTCAGCTCTTTCAAATTTACGAATGTCCAAAATTACATGTTTTTTCATCCGTCAATATTGTAGGTAGGTATTTAAATTAACGTCACACTGGGGCAACGCAGCAGTCTATTTACAACGGTCCGGGATCCACCCCGAAAGAAGAGATCCGAGGACAACACCAAGTCAACTCTTTAATTGACATCTTATATTCAAAACTTACTTGCACACCATGCCAACAGGAGAACATTTGAAGCCACGACCGATTCAATCTGCACCAGCCCCCTGGTACAAGACTTTCTTTGGTCGTTTCAAATTTAGATCTCGCACTCCTCAGTTGCTAATTCGATACTCTTTTAAACAGGGATACCCAGGTCCCCCGATAACATTGAAAATTTTACCAAAAGTTTCATGTAAAAAGAACTTTTATTTTACTCTTAGTAAGCTTTCATCATCGTCTATATATATAATTCTCTTACGTGGCACGCAAAAATGACGTTATTTGTTATCGCGTTTTGGCAACATTGAACGATTGTTTGTTTATTGATAGCTCATGAAATTTTATTGAAAAAAAAAAGAATTTTAGTCGAGCTGTAGCAGTTTAAAATTACAAAACAAAGAAAGCGGAGGATCATTTCAGGGCCATTTAAAAAAAGGTCCTTTTCAGGGCAACAATTATAGTTCGACAAGACGCTTGCACTATAACTTTCGACAACAAACTGAATGAAAAAGTGTGAGTGACTCAATAGTGCTTTATGGAAATGTACACACAAACAACATGTTGGGTATTCCATTTCGAAAGCAGTGCTCACATTTCGACTCAAAATTTGCTCAAAGTTTTCCTTTGAATTCTGATTCTAGGGTACTGTATATATATTTTCTGTAATGCAGCAAATTTAGATTTGAAAAATATTTTTTTGGTATATCATATTTTGTAAACAATCCTTTCTGCTAGGACACATGCCTTCATTGCTGCGAGCGAAGCGAGCATAGGTTCCCGTAGCAAACCAATAAGGATTGCAAAACAATCCTCCGGGGGTTGACGAGCTTTAGCGAGCAGGGGGCGAGCTCCCTAGTTACTTGATAATTTAGGAGGGAACGATATTGTTTTAAGACCATGAAGAAAGAATTTATTGGTTTTTTTTTTCCAAAAACTGTTTTCTCTGATTCAATTTGCAAATACTGAGTACTGTCTGTCTAGCACGTGAATAGCCCATTGTGTTGTTACAGTGCGACGTAAAATCAGCTTCTTCCTAATGCAATTCATGTTTGTATTGGGTTTGATGCAGTAAAGTTAGTCCCTTTTTGAGACTAGATGGCATTGCATCGAAAAGAGTGTTACCCACTTCACTCGTGTAAAGTTTATATGTTGTTTGAAGAAGGAACTTCTGCGAGTATTTGGCAAACAAATTGTGTTTTGTTAAGCATTAAATATGGCAGAATTTTTGACATATGCTTTTCTTTTAATTCCGAAAAGGGAAGAATGCTTCACAGACGTAAAAGATGATACGTGTTGTGTTGCGTTAAGCTGACGTTGACGATTGCACGAACCATAAGTTGTTCAGAAAGTTTCGTCACCTGGAACAGTTGTTTAGCTGGCAACCTCAGAACTTCTATGTGCACGGTATGATACAGCAACCCGAGAGGGATAAAGTTCGTCAAACAGAACGGCACATTTTATATTGGATTTAAATGTAATTTTTATTAAATAAAATAGATTTTCTAAAATTTTTGTCAAGAAAAGGAGCAATTTTTATATTAACCTACTAAATTGGTTTAAGTGTTGCTGAATTGATAGTTGGCACTGTAGTTCTTACGTTATTGAAGAACTGTAGACGTCTATTGCTCAAATCAATACTAAATTAACTCTTCTCTATTAAACAGTGTTTTAACTTTTGAACACGACTCTATTTATTTCTCACTGGATGTGCTTATATCTTCTGTATCAGTAAAACTTTGTGTCGGTAAAATTGTACTAGATACTAATTTTTAAGTGCAATTTTAAATTAGCGAAAGTACAGTGCTGAAATCATGTAGACATAAGGTCATAATGGATAAAACTTGCTTTAATATAACATATTTATAACTCCAGAAATTAGCTTGTACATCAGTAATAATTTAACGTAATTCCGAAGCCTGCAAGTCAGAAAGCTAGAATGAATCTAAAACTCAAAACGAACGTTCCTTCTTTTTGCTCTCAATTTTGGAATACGCTCGTAGCTCACAAGAACTTTCGAAGCTCCAATCGGAGCGTCAAAACACAAAGAACAGTTGCCATGGTTGGTCAATTTGGAGGCCATTCCGAAGAATTAATCATCTGTCGTCACCGCATGTTTTTTTTTTACTTCGCAGATTTTGAGCTGCTACCTGAATGTAATCTTTCCTCTACAGTACTCCGCCGCTAGATTCAACAGATTTTGTGGTTTGAATCGGAAATTAACGACTACCGTAGCTTGTTGTCGTTGCTGGCAGTGTTGTCGCTTGTTGACATTCTGATTCATTGTCTGCTGGCATAAAGGCTGATTCTTGACGTACTACGTCGCGAACAAAAACATGAGTCAAGTTTTTCGGTTCATCGTAAATGAAAAATTTCTTTCGTGAATGAGAGAGAGAGAGACGATGCTGGAGTAGGTCGGATGCTGGTCATTAAATTTTGAAGCTTGCCAGCAGACTTAACTTGGGTCTGTGTTGTTTTTCCTTTTCACAAAGACTTCTCCAGGTCACACGTTCTTCTCTTTCAGGAATCTGGTGGTAAACCCGAAAGAGGTCTATGGTCGAAAATATCTTTGTTTCTTTTAGTTGTTGATCAAAATCCTGGATATGCGGTACAGGGTACTTGTCTAGTTTTATTATCACATTAAGCCTTCTGTAGTCGCCGCATGGTCTCCAATCAGCAGTTTTCATAGGTGACATGTACAGTGGTGTCGCACAATTGCTGCTTTATTGTTGACATATTTCTTGATCCAATAAGAACTGGAACCCTTTCTTTGTGATAGCCAATTTTGCAGGGTCAAATCTTCTGGCTTTGGAATATACTGGTGGCCCAGTTGTTTCTATGTGATGTTTCACGGTGTGCTTGACTTTAGGTTTACTAGAAACCTGAGTGATTTCGTAAAATTCTTCTAAAAGATCCTTGAAGGAGAATCGTTAGCAAGGACGGTAATTCTTCCGAAAGTACCAGTCACCGTTTGAGCTGTGGATTTCATGTTTTTTTTTTTTTTTTTTTTTTTTTTGATGAGCGAACTGTTCTTTATGTCGATTAACAACCCAAAATTTTTGGATAAAATTTGCTCCCATTATTGATTGAGATACTGCTACTATGATGAATTATCAGGGAAGCTCTTCTAAGATTCAAATCCAACGTCAGTAGATTTTCACCAAAAGTAGAGATGCATGATCCATTCTTAATTAATAACTTTTAATTTCCTAGGAACTAGGATTTTCTCTCTGTTGGTTCTCGAAATAGAAGACACTTTATCGACTGTGTCAATCAGGAACTTTAATTCATTAGTATTGTCGGCCATGAAGAGTCTTCTTGTTCGGCTCAGATCACCTGTGGCCTCAAACAATGGCACTTCTAGTTTTCCGTCTGAAAACTGCACGGCTTGTTGCAGTTCTTAGCTGCTTTTTCAAACCGCTGATGATAGAAGCAGATGCCTGAGTTTCGGTACAATATTGAACAGGAATGGCTTCTTGAGTACCTGTTGTGATTCGCATTCCAACGTCTGTTTCCTTTCAGTTGCCCCACTGATTGTTTCAGCTCCTCTACTTGTATTTTGTATGTCTTGTGTCACGGTAACTACCAAATAACTAGGGTCGGAGTTAAATCTAATAAGGAAAAGATACGTGGACAATATCGCGTAATTTTGAACCACGGTCAAATGATAAGACAACACCTGAACTGTCACCACACACTCCAATAGATTGTGACGTCACACCGATTGGATCTCTTCGGAATTCCAATTTCTTCGCATTTCACAATGACGAGACCATCACTGCGTTGTCCGTGGTGTTGTTGGTTTGCGAATCAAACCAAATGGGAATGCGTAGCAAACACCGGTGGTTGGCAAACGTTCACAATGGACACACCTAACCCCACAAAGTACAGCACAGGCAACGCCGTGCTAGCCACGCAATTGCTAGTCATACATAAAGTATCCCGTTTTCGAATCCTCAAAATAGGTTAATTAAATTCCATGTAGAAATTTTTTTTGCGTAAATTTTCTTATGTTCATTTTTTTAGTTTATCTAAATGCTTGCAAAATAAATATATGTAACGTAGTCGTTTTTTTGTTTAGTTCTGCCAGTTTTCACATGAATGTCGACGAGCAATGGGTCTACATTAACAAAACACTTGTAAGTAAACATTGAGCATTTGGTCTATTTTTTGTGAATATTTGTTACATCAAAATGATGATAATTTGTATACTTGTGACGACATGAAAGAAATCCTTTTGGATAGACTAGTTACGAAAAATGATGATTACTTAATTTATTTCAAAGTCCTCTCTCTCCTTCTCTCACTTTTTCCTCTCATTCTTTTCCTAGTGCTCCTAAATCTAGTTTCCCTTCTATCGCTCTTTCTATTCCTCTTTCTTTCATTTCCCTCTCTCTCTCTCCTCAATTTCTCTTCCCTCTCCTTCTTTTCTCTTTGATCCTTCTCTTTCTCGTCCTTTCTTTCACTTTCTCTCTCCCTCTCAACACTTTTTGTCCTTCCCACGTTTTGCTATATATGCATTCTCTTTCTATCCCCCTCTCTATTACTCTCTCCTCCTTCCATACTCTTTTTCTGTTTATCATCATTTCTTTCAATATTTCTTTCTCACTCTCTCCCAACAATATTTCTCTTACCCACCCCTTTTTATGTCTCCATTCTCTTTCTATCCCCCTCTCTATTTCTCTCTCCTCCTTCCATACTCTTTTTCTGTTTCTCATCCTTTCTTTCAATCTCTCTTTCTCACTCTCTCTCTCAACAATCTTTCTCTTACCCACCCCTTTTTATATCTCCCTTCTTTTTCTATCCCCCTCTCTATTTCTCTCTCCTCCTTCCATACTCTTTTTCTGTTTCTCATCCTTTCTTTCAATCTCTCTTTCTCACTCTCTCACAACGATCTTTCTCTTACCCACCCCTTTTTATATCTCCCTTCTCTTTCTATCCCCCTCTCTATTTCTCTCTCCTCCTTCCATACTCTTTTTCTGTTTCTCATCCTTTCAATCTCTCTTTCTCACTCTCTCTCTCAACAATCTTTCTCTCACCCACCCCTTTTTATATCTCCCTTCTCTTTCTATCCCCCTCTCTATTTCTCTCTCCTCCATCCATACTCTTTTTCTGTTTCTCATCCTTTCTTTCAATCTTTCATTCTCACTCTCTCCCAACAATCTTTCTCTTACCCACCCCTTTTTATATCTCCCTTCTCTTTCTATCCCCCTCTCTATTTCTCTCTCCTCCTTCCATACTCTTTTTCTGTTTCTCATCCTTTCTTTCAATCTCTCTTTCTCACTCTCTCACAACAATCTTTCTCTTACGCACCCCTTTTAATATCTCCCTTCTCTTTCTATCCCCCTCTCTATTTCTCTCTCCTCCTTCCATACTCTTTTTCTGTTTCTCATCCTTTCTTTCGATCTCTCTTTCTCACTCTCTCACAACAATCTTTCTCTTACCCACCCCTTTTTATATCTCCCTTCTCTTTCTATCCCCCTCTCTATTTCTCTCTCCTCCTTCCATACACTTTTTCTGTTTCTCATCCTTTCTTTCAATCTCTCTCACTCTCTCTCAACAATCTTTCTCTTACCCACCCCTTTTTATATCTCCCTTCTCTTTCTATCCCCCTCTCTATTTCTCTCTCCTCCTTCCATACTCTTTTTCTGTTTCTCATCCTTTCTTTCAATCTCTCTTTCTCACTCTCTCTCAACAATCTATCTCTTACCCACCCCTTTTTATATCTCCCTTCTCTTTCTATCCCCCTCTCTATTTCTCTCTCCTCCTTTCATACTCTTTTTCTGTTTCTCATCCTTTCTTTCAATATTTCTTTCTCACTCTCTCCCAACAATATTTCTCTTACCCACCCCTTTTTATATATCCATTCTCTTTCTATCCCCCTCTCTATTTCTCTATCCTCCTTCCATACTCTTTTTCTGTTTCTCAACCTTTCTTTCAATCTCTCTTTCTCACTCTCTCTCTCTCTCTCAACAATCTTTCTCTTACCCACCCCTTTTTATATCTCCCTTTTCTTTCTATCCCCCTCTCTATTTCTCTCTCCTCCTTCCATACTCTTTTTCTGTTTCTCAACCTTTCTTTCAATCTCTCTTTCTCACTCTCTCTCAACACTCTTTCTCTTACCCACCCCTTTTTATATCTCTCTTCTCTTTCTATCCCCCTCTCTATTTCTCTCTCCTCCTTCCATACTCTTTTTCTGTTTCTCATCCTTTCTTTCGATCTCTCTTTCTCAACACTCTTTCTCTTACCCACCCCTTTTTATATCTCTCTTCTCTTTCTATCCCCATCTCTATTTCTCTCTCCTCCTTCCATACTCTTTTTCTGTTTCTCATCCTTTCTTTCGATCTCTCTTTCTCAACACTCTTTCTCTTACCCACCCCTTTTTATATCTCCCTTCTCTTTCTATCCCCCTCTCTATTGATCTCTCTTTCCCTTCTCTTCATTATCTCTCTCTTTATCTACCACATTCCCATTCGCAATTGCGCGATCTGTAGTTCCACTGCGACGTTAATTAAAATACCTACCTTCTTATTTCCTTCCCCTCGCGATCGTTCTCTCCTTCCCTTTCCTTCTCTTTCAAACTCTCTTTTTCCTTAGCTTTTCCTTGCCTCTCTCTCTCTCTCTCTCTGTACATTGTACATTTAAAAGTAATAGTTTTCTTTTATTTCAGAAAAGCAAATTTACTTCATCCGTGCAGGTGAGTTCATTATTGTAGAAATAAACTATTTTCAAATTCTTAAAAGCCTTAGTAACATGTATGTCCCCGATTATTAGCAACTACGTTAACAGAAATAATAGAGAAATGTGTTATTTGGTAAAGCTTCTGAATAATTTGTAAATTTACATGAAATAGTAATCCCCTCTCATAAGCACATCTGCGTTAAACGTACTTAGTTGATTATACACATTGCTAGCATTCATAATAAATATAACATTAAGAGATAATTTCTTCTTCCTTTACATGTGTCAATTCTTATTTCCAATAAAATTCATAAGTAAGAGCACTTTTGATTCATGTTATTACAATCAGATTCAGAACGTCTACTTTAATTTCATCTAATCCACTAGATCAGTGACAATTCCGCATTTTTTTATACTTTACCTATTTTAGCTCATATTTTCTTTTCTGCACTGGTTTTAATCTTCCAAATTTCTCATTGCTGTCTGTAATCAGACTGCTGAAGAGTTTTGTAAGTGTGTCCAAACTCTTCCGTGAAGTTTCAGTAATTTTATGCAGCTCCATACCTCAGATTAAGCACATTTAAAGTAGGCTGCAAAATTTCCTAACGAATCTGGTAACGAACAATTTTATATTACTTGTAAGCGTTGTCATTCACCAAGAAACAAATACTGTCTACTTCTGTGCAACGTACGTTGGTGAAATAAATAGGAAGATGTTCTACTTTACACACTGATGTGTTAAAATTAAGCAAGAAAAGGCATTCCTCGTTTAATTTATATTAGCTACTGCATGGCCAGCACTGTGTTGCCCGTGACAGTTCTTTTAGTGAGGTCATGTGCGACACCTGATAGCTTACGCTCGCCAACCTCCGGTGATTGCTACGTATTCCTATTTGGTTTTCTTGGCAAACGAACTGTCAAGGGCAACGCCGTGCTGACCACACAGTGGCTAGTATATATATGGTATATAAGTGTATCTTTAAATAATTCAATTTCTCGTTGTTGTAACAATTTTCAGTTGATATTACTTTGTTAGATTAATTATTTTTCTTTTTTAGCCTTTCGTTACCCGACAGAAAGGAGTAAGTATCATTAAACAGGGCTTTACTTATTTATTTTTGTTTAGATATATGGAATGAAGTGTTTTTGCAAAGAATGCTTTCGTTCAATATCGATTTATATATTCTGTTTATGTTGAATGTTTCTCAAAGTAACAATTTTAGTTTCTGTCTAAGCATGGAATTTTGACGTGTCTCAAAATTAATAGAATAGCTTATCCCTCTGAGGGTTTCTAACTCATGATTCCACCTTGTAACCTGCAGTTTAAATCCGTGGCATCTAAATAATTTTGGTGTGTTTTTCGTTACACACTGTTTTACGTCAGTTACTTAAAATGCGATTCTGAAGACTTGTGTGACTTTTTCAAGACCCAAACCCAGCTTACCAACAAGGCCGGACAAGGGGAGGTGTACTCTTGGTTCAACAGGTGCCATCTCTAGAATCTAGGTCAAAGAACATTCATTCTACATTCGAAAACGTCACCCTCAAACATATGTAGAATCATCCGCTCCAAGAGGGTACTGTATAATGTAAATTATACAATTTCAGATAAGGAAGACCTATTTCTAAAAAAGAAAAACATTTTAATAAAAACAAGGAGAAATTCCTAAACTTAACTATTTACTTCACATTTCAACGCGCACATAAAAACTTGAGGAAAAAATAGGACAGTTGCCAAAACTTAACTAATTACTACACTGTTAAACGCGCACATAAAAGGCTTAAGGAAAAACAAGACAAATGCCAAAACTTAACTAATCACTACACGTTTAAACGTGCACATGAAAAGCTTGAGGGAAGACGAGGACAAATGTTAAAACGTAACTAATTACTACACGTTTAAAGGAGCACATAAAAAGTTTGAGGGAAGACGAGTACAAATGCCAATAATTTTAATCACGTTTAAACGTGCTTTTAGGAAAATTAACATTAATTCATGTACAGGGTTCAGTGAGTCTATTTCTTTTCAAAATTACCACTATACGATCCAAATTTGTCTTGGTTATGTTCATTCTTTTTCGAACCTTTTACTTTAAATTTAATTGCTACTACTTCTAAAAAGGACATAACAATAAAACCAACACACATGTAAAGACTAAATTATAAATAAGTATTCTTACAGAATCAACGTACACATACATTTAAATAAACAACATTATTAAGAAGAATGTGGATAGATAAAATGAGAAGATATCCTGATGGGATGAAAATATGTAAAGTTCTGGGATACCTCCATCTCAGTCTCTAATCCAGAGTTCACACCACATTTTCAGCTGTGGTTGAACGAACTCGGACACTTTCCCCAAATCAGCCAGATATTGCTTGTTGTTCATGGCGTTATTAACCTATTTAATTTGTTTTGTGTTGGATTTCAGAATATGTGTTCTTGTTCCTCAGAAGTTCGTATCAAGAATTCTTTAACTGTCTTTATTATTGGACTTCCGGAAATCTGTCGCCGTCGCATTCTGTATTATTTGTGCCGTAAGGGAGGAGAGATTTATGTTTATGTTTCTACTAACCAAGAAGCTAATACATGCAAATTTCTCTCTCCCTGAACAGTAATATATGTTTGTATGGATTTTAAGAGTTTTGTTCTGTGAATCGGTTATTCCGATAGGGTAGTGTGTGTGTTCGCGTGTGGGTGGATGTGAAAGAGGGAAGAGAGTGAATGAGAGTTTGACTAAGAGCTACTTGAGTTGTTCTTGTTTAATGTTCTGGAGAATTTCGATATTCTAGATATGCGAATATTTTCGAAATATGGTTGAGTAAGTGGAATTGATATTCTGACGTCTTGGGGATTGAATCGTCATCTACTATATAAGATCGTTCGTCATATTTTATTTACAATAAAAGAATAACCTTGACGGAATTTGGTAGTTGGCGTTTACAGTCTCTAGGTGAGAGTCTGTAAACGTCAGTCGAGAGTCTAGGTAGAGTCTAGGTGGTAGATCTTTACCGAATATGATGAATTGTCCTTTTCCGCAGGACTCCGATTTGGACTATCCGGCTCGGGTGAGCCCTTCTCCAGACTTTACTCGGGCGAGTAAATGTTTCTAGCTCGGGTGAACTTCTCCAAAAGTTATCGGGTTTGGACTATTCAGCTCGGGTGAGCCCTTCTCCAGAGTTTACTCGGGCGAGTAAATGTTTCTAGCTCGGGTGAACTTCTCCAAAAGTTATCGGGTCTGGACTATTCAGCTCGGGTGAGCCCTTCTCCAGACTTTACTCTGGTGAGTAAATGTTTCTAGCTCGGGTGAGCTTCTCCAAAAGTTCTCGCACGCGTGTACGCAAGTCAGCAAAGCGGCAGCTCTAGCTTGAGCTTTCCTCCCGTCTGACAGACAGAATCCCAGTTTTGGCAATCCGTTCTGATTCCACGAACAGTTGTCGCGACTCGGCACGTCTCCAGAGACGGGGTATTGGAAACCGTGAACGGTTTCACTTCAGCCGGATCAGTTTGATCCCTCGGATCTCTTTTTCTCCTTCTTCCGAAAGTTTTCTCCAGTCTCTCTCGACTCCGAAAGTTCCAATGGATTTTTTGGACCCCCTCTCTTTTATTCGACACACTTGTCCTCTCGCTGTTGGCTGGTTCAAAATCGGGCTGTCCATCGGATGTTAATTTTCCCTTTTCGCCGATCGCTTCATTAGCGGATGGCGGCCCGAACAAAAAGTATCCACGGGCTCCTGTGATCATGTGGAAGCGGCGGAAATGAGCTTCTGCCCCTGCGTCTGGTCGGCATCGCGACAAAGTCACTTCGCTTCCTCTCCGTTGAAACTAAATACCTCGACCCTCCGCCAGCTCGCTAATCTCGCGGTCTAGCTGTCTGAGTTTATACGCGGCGTGACTTCTCAGCGACTGTCGTGACCTCTCAGCGTCTGTCGTGACCTCTCAGTGTCTGTCTTAACCTCTCAGCTTCTGTCTTGACCTCTCGGCATCAAAGCTTTTCCTCCGAGCGCTTGCTCTAGCTCTAGTCACAGAATTCGTCACAATATGTATGTCAACTGGCCAACACGTAGTGGTCCACATCGCTCACTCCACCACACGAACAGAGGGCATTTTATTCAATTTATTATTTGTTTTAAATGTATTTAGATACGATAGAATTAGTGAGGTGTCTGCAAAATTAAAACGAATTCTAATTTTTCATCACAAGGAACAGAGAAAACGGTTGAGCAAAATGTAAATTTGTATTTGAAAACTACTGGTACAGCTATCAATATCACATCAACCTTCTAATGAAATAGACGGAATTTGCGTGCAGCTTCATGTTATTTATTCCGATGGTTGTGAGTTTGAAACTCGATCTAAACAAAGTACACGTGGATGTTGGTGTACGTTAAATCTGTCAAAGTGTGAAAGGTCGTCTTTGGAATGGTGAGGATGTTTGGAGAGTTGGACGCCAAGCGAAAGTGTTGACCACGTCATCTGAGTGTGGTACAAAAATTCCGTGGGTCTTTTCTCGTATTTTTCCCTTTGTAATAGATCCCGGGCGGTCGCTAATAGTAAAGTTTTGCTCCAAGGAGACGTTAATTCAATTAACTACCTATCGGTATAGGTTGGGTCTGTAACTGTAAAATTATTTCTTTGGAATTAGAATACGAGTGAGAAATTCATACTTATTTAATCTTATATAAATTTTTAGTATATTTATTTTTAATAACACGGTGTAATAACATTGAAATTTGATTTCAGTACGACTGTACTCATCAAAAAATATTCTCGAAACAGTAAGTATCATATTAAACCTTTTATGAACACGTCTTTCATTCAATTTTTATTGTAACACAATCCAATAATCTGCACATTTAATTAATTGACTAGAGAAGCTAAATCTTTTTTTTTAATTTTCAATTTCATGTAATATAATGTAAATTGTCGTTATAAAAACTGATCAGATTATGATAGACGAGATATCTTGTCATTGGAAAAAAGCTGCCCAGATCTTGATCTCGTCATTAAAAAATTGGTAATACCTGGATAGTTAGATATATCGTCATTAGAAGAAATGGTCAGATCTTGATGGACGATATATCCCGCTGAAATAACTTGGAGGATTATCTCTGTTTATGAACACAGGCTGTTATTTTGCACTTAATCGGTGATGCTCTATAACTTTGTAAATGACTTTTCTCCGTATATTGCATAATTTTCGAGGCAGTATCGCTAATTTCCGATTTGTTTTAAGATCTAGGGCTAAGATGTTCTATTTTGTAGCACATAGTCGTTTTATTGATGTTGGGTCTTAATTTGGCAAAGAATATTTGTTTAGTACTAATCTAAAAAGAAATATTCGTGTATGAGACCACAACAGTTCAAATAGTAACCGTATAGTGGAATTTTAATTAAATTTAATAAATGAATTCTCTGATCACTGCTCATAATCAATTATGAGATGAGAGACGTCGATATATTTGATAAAAATGTTTTTTTTTAACACTCAAGACAGAAAACGGTGTTCTCAACACTTCTAATGTATATGGTGAAGAAGAAAACTCAAAATTAACAGTTAAAACCAAATTTACTCATTATATTACCAAAAGGAAGGTAAATTTTGCAATAAATGGCTTCTTTTATCAAAGATATGTTTTCAAAAATAAAGAAAACCCGTATAAATAAAAGTTTCAAACAACCGGTTATTTCCAGAACGCAGATTGGTAGTTATGAAAGTAATGAAGTGGGACAGTGTTATGATGTGCTAATAACACATCCAAGCAACTATACGAAACCGGAAAAAAAAAAACGACACTTTATGCCCCTCACACCCATTCAGAGCGAAAGTGGATTAGTTTTCCTTCAATGGTTGCTTAAAACAACGACCAAACGTTCTTCCTTCATCGAAATCTTCCCGCTGAACCTTTAGCGTCCCCTTGTGATCGGAGAGAACCAATCAGATGTTAACAATGTCTCCACGAGGGTTGAATCTCGTTGGAGGCTTTAAATCGCAGCCTGGCGCGAAGAAAAACTCTCCCTTCCCCACTTTTGCAGGTAGTTACTAACGTAAAGGGACCTCGCGTTTTTATCGTAAGTGTCCCCTCGACCATGACCTGATACCTCCATTAAAAAATATTTCGAATGATAAGTATTTCCATTGCTTTTTAATTTCTTTCTCTTGTCTCGAGACTCTTGTACAGTATATCTTCGGTAAAAATGTCTTTACTGTGTACTTTAATATTTTAACTTAATTTAACTCTCATTTTTTACATTGCGTCCAAATCTCCGTCGATGTCACATTTATTTATGCTTGTTTTTTGTATTGGGTTTTCTTTTAATTAAAGTGCTATTTACTTAGTATCTGTTTAAATGCCTAAATTAAATGCTGTTTGTTAAGCTGAAATCTCCATTTTATCACTCATTTTGATTGCCTTTTAAGAAATTGTTAAAAGGGAGTCTAATGAACAATATATCGATCCAGGAGCAATAATACTTGATAAAAATTGTGCCTCGAAAATAAGCTGAGAGAGATCTGCTTACTGATGAAAAATATGTTGTCAGGATAATAATGTTATTAAACATACATAATGCTACTATAAATATCCTTAATCGTAAATATAAATTTCAGTGCAGACCTCACTGCTTTGAATATAATATTTCTCATAAAAACCAAATGTACCATCTCTCAATCTCATGGTATACTGTAGATTCGTTTGAATAAATATACAAAAATGAATTTTCTACCAAAGGAAAATTAATACGTTAGGTAATCTCATTAACGTCTGACAACGTTCGTTTATAATTTTTTGCACAAGTGTCTTTATTTGTAGGTGTCAGACTGTAAATATTGAATTGAATTTCGACGAATACGAAGTGACGAATATAAAATACAATCCTAAATTTGAAGTAAGTATAAGAACAGAAGTTATTTTTATTTATTTTTTTCGTTCTTTTACCGACAACGTTTCCCTTGAACTGGGAACTGCCATTTTAATATATTTTTCTCATCACGTACACTTCAGAGGCTTAGTGCGGTTTAATTAGTCGGGTAAATTGTCTGTCAATATTTCTCATACTAGGGGGCGTGAGGACGCTTACGCTCGCAAACCCCCGGAGATTGCTACGCAATCCCATTTGGTTTGCTTCGCAAGCCAACACTCCTTTTACAGATGCAATTTGGTTTGCTTCGCAAACCAACATTCCTTTCGCAGAGTGAAACTATCTGAATAATTCGTATTATCCTGATTTCACTTTCCGGTCCATGACGTCACAGTGAAGGCTTCG
This sequence comes from Metellina segmentata, assembly GCA_947359465.1. Classification (NCBI taxonomy): domain Eukaryota; kingdom Metazoa; phylum Arthropoda; class Arachnida; order Araneae; family Tetragnathidae; genus Metellina; species Metellina segmentata. The sequence continues at coordinate 108,803,378 of OX375877.1, read as the reverse complement.
CCCCCTGTTCGCTTACGCTCGCCGACCCCCGGGGATTGCTAAGCAATCCCGTTTGGTTTTCTTCGCAAACCAATACTTCTTTCGCAAGTGATTTAATTTTTTTTTTTACTTTAACACTTATTGCACCCTAAACTAATAGCCGCGTCAGTAAAAAATCTTCTGCATCTTGTTCCCTGTACAATTTTAAGTAAACCGTGTTAATCTCGCGATAAACCGTCTGAGAACAGAGGGAAAAAAGCGAGACTTTTTCCTCGCATAATAAAAAGAAATCGTTTTTATGGCAATAGTTGCTACGATAAATTTGATACCTGCCAAACCCGATAGTCAAAAATACAACCCTCATATGCATGCGGAACCAGCTCCGCGAAATAAAAAATACGAAATTTGTGTGACCAACTTTTGATTGCGTCGAATTTATTTATGAACCAATTTTAAAAATTATTGTACCGTAAGAAAGAGTACATTCTGAGGTATACTGTGATATTTTCAAAATAAAAAACTATTAGTAATACGATATAGATATGACAGTTTTAGTTTTTTATAGGAAATTACGATTTGAAAGTTCAGAAAATTGTATTAAAAATTTTTTATTGCATCGATTTGATTTATTAACCAATTTAAAAAATAATTATCATAAGAAAGAGTGTAATGTAATCTATTCAATGATGTTCTCAAATTTAAAAAATAATGGTATTTGCTGTAGATATAACGATTTTAACAAAAAGTAGCGAAAATATCTAGATTCCGAATTTTGTATGACCAACTTTTGATCGCATCCAATTTAATTGTTAACCGATTTCAAAAATAATAGTACCGTAAGAAAGAGTGCATTCTGAGGTATACTGCGATATTATATTTTAAAAATTAAAAACTAATAGTAATAAGATATAGATACAGCAGTTTTAAAAAAAGTAACAAAAATGTCCCGATTTTTCCCGAATTTCAAAAAAATATTATCAAGGACCAAATTGAAATTTCAAAAAAAAAAACTCGACGAACTGCAAAAATTATTGTTGAAAGATACTCCTTAAAAAAAACTCACTGCTGAAGACTCAAAATTTGTATGTGTTTTGCTCAATCGTGGAAGAAATTTCGCTTTTTCAATTTTGACACTTAATAAACCCTAAACTAATAGCCGCATCGGAAAAAAATCTTAATAATTGTCCAGGGTATACGATGAAGAACAAACCATGTTAATTTCGTCTTTTTTCGATTAGTACTTTCTCGGGAAAACCGTCTAAGAATCGAGCTAAACAACACAGATTTCAATCCTGCGGCGGCGGTAACTTATTTTTAATATAGAGAGACAAGACGGACTAAACATGGATTAATATCTGAACAATTCACTTCCTTATTGAGGCATTTAATTTTTTACACAAGGATTAAAAGTTTGGATAACAATAATAATATCAATTACACATAAATTTCTTTGATAATTGCCAGTTCTAAGCACTTTTTTAAGTTGTTATGTTGTTCTGATGACATATGGTTTGGTAAACTTTGGTAATAAATTTTTGCTCTCTAAATGTTAAATATTTTTAAAACTGAGAGCACCAAATGTTTTAGAGTCTAATTTTAGGAGATACATTAATATATTATGAACAGAAGTGTTTCTATGTGTGTCTGCATACAGTGTCCTGACGAATCTACGGCAGTTACATTACTGATAATTGGTAGTCCTTATTTTTTGGAATTTTTGTGTCCAGCTCGAATTTTAAAACGTAATTTAGAACATTAAAAAATTAATTAATTAGTTTTACCTCCTCCGCTCTTCTATTCGAGAATGCGGCGTCATAGTTTCCTTAATTGAAGAAAGGAAAGGATTGAACAGATTCCGTAATTTTCGTCCATTTTTTCTTCTTAACCGAACTTCGAATCTAACATGTTTTGATTTACGTTGATGATTAGTATAACTTTCTTGAAAGCAATTTCAACTTTGTAACGGGCAAAGACTATTTGAGGTTTTCTATCTTCAAGATTATTAAAGATAGAGTAAATATTTAAAAGGATTTGAAATCTCCGGATAATTTTACACAAGATGGATACCTTAAACGGGATATTCTTTAAATAAATAATTTTTTAATTGTAACCCTTGTCATTCGAGTGGAGGTTGGACTCGTTCTTAAAATTATAGGGTATTTTTATAATGTTTTCAGTATTAGTAAGATTAATGTGTCCAGCCCGATTTTTAAATTCTAATCTAAAATATTTTTTAGTAAATTTATTGGCATTTATTTGTTACTAGCAACTTTGAGGTCATCTCGGCGTTACCTGAAGTGTTAGTTTTGGAAGCAAACCAAATGGGAATGCGTAGCAATCATCAGAGGTTGGCGAGCGTAAGCGAGCAGTGGTTACATCTGATCCCACGAAAAGAACTGCCACGGGCAACGCCGTGCTGGTTTCTATAAAGTGGGGACAAAATGAGGAAATCGCCATCCTACAATATCACGTGGACCAATCAAAAATGATGAATTCATGGATTTACACTTTATACTTAGTTTTTAATGTAAAAGTTATATCAATAACATACACATATAAGGGGATACACAGCTTGCTATTCACATCTGCTGGGATCGACCTATGTCCTTCTGTAAATATGATTAGATCATAGATGTGAAACATAAGTAGACTGAGCATTACTATTGAGAGGAGCTTCAAAAAGTGTAGCAAATATGGTCGCTCGCAACAGGTAATTGATCGGTGAAAAATTGACTTGGCTGTCCGATTTGGAACCTTATCGTCTCGTTAGGCAATATAACATATTATGATAAAATAGAAGTGTGAATGAGCCCTTCTCTATTTTAAAATAATGGTGAAATCACCAAACACTAGTACAATGTTACGTTGACCAATCATTTTATGAATGTTCATTTTCACTCGTAGACAAAAGTACACTAAGAGCATGTTAACACGTTACTATTAGTGTGGTTACATTGTCCTCAGCACATAGCGAGTTTATGACTGCTTACTCTGCCTTTGTTTCCACGGACAGTCTGAACAACACTTTATTGGTCAATCATTGTGACTGCTTGACCCCTTCCGATTCACTATGCTGTAAATCGTTCCTTTTCGTATTGTTTGTTGCTTTTCAGCCTGTCACTTTATGGTGTCCCGTATTTTTATCTGTTTCATTTCAGAGCCTGGAAATATTCAGCATCATTGGAGGTTATATGGGCATGTACTTAGGAATATCACTCGTCGCAGTCTACGATTTCTTTGAGACGACTTTGAGTGTTGTCTTCAGATTCCTGAAAAAACCCAAGGCCACCAAAATTAGGAAGATGTAAAAGAAGTTGCAGAACTCGTCCAAAGAAGACATGGCCAATTTCAGTATTCTACGGAGTTTCGATGAAGACCCGCGAATAAATTTCGTCAAGGGACAATTACTATACAACGAAGTGTATACGAAACGCAGATTTCATAAACCTTTGACAATATGCTCCAATTCATCCTTCTGCATTTTATCCTACTGAGTAGCTTTTTTTGTGTGTTGTTTTAATAAACGTGTTGTCTTTCATTATCTCTGACTAAATTCGTTCTTAACAACATAAACCATTTTCAATCCGAATCTTCATCCATCGCACAATTAGCATATATTTTCCATTCCCAAGAACCCTTGCTTTGTAAGAAATACAGTTGGAGTCTTAAATAGAAGGTATCAACTTGTACTTGGTGATGGTAAAATAACTGATGGATCGTGCAGACCACGAATCTGCTCGAACATTTGAAATATAATTCGATATTCAGAATTTCATACACCTCCTCTCTTATTGGTTTACATGATTATGTAATTGGTGCATGTTTCACCCTCATGTGGTTTATCTTCGCGTCGAACACCACCCTGATGCAAAAACTTGTTCGATAATGTTCACCAGTTCTAGACAAGAAATAATTTGCTTTCCTATTTCAACCTTATTCCCCTTGGACTAATAGGATAGTTTTGTCTCGACTAAATATCTTATCATAAGTAAAATTTATCAGATCATGGACGAGGTATCTCGTCGTTTCAACTAGGAGGGTTAATCTGAACACTAGGGCGGGATGAAAATTTTTTGCTATCACATTCTAATAGAGCGGAAAAGTTGGCTCATGCAGTAAAACTAATATGTAAAAAATTTCATCCTGATTTATTGATATCTTTTGCCTCCCAAGGGGTTCAAAAGCTCCAAAAAGATCTAAATTCGGATATTTTTTATAAAAAATAAAAATGTTTACAATTACGTTCTAACAGTGCGCAAAAGTAAGCTAATACATTCAATATTATCGGTAAAAAAATTGTTTAGATCCCGACATATCTTCTGCCTCCCCAAAGGGGTCCAAATAGCAGAAAAAACTGATCACCAGTTTTTACCGTATTTGCAATAGTCGATATTTTGCAAAAAATGTGATTTTTTCAGTTTTTTCTGCTATTGGACCCCCGTTGGGGTAGAATATATGATGAAGCTACATAACTGCTTAACCACAGATAAACCATTATGTAGAGGTTATCGGATGTTAGAGGAGAGTTCTGTACACCGTCTATGGAATTTGACCATTACTTTGCACAACGACATGAATATCTGGGATACCACTGCATCGAACCCTGGGAACTGTCAAATATTCCAATCAGGTATTTGATGAAATTTATTTCGGCAATCGGTCTTTAGAGGATCAGCAGAGGTCTCAGTGTAATAGACTATAAGTCGCAGTTCTGGCACTCTTCGGACGTACCCTTTAACAAGTCATGAAGCAAATCCATCAGGAAAACCGTATTGCATTGTTTGTGAAAGCACTCTTTCACATAATTGTCAATATAATAAAAATAAATGACATAATCTTAATAGACGATACAAAATACAGCATCAGACTTACATAGAAGGGAAAATGAAACTCGTTCTTGGGTCTGAGTTACAAAAGGACTATGTGACCAAGAAAAAATCAGAAGACAAAATAATTTTGCTACAGTAAGTTGTGATGACTTGGCGATGACAGAAGCGTACTATGAAATTCTTTAGCATTGGCGAAAAACAAACCTTTTTTAGACGGAGAAGAAATTTTTAAGTCTTGTCTTCAAATATTTGCTCACCATCTTGGTAATAAATAGTAATGGTAATGGTAATTTTTTATTAAATTCGTATTATAGCCAAACAATAAAGGTAATGAAAGGTACGTATTGAAGACCTTCAGGAGGATGGATCTCAACAAATGGAAGACCTTGTCCATTATTTTCTCTATCTTTGTATGAATCAACGAACATATGTGACGTAGCCCAGTTAAGAATTTTCATAAGAAGAATTGTTGATGATTTTAATGTCTGAGATAAACTTACCAGTCTGTAGTCATTGTAGGTTAAAGCAAAATGATCAAATATATTCAAAAAAGTAAAATCCTGCGAAGAAAATCTAAAATTATACTATATTAAACTCATCAGTGAGTGAACTGACGGAGCGCCGTCAACGATAAGTAAAGTCAATGGCACTACAACTTTGCAGTAAAATTTTTTAAATCATCCTGTACTAAAATATCAATGCATTATACTCCAAGAGGCACAACGTGGAAAAACTTTTAAAATGCAGCCTGTCATGTTTCCGGTAGTGAAATGAGTGAATAAAATTAGATCAAGAACATTAAACACACAAGAATTATAGAATATTGTTAACTGTTAGATATGGGGAATATCGTGAACTTGTTCTTCGTTGTGAGTTCTAGCTGGCTTTCTAGAAAACATGTTCCGATTAGATTTTGTTAATTGAAAAATGCTGTTTTTATTTTTTAACAGAAATTGAACTAGTTGAACCTTATTATTATTTGATAACAACTGGCTATTTGATTTTGCATCTCTACTATTATAAAAGAAAGTGTTTGTCTGTTTGTTTGTACGGTTTTTTTTTCTTGCACGCAAAGTCCTGACGAATCTATGGCACTTAGAATGATGGGATTTGGCACACAGGTAGTTCACATTTTTTGGAATTTTAGGGTCGCGGCGAATTTTAAAATTTAATCTAGAACGTTTTAAAAAGAATTTTATGAAATTTAATTATTATTGTTTTCTTTGGAATGGCAACAGCAGCTGTCGTGAGCTGATAACAGATAAGATTCAAAGTAATTTTTTCTGTTTTCATTTTGAGCGCAGTAAGTGGGTCCCTAGACGATCAATATGGCTCATTGAAGCAACCAATTGATCGTGTAGGAGGCGATTGACGCGATTGTCAATCAACGCACATTGAAAGAAATTTTAACTGATGGACATTGACGGGGCCGATTTATCGTTTAAAATACGCAATTGTCAATCGTTCGGGCAGTAACTTTTTTTTTATTCTCTAAGCCAAGTTTATTATCTACGCTATCGTTAAATATATAGAAGTAAAAATTTCAACGGATTTGAAATCTGCGGAAAATTTTACACCAGATAGATACCTTAAATGCAAATTTCTGTTAATAAATAAGTTTTCAATTCAAACTTTTATATTTTCACAATACGAATTTAAGTAATAATAATGTGTCGAAGTACAACTTTGCATATAAATATATGTAAATTTTATTTAATTGGGACCAAGGACTAAGAAAAACTCTTCTTTACAAGAAAAATATTTAATAAAATTGTAGGTTTTTTTTTTTTCATGTTAATACAAATTATTAAAAAAATTACTGAGTTTCTAAAGTTATTTAGTCTGAAAGAATTCGTCTGAAGACGCAATGCCTTCTTTTTTTAAACATAATTTCTTCGTAGCAAGTTAATGATTTTTATTCCTTGCTTCATATCTATAACACGTTCTTTGCTTTTGTCTATGTTTTTTAAATGTTTTAAGCTCCTTCCAATTAAGCTGAAACCTTCTATCATCTGCCCGTGCCGCGCAGGTGATCTTCGACAGCCGTCCCGTTCGTTTTGAGTGCATTTGATTTTTAACCGATTCCATTAAAATCTGTTGACACAAATGGATCTGGGATTCAAATCTCTATTGTAATAAAGTATAAATATCGTTTTTTATGTAAAACTTATGTAAAATAAACTTATAAAAATGTCTACTTATGTAAAATAAACGTAAGTTAACTGTCAATTAGGCTGTTTCGTTGTGTTGACTGGCCCACTCGGCCCACTAATTAAAATACGCAATTTTCAATCGTTCGGCAGCTTCACTAAAGATTGGAGACGATAGATATGACGGATGCATCGAGTCCAACGAGAAGCGATTCTATCTGGGAACGGGAGTTTGTGAAGCTTTTAATTACCTTGTATCGTTATTATCCTGAGTTGTCAAAAATTAAGTCAATTGAATATTTAAACAAAAAAAAAAGAAACAGCTGAGGAAAAATTAATATTCTGCGTACGATTCATTATCTTACGGAAAGTTTAGTAAATGTTAGTGATTAAGGCGGCTTCCCAGTTTATATCACTCTTTGGATCAGCATCTTTTCTTCTATTTCTTCCGATTGCAGACAGCCAAATTCAAGGCAAGATAGCCCCCAAATCTGAATTTGAAAACATTTTGAAACACAAAATTAATACACGCCAGGTCCTTTCGAAAAACATTGATCGAATGAGATTGAAAGGTTAATTGAAGCTATATTGAAGCACCTGTCAATCGAAACTGTCAGTCACACAGACAGTAAAATTGATCGTCTAGGGAGCCCTTAAAGGATTTTCCAGCAGAAGATAACTAAACAAAGATATAACTTTAGTTATGTAGTTCTTTTTTCTATTTCATAGACCGTTAAAGATAGAGTAAAAATTTCAACCGATTAGAAATGTGTGAAAAATTTCACAAGAGATCGATACCTAAATATAGGATTTTCTTTGATTACAGAAATTTGTTAATTGAATATCTATTATATTTTCACAATAGAATGTGACGCCACGCCAACATTATTTTTCAAAAATAAACGGATTACATTTCCAGCCTAATTATGATTTCAGCGAAAGAAAGCAAAGAAAAAAAACATTTTGGCTGGCATTATTAAGTTTTTTTTTTGAAAATGGGGATCGTTAAAGATAGATTAAAATTTTGAACGGATTTGAAATCTGCGGAAAATTTGACATCAGAAAAAAAACCTTATACGTTTGATTTTCTTTTCATAAATAATTTATCAATTAAATATTTATATCTTTTGGTTTGCGAAGCAAACCAACAACACGGGTATTGTGACCTCTACGAAAAGAAATCTCACGGGGAACGCCCATTTGGTTTGCGAAGCAAACCAACGCCACAGGAAACTCCGTTATGGCAGTTATCCAATAGGCTACATATTCCCATTTGGTTTGTGAAGTAAACCAACTCCACAGGAAACTCCGTTATGGCAGTTATCCAATAGGCTACATACTCCCATTTGGTTTGTGAAGTAAACCAACTCCACGGGCAACTCCGTTATGCATGTTATCCAATAGGCTACAAATTCCCATTTGGTTTGCTTCGCAGACCAATAACCCCACAAAAGCAATTGGTACAGGCAACGCCGGGCTAGCCAAGCAGTGGCTAGTTTTTAGTTAATATTACTAGCCATCTCAATTATCAAAATTCTAGCTTATTAAATATCAATTAATTTAACATAAAATTAAAACTTTTCATCTCAATTAGAAAATGAGGATTTGAGTCCTTTTTCCACATTTGAAAGAACAGAGTAAATGTATTATGGATAATAACAATTCAACCAAATATATTGGAAAAAATCAATTTTTTTCAACGGTCCTTTAAAAGTCATTTGCATGATTTGGCTAAAGAAAAAACTGAATGCTAGCAATTATAAGCTCTAGTTTTCATTTAGCGAACAAAACGAGATGAAAATGCCTACAAACAATACTAAAAAATGGAACTTATTGATTTTAAAACAAAATTATTACTGACAATGGAATTCGGTGAGCAATTTTTTAAGATCCATATATGCTTCTAACATGATTAATTTCTGTTGTTGTGACCATTTTCCAGAACTAAGTATAATACGAATAATTATGTATGTCGTTTCAGAGCGATAGACAGATGTGGCACGAACATTTTCGTCCATGAACTTTCTTAAAAGCAAAACGAGGTCGCGAAGGATTGCTTCAAATTTGAAGAGTTCTTTGCACCTCTCAGTAGCAAATTTAGCACCAAACATTGACTAGGAAAAATTCAAGCAGGCTCAAACGTCTTCATTAATGGTAAGTAATATTTATGTGCTGCAATATATATTGTTTTTTTAATACAATAATTAAATAATTTTAAAATGTTAATTATGTCTATAAGCATAGCTTAAGCTTGGGGAAGGTTGTTGAAAAATTGCCAGAAATGCGATGAAAATGTTAAGCTTTACAGTTTTATCTTACTTTAAAATACTAACAACCCAAAATATATAGCACTAGTATACATAATAATATAACATAAATATAGGCTCAATATTTTACAAAATATACTGTAGTTGACATTACTGAAATATTTTAAGCTGTTTCTATAATTTTAGAAACTTAGTACAAAATATAATCATGTATTTTAAATCGATAAAATGAAATTAAAATTTCTGGGCACTGACGAAAATTAGAAGCATGGAAGTCTTCAAAGATTAAAGAACTTTCTAAACATTATATTGATCGTCTTATAGAGAAATGTTTGCGACAATGTTAAATAAACAAATCTGTGCTCAGATGGTAAAATGTTATAAATAACTTTTTTTTAAAGTTTTTGTGACAGCAATTTTAAGATTCGAGATGTCACGAAAAATCACTTAGTTATTTTACGTGAGCAAACGCGTGCCAATATTTGAGAAAGATATTTGACTATTACTTACAGTTACTGTATATATAAAATATTGCTGCAACGTAAGTAACTGTTTTCCCGGTTTTTCTTGACTCTGACTCTGACTCTCTCTATCTCTCACTCCCACTCTCTCTCTCTCTCTCTCTCCCTTACCACATATTGCCTCCTTCGGCGTGTTCTGTTTTTGCACTATCTTCATGTTGTAGAGTAATGTTAAAAATATTATTCTAAAAGTATTGTAGCGAAACTTATTCACACTTCGTCTGAAAATCGTGGCTCAGTCGGTATTGCACCTTACTGCGAATCGGAAGGTACGGAGTTCCAATCCCACTAGAGGCAAGTGGCCTCAAAGTAGATTTCATTTTAAAGTTTCCTTTCTGTTTGTTTCTCACTTCTTCAGTAATATACTTATGTTAATTTCTAGAACTTTCGAATTCTCGAATGTTCGATTCATTTTCGGAAAAGGTATAAAAGGAGATGTATCACTCAGTTCAAGTGAATAATAAAGTCTCGAGTTGAGATCAGCAATCTTTGTCCTCGCTTGCCTTTTGCAAATATACACGTAGAGGTTAGCTTACCTACAATAAATCTACACGACATTTTGGTGGAGGCGCCGGGTAAAATAAATACGGCGGAAGAACTTCGCAGAAGTCTACGTCTTCAAGGACTCCCTCCTGAGTTTGGCTCTTTACCGAATCCAAGTAGAGGCCCGAGGAAAATGTCTGACCATGGAGACACCGAGCAAAAGCTCCCAGTTGCCAGCTCCGCTCCAGTCACCATCGCACCAGTGCCATTCCTGACCTACCAGCCACCCAGAAGTCCATGCATATTCTTTGGAGACGACCAACCAGATGTTCGCCTGTGGCTCAAGGACTTTCAACGAATCGCCAGCTATAACCGTTGGGACGAACAGATGTGTCTGGCAAACGTCATATTCTACCTCGCCGGAACAGCCCGACAATGGTTTGATAACAATGAGGACAATTTTACTGATTGGACTTCGTTCAGGAATTCCCTAAACAACACGTTTTGCCAAACAGATTACATAAAGCGTCAGGCTGAGAGACTGTTGGTTACACGTGCTCAACAAATTGTCGAGACGTCTGAATCATAGATCCAAGACGTACTCACTTTATGCCGAAAAGTTGATCCTTCCATGCCAGATGTCGAGAAAGTAGCCCGTCTCATGAAGAGGATTGCAGAGGACTTGCACCAGATCCTATTGGTTCAGGACTATGAGACCGTCGATGCTTTTGTGAAACGCTGCCGTCAAATAGAAAGCCTCCGACGAAGACGTATCACCCGACCAAGATTCCAGAGGCTGCCAAATGTTTCTGCAGTTTCGGCCGAAATAGACATTGGTGATATAAGTTTGCTGGTACGAACAATTGTCAGGGAAGAGCTTCAAAATCTCTTGCCGGAAGTGCAAAACTATACGAACGACGACCCTGCATCACCAACGGACGTCGAATCACTGGTCCGGGAAGAAGTTATGGAAGCTCTAGCAGCACTCACAGGTCCAAGAAGACGCAACGGCCCTCCCCGAGTTTCAGTTCCAGTGAGGTCACAGCCAATACGTGAGGCCAGAAACAGCGCCGTTCCACAGCGTAAGACAGACCTGTGTAGAGCTGGCAATAATGTGCCTATCTTCTACCATTGCGGACGCCCAGGACACGTGCTGAGGTACTGTAGGGAGAGACGACAAATATTTACATATACAAGAGCCCTCAGAACATCTAACCCTCGACGAGAAATTGACACTGAGTCCCTACACAACTTTGACGACAACTATGCACAACATGTACAGCCTACTTCTTCCAGTTTCAGAAGTAGTTCACCATACCCTCGCCGCTCCTTCAACCGCCGACAGTCACAGTCGTCTGTTCGCCGCTCCAGCCGTTCTCCACGCCGACCAAATGAGGAAAACTAACTCACGCGACCTGTCCAGGAGGTAAGGCCGCAGTTGAAGAAAATCCTCCGACGTATACGACAACCAAGTTAAAGAAAAATTCCACCTATATCACAGTGAATGGACAATGTGTAAAAGCCCTTGTTGATTCTGGTGCCGATTACTCGGTGATATCTGAAGAATTACGCGTACAATTGAATACTCCTATGTTTACTGAGGATGGACCTGTACTGAAAACTGCCTGTGGAAAATCTGTAGCCGCCTCAGGACGCTGTGTATTAAAAGTCGACTTGAATGGGACTGTGAAACCGTTTGAATTTCTGGTATTTCCACAGTGTAGCCACCAAATGATACTTGGATGGGACTTTTTCCGTGCCACTGATACTGTCATAGATTGCGGAAATGAAGAACTTCAACTTGCAGAAATCCTTCCAGACAACCAAGTGTCAAGTAAATCAGATTACTCTTGCACCTTGTTTGCCGCAACAGATTACGTAATTGAAGCCAATTCGACAAAGCAAATATGTACTCTTAATCCAGAAATTCCAGAAGCAGATAAAGCTATGATTATTGGTAATACAATTCTCACGTGTGAAAGAGAGCTGTCTATACCAGCCTCAATCGTTAACGTTGAAAATGGCTGTTGTAAAGTATGGGTCACAAATTTCTCTCGACGAACCCAACTGATACCAAAGGGAATGAACATAGCTTGCTTAACGACAGTAACAAACGATGCAATTTGTTCTTTAAATGATGACGATCGAGAAGGTTCTAAGAGACACAATTCCAGAAGGCGATTGAAACGAGAAACATTTAAAGAACTTTTAGATACTAAGCTGACTACTATTGAAGAAGACGAGTTATTGAATCTGCTGGAAGAATTTAGTGACATTTTCGACTTTAACAGGCAGTTGAATAAATTCAGTGGTAATTCTGTGAAACACAAGATCGACACAGGTGACAGCGTCCCAATCAAGCAGAGACCTTACCGTATATCAGCCACTGAAAGACGTGTGATTAGAGACGAAGTACAACGGATGCTAAAAGAAGACGTGATATAGCCATCAACCAGTCCATGGTCATCTCCAGTCGTGCTTGTGAAAAAGAAAAATGGTGAATGGCGCTTTTGAGTCGATTACAGAAGATTGAACAAGGTCACTAAAAAAGACGTCTATCCACTACCACGCATCGACGACGCATTGGATTGCCTAGCTGGTGCACAAATTTTCTCTATGATGGATTTAAAGTCCGGCTACTGGCAAATAGAGGTTGATGATAAAGATAGAGAAAAGACAGCCTTTGTAACGTCAGATGGTCTTTATGAATTTAAAGTCATGCCATTCGGATTATGTAACGCCCCCGCTACATTGGAACGGATGATGGATACGGTACTACGAGGCCTGAAGTGGAATATCTGTCTTTGCTACCTAGATGACATCATTGTGTATGCACCGAATTTCCAAGAACATCAAATACGCTTGAGGAAAGTTTTGAAATGTATCCAAGAGGCCGGACTAACGCTAAATTCCACCAAATGCTCATTTGGCAAAAAAAAACTGACAATACTGGGACGCCTTATTGATCAACATGGAATCTATCCCGATCCACAAAAGATAGCCGCTGTAAAGAATTTTCCTGTTCCAGAAAATATCGCAGATGTTCGAAATTTTCTGGGCCTGTGGTCGTATTACCGACGATTTGTCAAAATATTCGCTGATATTGCAAAACCCCTGCATGATTTATTGAAGAAAGATGTGAAGTTTTCTTGGAGTACTTCACAGAAGGAATCTTTTTCAACTCTCAAAAAATTACTAACAAGTGAACCTATTTTGGGGTATTTCCTTCCAAATGCAGAAACGAAAATACATTCAGACGCTAGTGGTTATGGCATCGGTGCAGTACTAATACAGATCCAAGATGATAAGGAAAGACCAATAGCCTACGCATCCAGGTCCCTGACCGTCGCTGAAAAGAACTATTCTACAACCGAAAAGAAGTGCCTTGCTGTCGTCTGGTCGATCAGTAAATTCAGACCGTATCTCTTCGGAAAACACTTTACCGTAGTAACGGATCACCACTCTTTGTGCTGGCTAGCCAATGTTAAGGACCCATCTGGAAGACTTGCACGATGGGCTTTAAGGTTGCAGGAGTACGACATCACCATAGTCTACAAGAGCGGTCACAAACATTCCGATGCCGATTCGCTGTCGACAAAGCCTCTTCTCGAAACAGTAAACGAAAACGGTGATGAAATCCCCTTCCTTTCAGCCATCACAGATTACAGAAAAGAGCAGCTAAATGATAAGCAGCTGAAGCCCATAATTAAAATTCTTAAAAGAGGTGACGGATACCGAAGTTATCAACTTAGAAACGGTGTGGTTTACAAAAGAAACTAGGATCCTATGGGACAACAATGGCTCTTGGTCGTACCGAAACAACTTCGCAGCGATGTCTTAAAGAGTCTTCATGATGCCCCAACCGCCGGTCACCTTGGATTCGCCAAAACCTATGACCGAATAAGGAGGAAATATTATTGGCCAGGACTATATGGGAGCACACGCCGATATGTGTCACATTGCCGAGAATGTCAAAGACAAAAATCTCCATCGCAATTGCCACCGGGGCAACTTCATCCGATCAGACCCCCTGACATACCATTTGCCAAAATTGGGATTGATCTACTTGGACGCTTTAAAGTTACCCGAAACGGAAACCGCTGGATCATTGTTTGTACAGATTACCTTACGAGGTTCACAATCACAAAAGCATTACCAACTGCTGAGGCCACGAAAATCGCTAAATTTATAGTCGAAGACATCATACTAAAGCACGGTGCTCCCAGAGAAATGATTAGTGATCAAGGACGTTCCTTCTTATCCAATATTGTGAAAGACATCAATCAATTGTGCCAGACGTCTCATCTTCTGACAACATCCTACCATCCACAAACCAATGGCTTGACAGAAAGATTTAACAAGACATTGGCAGACATGCTGTCCATGTACGCAGACGTCGAGCAAAGAAATTGGTATACCATCCTACCCTTTGTGACTTTCGCCTACAATTCGACAAAACAAGACACCACAGGGTTCAGTCTATTTTTTCTCGCTCATGGCAGAGATATCCAGACACCTCTAGACGTAATTCTTCCGCTCAATACAGAAAATCACGACGATAATTACGTGCAACATCTGATCACCAGGGCAGAGGAAGCTAGACAGCTTGCAAAAATCCACATCCTTGACGCTCAACAAACTGATAAACGACGATATGACGAGAGACATCGACCAGTCAACTACAACATCGGAGACTTAGTCTGGGTCTTTACTCCAGTACGAAAGGTTGGACTGTCCGAAAAGCTCCTAAGACGTTATTTCGGACCATATCGAATAACACGGCGACTATCTGACGTAACATACGAAGTAGAAAGTATGGAAGAGAATAGCAGACGGCGGATCTCCAAAGATGTAGTCCACGTCCTTAGGTTAAAACCCTATCTTGATCCAAAGAAACAACTAGATGACGGAAAGGAGCACATCATTTCCAGGGGCCCTGTTACGAGGAGCCAGATCAGGCTGCAGCGGGACGCTGTTTCGTCTTAAGGAGGGGGAAATGTAGCGAAACCTATTCACTTCGTCTGAAAATCGTGGCTCAGTCGGTATTGCACCTTACTGCGAATCGGAAGGTACGGAGTTCCAATCCCACTAGAGGCAAGTGGCCTAAAAGTAGATTTCATTTTAAAGTTTCCTTTCTGTTTGTTTCTCACTTCTTCAGTAATATACTTATGTTAATTTCTAGAACTTTCGAATTCTCGAATGTTCAATTCATTTTCGTAAAAGGTATAGGAGATGTATCACTCAGTTCAAGTGAATAATAAAGTCTCGAGTTGAGATCAGCAATCTTTGTCCTCGCTTGACTTTTGCAAGTATACACGAAGAGGTTAGCTTACCTACAATAAATCTACACGACAGTATAAAAAATATTATTCTAAAATTTTTAGAAGGTTAATAGAAGGTATTAAAGGCTTAATAAGTAGAATGTTTTATTGATCAATGAATCAATGCATAATTAAACAAAAGACAATAATACAAAAAATTTCGTTTTTACATTGTTTAAAATGGATTCATTTTCAACCGTTATAAGGACTTCAACTTCGTCAAACTCTGCAGCATCAATACTGGTACGCAGGTTCCTGTTAAAATCATGTCAATTTTCATCAATCAGTGAAAGAATTAACAACAGGTCTTCTTTTTTCAGAGAATTAATGGGCAGTGACCCATCATAACAGAGTGGTATATACATAGAATCCAATGACAAGGTCCTTCCTCTTTTCTTCCTCCTGAAGTCGTCGAGAGTGTATTTATATTTTATTACTCCAAATGTTTACTCATAGCGCAACAATTTTATCTTCATCTATTCTACCTTGTCCCCACTTGAGTTAGTAGTCCTTTTTTAAAAACGCTCTCTTTGTCCAAAAGTTTGGAGAATGCGAAGAAATCTGACTTGCCCATCGGACTCGTATGAAATCGTTTTCATTCTTTTCGTGGACCCTGTTTATTTGAAACTAATCGGACGAAAGAGTACCAGTCTCTAGGAGTCATGATAGCTGCATGTTCTGTTTGTTTCTTTGCCCTTTCGATCTGAGCATGGTCACTATGACACTCCAATCTGGTGTGGCCAGGTTTGAGAAATTTTTGGTCAGTCACACAGATTGAAGGTTTTTTCAGCACTGCTTAATTGAACATTATTGCCATGTGTATGTTCGGTTTTGGCTCCCGCATGTGTTAGAGTACGTCGTTACATGCGATACACTGTCGGACAACATCATGATCTTTCGAAACACACAGGAAGCTATTTGATCCTATCCACGACCTCCAATCGCCTCGTACCACATGAAACTGTGCGTTTCTTGAACATGGGAGCAGTCACGCACTGTGAGGTTGTAGGTAGATAGTAGAGATGGTCAACTCTCAGAAAATAACAGGTTTTCGGTAAACCGGTTGCTTTTTCGTCCGGTTATAACTGCCCCGGTTTAACCTAGTAAAAAAAAAACGGTTTTTAAAATAACCGGAAAAAAATACCGATTTTTAAAAACTTCAAAGAGTTTCTATTTAGTTGTAAAAAGAAATTCTAAATGTCGTTAACTGTTTTTATTTATCCCATCACAACTGTTACAAAAATTCACATTAATTCTAAAGTAAACCAAAACTTAATTGTTTCAAAATGAAGGTACACAAACTAATACTAGAACAATTTAAGCATTGGTTACCTTGTTAATATTGTTTTATCTATTCAACCCAATACTTTTTATTTACTCTGCTCATAAATACTAGCTCAGTTATATGTTGGTTAGGTAATCGACTTTTGTCATCCGAAACCACTGAATTCAGAGCAGATACTAACCGTTCAGATGGCACTGAACTCCCAACTGTCAAATACTTAAAAGCTAGCAATGGTAATGCAGGCGAACATGTCTTTCTTTGACCCCAAAATTCAAGTGGACTACTATCCCTTAACAACATAGGTTGCTGCAAATATAGTTTGAGCTCATTGGGAAAATAAGCATCTGCACCCTGCGATTTTGGAAAAATGGATTTTGTCAAATTTTTGTCATGTGTTGCCCAAAGAAGGCTAGGGTTTGTTGAATCGGAACTCTCGGGTATTGTTGAAGGAGGAAAATTTTTTTCTAATTGTTTCAGGCAGTGCGTTGACTCTTTGCTGACTTGGGAAACTGCTTGACTAGCAATTGTAGAAGACTTATAAAGTTTTTTGAATCTGGGGTCAGAAAGAGACGAATTGCACAGAAAGAACACTTTGCACAAAAGAGGGTTGAATAAAAGAAGTTTTGAAGGAGAGGTAAAACTTTGCGACAATTTTGCTAATAACATTTTAGAAATATCATGAATAGGGGTAATTTTTGCCATTGATGCCTTAATACATGAAATAAGAGTGACAAATAGACTACCAGTTAAATATTCTCCCAGAAATTTCTTTAGTGGCCTCCTTAAACGGCCGTAATACGCTTACGACTTTCGATAGTAGTTCAATTTCTGACCCAGATGGCATGAGGGGAGCTCTTTTAAGGTTAGGATTTGTTAACGGACGTGCAACGTATGGAGATAGATGGATAGATCTCCCCAACATGGCATAAGTGCTATTCCACCTTGCTGGGATGGATTGAACAAAAAGAATATTTCCTTTGAGTATCGAGCATTATTGTCTCCAGGATGTAATCACCAGGACCTGTAATAATAGTACTAAAATTACTAATGTAAATATATTATCTATCAAAATAAGCGAAGTAAGAGTTACTGCAATCCTTACAGATAAAATGAGCTGTCACAGCTAAAAAGCTCAAACTGGTATTGACCACTGTGCAGATATCAGCAGTAAGGGAAAATGTTGGACATCCACTAATTTACTTATGATGGTAACACTTTAACTTATTTTAATCTTAGAAAGAGGGACTTGAATATTTCGATTGTTATTAAAGTTCATACGGTATTTCTGGAAATCCGCATAGACTAAACAATGCAATGTCAGAGAATGAGAACAAGCTATATCACAGGAGGTTTTGAAAAGGGATATAAAGTATGTGTATATTGAAAAATCAGTTATGAAAAAAGAACCATTTGCATCCCATAAACACAGGCTACCAACATAATTTTCTTAAATTTTCGGAGACGGTTTTTTTCCGGTTATTAGTTTTTAAAATAACAACCGCGGTTATAATTGTGCCGAGAAATTATCGAAAAAAAAAACAGTTACCCGAAACGAAAAAAACTGACTTATTAGTTTAACCGGACGGTTATTGAGATCCCTAGTAGATAGTAATCTGTTGTAATAAGCAATGTTAGTAGAAAGGTATGGCGTTAGAAGCACTTGCTGCAAATCAAATCCTTTCTGCTGGACTGTTATTGGCTAACTCCTTATCCTGTCTTTTACTTTCATATCCCTTTTTGGCCTGAGTAATATGTTCGTCATGAAGCAAGGACAAACGTTCACGTTACTCCAGATTCGTACAAAATTTCTTTTTGGCTTTAAACATAGCCTACAACTATCTATGTATGGCTGTCTAAACGTAAAACCACTGGATTTGAAAACACTTCGGAATATATCCTAAGAAGCTACCTTAGCAGCACTATTAGCCTGTAAACTGGTTTTATAATATTCTTCGTGCATTTGGTTACTGTGAGATGACTGGGAAGGTAAATTTTATCAGTTGACTCTCTTCTAGAATAATGATTAACATTTCTAGGATGCATATTGATGAACTTTCATATTTCATCACTTTCATGTGTTAATTTATTTTTGGGTGTATACTAGGGTGGGTCAAAAAACGGTTTTTTTAGCTATCATATTCTAATACTGCGGAAAAGTTGGTTCATGCAGCAAAACTAATGTGTAAAAAATATCATCCCGATTTATTGATATCTTTTGCCTCCCCAAGGGGTTCATACCCTCCATAAAGATTAAAATTCGGACATTTTTTATAAAAAAAATATAAATGTTTACAGTTACGTTTTAATAGTGCGCAAAAGTAAGCTAATACATTCAAAATAGCAAAAAAAGAACTAATCAGCAATTTTTACCGCAATTGCAAAAGTTGATATTTTGCAAAAATGTCATTTTTTCTACTATTTTTTTCTGCAGAAGATATGTACTGATCTGAACATTTTTTTACCGTTTATGTTAAATGTATTTGCTTACTTTTGGCGCCCTATTAGAACGTAATCATTGGGCAGGCAAAATATATCAATAATTCGGGATGAAATTTTTTACACTTTTGTTTTACTGCATGAACCAACTTTTCCGCACTATTTCAATGTGACAGCCAAAAAAAAAAAAAACTTTTTTTTGGTCCACTCTAGTTTATACCGGCCTCTGCGATCACTGATCACCTGATCCCTATATCAGTTGAACTATTTTTCAGTTATATTATAAGAGTATCGAACTGCCGTGGTGTGATCTCGTGAACATGACAAGAAAATTCTTTGCATACTTCGAATTTTTCGGACCGCGATACGACTGAATACGATACAGAAATCTGTCTGTTCTTATTCCCCCCTCTTTCCTATCGACAGCTTTCTTTGAAACCAAAATCCTCCCACAAAGAACTTTATGTTTAACTGGTTTTAATTTTAATCTGAACTGGACATTGAGCTCTTCCTGGGCTTCAGGTGGACAATTTTCGCAGCAATGTTTGAGTTTGCAGCAGTCTTATCTAGGAGGAAAAGCTTCGACGGGTATTAACGTACTTCTCCGATTCCTATATGACAAGCCTTGCTCCTTCTTTTTCATTTCTTCCTCTCTACATCTTAACCCTTTTTGTCGTTTTTTTTTTGTCGAAATGAGAGCTTTAGCTGCAGATATCATCATATTATCAACGTTGTAATTATTTGTACCAGCATTGTTGTCACCAACTGAACAAAGAATAAAAACAGCATTAGAGATTTGTTGGAAAATACGTAAGAACCATTTTTTATTGATTTATTATCATGATTTATTTTTCATTTTTTAATCAATAATTTCATGAAAAAATACTTGAAAATACTTTATTGAATAAATACTTAATACTCATTGTATACCTTCTATATGATCATCTTCATCAGCACACCCGGATAAATCCGATTCGTTCGACAGTGGGATCCTCTTTTTGTTGTACGTCAAAATCTTGATAGCAGTATCACCTTCTGTATCTAGAAAAGAGACAATGTACCTACTGTTACAAAACATTAAAATGTAATGGATACTTCTGTCGAGGCATACAGCAATACTACGAAGGCTGTTCAATAAAGAATAATCATAAATTAATAACAAATAATTTCCTGTACTAATCCTCCAAATTTTTATAATGTTTCTTAAAATACTCTCCATTACATGCAATACACCTATCTCACCTCTTTTCCAGTCTTCAAACACATGCTGGAAGCCATTTTTTGACAGGTCCTTCAAAATCGCCTACGCAAGTTTTACCACTGACTGTGATGATGAAAATCGCTTTTCCCGGAGGTGTTTCTTCAAATCCTGAAAAAGAAAAATATCACATGGTACATCAGGATTATATGGAGGATGGAGAACACACATGACACACATTTTTGTAGAAAAAAAGTTTATTTGAATACCTTTCGCCATCTTTATAATTTCTACAACTTATTTTGGACACAAATCCTACACATGCATATCCATTCATGTAATACATTTCACATAAATCGCACCCTTGCCGTATGAGAAAGCTACAAAAAGACGAAAAGTGACACTAAGCTTACTTCTACAAAAGACGATTTTGAGGGAGATTTGGAATTCACTTTCTTAAGTTCTTTTCATGTTCAACTCAATTATTAAAAATTACGATTTACGGCGAGTGCTGTCGCACTCATAGTCAGCAAAACAATATTTTTTTACTTTTGGCACTCTTGTATCCGGTATGTGACATTGTCAAAATTTGCAATCTTCTCCCGTCATTATGACAATGAATTTTTATGCTTAAAAAGTTTTAGTTTGGATTTTTTAAACATTATTATTCTTTCAATAACGGCATTATTCTTTTAATATCGGCATTATTCTTTCAACAACGGCATTATTCTTTCAATAATCATAAAAAGACTGTAACTTCAAGGGATAAGAATATAATCTTGCCCTTATATAAGGGTTTAGTAAGACCACATCTAGAATATGCTGTACCAGAAAGGACATAGAATCAATTGAAAGGGTTCAGCACAGAGCTACAAAAATAATAAAGGGGCTAGCAAATTTCGACTATAATGAACGTTTAAGTAAGCTAAACATGTATACACTGGAAAGAAGAAGAAAGAGGGGGGGGGATTTGATTCAGTTTTTCAAGTTTGTAAAACAAGGGGACTCAGAGTGCTTAAATTTCAATAGGGATAACAGAACAAGGGGTCATGGGTATAAATTGAATAAGACACATTTTAATCGGGATTTAACGAAAAACTACTATTTTAATAGGGTAATAGACAGTTGGAACACGTTGCCAGAAAATATAGTTAATTCAAAGGGAGTGTACGAATTTAAGATACAATTGGATAGTCAGTGGGAATTGGGGAGTTCATAAACAAAGGACCAGCCTTGTTGGGCTCGAGCCTGTAGCTGGTCGTCAATATTTGTATTTGTATAACTAACTTAAAATTTACTGAAAATTTATTCTGACTGACCTTCCATTTTTAAGTCGAATACTTTGTGGTGGTGTTGCGTGTGATGAGAAGGAAAACGCATTTATTAAAATAATAAATATTTAAAACGGAAATAAAACATAATAAAAGATGTCGGAAAAAATTGTTCTAAAGATATTAATTCGTGATTCATTTTTATCTCTTGATCTCGCACAGGTGCCAGAAGTTACAACTAAAGTGCACAAAATTTAGAAATGAGAAATTAATTCAGAGCGAAGGAAACAGAAAATATCACTACTCGCGCGATCTTGTTCATTTCCGTTCGTTGAAAAATATCGTCTGTCCCAAATATTCGGAAATCGTTTTCATTGCGCAAAGAACAAAAATAAGACTCGAAATAAATGAAATATCAGAGCTGAAATTCCATACAAAAAAAAAATTTTGAAGAGTAATTACTTTTTTAGCAGTACTGGTAAAACAATCGAAGTAATCGTAATATTCAATATACATTACAATTTTTCCAAAACTACCAAATGATGGTTGATTTAAGTATACTTACTCAGGTGTTTTAGCATGAAACTCAACTAAATATAACAATAAAGAAATGTTTAATATTGCATTCACTAAACTATTAGATCATGTATACAATCAAGTAGATTGTAATCAAATATCTGCAATAAAATGCATGTGATGCTTGCACAAACACACAAACACAAAATCGGACATAGAACAGAAAGACGGACAGACAGACTTTCGGAACCAATTCCACTCACTAAATGAAGATAAGTTCTCACTTTATGCAAATTTCTATGAAAATATATTAAACCGTGTGGACGTGTATAGGGTACATACATACAGATAGACACCAAACGCGAAAAGTGCAGATTTGGCAACAGAAGGGTCCAAAACATATATAAAACTTGAAATGGGTCGAAAATATTGAATGTACAAACAAACACTCCGTTCTTATTTATATAGAAGATTACTAGCAAAATACCCGACCTTACTCCGTTTTAATCAGTTTACTCTAGATTGAAGAGATGGTGAAAAAATATGACTTGCGTTTTTCGTAGAATAAAATAATATTTTAACACCTTTGACCATCTTTGTAATTTTTACAACTTACTTTGGACACAAATCCTACACATGCATATCTATTCATGTAATACATTTCACATACATCGCACTCTTGCTGTATGACATAGTTACAAAATGACGAAAGGTGACACTAAGGTTACTACTACAAAAGATGATTTTGAGAGAGTTTTGGAATTCCATTTCTTAAGTTCTTTTCGTGTTCAATTCAATTAATAAAAACGGCGATATACGGCAAGTGGTCTCGCACTCATAGTCAACAAAACAATATTTTTTTACTTGTGGCAAAGAATTCTTTAATGTTTGAATAATTCTAGCTATGATTTTTTAAACATTATTATTCTTTCAATAACGGCATTATTCTTTCAATAATGACATAGTTATACTTAGAACTTTCTTTGTTCTGACTTACCAAAAACTTTTAGTCGAATACTTTGTAGTGGTGTTACGTATGATGAAAAAGAAACACAATTGATTAAAATAATAAATATTTAAAACAGAAAACAGCAAAATAAAACAAAATAAAAGTTGTCAGGAAAAATTTGTTCTAAAGATATTAATTTGTGATTCCTTTTTATCTCTTGATCTCGCAGTTGCCACATCGTACAACTAAAAAGTGCACAAAATTTAAAAATGCGAAATTAATTCAGAGCGAAAGAAACACGAGTTTCCATTTAATTCCCGTTCGTTGAAAAATATCGTCTGTCCTAAATATTCGTAAATGGTTTACATTGCACCAAAGAACAAATATAAGACTCGAAATATATGAAGTAAAAGCTGATATTCCAACATAAAATTTGTTTTTTTGAAAAATAATTGGTTTTTCAGCAGTACTGGTAAAGCAAGTCAAAGTAATCGTAATACTCAATACACAATCCATTTTTCCAATGTACCAAATTGTACCAAATTCTGGTTGTTTTAAGGATACTTACTCAAGTTTTTTAGCATGAAACTCAACTAAATATAACAATAAAGAAATGTTTAATAGTGCATACACTAAACTAATAAATAATGTATAAAATAAAATAGATTGCAATCAAATATCTGGAATAAAATTCATGTGATACCTGCACTAACACACAAACACAACATCAAACATAGAACAGGAAGACGGACAGACAGACTTTTGCAACCAATTCCAATCACTAAATGAAGATAAGTACTCACTGTATGCAAATTTCTATGAAAATATATTAAACCGTGTGAACGTGTATAGGGCACAGACAGACAAACACCAAACGAGAAAAAGGTGGATTTTACATCAGAACGGTCCAAAACGGATAGAAAACTTGAAATGGGTCGAAAATATTGAAAGTACAAACAAACACTCCATTCTTATTTATATAGATTGTATTGGTCATTATTACTATTCTAAATATTTACCAAATTCAACATCATCCTGAGAGCCCGTGAAATCTCATTCAGATGCGATGATACGTTTACGTTTCTTATCATTGACATCGTCAAAATAATCGTATGAGTGGTCTGCATCTTCATCATCACTCTCGTGAAACGGTTCCTAGAAAGAATAAGGAAAACTATGCTTTACATAAGTATTCTCTAGTCGTCACATGACTTTATATAATCACTGGGCCTTGATGAAGAAGAAACTAATAAAAATCAATATCATTATTTTTATACCAAATACAGAAACTTGCAATATTAACAATTTCTTAAATGCAATAAAGTTTTACCTATTGAAAATTAATGTAAAATACAAATATCTGTATGCACTTACCTCGTCAAAAATATCTGCATACTCTTGTACTGACAAATTATTGAAAGATGATGATGGCTGGTGATTCATACTATCGTCAGTTAATAAAAAATCTCTGCTTTTATGCGCAAAAAGTGAAGAACGAAGTTGAAACTTCCCTCTGCATTTACCACATGACCACATCGCGGATATTTTACTTTTACAAAATGAAAACAATATATTAACCTATTTGTAGGTCCCAGTAAGTTGAGGTTAAATCCGGAGCTAAAATGAGAACACAGCTGTTTTATCGTTGTTAAAAACGCGGGAGTTTTATCAGCAGGCGGGAAAACTCCCACAGCCCCTAACTTCAGCGCCTGCACCAAATGCTTAACTCCTTATTTCGGACACTAAACTCACCACCCACAACATTGGTGCATGCGCAGAAGTAAGGGGACTGTGCGTATTTTACGGCCTTCCAATAGGTATGTCCACACTCGTGCGCTTTCATTTTCAACTTGCCTTTCAACGTTCAATGCAACATGCATCAACGCATGCCTTATTGTATGCGCTTAGACCATGCCCTTCACCTGTCCACACTCGTGCCTCACTTCAGTTTCAAGATGGATGAAGATGATGCTATTCTGTTAGAAATCAGTGTGGTATATTAGTGACTAGACACTGCATTTAACTAAAAACCGAAACTTTTGTTTTTCATGAATAAAACTAAAACTTCGCATGCATTAAACTTTTTAAGTTTATTAGTAAGCATTGCCTGGTTTCCAATTAACAAGCTGTGGTAAGCTGTATTTACATAAATTCGAAACGAATGACTGGCGATGTCTGTTTACCATGTGGACAGATTGTCCGAAAACGAATTCAGTTCAGGTTTCTAATGAACGGGTGTTCATATCCGCTTCTGGTTTTACCTGAAATAAAATTTCGAGTCTGCGAGGAACTGCTAATTCGGCCACAAGATAGGGCTCCATTTTGTAAGAGGTAGGGGTGTTTACAGTTATTGCTCAAAATATATGAAAGAAAACAGGACATTAAGTATTTATTTGAAAAGTTATTTACACGAATTACATGTACAAAACAAAGAAAAAAGAAGAAGAAGATTTACAGAGAGGGGTTCCAAATTAACTTCGGACATAGCACATAGAACATGCAATTCCGTTGACAGTTCATCGCAGACTAACTAATTGGAATGCTTTCCGCCAGGGGCGCCACAGGGAACGAGAGCGGGAAAGCTTCATTGTCCGTTACATAATCAATTATTATTTCGTGCCAGCTGCTGTTCTTTAGTCGTGCATTTTACAATGACTTGAGAAGGGCAGGTGCTATTCGTCCAGATGATCCTTGATTGTTTTTCGACTTTTAAAATTGGGTTACTCGTGGTGTTACGAAAGTTTTACATTGAATTTAAGCTTATAAAGACTAATAAATAAAAGTAAGTTGTTTGAGTATCGGGGGGAGGTACGTCAGCTGAAACAAAAACATTGTCACGCCACTCATCTCCGCGGTCAGTAGTTGGGAGGGTGACCCTCCTTATCGTTTTGCGGTCTGTGCTCTTACGGTTCAGCATCTAGGTTTTATTTCTGCACCCTAGATCTACATTTTTTTTGTTTAAATTAACCCACCCTTATGACTTATTAGTCTATTTTTTAAGTTTTTAATTCTTTTGATGATGTGGAAATGAGCTGTATTGCAGCGGGTGCTCCGAAAGTGATATTCCAGACAAGTCAAGTCAAACGTTGCCGTACGGTGCTCGCACTCATTTCAGGGCGCGGTATATTTATCGCATTAGCGGACTATATTTCCACCCTCTGCCATGCAGCTGACTGGTATTTTTTGTCATTTTATCATATTAACTAACTATAGAAAACGTTTCAACCTTGTTGAAATCACTTTTTAAATTTTTTTTCATCAAGAATTGAAACCTCCAACAATCATCCCCACCGCGGGGGTGCCAGCTGACGACCTGTTTCCAGTTTAGAGATATGAAGATAACAAGTGAAACAAAAATGAGCCTTGTCGAAATGACTTTCCAAAACTGTACGCGAGCGCCCGGATTATTAGGAAGACCATGGAAGTGCGACGTTTAAAAGTGAAATTTTGTATTAAACTGCGTATCAGACTGACCCATAAAACTGCCGTAGACCAAGCTAGTTCTATAAACTATTAAATTTACACTGCATTTTTGTTAACTTTTAAAAAAATATCAAATTACACAATTTTTTTTTTTTTACCATGATGTAAAATTTTGGTCCAAGTTACAACATATCTACGAACAAAGTACAACACGGATTATGTACCTTTATCCTAATGTAAACAGTTTTTACTTATAAAATAGATTATATAAAGAAGTATTTTATACTTCCTTAAAAAATAGATAAAATAGTACATAAAGTGGTGGTGATGGGTAAAACTGCACACAAACACATGCTTCTCTAAGTAGTTGATGGGTTATACCTGATGGTCAAAAAGCATTCGTTTCATTCGTTTATTAGACTAGGGGGCTCCGCCCCCTGCTCGCTCACGCTCGCCAACCCGATAGTAAAAAATACAACCCTCCGCGAATGCAATGCTCCGCAAATTTGCTCCGCGAAATAAAAATTACGAAATTTGTGTCACCAACTTTTGATTGCATCCAATTTATTTATGAACCAATTTTAAAAATAATTGTACTGTAAGAAAGAGAACATTCTGAGGTATACTGCGATATTTAAACAATTAAAAACTAATAGCAATACGATATAGATATGACAGTTTTAGTTTTGTATCGGAAATTACGATCTGAAAGTTCCGAAAATTGTATGACCCACTTTTAATTGCATCTATTTTATTTATTAACCAATTTAAAAAATAATTGTACCATAAGAAAGAGTGTAATGTAATGTATTCAGTGATGTTCTCAAATTTAAAAAATAATGGTTTTTTCTGTAGATATAACTGTTGTGACAAAAAGTAGCGAAAATATCCAAAGATTCCGAATTTTGTATCACCAACTTTTGATCGCATCTAATTTAATTATTAACCGATTTCAAAAATAATAGTACCGTAAGAAAGAGTACATTCTGAGGTATACTGTGATATTTTAAAAATTAAAAACTAATAGTAATAAGATATAGATACGGCAGTTTCAAAAAAAGTAACAAAAAAGTCCCGATTTTTCCCGAATTTCAAAAAAATATTATCAAGAACCAAATTGAAATTTAAAAAAAACTCGACGAGCTGCAAAAATTTACGTTGAGAGGTACTCTTAAAAAAAACTCACGACTGAAGACTGAAAATTTGAATGTGTTTTGCTCACTCGCGGAAGAAATTTCACTTCTTCAACTTTAACACTTAATAAAACCTAAACTAATAGCCGCATCGGAAAAAAATCTTAATAATTATCCAGGGAATACGATGAAGAACAAAGCATGTTAATTTCATTTTTTTTCCGATCAGTACTTTCTCGGGAAACCGTCTAAGAATCGAGCTTAACGACACATTTTTCAATCCTGCGGCGGCGGCGGTAACTTTCTTTTTAATATAGAGAGATATTTGAGAAATCGCTGTTCTCTCGTTGGAATCAGGAGGAGTGCACATAAAATAGCCGTAAAGAGAGCCGTAACCATGCTCGCAATATGTATGAGTTGTAGTGGATAAGTTCACCTCAGACCCACAGATCAGATACGGCCCTCTGAACAGTTTGAACCTTCCCTGATATTATAAATAGCACTCTTCCGGATAGGTTTAGCTTGCCCGTAAGCCGTATTTAGCCCTCGAAAGTAAACTTTCTGGCCTGAAGGCAGGATAAGGCTCTGTGAATTGTTTTAACCGGAACCTAGTTCATATCCAGTAATACAGGAAATCCAAAAAATGTAATGTTAACCAGGTATGTATAGGAGTGTTTGACAAGTATGAATCTTGAAACACTGAAACACCATTAAAAACACCTTTGTGTTCATTTCTAGATTGCAGGAAACCATGGTGAAAAAGAAATCCGTGACTAAACGTGTTCTTAAAGCCATAGTTGTAATCGTATGCATCACCGGATTTACGTTACAGACTCTGGAATTTTTCGTCCTCTACAGAACTTATCCCACTGTGGTGGATATCCAGGTGTCCGTTCCATCTGAAATCGAGGTTCCGGGAATCACCTTTTGCAGTGCAATCGGGTGAGCAGTAGCCGAAACGGCGCTTATTTTTTCTCCATAGCAATTATAATGTTTGGAGAGTGGTGTGACCTCGTCATCTCACCCGTGGTTCAAAATTACGTGGTTCCCTTGGAGTGGGGTTTAATCCCGGACAGTAACAAATAAACCATTATGTTGCTCAAGTGCACCGATAATTAAAATACCCACATTCCTGCCATGACAAATATAATGTTGTGATCTGGGAACTTTCTAACAATGCTCAACGAATCCCACATTTAATGTGAAAAATTGCTTATCCTTTAAGAACTAATTACCAAGGAGGTCGCAGTAGCATGCATTACCTGCCTTATGGTACGCACTTGAATCTTAAACCTCTTGGTGGTTGTCTCGACGAGATATTTCGTTATTAGCAAAACAGACGAGAACGGGATGGACGAGGAATATCGTTATTAGTAGTATACATCTCGTCATCGTGTTTCATCCTCGAATCACTATCGCATTATCCATATTGGCAAAATCTTGATGAAGATACCTCGCCATTAGCAAAACAGATCAGACCACTTGGAGTGTTAACCCTGCAAGTGCTTTAGATAAGATATCTCGTCCATCAAGATCTGACCAATTCTGCTAACGACGATATATCTCGTCATCAGGACATTTCTCGATTTTTTGATGATGTCGCGATCAAGACCGGCTTTGGTTTCTCCGAATGACGAAACATCTTATCCATCCAGATTTGGTGAGTTTTGCTAATGATTACTTTTGTGATTATACTTCATCGGGACAATCGCCATGATGATAAATACTGAAATCTCAACAAACAATTTCAAGCTCTCAATAGGTGAACTTCGGTTGGGACGTTTCGTATTTCATGGCGCAAAGGCCATATATAGTCCTATCTGCGGCAAACAACATAAAGATATTACGTCGAAACCACTAAGAGGGATAAATCTGTCGCCAGTCTCAAATGTCCTTACGTTGGTTTGAAGTGGAAGTTTGGAGGGTGAGATGCCAGCTCAGATCCTCGTCATCTGCGTGGTTCGCAATTATGAGTTTTTCTCGATTTTTCCCTTTGAGGATTGATCCCGGACCGTAGCCGATAGCCCGTTGTGTTGCTCCAGTGCGACGTTAATTAAAAATACCTACCTACCTTAATAATGAATGTACTCTTTATTTCCAGGGTGATACCGGACACTGTCTGTGAATTGGGTGGATGTTGTCTGAAAGGATTGATATTGGAATTACTGAATATGTGCCCTATTTTTAAATCCTCTTGCGTAAATGGCTCGCAGCTTCCTCCGGACTTCACAGTAAGTAAAATAACGACTTCTTTTTATTTGCATGTGCCTCGTCAAGCAAACGGTTATTCATTTGAGCACTAAATAAAATGTAATTTTATTAAAAGGTTGGTAGATAATTACAACAAAACTGAGCAGATTTTGGTTTCATCAGTATCGAAACATTGACTGTATATTTGACGATAAGACATCTCGTCAATAGCAAAATTGATCAGATCTCGACCGACTTGATATCTCGTCGGTCCACTTAAAGAAATTAATATTGTACTAAAACTAATAATAATACTTTGTAACAATGAATCCAAATTAGTGTTCTAATTTCTGTCGGTCATCCCATGATTTATACTTGATCGTTTTTTATAGGCTATTTGGTATGTACAGTTCATGGCAAAGAATGAGTTGAACTCCACCGCTTTGGAAATGCTGAGGGTTCCGTTGAAAGAGTTCTTCAAGTGCAAAATTACAAGCGGAAGTGAGGAAAGAGAGTGCGAGTAAGTACACAGATTCAACTCAGTCTTGCAAAACCAATAAATCTCGACTTTGAAGGATACTTCCATTTGCGCTAGAAGAGAGCTTGGTAAAAACAAGATATTCAATCCACGAAGTACCATTTCCAATAGGCAATTTACTATAATATACGATTGTATAATAAATTTGTAATCCGTCGTGAGCACGAAATAACCGTTTGGGACCAAAATTGTTGCCACTAGTTTGGCCAGGACCCGTTACTGTGTTCTTGAATTTTACCAAACAAAGAATACAGGTATAAGAGTTTTTCTGATACTATTTAACCCTCCTGTTTGTCTCGATAAGTTATCTTACCATTTGAAAATCTTAACAGATCATGTGGTCGAGATTCTCCCCTTACCAGACCAGATGAACTCGTCACCATTAATAAACCTGCAACACCTTGATGATGAGATATCTATTCATTAGCAAAATGGTCGGCGCGTTTAACAAAATATCTAATCTGAATCACTTGTAGTGGTGAAAAATGTTCAAACCCACCACAAAGGGAAGCAAGAAGAAAGAATGAAATGATGAATGAGATATCTCGTCCATCAAGAGCTATGCAGTTTTTTCTAATGACGAGATATCACGTACATCAAAATCTGGTCAGTTTGCTATTGACTCGATACTTCGTCCAGACAACCACAAGGAGAGTTAAACTGCTACTGACGGTAGAACAACATCCTTTCCCAATTGTAATCCCACTCCTAATGGTTTTTGTTCTTCCAGCACTGAAAATGTTGTATATGGATCCTATTACAGTGACACGAGTTTGCCAAGTTTCTACTTCACCATTAATTCCAAATGGGGGGATCCTTCGAGGAAGATCCAGCGCATCATCCTTTCCCAATTGTAATCCCACTCCCAATGGTTTTTATTCTTCCAGCACTGAAAATGTTGTATATGGATCCTATTACAGTGACACGAGTTTGCCAAGTTTCTGCTTCACCATTAATTCCAAATGGGGTGATCCTTCGAGGAAGATCCAGCGCATCAAGAGATTCGAGAGTAGGTTTGTTTTTATAATGTCCATTGTAACGTCGTGAAATGAATTTAAGTTGTGTGTGGCTCGTTGATTTATGCAAAGAAAGAGTTTAAAAAAAAGCAAGACACTTAATTTAATTAAATGCACAGTATTTACATAGGTTAAACAAGTCAAGGTACAACAACCTCCATACGTGAAATGGGAACCCAATTTGAGACACATTCCCAGCACAATACTACGGCTTAATGGGTTCGCCCAATGAGTTAGCAACCATAGACATGAAATATAAATACTCTTAGTTTTGCGATTGGGAGCAAATTCAAAAAGTGGGACCAACATAGTATAGACTATTCGTCAGGTGACTGCTCTGAGGGAAAATTCACTTGGTTTGACGATTTTGAATTCCATGGCCTTGTTTGGCGATATAACCTCTTTTGGTGTGTTAGAAATTATTTAGTTTTTTGCAGATGCTAATGCAATCTAGTTGTTTATCGGAGTCTGCTTCCATTTGCAGTTTTTTGACTGTGACGTCTACCCCAGTAGTATTACACTGCTAACAACTGGCTCACTTGAAAAACCTGCTAACAACTGGCTCACTTGAAAAACCTGCTAACAACTGGCTCACTTGAAAAACCTGCTAACAACTGGCTCACTTGCAAACCCTGCTAACAACTGGCTCACTTGCAAAACCTGCTAACAACTGGCTCACTTGCAAAACCTGCTAACAACTGGCTCACTTGCAAAACCTGCTAACAACTGGCTCACTTGCAAACTATGCTAATAACTGGCTCACTTGTATGTCCTGCTAATAACTGGCTCACTTGCAAACTCTGCTAACAACTGGCTCACTTGCAAACCCTGCTAACAACTGACTCATTTGTAAACCCTGCTAACAACTGACTCACTTGCAAACTCTGCTAATAACTGGTTCACTCTCATACACTATTAAGTTCTGGCTCACGCGCTTGACATGTTAGTGCCTAACTTACAGTTCGACATGTTGATGGTATTATTGTTTGGCTCACACACACACACACACACGTAAAGTGTGTTATTGTTTGACTCATGTGAAAGTGTGTATGCGACAACATGCGAGTATTAGATGAGAAAAATTGTTAACACTGTGTTAATAGCCCTCCCCTGTTTGCGAGTCGAAAGAGCGTAAACCATCCCTTAGAGCAAAAGGTGAATAATAATTGTAAGTAGTATATGTTGTTGACACCTGGACTAAATGGTCTGTCGCTAAAAATGTTGTTGACACCTAGACTAAACATCATGTCGATAGAAAAAGTGTTTACACCTAGACTAAATATCGTGTGGATAGAAAAAGTGCTGACACAAAAAAGTATGTTTCTCCGTTTATTGAGTGTTAAATGTACTAGGAATTGAAGGACTGTTGTGAGAGGAATTTCGTTTGATCATTAGATTTATACACCACCCATTGGTAGATATTCATGGTCGAGTGGTTTAGATGAACAAACACTCGAGCATGAGTATATTTTACAGTCTCAAGTTCAAGTCTGCATAAATCCTAATTTTATCCTAATTTTTAGCTTTTAGAATTTCTCTATAGGTGTCAGCATGAACATCATTGTGATACTACAATTTGTAAAAATACTCCAGAGTTCTTATTTTGCGAAAAGTAGTTACACTATGAATGACTCTAAGATATTTTCAGAGTTCGATGTTTTGGTTTGTATTGATATAAAAGTTGTACATATTATTTTACATATTAACGAAAGAACAAAAGAAACATACATATTTCCGCTTACAATTCTTTATTTAAGCATTTGAAAATATAAGTACACAAATGAAAGTAAAAAATCTTTCGAATATTTATCATACAAAATGCTCCATGGACATACATATCATTTTATAGCATAGTGATTAAAAGCTAAAAAAGTTCTTCGTTTATCGAATACATTTTACCATAAAAACTTGACAGACTTGTCTTTTTTTGTAACATAGTAGACAGTGTGTGTTTTTTGGATATAATACTACATTGTTTATGTTTTAATTGTTTGTTTTCTTTTAAAACCTACAAGTATAATTCATGTCCTAGGTTATTTTCTAGAACAGATTTTTTTTTGTTCCTTTAGCAGTTCTTTTGCTATTATTTCATGCATATTTTCATATTAATGTATGCATACATTTTAGGTCGAAGAGCACAAAATTCTTCTATAGGAATGCCTATAGTTTCATCTTTTAAACATCGGGGTAGTATCGGATATAATAAAATATGAAACTAAATTTTATGAGTCTTTTAAATATTCTACATTTTAATATAAAATTGTTTAAGCCATAATTAACATAACTGGATAAAGACATCCTCGGATTAATTTGAGGAGTATTGAGTTCTGATATTTTTTAAGATTCTAAAAATGAAAATAAAAGGAAACACATAAACAATAATTCTGAATGAGTAAAACAGTTTAGAAAATTTAGTCACCTTAAGATATCATAATTAAAATAAGTTATAAGAAAAAGAAATTAGAAGTCTTACGTATAGAAAATTAATAGCAAAAACCACATTTAAAGTTTATAAAAACATATAACATATTACAAAAGCAAGTGAAACAGTTTCATAAAAAGTAAAAAACATAAGTATTCTTAAACAGGAATGTAAAATTAACTGTGAAAGACATTTAAAACCCTTAAAGGTCTAGGATAAGATATTCCTCAAACTAAGAAACATAAGCATTCTAAAGAGTTTCTATCAATCACATATTACATGTAAGTGTTGTAGAAGTGTTTAAGAAGCAAAGTGTTATGAACTAGTATCTGTTTTAAAACTAGCAATTTAATGCAATAAGACCATGTATGACGCACAGGGGAAATCTGCCGAACCGCAACCGTTCCAGAAGGAGCGAAGGACATTTAGCTTGTTATTAATTCAGAGAGAGTTTTAAAAGTAATAGATAATTCCCATCGATAATTTCTTAGAGGATATTACAAAAACGTGATCTTAACAAGACTATTATGCATAAGACCTTGGAAGACAATGAGAAAAATCTAGTGAAACATTTAGACAAAACACAATTTTGAAAACATTCTTTATTTCAAACAAAAACCAGTGATGAGTACATTTTTTTACCTTACAGTTTCAAAAATCAAAAAGCTCGCAGGCTTTTTGTTTTACATTTTTAACAAGTTAACAAATTCATCCTCATTTAAAATTTGAAAGTAACCATACTTGAGGATGCAGTTTGGAAAGTTCATTTCTATCTGGCAAATACAATCACTCGTGGCTTCAATACATTGTAGAATATTTGAGTACAAAATGAGTCCACTTCCATACAGGGAGAGTTTTTTATTTGGAGACATGCGATGTAGATGACACACTCCAAATCTATGTTCTTTGTCATCCTCATGGACCAAATTCACTATGTCTTCATTAGTGAGTATTTTAAAATAGCGTACATTTTTCTTGTTTTCATGATTTAGTCCTAGAGATGCCAATACACTTTGGACACAATCGAACACACTATTGTACAATTCGTGGTGAATATAATCATATGTTTTCTCTGAGCTTTGAACGAGATATCCATACCGTTCCATGTTGGAACTCAAATGATGAATTTCCTACTAGAGTACGTACTTATAGTTCGTAAAGTTAGAAACGTGTACTGACACGATTCATTAAGCTCTCTCCATACAGTGGGGGAAGTGAAGCTCTTTCATGAGTTCGTCACTGTCAAAAATTTTATAATATCCAATTTTTACTTTCAGATTGGATATACAAGGAACTTCCAAACCATAAGCTTTCGCACTGATAATGCAATCCAGTAAGTTAGAAAACAAAATATCTGATGCAGTTTCAAGAATAATATATTGTTCCGAATCACAGGGTTGATACAAGTACATGTATCCATACCTACAACTAATTGGATCTCTGTGCATTAATTTGATCGTTTCTGAATTTTCTAAGATTTGAAAATACACGAGCAGTTCATCTTTGTCGATCTTTTGAAGTATCCCACTTTTTACACAATGTACGATATCATCAAATAATACTTTATTTGCACTTTTAACCTTTTTATCGCATGCGTTCAGAATGATATAACCATATCGCTCCATGGTGAGCTGTTGAATAACTTTATTCGTGATGCGATAGTGTATTTATTACTACTAGTTCATTCGTGTAGATTTTTTGATGCGTTACGAAGAGGTTGACAATATTGATTATAAGACAGTTCTGGTGCGTTACCAATTTTGAACCATTGATGGGCAAAACTTTGAACGATTCGTTCGTTTTCACATACATCTGTAACTCGTAGTTTGTCAATGGATAACCCTCTCGTGATATCGTGATATGCCATAAGAAATAGAAGCAAAATAGTCCACATGATCTGGTTTTTAAATGTTGCAACGTTTGACTATTCCACTCAAGTTGAGTTGAATTTTTGACTAAGAAGGATTTGATATTGCGACCGGGTGGTGTGCCATAAGAGCAAAAGAATGTGCAGTATCCTTTTTCATCAAAATACATAGCTTGCCAGTGTTGTTCTTCACAATGTGCAGGATCGGTGTTCACGATGAAGGAACGAAAGCGCTTTCTTTTTGAAGGAAGCATATCACTTGCGAATACACCTCCGAACGTAGTTCTGATCTTATGATCGCTATATGCAAGTCTAGTCAACATTGAGGTGTCCATGATTTTAATAGTCAGTAAAGATGTTTCTGCTTTTATCTATTTCTATGAGAGCTTGCATTTCCATATATGCTATCAATGTAACCGTTTCGTCGAGATCTATCTCAAACTTCAGATGAATCGATAGATCACCACTTCGAGTTACGTTTGCAAATGGATCGCTAGCAGAATAGTCTTGAGTGAGATCGAATACGTAAAAACATAAATTATGTTTATACTCGTTGAATGTTATGTTTGTGTCATGTTTACCAAGATCTGTAAACGAACTTAAATAATTTCGAGCATAAAGATTTTTGGCATAGCTTGGTGCATAAGCGGTGGTCGGGATCTGTACATCGTTCTCTGTCAGAGAAATATGGTTCAGGTTATAATTTTTAAAATTAAAAGGATTCTTTTTAAAATCACCGTTAAATGCAGAATTAGATATCATAGTCAAAATGATTCGACTGGGAAGTGCACCGTTGATTGCATTTGGTATCGTAATACTTTTTAGTCCAGAGCTAAGCGTGAATGTTTTTATTTCAATTCTTGTAAATGGCATTTGAATGAGAGAATGTTTCAACGCTTTCTCATGTCCAATAAGTATTGAACTCGATACTTCACACCGTCTCACAAACAGACTTATGTTTTCAATATTAAGACAGTATTCACCGTTATTTGTCAATAGGCTGAATACATGTTTCGCTTTTTCTAACTTGATGCGTATCGGCACACCGTTTATTAATAATTTGGATTGACTACCTAAATCCAAATGAAGCGCACCATACATATCAAAGAGGGTTCCGTTCTTAGTGCGATCCCATCTTTACTTCAATCCTTTGTTCCCTCCCGTTGCAATATCCAAATCATCATACTTCTCAGCGGTATCTTTATGAAACATTGCAGCACTCAGCAAATTCTTTTGAGAGGATTCTGGATGAAACAATATGCTTTAAATATAAGCTTTATAGGCATAATTGTTTTCTGAGGAAATTTGTCTATCATTAAAGGAGACATGGCATTCAGAGAACATAGTATTTAAAAGATAATTGATAGGCCCGCATTGATCGGCAGCAACGAATGCACTACCGTCTGCTTTTACAATCTTTGCTTGAACATTGAGGAAAACATGTGAAAGATCAAAATATGATTCACCTAATCCAGATATGGAAAATTCAATTGTATTGCTGTCCGAAATGGATGCTACAGGATGAACTTCTATGAACGTCGAACGGTCAATTGCAAACTGAATTCGTGATGTTTCGAACAAATCTAGTTCACTTTTTGTGCAATAACAGTTTTCCATTTTCTCAGAGACTAGAAAACACGTCTTTGGAACACCTCTTTCGGCGTTTCATCTGATTTTTCTTCGTTTGTTTCTTTCTTTTAATACCTCCATCACCTCTCAGTTTGCGAAGTAGATCGTGTTTGATCTCTCAGTTAGATTCCCGTAATCGATTACGGGAGGCTTCTCTGAAGGATTTCCCATGTGAAAGGTCTTGTAGTACGTTCTCTCCTGCAGTTAGTAAGTGTTTGCCTAAATATTTCCCCGCTTTGATCATAAGTGGTTGAACAAATCGACGCAAATTAGTGAATATTCCATATCCTCTCTGTATGGGGAAATCTGATGAAAAATAACCCCCTTTCCCCGATTGTTGATTACAGTAGTAATCAATACAGTCCTGGGGATCCGGCATTCGACCGTGTTTATGCATGATTAAAGACATATATGAAGAAAAAGTCGTTTGTACACTGTTTTATAACGATTTTTTTCGAAAGGAGAGCACCAAGCTCTTTTCCCCAGATATAAATTGTATGGGTGTACCCCTACTTGTTCGCAGTTCGATCTCAATAGCATCGAAGTGTTGCTTTTTAACGCGAAAGTAAAATGGTACGGGAAAATGTTTCACAATTTGATCCTGTCGTTCATTCGCAATTGGTATGATTTTTAAAATCGGAACCAATGAATCACCAACAAGCGATGAAGATACAATATCAGTATATACATATATCACTGTTATACATGCATTTAACTCCAAGTTATAATCGGAAATGTATGCTCCTTCCGTGAAAGTATTTAGAGTAAATCCTAATAAATCCGAGAGTTTATCTCCAAACACTACTTTGGTATTATTAGGCACAAGCAGTTTGACTTTAGAATTAGGTAGTATCTTGAATTGAACGGATTTGAATTCACTAAAAAATTCTTCGGCTTGTCGATACATGCCACTAGGTATTTTAAAATTATATGTTCTATGCTCATGATGAAGTGTTGGAAATTCTTCATTGACAATAATCTTAAACTTTTCACCTTGAGCTCCATTTAATAAATTAGAGTAGTTTAATGTGATTTCTTTTTTATCACCACTAATAATGTAAGAAGATTCATCGATGCCTAGAGACCTCATTAAATTGGGGCAGGAGTCACGTTCAAGAAGTATATCTATATGTTCTTTTAATTTTACAACTATACTATTTTCGCGTCGTAAGAACTGTGCTAGACTACTCGCTGTTGTAGCAACGATCTTTCTATTGATTCGTTCAAATACATTACCATTCATTTTATCTAGTAATATATCATAAGTGAGTTTTGGTATTGGTTTATTGGCGACAAGTGTTATAAACAGGTTTCGAAAATTCTCTAAATTCGGTTCGTGATAGTCCGTATTGTAAACTTGCTCTGTACTTCTAGCACGCGTTATATCATCAATTTTTTGGTCAATTTTTAAAAAGCGCAAAAAATGTTCAGCATGTTGCACAGTAATGTGCATATCCCAACCTGCTTTTAATGTTACACGAAGTCGTGATTTTTCCTCATTCAGAAAAAGAATAAGAGGAGGATCTTTCAATGTCTTTTTAAGATTTGTATTGACACCTTCCACAAAGTCTGCATGATCTTCACTATAAAGTGGTATGTCATATTTAGGTAAAGTTGTTACACCTTTTACTTCTACTATTTTCTCTATAGAATATTCATCATTATAACCGAGGTGAATAGTAAAGAATCTACCTGGTATGGTTGATTCTGCTAAACAACATTCCCATGTACCATTTAGAGTGATCGGATAAGCTAATTTAGTCCGATAACGATCTGGAGTGTTGTTCGGAAAGTAGTTCATACTAGCATTTGAAGGTAAAATGACATGGAAATCATCTATGTTCTGATCCATTCTGCTTTAATCCACGAGCTGAAGGAATCGTTGAATCCTAACCACTTTATCAAAAGTTGACCAGATGGTCCTTTACCTTTAGTACGAATAATTTTCTCAATTGCCCAGTAACCGTTTGGAGTTTTTTCTATCTTTTGTAACTCCTCAGCATAAAAACGTCCGTCAATCTCTTTTCCATTCAAATCCTGTAGAACATAAGTATGTGGAATTGTGGGATATCTTTTATAGATTTTAAAACTTTCTTCGGTCCACCCCGGTAGAAATCCCTTTCTAAATGTTCTGAGAGCTTTCGACATTCTAACAACATCACCTACACCAAAACGAAATTTGGTTAGGGAACTGAACTCATACAGGCGTTTATATATGGTCGGCTCATCATGAGTGGTTACTTCAGCCGGTTTGAAACCATGACTACTGTGTACGGAATGATTGTACGAATCCACAAGATATTGTAAAATATCATAATATTTATATGAGTTACGATGGGTGAAAACTCGATACATACGCGCACGTAGCGTTCGATGCATTCGTTCTAAAATAGCACATTTGGTCTCACTTTTAGTGGAATAATGATGAATACCATATTTCTTGAACAGATCCCGAACCTTTTTATTATAGAACTCACTTCCTTTGTCGGTTTGTAAATTCGAATATTTCGTTTCTTGGACAACATTTCGAAACACCTTTACCATCGTACTTGCTTTCTTATTTTTAATAGGAACGGCTCTAAAG
Organism: Metellina segmentata; assembly: GCA_947359465.1. NCBI lineage: Eukaryota > Metazoa > Arthropoda > Arachnida > Araneae > Tetragnathidae > Metellina > Metellina segmentata. Next base: position 108,763,371 of record OX375877.1, on the reverse strand, counting down.
ATGTGGAATGTTAATTTCGTAAATGCCTTTAAAAAATTTATCAAAGCCTTTCGGACGAGGTTCGATTTTTTGTGTGTCTTTCATCAGATAGTTAAAAAGATCTATAGCATTGCTTCGATATTCTGGTTTCCCATTCACTTCTAATTCACTGTTTTCATTAAATGTATAGCTTGCACTCTTCAATTTTTCCAAGATTGGCAATACATATTTCTTTAGTGTTTTCGGAACAGCATATCCCAGGTATTTAACCAGCATACTAGGAATAGAAACATCTTCAGAAGGTTTTGTTTCGGGTAATTGTATACTCTTCAACAATTCGGGAGGAATTTCAAACGGTTTCTGAGGTGGTGGAGGTTGCATTGCCCTCTGGTACTTGGGTATTAACTGAGAGAGAAGTTTAGCACTCATATCGTCAGACATTTCATTCTGTTGTAACAAACTAAGAATATTGTCTTCCAATCGAATTTCGGGTTTATTTAACTGGTAATATTCAGATACCAGCTCCGGTGGTACTAAAGCCATTTTCTTCGACATTTTCAAATGCATTTACCAATAGCTTTACCTGCAATTCCCCCCAACAGACTCAACACGGCAGGTAAAATCAAAGGCAAAAATCCACCCGTTTGTTTCGTGAACAATTTGCGTTTTCTTATAATTGGTATTTTTCTATCTGCCAACTGACGAATAACTCTCTTGTAATAGCCAAGTTTTTTCACTTTAGCATTGGGTGTATTTCCCGATAACAAATTCTGACAAATTTCACACAATGATTGAATTTGTTCATTTGACGCTGTTCTTAAAATGGCCTTTCGCTGTTGGGGACTCGCATTGGAGAGTAAGTGTAGTAAATCCCAGCAAAAAAAATCAGCATCTTTCCTTCATAAAATATCTATTTTGAAGGTTTTTTGCAGGTGAATGCAGGTTTTTTGAAGGCAGTTAGATAAGTGCAGATTTTACGCGGTGAAAATGCAGAGGTTTTGAAGGAATAATGGTTTCCTTCATTAGTACTGCAGTTTTTCGGAAATTAAATTTATAATTTTTCCAAATTGATTTTTACATTCATAAAATCTGCAGTTTTTATAAAGGAAAAATGCAGTAAAAATGCCTTCATAAAATTCCTTCATAAAAACTGCAGTTTTTATGAAGGAATTTTATAAAAGTATTTTTCCTTCATAAAGACTGCAGTTTTTTTGAAGGAAAAATAAAGTTTGAAGTTAAAGTTTTGTTTCATAAAAAATGTAGTTTTTATGAAAACACTTATCAACTATCATGTTTTATTAAAATTAATATATATATATATATATATATATATATATATATATATATATATATATATATATATATATATATATATATATATATATATATATATATATATATATATATATATATATATATATAAATTAAATATTTTCTTAAAAAAAAGTGAAAATTTTCCATAATAAAAAAATTGCATTTATTGTCGATTATTTCATTTTTCAGTCCAATCATAAAATGTAACCTTGTATTTGATACTGCTAGCCAACATTCGATTAAAATCTTTATTTAAACGCATCTAATGTATTTCTCCAACATACCAAATATCTGAATTTGGTCTGTTATATATCACCTGGTTTCTTATTTTGTAAAAGTATTAAATCCCTCCAAACAAAATTTAAGTGTGTCTGGGACACATTGAAAAATTTTTTTTATTAATTAATTTAGAATTTTGATTTTTTTTGTACTGATTACCCATTTAACTAATAATCGAAATCACAACACAAAATTTTTCCAAAAGTTTTTCTAAAATTTTAAATTAAAATTTCTTGAAAAAAAGAGTGGTCATTTTAAATTGTTAAAATTCAAAATATTCTTGTACAATTTTCAAAATTCTTGCAGTAAATTATTCACAAATTTATAAACTTTAATTTTGATTCAACAATTTAAAAAATATTAATTTAATAAAAATAAAAATAAATTTGAATGAAAATTTTTGAAAATTTTAAGGTACTTTTTTTTAAGTCATATTTTTAAAAGTAAATATTTGTTTCAAATTTGCTGAATCAAAATTAAAGTATAATGTTTGAAAAAGATATATTCCAAATTTCAACCCCTAAATTTGATCGTTTTTCGACTTATAGCAATTTGAATATAGGAAATCTTGAAAAAATGTAACATGGAGAAAAACGCATTTAAAGTTTTAAAGACAGATGTTGTTTCCATGACAACAACTGTCAAGAGTGTTAGATTTTCAGAACAAAAAGCACCATAAAAATTATTATATCTCTAGTTCTAATTAAGATAGAAATATGATTTAGACGTCTTTTTAAGCAGAAAAACACAGATAATTTCTTAAAATAATAAAAAGTGTTTCGAAAATTTGACGATTTTTGTGTCTCGGACCCCTTTAAACCATTTTCAATTTATTCATAGTGAAAAAAAACAAAGTCCAAAACAGAGAAAAAGCAAACACTACATTAATTCACCACGCTTGGATATGACTGTTACGGCCTAATGGATAGCATGCTAAACACCAGATCCTTGGTCCAGGGTTCGATTCCAATCATCTGATCGTGATTCAAAGTTACGAGGTGTTGTCCTCGGTTCGTTCCCTTGTTAATAGATCGTGGACCATTGTCAATAGCCCGTTGCGTTACTCTAAGTAGACGTTATTCCCACGAAATTCTTTTTTTTTTATGAATCCAAAATAATGTGTTTCCTTATCTCACCACCAGATGGCGCCACCAGTCATTCATCATCATGACAAACAGTCAAAAAACTGCAGGTTTCCTGCAGGAAATTTGTCCGAAATTCATACAGGAAACCTGCAGGTTTTTTGTCCGAAATTCATGCAGGAAACCTGCAGGGTTTTTTTGAAGTTTTTTTGCTGATTTTTTTTCCTGGGTAGGCATCCATGAAATATTTCCCTTTTCCAGGAAATGCCTGCCTAGAGAAACAAGCAGCCTGAGATAGATCCCGGCTATTGCGAAACATAAATAGTGTGTATTTAAGCTGATATCCCGCATAACTCTCACACGAGGAAATAGATTTTGTGTGATTAAAATCACGCTATAATTCTCATGGTGTGAACCAACCGTTAACATGGATGAAATAACACTTGTTAGATCATTCATCATGTCATCGATTACGATCAAATTGCATGTCTTCCTTCGGTGGTAAACCATACACAAACGTTATGTTTTTCTCTTCGACAAACCAAGGTTGCCACACTGAGTAACACCACACAATTTTGTTCATATTGCATTCATAAACTTGCTCGGCAATCATTTTTCTCACAAGTTGTGTTTTTCCACTCTGTGACGGTCCTGTCACCATGCAGGTCGAAGGATGTCTCAGTTTTAGCATACTTGACATAACTGACGAAATTCGAATTATATTAGTTGTACTCCTACAACATTTGATTTTAAACCCAAAGATTCGTCTTTTAAAAAAATAACGTATATCATACACGTGTGAATCGCCTTTCCGACAAACATGAAAAAACAAAATCTTTCTATCACCTAACAGTTCAGAATAATAACATGTTGAATTCGAAATGTTCCACCTCACTAATGTCGTCTCTCAGACTCAATGTAAATATCACTAATGCAATTGAGACGATTCCTAAGACCGACATGAACACCCTCTTGTAATCTGTGTTAAATTCTGATGTACTCTCACCTCACTTTATATATATATATATATATATATATATATATATATATATATATGACGAACCAAACATCTGGACTCAATTAACATTATTAACTGGAATTATTAAACTGGGATCTGAACACAATATTTAGACCACGTGTCAACACTTTGTCTATCCACACGATATTTAGTCCAGGTGTCAGTGTCAACAACATATACTAGTATTGTAACACCATTTTATATTTTCTATCTGTTGATCATAGATGTTGCTTTTAATCATCTTACGCACTAGCGATGTTTTACCAGATTGGCTTGGTCCTACAATCAAACAAGTGCTAGGGTGTTTAAAATTTAACATTGTGTTTGCAAAGTTTTCCAAATTCACACTCGTTAAGCTGTACGCCAATAATTTGAGGGTTTATCTTATTCAATTCCTTTTTCCAAAAATAACGAATGTCATACACTCTAGAATGTTCTTTATTACAAATGTGGAAATAGAGTCTTCTTCCTAACTTTTCCGAATAGATACAGGAGGTGTTTGTTAAATCAATCTGATCATCATACTTGCAGTTATCGCTAACGTAAAAGATGGAAGGAAATGTTACAATAGCAAAAATACTAATAACAGCTAAACCCAATTCCAACACATATCTCTGTTTAAGCGAAGACGAAAGAATAAACATTTTACTCAATTAGATAGTTCTATCTCCTAACGTGTTGAATACCATAACGACAAATGGGAAATGAGCCTCATTAGATTAATCATCTTCCTTTTATAATCAACGTAAGCATTCATAACGATTTGAATCGCAATGTAATAATTCTTTTCTATCAAACCCTCTCCCGCAGATAAATATCCAGCTGTTTTCTTATTTTGACTTTCCCTCCTCTCCGAGCTCACATCAAAGACCTCTTGCGAACTTTCTCCTTCCCCTCTCCGTTCAAATACGGAACACCTCCAACAGCGAAGGAGGGGGGGGGGACAAATTCTTCTACTCTTGAAAAAAAAACTCCGCTCCTCATGCGCTAACTTTCTACAGAAAGCAGGAAGTGAATTCATTCGCGTCGGCTTGCCCCTAAGGGACGGTTTACGCTCTTTCGTGTTGCAAACAGGGGAGGGCTATCAACACAGTGTTAATAATTTTTCTCATCTAATACTCACATGTTGTCGCATACACACTTTCACATGAGTCAAATAATAACACACTTTACGTGTGAGCCAAACAATAATACCAACAACATGTCGAACTGTTTAGACACTAACATGTCAAGCGAGTGAGCCAGTTATTAGCAGGGTATACAAGTGAGCCAGTTATTAGCAGGGTATAAAAGTGAGCCTGTTATTAGCAGGGTAGAAAAGTGAACCAGTTATTAGCAGGGTATAAAAGTGAGCCAGTTATTAGCAGGGTAGAAAAGTGAGCCAGTTATTAGCAATGTAATACTACTGTTTAGTATTTAGTCCTTACGTGTGGGGTAAAAGCAATACTGCATTGCTCAAAAATCTCGAAACATTATTCAAGAAAATTAAACAAGAAATAAAGGAAATATTTTTGATAATTAGAAAAAGTATTCAGAGAAAGAGAATCACTGTTAAAAGTTTCACTGTTTTATGTCAATTACTCAAAATACGATTCTGCAGACTTGTGTGACTTTTCATGACCCAGGACACCCAGCCTACCAACAAGAACGGACAAGAGGAGGATTACTCCTGGTTCCACAAGTGCCATCTGTAGAATCTAAGTTGAAGAAAGTTCTACATTCAAAAACTTTACCCTCAAAAATATGTAGAATCATCCGTTGCTAGAGCGTACTGGATAATATAAATAATAAAACTTCAGGATAAGAAAGAACTATTTCTAAAAGAGAATCATTTGAGTAAAAACAAGGATACATTCCTAAGCTTAACTAGTTGCTACACTTTTAAACGCGCACATAAAAACTTGAGGAAAAACGAGGACAAATGCCAAAACTTAACTAATCACTACATGTTTAGACGCGCACATAAAAAGCTTGAGGGGAGACGAGGACAAATGTCAAAAATAAATTATAACTACATGTTTAAACACGCACATAAAAAGTCTGACGGAAGACGAAGACAAATGCCAATAATTAATCACTTCACGTTTAAACGTGCTTTTAGGAAAATATACAGTTAAAAAGTACAATCAAAAGTTTAAAAAAAAAACACAAATGCAAAGACTAAATTATAAATCAGTATTCTCACAGAATGAACACACACATGCATTTGAATAAACGACATTATTAAGAAGAATATGATTAGATAAAATGAGAAGACATCCTGTTTGGATGAAAATGTATGCAGGCCTGGGAGACCTCCACCTTAATCTCTAATTTAGAGTAGGGCTGCGACATCGATAGCAAAACATCGATGTTTTGAAAGATCGATGTTCAAAATTAAAACATTGATGTTGATAATACATCGACCCAAAAACATCGATGTTTTTAAAATTCAGTGTATTTAAACTTGTTCCTCATTTCTAAAAACTGGTTTAGCAACTTGTGATGCGACATCGACAGCAAAACATCGATGTTCAAAATTAAAACATCGATGTTGATAATACATGGCTCCCAAACCATCAATGTTTTTAAAATTCAGTGTATTTAAACTTGTTTCCCCATTTCTTCAAACTGGTTTAGCAACTAGTGATGCGACATCGGCTCCAATACATCGATGTTTTTTTCTAAAACATCAATGTTTAGAAAACATCGACATCGATGTCGCATCCCTACTTTTCAGACCCTTCATCCTTGGTCACTTTGGTCTAAAAGTATGTCCAATTTGCTGATTATGAAAATTATGCTACTTGGTTATTTTTTAAATTTGTATAACGGCACTTTTTTCATTTAAAAATAAAACATCGACAACGTAAAAACATCGACACGTATAAACATCGATGTTACCAAAACATCGACCCCAATACATCGATGTTATTTCAAAAACATCGATGTTTTGAAAACATCGACATCGATGTCGCATCCCTAATCCAGAGTTCACGTCACATTGTGGCGGAACGAACTCGGACACTTTCCCAAATCAGTCAGAGATTGCTTCTTGTTCATGGCGTTTTTAACCTATTTAATTTGTTTTGTGTTGGATTTCAGAATATGTGTTCTTGTTCCCCTCAGAAGTTTGTATCAAGAATTATTAAACTGTCTTTATTATTGGAAATCAGTCGCCATCGTATTCTGTATTATTTGTGACGTAAGGGAGGAGAGATTTATGTTTATGTTTCTATGTAAGCCAAGAAGCTAATACCCATGAACAGTAATATAAATGTTTATAAAGATTTTTAAGAGTTTAGTTTTGTGAAATTTTTATTCCGATTGTGTTGTGTGTGTGTGTTTGCGTGTGTGGTTGTGGGCAGATGTGAGAGAGGGAATGAGTGAGAGTGCAGCAGCGATGTCGATGTTTTTTTAAAAACATCGACATCGATGTCGCATCCCTAGTTCGTATCAAGAATTCTTTATCTGTCTTTATTATTGGACTTCAACAGAAAATCAGTCGCCATCGCATTCTGTATTTTTTGTGCCGTAAGGGAGAAGAGATTTATGTATATATTTCTAGTTAGCCAAGAGAAGCTAAAACTCACATGCAAATTTATTTCTCCCTGAACAGTAATATATGTGTGTGTATTTTAAGAGTTTAGTTTTGTGAATAGGTTATTCCGATTGGGTTGTGTGTGTGTTCGCGTGCGTTCCCGTGTGTAAGTGTGGGTGGATGAGTGAGAGTTAGACTGAGTGAGAGTGATAGTGAGACTGAGTGATACTTGAGTAGTTCTGGTGAAGTTCGGTATTCTCGATATGCGAACTGTTCCTAATGTTGGTTGAGTAAGTGGAATTCATTTGTAACTCTACAAGCGAACACATAGTGGTCCACATCGCTCACTCCACCACACGTGAACAGACTGCAGTATGTTTAATTTAATTTTTATTTCAAAATCTCTTTAGATACGATAAAAATGGTGAGGTGTCTGCAAACTTAAAAGGTATTCTAGCTTATTCATGACAAGGGACGAGTATCAGTGAAAAGGAATAATCTGTCAAATTATTAAATCTGTCAAAGCGTCTAAGGTGGTCATTTTGGAGTGGTGAGGACTTAAGGAGAGTTGGATGCCAAGCTCAGGTGTTGACCTCGTCATCTGAGTGTGGAACAAAAATTCCGTGGTTCTTTTCGTATTTTTCCCTTTGGAATAGATTCCGGGCTGTCGATAATAGTAATGTGTTGCTCCAGTGAGACATTAATTCAATTAACTACCTACCGATATAGTTTGGGCTGTATCTGAAAAATTCTTCCTTTTTAATTTATAAATTCGAATCCGAAATCAACGTTTTTTATATTTTCAAGTATATTTATTTTTAATAACATGGTTTAATAACATTTTGATTTCAGTACAACTGTACAGATCAGAAAATTTTCTCAAAGCAGTAAGTATCATATTTAAACCTATTTTGCATATACACGTCTTTAATTCAATTTTTATTATGTCTCACTTCAATAATTAATTGACTAGAGAACTTTTTTTTTATTTATTTTCAACTTCATGTAAAATAATGTAAATCGTCATTACCAAAACTGGTCGAATTGTGATCGACAAGATATCTCGTAATTAGAAAAAGCTGCCCAGATATTGATCTCGTCATCGAAAAATTGGTAATACCTTGATAACGAGATCTATCGTCATTAGTAGAATTGGTCAGATCTTGATGGAGAACATATCCTTTCTAAATGACTTGGAGGGTTATCTCTGTTCATTAACACATGCTGTTATTTTGCACTAAATCGATGTTGCTCTATAACTTTATACATTACTTTTCTCCGTATATTGCATAGTTTTCGAGGCAGTAGCGCTGATTTCCGATTTGTTTTCAGAACTAGGGCTAAAAGGTTCGATCTTGTTGCACATAGTCGTTTTATTGTTTTAATTTGCCAGAGATTAATTTCTCAGTATTAATCTAAAAAGAAATATTCGTGTATGAGACCACAACAGTTGGAATAGTAATCGTATAGTGGAATTTTAATTAAATTTATTAAATGAATTCACTGATCACTGCTCATAATCAATTATGAGAAGAGAGACGTCGATATCTCTTCTTCTCTACTATTATAAAATGAAGTTTCTGTGTATGCGTGTACGCCGCGTACTGACGAATTTATGGCATTTACAATAATGAAATTTGGCACACATGTAGTTCCGAATTTTTTACAATTTTATAGACCAGCCCGATTTTTAAAATTTAATCTTGAAAATTTTAAAATTAACTTAATGCGATGTCCAATTATTATTTTTTTAGCCTCCGATGTGCAACAGTCATGAATCGGTATTGAATTAATCCGTATTTACTGCACGCGTCTATCCGTTCCCGTGTAGCCACCCGATTACTAGATATCCTTTCAAAAATGTATTGCCTTTTAAAAAGCATATTAACTTTTAGCTAGCGTTAACTTTTAATCTTTTATATATAAGTATATTTTTATTGTGCTTACTTCATTTTTGGAAATGTATAACGGTTGTGCAATAAATTCGTTATTGTTTCTTTTTTAGACTACGATAGTTTTGATTTTGATTTTTAAAGCATATTAACTTTTAGTTTGGATTATTTGGATATTTTTTTCAAAGTTTAACGATATTTAATTTTGATCTTTTGTGCAATTTATGGTTTGTTTCATTTATACAATCGTTTGTTTGTTTCTGTATAGTACTTCGGTTTTCGTATAGTTAATTTTTATCATTTTTGTTTCGATGTCTTATGGAAAGAAAAGCGATACTTAAAAGAACATTTCTTCTATGTAGTTCTACGCTCACAGGATGATGATGTGCTCTTCGAATTTCAACGATTTACTGAGAAGCAAAGACATGTTCCATCAATTTATTGTCGCACATACGACAATTGTTGTACATAAGACTAAATCAGATGACTGAAGAGTGGAACAGTATGCACATTGAACGATGGAAATGTTGCTGTACCAAAACTGAAGTACACAGAAATCTCTAAACTTTCAAAAAGATATGAAAACCAAATATTTAAAGGTGATGCTTTTGTAAATTTTTATGTTGCATAAATTATCAAAATTAAATATTGCTATTCTTTCCAAAAGACACTCAAACACAGAAACAAGCAAAAAATTGCATTAAAGAATAACAAAATTATGACATTTCGCTATAACGGTCTCTTTTCATGTACGACCCACAATGTTTTGTTATACGACCAAAACAAATGCTGTTTTTATGCTTTTTGTTTAGTATCAGCTTCTCTCTTTAAACGGCACTGCTGCATTTTGTCTCACGAAAATATGAGGAATGTTTGCACAACATTGTCATCATTTTACTGCATTGTCGCTTTAGTGTAGTTAGACCAACACCGATTTTATACAAAGCCCACGTCACAACTCAAAATCCTATCGCGAGGCTACTTTTATGGGCAACGATACGAACTGAAGTCAGTTCAGACTTATAGGTGTTGTTGAACATAAGTAACGTTTTCATATTCGTCTTATAATACACTCACTACCCAAAGTTAAGCACAGAGAGTAAAATGTTAATTTCCAGAAGCCAATCTGAATTTGAGAGGCTGCAATGTGCTGCACAGAAAGAAGGAAGTATTCAAATGCGTTAGGAAACGGCCAATCTCTGTTTTGTTTTGAGAAATATGCTAAATATGAAGTCTTGGATTTAAACATTGTTTTGTTAATGACACCAATGCTCTGACTCTTCACAGTGCTGGCTTATACGAATGCCTTTATTGCATATTGGGGGCAGTAAATTTAAAAAATACTGTTATTACGAAATTATGTTATTTTGTTGATCTTTTATGCTACTTTTTGTTTGTTTCTGTGTTTGGATGTCTTTTGGAAAGCATAGTAATATTTAATTTTGATAATTTATGCAACGTATAAATTTACAAAAACAAAAACTTTAACTTTTGGTTTTGATATCTTTTTGGAAGTTTAGCGATTTCTGTCTACTTGAGTTTACGTATAGCAACATTTCCATCGTTCATCAAAGCATCTCTCAAATGTGCATGATGTTCCACTCTCAGAGTCCTCTGATACAACAATATCCAAACCAAAAGTTTATGCTTTTGTAAATTTATGTTGCATAAATTATCAAAATTAAATATTGCTATGTTTTCCAAAAGTCACTCAAACGCAGAAACAAACAAAAAAATTGCATTAAAGAATGACAAAATTATGGTATTTCGCTATAACGGCCTATTTTCACGAATTTCTTTCTTATTTAAAGGTGTCAGACTGTAAATATTGAATTGAATTTCGACGAATACGAAGAGACGAATTTGACGTACAATCCTAAATTTGAAGTAAGTATATGTATAGAAGTGATTTTTAATTTTTTTTGTTATTTATCGACTACTTTCCCCTTTAACTTGGAACTGTCATTTTAGAATATTTTTCTCATCCCTCACACTACAATGGCTCAGTGCGGTTTAATTAGTCGGGTAAATTGTCGGTCAATTTTTTGTCATACTAGACGTGATGAACAATGGCTACTAAAGTGGGGACAAAATGACGAAATCGCCACTCTATTATATCTGGTGGACCAATCAAAAGGATGAATCCATGGATGGACACGTCCTACTTAGTTCTGATTTTAAACATTATGTGAACAACATACATATATAAAGGGATACACATATAAAGGGTGGAGCGAAAAACACAAATTTCGGAAATTGAAAACGCCTATGGTGGGAATAGTTGGGGACTACCATGCTTATTAATAATACAAAATATGAGCTAAATCAATTAATATCTTCAGGTGCCAAAATCACTTCGAAACTTCGAAAATTTGCCAACTTCTTCACAAAAACAAGAATAGCGCATTTAAAGAAATTAATGCATCTTATTTAAAGCCATGGGTGGGTGAAATGAACTACCCTGCTTGAAAAAAAAAGTTTTACACCTAACATTATCCCGGAAATTTAAAATTTTCCCCTTTTTTTAGAGCGCTATATTACGTACTTCTCCACTCCTCTTAATAGACTAATCATTACGTTCCTCGTTACTAGGGTGCACGAACACTTCTCTTTCTTCGCTTGTTTATAAGGGGTAAGTAACTCGTATTTCACCACATGGAGTGGATGTGTCTGGGTTTCTTTAAATACCCGCCCACTTTTTTTGTAAATATCTAGTAGGTGTATGATCCTGCAAATGCCCTACCAATCTAGTCTATCGAGGAAAACTAAGTCCTTTGTTAAAATTGATTCGCTTTCGTTTCTTGTTGCGTATTTTACTGTTTATATTTACTTATTTTATATATTTTTTGTATAGAATTTTAATCTTTAAGTTCAGTTTTGTTTGGGTTTGGTTTGTTTTGTTTGTTAAGGATACACGGATCTGTGAATTAGTCGAAATGCCTAGGACACGATGAGTAGATGTATGTCCCGTGTTTGGAATGGCAGAAATAATGAAGCGTAACATGCTTCCAATATATGCAGATGTTATAAAGTATTATCTTTACATACAGAAAGATTATAAAAGAGAGATGCTAGTATGTGGCTGATGTATGTTTAATTTTAATTAAAGAGCTTAAAGGATTATGGGAGAAAAGTTTGATTCGAACTTTAACAACCCAACAAATAGTATATATGCTGAAAATATACCATAAAGCATATAGAAATATTAAGAAACTATTAAAAAAATGTCAAACTATATTTCTCGAAAAAAGTTATGTCCTTCAGGGAATCAGCAGAAAAAAAAATCTATTTGATATTATCATAAGTAAATGTAAGAACTTTCTCAGTTGTACTTTCAAAATGGAAGTACCTATTGCTTAAAGAGCTTTTTTAACAGATCAAAGGACATTTCGAAAAATGGTCATTGGAAATGTTGACATTAAAACCAGCAGAATGATTAAAGAAAAGATTGCAGCGCAAAGAAAGAGAAGCATAGAGCCAAAACGTTCAGCTCAAAGATTGCAAACGAAAACAATCTAATATACTCTGGCCCTCTATTACGGGAGCTACTTTGAGTTTTAATTTGCTTAAGAATTCTAATGACACTATAAACACAATCATTGATAATAATTCTTCTTGAACTTCACAAACAAGAACTGAACTTCCAAATGTAGCTCAGGATTGTGACAGAACTGGTGTTTCCGATAGATCGGCAGCAATTCTAATAAATGCTGCTTTGAAGAATATGGGAAAAATTTCCAAGGATGATTCTTCAAACATAGTTGATCGTGGTAAAATTAGAAGAGAAAGGATAGAGACCCGCAGCTTCCTGAAAAGGAAAAACGAGGAAACTACCTCTTTATCAGAATATGGAATATATTTTGATGAGCGAAATTATTAATCTTTAGTAATGATTAAAGAAAGAGAAAGGATTTCTAGAAAGACGGTAACAAAAGAATATATCGTTCTAATACTAGAACCAGGATCAAAATATATGGGACCTGTCACTCCTAGGACTGGCTCTTCTCAAAATATTAAAACAAGTATTTTAACTTTTTTGAAGAAAAATATCGATTTTCTAAGATGCAAGTCATTGGTTGTGATGGTACAGTGGTAAATACATGTTTTAAAAAAAGGGAAGTCATTCGACACATCGAGCACTTTTTAGGACGTTCTGTGCATTGTTTTATTTGTTTATTACATACAAATGAGCTACCCAGCTACCTTTACGTCATTTGTCGCAACATTTAGAAGGGAAAACCACTGGACCAAAGGGATACATAGGAGAAATTGGAAAAATGTTAGAATCTTGTGAAAATTGCCTTTAACAAACTTTGAAAAGATAGAAGTAACTTTACCAGATATTATCCTAGATGATCTTAGCACTGATTAACGATACCTTTACTAAATGTGCACAGATATATCAAATAAATATATTCCATTAAGCTTGTCACAAAAAGATCCAGGAAAATTGAATCATTCCAGATTTACTGACGACAACAAATATAATTTTAAGGTTATATTTTTCAACAGAAGATCCAACCCATAACTTGAAAATATTAACAGAGTATGTTGTGAAGGTACATTCACATGTGTGGTTTAAAATTAAAAGTCAGTCATCATGTTGGTACGAGAGTCTTCATTTTTACCATATTTTAAATAAATCGAGATTTTTGCCTGAGGATTTAAAAATTGTAGTAGATTTAACTTTGCAAATAAATGCTTATTATGCCCATCCAGGAAATATTATTTTGGCAATGTTAGTTGATGATCAAAAACACGTCAGAGAATTAAGCCTTAGAAGAATTTAAAATTAAGACAAAAAAATAAAGTTGAAAAGAATAATCGCGAGTTTAAAATTCCCAAGTTAAACTTCGAAGCAGACGATTACATAAATCTAATTGAATGGCAATCAAATTCCATTACAGATCCACCACTCACAGTATCTCTTTCTGATGATCAACTCAAGTCTATGATTCTAGACGTTTCAATCAATAGGAACATGTTTAACTTTCCATGCCATTCACAAGCAGTAGAACGTTGCGTTAAATTAGTAACTGAAGCATATAGTACAGTATGTGGTTTAAAAGAACGAGATGGATTTATTCGGTCAAGAATTGCTTCCAGACTTGCTTTACCAAGATTTGAAACCAAAAGCCAATATCAACCACTTTTAAGCTAATCCACTTGCCAGTAACTTCAACTTAATTTTTTAGGGTAAGCTAGCAACTTAAATTGAAATTTTTAGGTGGTGGAACTCGATATGCAGCCACCACCTCGTGCTGAGTTCTGGGTTGTTTTCATAATGCAAAAAACAAAGAAGAGCTGCAAGGGGAAGCGCCCGTGTAAACGCGTGGTCGCAATGATGAGTCTATTGAGAGGAGTGGAGACTCATGTGATGGCGTTTTAAAAAAAGGGGAAATTTTTATATTTTCGGGATAATGTTAGGTGTAACACTTTTTTTTAATGCAGGGAAGTTCATTTCACCCACCCATGGCTTTAAATAAGATGCATTAAATTTTTTAAATGCGTTATTATTGTTTTTGTGAAGAAATTGGCAAATTTTCGAAATTTCGAAGTGATTTTGGCACCTGAAGATATTAATTGATCTAGCTCATATTTTGTATTATTAATAAACATGGTAGTCCTCAACTATTCCCATCATAGGCGTTTTCAATTTCCGAAATTCGTGTTTTTCGCTCCACCCTAATACACAGCTTGCTATTCACATCTGCTGGAATGTTGTTGCCAAGATGTTCTGTATATATGGTTAGATCATAGATATGAAACGTAAGTAGACTGAGAATAGCTATTGAAAATAGCTTCAAAAAGTGTGGCAAACATGTCGAATAGTAGTCAGGTGATTGCTCTTTGAAGAATTGACGATTTGAAATCGTATTTTCTCGTTAGGCAATATAACATCTTGTGATAAAATACATGTTTGAATGGGCACTTCTCTGTTATAAAATAAAGGTTGAAATCAGGAAAAACTTGTACAATGTAGCGTGGAGCAATCAGTTTGTGACAATAACGGAACGTTACCACGTTACCATTAGTTTGGTTACATTATCCTCAACACATAAAAAGTTTATTACTGCCTACTCTGCTTTTGTTTCCACGGACGACCTGAACAACACTTGATTAGTCAATCACTGTGTCTGCTTGACCCCTTTCAATTCAATATGCTGTAAATCGTTCCATTTCCTATTGTTTGTTGCTTTTCAGCATGTCACACTATGGTAGCTCGTATTATTTTAACTGTTTCATTTCAGAGGCTCGAAATATTTAGCGTCATTGGAGGTTATATGGGCATGTACTTAGGAATATCACTCGTCGCAGTCTACGATTTCTTTGAGACGGCTTTGAGTGTTGCCTTTAGATTCCTGAAAAAACCCAAGACCACCAAAATTAAGAAGATGCAAAAGAAGTTGCAGAACTCGTCCAACGAAGACATGGCCAATTTTCAATATCCTACGGAGTTCCAAAGAAGACCCGAGATGAGTTTTTCGTCAAGGGACAGTTACTAGACAACAAATAGTATACGAAACGCAAATTGCATAAACTTTTATGAATACTCTCTAATTCAGCCTTGAGCACACTCCAGGTGATATCTGTTACAGTGGTTAAATTTGATTTAAAATGTACACATTAATACATTACTTCTTTGAAATAAATAAAAGAACTTACAAATATTTGTTGGTATAGGAGAATGATTTTTATGGCATCAAAGCCAGCCGCTTGTGTCTCTAAAAGTTAAATCAATTCCAAAATATTAATCCATTTTTTTAATAAATTCATTTGCCGTACCAGAACGCCTGCAACAAAAATTTAAAAGAAGAATTATGCAAGTTCCTGTCGAAAAATTTAAAGTAAATAAAAAGCCTTCTCACTGTTGCTTACCCACAGGTAATTTGCAATTTTTAATTAACGTCGTACTACAGCAACACAACCGGCTATTAACGAAAGTCCGGAATCAATCCCTCAAGGGAAAGAACCGAGGACAACAACTCGTAATTTTGAACCACGGTCAGATGACGAGGCAACACCTGAGCTGGCACCCCACTCTCCAAACTTCCATACCAACCCAACTTAGCAGCAGGAAAGAGTTTGTTGTTAAGTGTCCGGTCACTAGGAATTCGGCTTTATTCTAATAGCTCTAAGATAATAGCACTACTACTCTAGTTCAACAAAGTATTTGGAAATTTTAACTTCTATGAGTTGCAACATCTTCGGTTGCTAAATTAAAATTGAGAATTCAGTTTCCAGTTGCGTCATTTCCCCAAGTCATCCTGCTGGGAAGCTTTTTGTGTGTTTTAATAAATGTGTTTTCTTTCATTGGCTCTGACTAAATTTGTTCTTCACAGCATAAACCATTTTCAATTACGAATCTTCAAATATTCCTCTATCGCACAGTTACCATACATTTTCAATACCCAAGAACACTTGCCCTGTAAAGAATAAAATTGGGGTCTTAAAAAGAAAATATCAACTTGTGATGGTAAAATAACTGATAGATCATGCAAACCTCGAATCTGCTCGTAGATTTAAAATACATTTCGACATTCAGAATTTCAAACACTCCCACTCTTACTGATTAACATGATCATGTAATTGATGCATGTTTATTAATTCTGGGGTTTACCTTCGTGTCGAACACCACCCTGATGCAAAAACATGTTCGATTCTGTCATCAGTTCTAGACAAGGAATAATTTGTTTTTCCTCTTTCAACTTTCTATCCTCTTCGACTAATAGGGTAGTTTTGTCTTCGAAATATCGTCTCATTCGTAAAATTTCATAGATCTTGGACTAGATATCTGTGATACGAAGCTCCTTCTTGTCGATGGTTCCAGTTACCAGTTGATTCGCCAATGTTTCAAGACTTCGATCTTGTGTACATACTGTGAATACAAAATGCATTTAAACACCATGTCTTTTCCATAACTTTTCAGAAAACAATTGCAAAAATTATTATATTTGATACAGATTTACATCACGAAACATAAGCGAATTGCTTATTTAATCATAAACCGAGTACAAATGCATGAAATTCAAAAGACGTCCGAACGTATTTACACAACCTAGTAGATTTATGCCATGCCTGAAATATTTCCCGCGTATTTCAACGTAATTCACTTTGTGTTAAATTAATTTCGCCTTTCGTTTCCTTATAACCAAAATCGTTTGATAAAATATTGTCAACAAATTTTTTTAAGTCTACGATTACTTGTATTCTCTTGGAATCGTTTCTGAGTATTTTCATGTAAACATGTATTTTACATGTATTTTCATGTAAAAACGACGTTTTGAGAAAAGTTGTTCAAATTTTTACCAGCTGTGCAGAGCAGTAAAACTCAAAAATCTCAGTACTCTAAATTTTTTTGGTTATGTTAGTTGAGATAAGGTAATTTAAAAAACTAGGGGGCCAGCCCCCTGCTCGCTAACGCTCGCCAACCCCCGGAGGATTGCTTCGCAATCCTCATTGGTTCGCTGCGCGAACCTATGCTCGCTTCGCTCGCCTCAATGAAGACATGTGTCCTAGCAGAAGGGATTGTTTACAAAATATGTTACCAAAAAAATGTTTTTCAAATCTAAATTTGCTGTATTACAGAAAACATATATACAGTATCTCTAAAATCAGAATTCAAATGAAAACTTTGTGCAAATTTTGACTCGAAATGTGAGCGTTGCTTTGGAAATTGAATACCCAGCATGTTGTTTGTGTGTACATTTTCCCAGCACTCAAACGACCCACACTTTTTCATTGAGTTTGTTGCCGAAAGTTGTAGTGCAAGCGTCTTGTTGAACTATAATTGTTGGCCCTGAAAAGGACCGTTTTTTAAATGGCCCTGAAAAGATCCTCCGCTTTCTTTGATTTCTATTATAAACTAACTGCAACAGCTCATTAAAATTTCCTTTTTTTTTCAATAGAATTTCATCCAATAACGCTATTAATTCAATCAATGCGCGAGACTTCGCGATAAACAAAACAATCGTACAGTGTTGCCAAAACGCGATTACAAATAACGTCTTTTTTGCGTGCCACGTAAGAGAATTATATATATAGATGGTCAATTTAAAAAAATGGCGTTCATCTTGGTTTTGCCACCACTAACTTTAGAACTAATGGCTCAAATTTAGTAATTTTGATTCCAAACCATTTACAATTTACTTTAGAAATGTATATAAATTGCAACAATAAAACAATAGCAAACATATATACTAGTCAATTCTAAAAATTTCGTAATATTGTCGATAGTGTAAATGAAAACGTCAATATAAAAAACCGTCCCTTTGCAGGACTTTAAAAACATCTTACCTCTGAAATTTTTTAGAAATATTATCTGACATATACTTTAATCTAACAAATTAGAAGATAAAAATTTGGAAACCTGATAAAAAGCTATTCTAATGACAGCATGAACGTATTTCAAAACTGTTATAATCTTACAGTGTAAAATTGAGTATAGTGGCAGTAAAAACAATGCTAAAATTCTGAACTAATTCTGAACTACTAATTCTGAACAGGCTCAAACATTAAAAGTTTAGACCATGAATGTAATATCAAATTAGTCCTGCGTAATCTTTTACTTTTTTATCACTTGATATCTCTTTGTGAAAGTTTATTAAGCACCGTTGAAGTAAAATTGTTTTTATTTATTTTATTTATCTTTTAAAAAATACTTTACAAAATGCAACACTTTCTAATTACGTTATATCTGTTGAGTATATTTACGTATATGCTTGGGGAAGATTGTTTCAAAACAACCAGTATTACGATGATTTTGTTAATCTTTACAGTTTTTATCTTACTTAAAGTACTTATAATAACCCTAAATATATAGCACTAATATACAAAAGGTGTTCAAATGAAAAGGTACGAAACGTCACAACAACGTAACCGTTAACATATTTGCCTATGACGCTATGGGAGAACGTAGCGAGACATCTAGCTATACGATTGGAATCTCAGGTGTGGATCGGAGCATGCGCAGGAGAGAACAGAGGCTCTTATAAAGAGCGCCGTCCAATTGACGCGGCAGTGCGTGTGAGGACAAGATGGCGTTCACGTTGCAAAATTCTACGATTGAGGAGCAGCGAGGTGTTATCCGATTTCTGACAGCGGAAGGTGTTAAACCGGCCGTTATTCATCGCCGGATGGTGACCGTATACGGGGAAGACTGTGTGTCCAACAAGTCAGGAAAAATGTAGTGCCGGTTTTCGTAAAGGCCGTGAGAGTATGGTTAATGACCCGAGACCAGGTCAGGCAAACACAATCATCACGGCAGATCTCATCGACAGGGTGGACGACATAGTGAGAAGTTATCGGCGTGTCACATTGCGAATGTTGGCGGTGATGTCAGTGTTGGAACAGTGTAGACAATTGTTCACGACAGGTTGCGATATCGGAAGGTGTGCGCGCAGTGGGTTCCGAAGCAGATCACCGACCAGCAAAAGGAACTGCGTATGGGGCTAACACTTCAACATCTGTTCGGTATCATGAAGACCCCGCTTTCCTGGAGCGGATCGTCACAGGTGATGAGAGCTGGTGCCATCACTACGAACCAGAGACAAAACGGGACAGCATGCAGTGGAAGCATGCTTCGTCACACCCCCTAAAAAGTTCAAAGCAGTGGCGTCAGCAGGGAAGGTGTTGCTCACCTTCTTTTTCGACGTCCAAGATCCGCTACTTGTTGAATTCCTCGAGCACAGAAGAACCATTAACTCCGATGTGTTGTACTGTAAGACACTCTGAAGCCTATGCAGGTTCATCAAAAACAAAAAACCGGGGCTGCTCACGAAGGGTGTGGTTCTGCTCCATGATAACGCGCGTCCACACGTCTCGAGGGTCACACACGCGGAACTAGCCAAGTTCAAGTGGGAGCAATTTGACCATCCGCCCTACAGCCCGGACATGTCGTATTTCCACGTACTTGGTCCCCTGAAAAAACGTCTGAAAGCGAAACGCTTCAACTCGGACGACACATTTAAGGACGCTGTGAAGGACTGAGTCTCGTCACGGTCACATGATTTCTGGAAACAAGGAATCCTTCGGCTCTTGAATCAATGGCACCGTTGTGCTCAGGCCTATGGTTTTATACTTTGAATAAAGTCTTAATTTTTACCCACAGTGTCGTTTCGTACCTTTTTATTTGAACGACCCTTGTACATTATTATCTCTACTGTTGTAAAATGAAGTGTTTCTCTGTGGGTACTGTCCTGACGAATCTACGACACTTACAATAATGAAATTTGGCAAACAGGTAGTCAGATGTTTTTGCAATTTTTCTATCGCGCAACGAGTTTTAAAATTAAATCTGGAACATTTTTACATTAATTTATTGGCAATTAATGTTTTTACTGTTTTTCTTAGAATAGCAACAGTATAAAGAGATCACTGATTCTAAGTTTATTTTTAGTTTCATTTTCCGTGCAACGTTTTCAGCGGACGAAAGCAAATAAACAGTTTTAACTGGAGTTATTTAGTTACTTTTTCTATCCTCTAGATAGCTAAAGATAGAGTAAAATTTCCAAGGATTTGAAATCTGCGGAATATTTTTAATTAGATCGATGCCCAAGAATATGATTTTCTTTAAATAAATAATTTTCCAGTTGTAACTTTTTTATTTTTACATTACGAATAACTGTGCATTAAACAATGACGTCATCACTTTTACGGCCTTTGGACTCGTCTTCTCGATTGGTTTTGGTAGGTACTTAATTAATGTCGCACCGGACCAACACAATGGGCTATTGCGATCCTTTTTTTAGAATTGCGTTGCAATCACCGGGTGATATTGTTGGTGTTGGCGAGCGTTCTTGTTATTTCTTTTGTTTTTCATCGATCGTTAAAAATAGAATTAAAATTTCAACGTATTTGAAATCTGTGGAAAATTTTACGTTAGATCGTTAACTTATATATTTGATTTACTTAAAAAATAATTTTTAAATTGAATATCTTTTATATTTTTGCAATAGAATTTACGTCCAACCTATTGGATATCTTCGCAATTAAATGGGAATGCGGAGCAATCACCGGGGTTGGCAAGCATTAACGAGCAGTGATCATACCTGACCCCACGAAAAGAACTGTCACGGGCAAGGAAAATTTTACTTTAGATCAATAAATTTCAACGATACTTTTTTCCTTATACGTGTGATTTTCTTTCCATAAATAATGTTTCAATTATATATTGATATATTCGCGAGAGATTGTGACGTCACGCCTATTGGATCTCTACGCAATTCGAATTTGGCCGCATTTGACAATGACGAGGCCATCAAGGCGTGGCGTTGCCCTTGGTGTTGGTTTGGGATGGAAACCGAATTGGAATTTGTAGCAAACAATAGCTATGTCAACGCTGGAGCGTTTTTGCTTGCGCTAAGCGCATGCCTCGATGCAAGGGACGCATGCGTCAAGATGTGTCAAAAGTAGCAGTATTTCATAGCGCATAGCGTAGCGCAAGAAGTACCACCAGCCTTGGATTTCTGTGCATTTCAACTTTCAATTTGTAGTGTTTTAGTGAACCGAAGTTTTTTTTTTTAGTGTTATTATGAGTAACGAACAAACTTTTGATTTATAGAAGACTACAGGTCTTATGAGTGTTTGTGGAACATACACTGTAAATATTATACAAAAAAATTAAACGTCATAATTAATAAATAAATTAATGACGAAATAATAAATTTTAAATTAAATAAAAAAATAATTTTAAAAAGTCGTTTATTCAACATTTGTAAAGAACATTTATTAAATTTCTCTAGCGAAATAACAACACAAGAGCCTTTAACTTTATATAAAAAATATTTCTGTTGAAATTGTAGTTTGTTGAATACATGAGTTAATCTTTTTTCGATGTATTTTATTTTCATAAATAGATTTAAAGAAAGAATATCAAGTGAAAATTTGACTATGTGTATGGGCATTAATTAAACAAATTTAGTGTAAATGAATCGAAAACAGACAAATTAAGCTTTCCATTATACCAGTGCAACATTAACGTTGTGTTGGATCCATTAAAGTTTTTTTAGTTATAATACAGGTTCTAAAGACGTATAACATGATGAATATGAAACAAATTTATTTTTAAGCCGGTAAAGAGAAATATGATAAATGTACTTCATTAAAATACTTATTTATCCTTTAATTATTAATATAATTATATGTAATCTAAAAGTCATATTTCACTTACAGATATCGAAATGCACAATTCGGTTTTATCTTCTGATTTCAGTTAGGTTTTATGTTCTGATTTCAGCAGTAAAATTTTGAAATCCAGCTAATCGGTAACAACAATTATTTTCAACTGCTTTGTAACCACTTTATACATTGCGTTTTGAATTTATTTTTATTGCTTCCACATCACACATAAGGACTAAATAACCACAGCTATTGGTAAAAAGAATAACAGGAAAGATCCAAATTATTATTAAATTATAATGGTAATAAATTTCAACGTAAATTAAGTGAGGCACGAGTGTGGACAGGTGAAGGGCATGCCTCTAAGCAAATGCAATAAGGTAAGCGTTGACGCATGTTGGAATTGAAAATTGAAGGGCAAGTTGAAAATAAAGTGCACGAGTGTGGGCAGAATAACTGGGGTTTAGCGAGTTGTGGTTCCACTTGACCACACGAAAAGAACTCTCACGGGCAACGCCGTGCTAGCCACGCAGACAGTTAATAAACATTTACATTTTTATTTAAGGCCCCGTTTACATGAGACGTTTCAACGCGCATATGGCGAGGCTAGCAAGGTCCCGCCGTTAAATTATGTTTATTTTCCCTCTAATTCAAATATCTATCTTTGCGACCTTGAAGAACGGGACCCTGATAGCCTAGCCAACGCGCGTTTTCCGCGCCTCATGTGAACAGGGCCCTACACATATAACACAGGTTTTTTTTAACATTTTAACACATTAACATCTTTACGACAATGTTAAACAAACAAATGAAGACGACATTAATGTTTATGATAAAGTTAAAAGCATTATTATTGCATTTTTCAATTCATCTTGCAGTTTTGGAACAATAATTCAATTAATTTATTTCCGTCAACAAGTTAAAAGATCTTCCTGTTGTAATTATGGAGGAAAATAAAAAAATAAAAATTTTCATGAGGAATCCATGCGTTTAGAGACTATGGCCACATTTAGGATAAACCTGGTCTATAAGGCTGCATCAGCATGATTTTGTAATCATTATGTTCCCGGCAGCAATAAAAATCGTTCCAATCCATCAATTAATTCCAAACACACATGCAATGTATTGTTCATTTTGTACTATTGGTAGCAACGAATGTTGTTGATGAACATTTTACTCTAGAAATCAATACCTGATTTATGTAACAATGTAAAGCAGTGATTGTGTTACAATGATCGATGTAAAGCAGTCCTTGTTCAAAACACACTCAATCATAACGGGTCATAAAATTGTCGATTACATGTCACGTGATTGCTTGCAGAAATATTGATTTAGTTGGTTGATTTGCCATTTATCACTTCGTTTTGTGATATAACCTGGTATGATAGGATAGATGTTTGAATACTCATTTCTATAGAGTGGCTCCATATTTTCTGCCATTTTTAGTGCTTACCAAATATTAAAAACAACCCAATGACACACTTTTTCCCCCAATACTCACTGAGATTCCTTCTTTCAAACAACATCAAAACATGACTCGTGTGACGTAGATGACACTTCAGTTTTGCAATGCAAATCCATCTAACGTCAAGAACGGGATGAACTTTTGAATCACCACAATTTTACAGCAGTATAACATATCAACGGTTTAGAACAGAAACTCGTCATCTGTTAAAACAATTTTTTTATTGTACAGCTAGCTGTTCAAAAACTATAACTTTATTGGTGAAAAACTGAGAACTATAAGATTTTGATAGTGCTATAAATATTTTGAACAGATTTGCAATTGATAATGTACTTCTCATCTTCAAAATAAGCAGTTAGTGTCTTCGAAAATATGTCAGTTAATGTCAGAGTATCTGGACTAAGACGAGGATATTATACTGGATAAGTAATAATCTAACGCTTATCTTTAATAATATAAAAGGAAGTGTTTGTCTGTTTGATTGTTTCTTCCACGCAATGTCCTGACGAATCTATGGCACTTACAGTAATGGGATTTAGCACACAGGTAGTCCAAATGTTTTGCAATTTTAGAGTCGCGGCGAATTTTAAAATTCCATCTAGAACATTTTTAAAGGAATTTAAGGAAGTCTAATTATTATTGTTTTCTCTGGAATGGCAAAACATCGTATTCTAAATTTATTTTTTCCGTTTCACTGTCATTTTGCGCGGAGGAGTAATTTTTGAAGCAGACGATAAAAAACAAAGTTTTAACTTTAGTTATGCAGTTCTTTTTTATATCTCCTAGACCAGGGACGGCGAACCTTTTAAAGAAGTTGGTCACGTTTTGTTCATTATTCTTTTAGTACTAGCTCATGGGTCACTTGGACAGGGAAAATAGAGCATGGTAAAGAAACTTAATTTTTTTTTTTGGTTCTCAATTTTTTAATCCTTTAAAAAGTTAATGATTTCTTTTTGTTTTACAACTTTTACTTTTGCAAGTAAAGAGCAAAAAATCGATATAAAAGGGTAGAAATCATTCCCAGCACACCCTGCACTGAGTTTTTAATGAAAAAGGAAAACAACAACATATATATTTTAATAAATAATATAGTTACAGGTGTATGTACAGTATGTACACCCGTCAAAAAAGAAAACGACTCACCCGATCGCTATTCATTGCACAATTTGCATCGCACAACAAAACGGAAGGTAGCAATGGATAGCTCCGAAAATTTCAATACGAACCCCCATTTTTTAACATAAATTTGGTTTCTACACACAATTTCAGGCGGAATTAACAAAAAGTTCATCAATTTTATTGGATTTTTCACCGATTTGTAAGTGTTTGAAAATTAGATCTCCAAATGTTAAATTGGTGTTTCATGTTTTATGTTATATTTGCTAAAGACCTTAATTTTGTTTGGAAATAGTTTTCCCCTCTTCTGATACCCAAAACAACAAACACAATCTATAAACATTTTAATTTTCATACAAAATTTTACTATTTTTTAATAATTATGATATTAATATTCATAAAAATTATGAATAGAAACCTGGGCAAATTTTGACTCCATGCGATTCAACTGTTACTGAAACATCGGAATTCCAAATTTCAGCTCATCACGTGCATAATTAGTAGAGCAGTGAGACTGTTTGCAAAATTCTATGATTATTATCGTTATTGGGGATTGTTCACGAAGTAAAAACAGAAATTTCTGCCAACAGATTGTGGGATTCAATAAGAATGGATTCTGACTTTGTCACCATCTTAATGGACTCCATAAGAAGGCGCCTTCCGCAGATCATTGACTGCGACGGCCATACACGTCATTATTAATATTTATAATGTGATTGAACTTCGAACATGTACACGCTCTCTCAATGGTTTGTATGGATTTTCTCGGTCAATTTTACACCGTTTTTCATTAATTTTTCA
The DNA here is from genome assembly GCA_947359465.1 of Metellina segmentata. Classification (NCBI taxonomy): domain Eukaryota; kingdom Metazoa; phylum Arthropoda; class Arachnida; order Araneae; family Tetragnathidae; genus Metellina; species Metellina segmentata. The sequence goes on along the minus strand of OX375877.1, from coordinate 108,737,786 downwards.
TCAAATCCGCCTGAAATTGTGTATAGAATCCAAATCTGTGATAAAGAAGAATGTGTTAGAATTGAAAATATCGGAGCAAGCACCCAATTTAATACGAAGATGACTCCTTAGACAAATTTTAAATATTAATATTTGTTGAAAACATTCACCCCTATTGATTGCTACCTTCCGATTTGTTATGTGATCTAAATTGTGCAATTACGATCGGATGAGTCGTTTTGTTTTACTTGTGTACAGTAAAGCTTAAATATATTTAATGAGAAATCTGTTGCTTTTTGTCAGATAATTTCTTAATATTAGGTTCATATTCAATATTCATTAGTTTAGCGCATTTTGCACTCAATTTATTTCCGAGTTTATTTCTACTGGTAGACTTTACAAAATTCATCGAAGAAAACAATTTTTCACATGAATATGTGGATCCAAACATCGTTAAAAGAACTTTAGCAAGTTTCTTCATTGATATAAAATTATTTGGTAAACCATACGTTTATTAGAATATTAGTGTGGAATCATTCTAATTTTCACTAATTTCCGATATTTTCCCTTCTGTTTCGGAAATCAAGTTATAAAATTTATATTTCCAAACTATACTTCTTTGAAATATATTCAACTAATTCCATTTCTAAATCATGGATACCTAGCCACTTAAATTCGTTTAACTCCATTGTTTCGAATTTAATTTTGTACGGATATAAAATAAAGTGAAATGTATTTCCCATACTTTTAAATTGATTAAATCTATTCTCAAAAGCTTTTTTTTAATTTAATGTATATAATCATTAAATAAATTTTTATTGCATTTTTTTGAACGTCAAGCGTATTTTACACTGTTATTGTGTTTTTGAAAATGTTTTTGTAACTGAGGAAAATATTTCAGAATTTTCATTTCCAAATTCCCTAGTAAAGATGTCAAGTTTGGTCACAAATATCCTAATATTCTCAAGCATCATTATAACAATTTGTCCCTTAACTTGAAGTTTTTTATTCAGTTCATTAAAATGCTGAGTGATGTAAAACATAAAAACATAAAATCATTTAACCAATCTATATTTGAAAATTCCTCAAAATTATTGTTTTTTTTTCATTCAAAGAGAGCGCAATTCCTTCTAATAAAAGGACAAACCGATTAAGAACTTGACCCGAACTGAGCCATCAAACATTGTTGAATGTCAAAATCCCTTGAATACTAGCACTCCACTTCCTCTAATACTTGTGCAAATTGTCGTATATTATGTTTTTTATTCCTCTAATTCAAGTTACTATCTTAGCGACCTTGAAGAGCGGGACCTCACCAGCCTCGCCAAATGTGCGTTTTACGCGCCTCATGTGAACGGGGTCTTAATAAATATATCGTTATTGTTAGTATTCACCACATCTCTTCATTCTCAAGCTGCATTTTATAAATTTACATATTCTACTCAATCGTCATTCATATAAATTTTAAAACAGCTTTATGTATAATCAATAAATCTAAAACATTTTACAAAAATCATTTATGCATTTTTTTTTCAATTTTAAGTTTTTTATTAACACTTGTATTTTTTTCATATTTTTTAAAAGAAAGGGTTCGAAAAATATTTTAAATTTATGTATATGATGAAACGATGATTATAAGTTTATAAAAATCAACGCGTGTGTCATTTAAAAAGCCTGCGTGGGTCAGTGTCTGACCCGAGGGTCATAGGTTCGCCATCCCTGTCCTAGACCGTTAAAGAAAGAGTAAAAATTTAATATCTGCGAAAAATTCTACATTAGATCGATATCTAAAAGTATGATTTTCTTTAAATAAATAAAATTTTTAAATTGGATCATTTTTATATTTTTGCAAGAGAATATGATGCACCCCAACATTCGTGTTCCAAAAATAAACAGATTAAAAATCCTGCCCTCTTACGATTTCAGCGAAAGAAAGCAAAGAAAATAAAATACATTTTGGCTGGTATTATTTAGTCCTTTATTGTAAAATCGGGATCGTTAAATATAGATTGAAAATTTCAATGGATTTGAAATCTATTATAAATTTGACACCAGATAGATACCACATACGTTTGATTTTCTATTAATAAATAATTTTTCAATAAAATATTTATATTTTCGAAAGATATTGTGACGTCACGCCGAATTCCTATTTGGTATGCGAAGCAAACCAACACCAAGGACAAATTCGTTATGGCTGTTATCCGATTTGCGAAAAAAACCATAGTTCGTGATATTCATAATTTGGTTTGCTGCGCAAACCAAATTGGAATTCGCAGGAAATTCATTCCAATAGGCGAAGAATATCCATTTGGTTTGAGAAACAAACAAACACCACGGGCAACGCCTTAACGTCTGTTATCGAATTTGGCCGCATTTGACAATTTACGGTGACCATTACGGCGTTGCCTGTGGTGTGGTTTGCAATGCAAACCATATATCATAATATTCATAATTAGGTTTGCGAAGCAAACCATATTAAAATTAGCAGGGAATTCATTACAATATGCTACAAATTTTCATTTAGTTTGCTTGGCAAACCAATAACACGGACTATGCCATCATGTCTGCTGTCCAATGGGCTACGAATTTCGATTTGGTTTGGGAAGCAAACCAATACCACGGTCTACGCCATTATGGCTGTTATCCAATAGTTTACGAATTCGTAGCAATCACTGGAGTTTATAGAGCAGTGGTGACACCTGACCCCACGAAAAGAACTGCCACGGGCAACGCCGGCCACGCAGTTACTTGTTAAAATATATGTAACAAACAGACGAATAGGCTACGAATTTTCATTTAGTTTGCTTGGCAAACCAATAACACGGACTATGCCATCATGTCTGCTGTCCAATGGGCTACGAATTTCGATTTGGTTTGGGAAGCAAACCAATACCACGGTCTACGCCATTATGGCTGTTATCCAATAGTTTACGAATTCGTAGCAATCACTGGAGTTTATAGAGCAGTGGTGACACCTGACCCCACGAAAAGAACTGCCACGGGCAACGCCGGCCACGCAGTTACTTGTTAAAATATATGTAACAAACAGACGAATAGGCTACGAATTTTCATTTAGTTTGCTTGGCAAACCAATAACACGGACTATGCCATCATGTCTGCTGTCCAATGGGCTACGAATTTCGATTTGGTTTGGGAAGCAAACCAATACCACGGTCTACGCCATTATGGCTGTTATCCAATAGTTTACGAATTCGTAGCAATCACTGGAGTTTATAGAGCAGTGGTGACACCTGACCCCACGAAAAGAACTGCCACGGGCAACGCCGGCCACGCAGTTACTTGTTAAAATATATGTAACAAACAGACGAATAGGCTACGAATTTTCATTTAGTTTGCTTGGCAAACCAATAACACGGACTATGCCATCATGTCTGCTGTCCAATGAGCTACGAATTTCGATTTGGTTTGGGAAGCAAACCAATACCACGGTCTACGCCATTATGGCTGTTATCCAATAGTTTACGAATTCGTAGCAATCACTGGGGTTTATAGAGCAGTGGTGACACCTGACCCCATGAAAAGAACTGTCACGGGCAACGCCGGCCACGCAGTTACTTGTTAAAATATATGTAACAAACAGACGAATAGGCTACGAATTTTCATTTAGTTTGCTTGGCAAACCAATAACACGGACTATGCCATCATGTCTGCTGTCCAATGGGCTACGAATTTCGATTTGGTTTGGGAAGCAAACCAATACCACGGTCTACGCCATTATGGCTGTTATCCAATAGTTTACGAATTCGTAGCAATCACTGGGGTTTATAGAGCAGTGGTGACACCTGACCCCACGAAAAGAACTGTCACGGGCAACGCCGGCCACGCAGTTACTTGTTAAAATATATATAACAAACAGGACAATAAACGAAAGAAAAATATAAAATAATTACATTTTCCTTTTTTTTCAATCTGTAATTTTTATGTAGAAAGGAGTAGGTATAATGAAGTATTATCTATATAAATAAGAATGTAGTGTTTGTTTGTATATTGAATATTGCCGAAGCATTTCAAGTTTTCCATCCGTTTTGGACCATTCTGAAACCATATCAGCCTCTTGCGCGTTTGGTGTCTGTCTGTCAGTGTGTGCCCTATACACGTCCAAACGGTTTAATAATTTTCACGAAACCTTGCATACTGTGAGTACTTATCTTAATTTAGTGAATGAACTCGGTTGCGTAAGTCTGTTTGTTTGTCTTTCTGTTCTATGTTCGATTTTGTGTATTGTGTGTTTCTACAGACGTCACATAAAATTTATTCTGGACTAGCAAAATACCCGACCTTACCTGGTTTGAAGTGGTTAACTAGATTGAAGAGATGATCAAAATATATAATCAGTTATGTCTTTCGTAGATTAAAATACTAATTGAACACCTTTCGCCTAATTTCTATAGCTTACATTGAACAAAAATTCTACAGACATGCATATTCATTCATGTAATGTATTTCATATACTTCACACCCTTGCTGAATGAGAAAGCTACAAAATGACGAAAGGTGACACTAAAGTTACTCTACAAAAGACGATTTTGAGGGAGATTTGGAAATCCCTTTCTAAAGTTATTTTCATTTACAACTCAACTAATAAAAATGACGATTTCTGTCGAGTGCTCTCGCACTTTTTTAATAAAAAATAAATAAATTTTTTTACTTGTGGCTTTTTTGCATCAAGCATGCTGCATTGTCAAATTTCGCCATCTACTTCTGTCATTATGACAAAAGATTTTTTAATGTTTGCAAAGATGTAGTTCCTTTTTTAAGCATTATTCTTTGAAAGACTGCATAGTTATACGTAAGATTTGTTTTATTCTGACTTTTCTGCCACTTTATATTGAATACTTTGTGGTGGTGTTGCGTGTGATGAAAAGAAAATGCAACTGATTAGGAATATTAAAAACAGAAAACATCGAAATTAAATCAAATAAAAGCTGTCTTGTAAAACGCTGTTCTTAAGATATTAGTTCGTGATTCTTTTTTATCTCTTTATATCACGCAGTTGCCACAATTTACAACTAAAAGTGCACAAAATTAGAATAAAACAAATAATAGAAATGCGAAATTAATTCAGAGCGAAAGAAAAAGAAAATGTCACTCCACTCGCTCAACCATCACGAGTTTCCGTTCTATTCCCATTCGTTAAAAAATATTGTTTGTTTGAAATATTCCCAAATCGCTAAATACATTGCGGAAAGAACACAAATAAGACTCGAAATAAATGATGTATCAGATCTGAAATTCAATACAAAAATATAGTTGCATTTTCAGCAGTACCAGTAAAGCAATCAGAGTTAGCGTAATTCTCAATACACATTTCAGTTTTTCAAAACTATCAAACTATGGTTTGTTTAAGTATACTTACTCAGGTGTTTTAGAATGAAACTGATCTAACTAGAAAAATAAAGAAGAGTTTGATATTACATTCACTAAACTAATATATGATAAATAAAATGAAGCATACTGTTTTCAAATATCTGGAATAAAATCCATGTAATGCCTGTACAAACACACAAATACAAAATCGAACATAGAACAGAAAGACAGACAGCCTGACTTACGCAACTAAGTTCAGTCACTAAATGAAGGTAAGTACACACAGTATGCAGTTTCATGAAAATATATTAAACCGTGTGGACGTAAATAGGGCACAAACACACAGATAGACAGACAAAACACGCGCAAGAGGCGGATTTGGGATCAGAAGGGTCCAAAACAGATACAAAACTTGAAATGGGTCAAAAACATTTAATGTATAAACAAACACTCCATTTTAATTTATATATATATATAATTGATTGCAATATGGTTTATATTATATATTAGTTTAGTGAATAGCAATATTAAACATTTTTTTATTGAATATTTAGATAAGTTTCATGCTAAAACACCTGAGTAAGTATATTTAAATCAACCATAATTTCGTAGTTTTGGAAAATTTTGAATATATATTGAGTATTTATTTCGATTACTTAGATTGCTTTACCAGTACTGCTGAAAAAGCAATTATTTGAAACGGAAATTCGTGTTGGTTGATTGCGTGCAGTGATATTTTTCTGTTTCTTTCGCTCTGAACTGAACTAATTTCGCATTTCTATATTTTGTCACTATTTAGCTGTAAGTTGTGGCAACTGCGAGATCAAGATATAAAAAGGAATCATAAATTAATATCTTTAGAACAACTTTTTCCCGACATATTTTATCTTGTTCCATTTCACTTTTTCTGTTTTAAATATTCATTAACTTTAGCAAATGTATTTCCTTCTCATCACACGCAACATCATCACAATGTATTCGAATTAAAGTGGCAGGTAAATCAGAATGAAGCAAGTTTTAAGTATAATTATGCCATTATTGAAAGAATAATGACTTTATTGAAAGAAAAATAAGCGATGTTCGACAATGTCGCATGTCTGATGCAATAGTTTCACAAATAAAAAAATATTGTTTGTTAACTATGAGTGCGAGAGCACTCGCCTTAAATTCGCCCAAACCTTTCGTCAGTTTGTAACTTTGTCGTAGAGCTAGTGTACTATGTATGTGAAATGTACTATATGAATGGATATGCATGTGTGTAGGATTTGTGTTCAAAGTAAGTTGTAGAAATTATAAAGATGTCGAAAGGTGTTCAAATATTATATTACGCTACGAAAGACATACGTGTTTAGATATTTTGATCATCTCTACAATCTAGAGTTAACCAATTCAAATCGAGTAAGGTTTAGGTATTTTGTTAGTAAATTATATTTGTACAGAATAATAAGAAAGCCGAAAAAATATTGTAATGCAGGGGGAGGTATTGTACCTTGGAACTACAATTGTTGAAGGTTTATTTGTTGTTTTGTTAGTTTTAAACTAATTATAGTAGTTTGTTTATTTGCCTATAGAAGCTTCTAGCTACGTAGTTGATTTAGCTGATGAGAATCGTAGAGTTTATCACTGTGAAAAAATTAAACTACTTTTCACCTATCAAATGTGAGTATTTTGCTTTAACTACTTTTTCTTCCCCAACCACTACATTTAGTTTCATGATTTAATGATAGTATATAGTATTTTTAAGAATTCTCTTAGCTACAAACTGATGAGCTTAAAACCAGGTTTAGACTAACCTCGAAATGGCTAATTCCCTGTTTTTGAAATATGACAATGTGTTGTCCTAGTCGTGTTATTCCTTAAACCGGTTCAAAGTACAACAACTATGATAACATTAATGTTACCAAATACGTTTTCCTTAAATCCAATTGTTAAATGATATTTCTATTAAGTTACATAAAAAAATTTAATGTCCCCTCCCTAAATTTAAGGTAGTTAAGTTAGGCATATAATGGAACAGAAAACTTAATTCGTTTCTGTTAGTTGATGTTCAGTATTTATTTGCAAGAAAAGGCAGAAAAATGCTACGAAAAAAATAAAAATAAAACCATTTGTAAAAGAAGATATTGAGAAGGCAGTATAATTAATTGTAGATGAAACGACTGTATATTAAGCTGCTAAACAAAAGAAGATTTCAAAGACGACCTTGTTGAGATGCCTTCAATCATACAAGGAGTCATGATCGGAAAGGTTTTGTTCTAATAAGAACAGTGATGCTAAACAAATTTTTTAGATGGAGAGGAGATAATGTTTTAGTTGGATATATTAAAAAATCTTCTCATCTTCATTGTGGCTTGATATTAAGAGATGTCCGAAGTTTACCTATCCGTTTTCTAAAGAAAATAACAAACCATAGGACAAGTCCTGGGATGACAGTAAAATGTTAGGTACGTACTGGTTACGTACTTTCAGGCAAAAATATGCTAAATAGCTGACTTTACGGCCACCGGAGGTTCCCAACCCAACTTTTACAGGTTCTTCAGCTCACCACCACAGCTAGTTAATATTATGTTGATTGAAAAGTCATGAATTCTTTTTCATAAAAGAATGTTAGCATCATTTAAGTGTACGGGAAAAAAAATTAACTATAATTTAACTTCTCCATCGCTTCTACAATTTATTTCGGACGCAAATATGCATATATGTTGTATCCAACCATATAATTCATTTCATATTCGTCACACTTCTGCTGAAGTTGATTTTAAGTTTTCGAGTGACTACGAATATTTTCGTGCATTCAATTTCAGTAAAACTCTAACGAATTTCGGTGGATAGTCTTGCACTTAGTTTTTCTATGAATCAGTTTTCATTGTGCCATTCTTTCATCTAGTATGCGATATTTTCGAATTTCATCATCAATATGAGAAGATGGTAAATTAAATTGTTACAGCATTTGTTACTAATTTAGATAGAAGCAAACGCAATTTTTCTTGAAAATTCCATTCAGAGGCAGATGGAATAACGGAACTTCTGTTAGATATATAAAGCAGAGTTGATGTTTGTCTGTTCTCTACACTAATCCACCTTTTGACCAATATACACATTTGATACACTAATATTTTAGAACCCTGCGGATATGATAGGCTACATATTAACCCGCTTTCTATAATGCCCAAGGGGGCTAAACATTTACGACTAATTTAATTTGAAACAAACGGCACATTTTCCCAGAAAATTCCATTCAGTGGCATGTGGAAAAACAGAGCTTTTGTTAGAAATACATGTCATCAAAGTAGACAAATTAAACCCAATCGATAACAATTTTTTAATAAACAGAAGGTTGATTTTTCAGCACTTTTACAAAAATAAAATAATTTTCAACGAACGATTCACATGCATCTAAGTTGCGTAAGAATAGCTTCAATAAATCGAGTAAGTAACCTCGACTTTCTGTCTCTTAAGACATAAAATTTCAATTTTTCAAAATTACTTAGTGTGATATTATTCCAAGATTAACAAAGTCTTGTTAAAAATTCCGTTTTCTCCAACACACATACAGTTTTAAATTGAACCCTAATGGTACTTTTTAAGATCAGAAATTTGGTTTCTAAATGTAAAGCACGTATCTATTTAGAATGATAGATGTAGTTACTTGACTACGGCGTAAGCTTTCAATAACACCCATGAAACACGAAAAACAAATGAAATTTAGTTTATTTTAATCGTTTTTCAATGAAAAGCTATATCAAAATATTGAAATATGTTTTGAACTACAAAATATGACTACCAGTTTAAATTTAACGTAACCCATCTTATTTTAAAGTTATTTTTGAAATTTTTCATGTCCATTTTAAAATAATAAATTACACACTTAAAAAATATTTTGATTTGTAAATATACATATACCACCACGAAAGTACCATGTCTAGTGATATTTTGCAGGAAATAAATAAATAAAAGCCAGCTCCTAAATAATATTTCTGGAATAGGAAATATACCGGAACACATTATCAAACAGAAACATTATTCTAATCCTTAAAAAAAGCAGAATTCTTAAAAAAAAAAAAATTTCTAGCGTGTTGAATTTTACTTTCTGAATATATTCTGAAGTAAAACAATTCGACAAAAAACTTGAACAATATTGATAAAGACAATGATTTATAAGCAAAAAGAACACATATTTATAATACTTGGGAATCCCCAAATGTGACCGCAACCATCTCGTTTTCAACTCAAATACCCAAAAAAAGAATTATAAATCAAATTAAAAAATTAAACATTAATTCTGAGGTTGCCAGATACCGAATAGCAAACCTACGCTTTTATGATCAATGAGTTTATCGTTTGGGCTTTTCGTGCTCCATTATAAAATTTAAGTAAATATAAAATTAAATGTTCTAAATATTCTTTCTTCATCAATCAAATATTTATAAATATTATTTTCATAAGGGAAAGAAGTAAAAATTCAGTTCAAACATGAACATTATTATTTAATTTATTTTAAGAAAATTGTTTTTCTATCAACACTGGTAAAGCAATCTGAGATGCGTGCAGCAATCGTTTTATACTCAATGTTATTTCTATGGCGATTTCAAATTGATTTTGGCTTAGGCCTTAGGTCAATTTTAGGCCTCTTAGGATTCGAATTTTTCTAAATCCTTTCTTAGTGCACCCCTACGGTATAAGAAGAATCCCCCTGTAAAATTTCAGCTTCCTAGGACTTGTAGTTCTTGAGATACAGTGATGAGTCAGTCAGTGAGTGAGTGAGTGGTATTTGAATTTTATAGATATAGATAGAAATATTCATACATCAAATAAATATAAAAACATTACTCGACTCGGGAAGTAGTATAACAATAATAAATTAAAAGCTTTTCCCAAACAAAGCCACCTGTGGTATTACTACATTATCGAGTAGTTTCGGACAGAAAATGAATGCTGAATTGGCAAATTTCGAACTCTCGCTGGATAATTTACTCCCCCAAATTGAACTGACAACTGCTTTGAACATTTATTTGTTTGTAGAAACAATAATTCCTCAGGAGGTTTTTAAAATGTTGGTAGATACGAATTTGGGTAAGGGGAATAGAAAATGAATGCAATCAGGGAAGAGAGGAGTTAAGTCATCATATTTCGGAGACTGTTAAGAACGAATGCGACTGTTTTTTTTATTACAGATAAGCAATGCTTTCCAAACGGCTGTTTTCGAATTAACGCATATTATAAACAAAGGGTTGAGAGAAAGGATGTGGAATTTTATACTTAATTATAAACCATTAACGACTGAGAGTTCGGTAAAAAAGATGAATATTATTTCGAAACATGACATTCTTGCGTGTCAGTGAAATAAGAGACTTTCTTTTGTGTTGAACAAGGGAGAATCGAGGAACAAATTCGGGAATGGTTACAAAGTGGTATTATTCGACAATTTTGCTCGGAGTATGCGGCTCCTGTTGGGTTATGAAAGAAGAAAGATGGCTCGATGCGGTTGTGCATTGACTATAGAAAACTAAACAAAAAACGTTGAGAGTGTACCATATGGTACTTGCCGACCCTTTTCCCTAACACGTGGACGCTGTAATGTTTCGGAATGCGAAAACAACTTTATTCTGCACGTGCGGTTCCCCGGTCTCGTATCTGGGATCACGTTTTTGCGGTGGCATGAGAGACGGTTTTCGCAGCTGTGTGGGGGTGTTTCTGTTCGGCAGAGAACATAAACATCTCTAGAGGGCTCGGAATTCACCCCCCTCTCGTTGTCAGCGGCGGTTCTGCGAAGCGAACGTGGATTTTGAGGGAATTCGGACTCGAGATTCAACGAGAGACAGACGTCTCTGTTTTGCCAATTGTGTTACTTTGGCTTCAGGCAGGTTTCGATTGTCGATGGCTGTGCCCATAATTATCTTGTAAATATTTATGTAAATAAATAGTTTAATTTTAAATCAGCTGTCCGTCAAATTCTTACATGACGGTACAGCTTATTAATTTGGTGGCAGCGGGGTTGATAGATTAAAACAGCCTCGACAAGTATATCGAACCTGCCGTTTTGCCTGAAAGAGAAGGCCGATAGAACTTCGAAACCAGAAGTTCGGATTGTCATTTCGCTGTCGGATTGTCACTTTCGCTGGAGACCGTTTCCCTTGTCTTAGAGAAAGCGAGAAGGAGGTACCGGAGTCACCGACCCCATCCATCACCAAAACTCGTCGCAAGAAGTTCTGGTTTTGGTTTCGAGTTGCCGGCCCTTTTCAACGGAGCGTGAGCGGAATCGACGGAAAGTTCGACAAGTCCTGTTCATCAGGGGAATAGATTCTCCACCGGTTCGTCCAGAGATCATCTTGATCGGCTATTATAGGTTCATCGCGAACCGTTTTTTTCGTCAGTGGCGCAGTGCTATTTGTGCGCGTTGTGGAAGAGGTCGAGACGACCTACACCAGTGGGCTTTCAGCCGAAGAGTGTGTTTGTGGGCTTTTTAGCCGAAGATAGTGCAGTGCAGTGTTTCCACCCGTGGTCCAGCCTGTGGACAGTGGTGCCAAGTGATCCAAGTCAGCAGATACAGGTTAGTGCCATTTCCCTATTTTGTCACTGTGACTAAGTTTCAAGAATTGTGTAATAGCTAAAATTTTGTTAATCTCAATTAGTGTGGTCACTCCAAAGGGAATTGATTTAGATTAAGTATCTTTTTTTGAATCTGTATTGTGCATTTTAGAATTGCTAAATTATTGTATGTTGTGAGATTACGGTATGTCGTAAAAAGTATTGAATTGGGTGTTGTGCAAAAGAATTGAATTTTTTTGTTTTTTTTTTGGCAATTTTGAATTTTCGAAATGGCATACTTGGGCAAAGGTAGGAAACAAGATCTAGAGGAACTAGCAGAATTTTTGGAAAGAACGGTTACTCCGGGATTACTGACATCCCAACTTAAGGAGTTAATCCTCTCGCACGATTCCTACGATGAGGAATACACAAAAGTGGCGTTAGAAAGGATTATACAAGAAAGAAAGGATAGAGAAAGGGTTATAGCGGATAGGGAACGAGAGAGAAGGTATAAGGAACGAGAAAGACGGTATAACTTTGAGCTTGAAAAACTACGGATTGAGGCATCCCGACCAAAAGCCCAGGGAAGAACATTTTTCCCAGCGAAGGAAAGGGAGAAGAATTACCCCCCCACTCGAGAGCGGAACGATTTTTTCCCGCCTAGTTCCCCGGGAGGGAAATTTGACACTTCTGACCTGAGACTTATGCCGCGGTGTTTTGAGTGCAACGCGAGCGACCATTTGAGGCCAAATTGTCCGAGGTTGGGGAAAATGGTGTTTGTAGAACCGATAAATCGACGACTCGGAGGGGAGGCCGAACATGCATTACTGATGCCGTATCTACAAAAGAGATCTGAGCAAAGTCATACAGTTGAAACCCGCTTGCAGAAGTGTGGAGAAAATGTTGCGGCCCCGTTGGCGATAAATAAGACCGACGCGGAGTTGAGATCGGGCGAGCCTATTAGTCTTCCTATGACAGAGGCTAACGACCAGAAAAAAGAACTAAAGGGGCAGAGAGACGACGATGTTTCTGGAGGGGAGAAAGTAAGTCCCCAAGTAGCCAAGTTATGCTCTCCGAGGGTGGTAATCCAGACCGCGATCGCAAAGGTGCGATCGGAAGAACCGTTGGTTCTTCCAGTGGGGGTAGCAAGTGAAACGACGGGAATGATTTTCCTGGAAATACCGAATAGCAGTAAGGGAAAGATAACGGAAGGTGGCCCAGGGTTAGAAGAAGAATTAGAGGTGTCCGTTTCCGTTCAGGAGGAAACTTTTGAAATAGGTCACGTGGGCCAAAAGGGGAAAAGAAAAGAGTTGCTAGTGAGTGAAGGGGTGAAGCCAAGACCTTTAGCGTTAGGTTCCGGAGCCGGATCAGATTGGGACCCACAACTTACACCGTTAGTGTTTTCCACGGTACACGTGAGCAGCGTTTACGCCCCGGCAGAATTGGTGCACGGGAAGAGTATAAAAACCTCAGACACCTTGCGGTATGAGAAATGGCTAGGACCCCAGATAAAATTGTCACGAGATTGGCAGGAATGTGAAATCGGGAGGGTATTAATGATTTTGGCAATGCATCGACCAAAAAAATTGGAAATTCCGCGATCGAACACCGATCTGGGAAAGGAAAAAAAAACACTTGAACGCCGACAGTCTGAGTCGCACTTTTCACTAAAATTCAAAGAGCTAAATAAAATGTAATTGAGGAAGATTTGTGTTGTATAGTGTAATATTATTGCGAATCATGTTTTGAGTTGAGTGAAATGGAGATTTTTGTAGTTATGGGCACTTCACTTAAATGTTTCTTTTTTCTTTCTGGAGATTTTAAGTGCTAAAATTATGAATCATGTTTGCTCGGAGTGAAATTGGTAGCCTTGTAATTATGAAATATTCATTCAATGATATCAGTATCTTTTGCTGAGGATTTTAAATGTTAAAAGTTGTAAATTATGTTTTGCGTATGGTGGAATTGATTTCTTGTATCTATGTTCTTCACTCGAGTACTTTTCGCTGAAAGCTACGTGCAAATTTAAATTATGTTTTGTGTAGAGTGGAAATTAATTTTGTGTTTAGGATGTTTTCACTCTGTCATTCTAAACCACTGTCGAATATTTGTAGTTTTAAAATTGCAACTCATGACGTGTGTTGAGTGAAACTTAGGAATTTGGTTTTCGCTTAACAAGATTGATATTTTATGTATGTTTTGGTGTATTTTGGTTGGTTTAATGAAAGTATTATTATAGTTCGTATTGTGTGTTTTGAAATTTTGGGTTTCGCTTAACGAAATTCTTATATGTGATGTGGTTAATGTGATTTGGTTTTAGTTTTAACGAATTTGGTATAAGTCTTAATGTTTGGTGTTTATTTTGTTTTTATTTTAATTTGGTATTTGAGCCTTGAGTGACCATACTGTAAGGGAGTAGAAAGTTACTCCGGTATATGAATTTTAAATTGATTGGATTTAACTTGCCTTACACATATTCTTGAGTCACGGTTTCAGGATATGGTGGTGGTAAGTGATCTGTTATTCTGAATTGCCAGTGGGTGATTATCCGTGCGTCTGTGGATGCGTACGTTGAAAACTTTTCACCTTTGGGAAAAGTTTTTTCAGTAGTGGGGGCGGTTGTACCATATGGTACTTGCCGACCCTTTTCCCTAACACGTGGACGCTGGAATGTTTCGGAATGCGAAAACAACTTTATTCTGCACGTGCGGTTCCCCGGTCTCGTATCTGGGATCACGTTTTTGCGGTGGCATGAGAGACGGTTTTCGCAGCTGTGTGGGGGTGTTTCTGTTCGGCAGAGAACATAAACATCTCTAGAGGGCTCGGAATTCACCCCCCTCTCGTTGTCAGCGGCGGTTCTGCGAAGCGAACGTGGATTTTGAGGGAATTCGGACTCGAGATTCAACGAGAGACAGACGTCTCTGTTTTGCCAATTGTGTTACTTTGGCTTCAGGCAGGTTTCGATTGTCGATGGCTGTGCCCATAATTATCTTGTAAATATTTATGTAAATAAATAGTTTAATTTTAAATCAGCTGTCCGTCAAATTCTTACATGACGGTACAAGAGATATGACTTACATATGCTAAAAGCTAAATTTGTTTTGCGTGTTTCTATGATATAAATATTTACCTGTTGGAGATAGTTGCAGCTTTAGCGCACTCCTCTGCCAGTATGTTTTTATTCTTTCATGTATCATTATTTCTTAATTTTATGAAGCATATTTGCCTCTGGCTTGTGTTTTATGACATTTTATTTAATTCATCTATGGTGTTTGGGGGAGAGTACGAGGAATGCTTTAGCGTTTAGCTGCTCATATACTACTTACCTAAAATCCTTTATGCAGGTGTATTTTTGAGATGGTGTTGGAGCCTCACGTCGCAACTTCGAGCGAGAACGCGCCAATTGTGGCGCTATGTGGGAGTTGTGTGATTTTTTTTTTGTTCCATTTCAGAAAAAGGTTGTTTCTCGAGGGTGAAGGTGGTCTGGTCCATTTCTCCCCTTATACGAGCTCTTGCGCTCATGCATTTCTATTTGATGGTCCATATCTTGTATTCATAGCTATGGTGCTCAAATACTTCAATTTGTAAATATGAACATATATCAAGTAATTAACTAAATAAAAATACAGTCCACTTTTATCGAACTATTTCATATCTTGAATAGCCAAGACAGATGGTGATGTGTAAAACTGCACACAAACAATTACACACTTGCTTCACAAAGTAGTTGATGGGTTATACATAAATGTCAAAAAGCTTTCGTTTCATTCGTTTATTAGATATTTTAGAAATCGCTGTTCTCTCGTTGGAATCAGGAGGAGTCCACTTAAATAGGCGTAAAGTGAAAAGACCATGATCGCAATATGTATGAGTTGTAGTGCATAAGTTCACCTTAGACCCACAGATCAGATACGGCCCTCTGAACAGTTTGAACCTTCCTTCAGAATATATATGCCATTCTTCCGGTAAGGGTTTAGCTTGCCTGTAGGCCTGATACAACCCTACAAAATAAAATTTCAGGCCTGAAAACTACATAAGGGTCTCTGAATAGATTTAACCGACCCCCAGTTCAATTCCAGTACTGCAAGAAATCCAAAAATGTAGTGTTACCCAAGATTATAGTGTTTGCCAATTTTGAATCTTGAAACACTGAAATACAACTCAAAATACTTAGTTCGTTTTGTGTTCCTTTCTAGATTACAGGACACCATGGTGAAAAAGAAAGCCGTGACTAAACGTGTGCTTAAAGCAATAGTTGTAATGGTATGCGTCACCGGATTTACGTTACAGACTCTAGAATTTTTCGTCCTCTACCGAACTTATCCTACTGTGGTGGACATCCAGGTATCCGTTCCATCTGAAATCGAGGTTCCGGGAATCACCTTTTGCAGTTCAATCGGGTGAGCAGTTGCCGAAATGGCGCTTATTTTTTTTTCCATAGCAAATATAATGTTTGTAGAGTGGGGTGCCAGATCAAGTGTGACCTCGTCATTTCACCGTGATTCAAAATTACGTGGTTTCCTTAGAGTCGGGTTTAATCTCGGACAGTTGACAAAGCCCATCATGTCCTCCGATAGTTAAAATACCTACATGCCTGCCTTAACAAATATAAAGGTATCTGGGAATTTACTAACAATGCTCACCGAATCCCACATTTAATGTGAGGAATTGCTTATACTTTAAGAACTAATTTCCAAGGAGGTCGCAGTAGAGTTCATTATCTGCCTTATGGTACGCACTTGAATCTTAACAATTTTGGTGGTTGTCTCTACGAGATATTTCGTTATTAGCAAAACAGAGAAGATCATGATGGACGAGGAAAATCCTTGTTAATAGTATTCATCACGTCATGGTGTTTCATTCTCGAATCATGATCGCATCATCAATATTGGCGAAATCATGATGAAGATACCTCGCCATTAGCAAAACAGATCAGACCACTTGGAGTGTTAACCCTCCATGTGCTTTAGATAAGATATCTCGTCCATCGAGATCTGACCAATTTTGCTAACTGCGATATATATCGTCATCACGATATTTCTCGACTTTTTCAGGAGATCAAGACCAGCTATGGTTTCTTTGAATGACGAGATATCTGGTCCATCCCTATCTGGTCAGTTTTGCTAATGATTACATTTGTGATTATACTTTATCGGGAAAATCAGCATGAGGATAAAATCCCGAATTCTCAACAAACAATCTCAATATATCAATAGATGATCTTTGGTTCGGACGTTTTGTATTTCATGGCGCAACATTAAGGGGGTCACTTCACGCAGCATTTTCCCTATCTCCATAATGTTAAAAATGATCAAGTTTAAGGAACATTTTTTAAAAATTGACAAGTCGTACAGTCACTAAATTTTTATGTGTATTTATTGTATTGTTTTTATTACTTTAATGGGAGCATTTTTAAAAATTTTTATTAGTTTTTTTTTTTTAATCAGACGTGGAGTAACATGTGAAAAGTTTCAAAACGATGATAAAATGTGTACATTTTAACCCATAATTTTTTTTTTGAATAATTTTTTTGACAAAATCTTTCATTAAAATATTTATTTGTGTTGTACTAATATGCGTGTCAAGTTACAAAGCTTTAAGATAAGTAGTTTTTTTCAAAAATGTTCCTTTCGTGTTGAAATTTACACTTTTGAGAAAAAGTGATTTAAAGTAAAAACTTCCCACTAACTATTGCAGACCAGCACCATAGCTTGGATTGCTGGGATCAACTGCTAGATCATCTTCTGGTCTACATTTTAACAAGCTAATTTTAATTCTAGCTTCCCTAGTTCTATGTAAAGTTGCCTTTACCGCTTTCCTTATATAATTTTCCAAACAAAAATTTGCATAGATTTTAACCCTTAAATTTTTTTTAAATCATTTTTTTTGACAAAATCTCATATTAAAATATTTATTTGTATGTTATTAATTTGTATGCAAAGTTTCAAGGCTATAGGATAAGTAGTTTTTTTCAAAAATGTTCCTTTTGTGTTGAAATTTATGTTTTGAGAATAAGCGTTTCGAAGTAAAAACTTACCATTACTAATGCATTCCAGCACCATAGCTTGGATTGTTGGGGTCATCAGCCACATTATCTTACAATCTACATTTTAATTGTCGTCTTTGAATCCTTGCCTCCCGTGTTCTCTGTAAGGCTGCCTTTTCGGCTTGTTTTATTCTTACGCGATCAGCTTCTTGTAGTGCACGACACGTATAATATCCAGGTTGAACATTTAATTGATGCAACACTTTCAATTTAGTGATGAAGCCTTGGTTGCATAGAGATATTGCTTCATATACTCCAGTTTTTAAAGTTTTTAATTGAACAAAAACAGTTTTGTGGGTTATTGTCCAAATGACACTGTTCAGGCTTTCGTTATTATTTTGGGTTTTTCCGTGTAAACATCTCGACAGCAGTTCAGGACTTGACAGATCTCTAAAAAATTTTTTTTATGCAGTTCATAACTGCAACAGGTAAGTTATGTTTGTGTAGATATTCTGCACCATTTACTAACCCTCTATTGTATCCACACCACGAGTCGTTACCCGTGGGACATAAACCGTGTTGTGGATCGAGATCTGTGGAAAGCTTATGGAAGAAGATAGCCCATACAGCTTTCTTCATAGAAGTTAAGTTACCCGAATTATTTCTGATGGCCAAACCCTAATAACGTTGGAGTTTGTCGATTTCCGCGTCCGTCAATCGACTACGGCCACCTAGAGATTTTTTGTCCTCCAGCTTCGTACCCTTCAATTTGTTTTTTAACACTCGGAGTCGTGTTCCCATCCTCTTCTCAACGTGACCGACGCATTTCAATTTGTCGATAACGACACCTTTATACGGTTGGGAGTCCCGAACTGCTGTGAATGTTTTTGAATCACCATCTCCCAAGTACTGCGTATAGCGAAGCTTATGAAGGGACTCCGAACGATGGAAGATTCTAAGCGCACCTTCAACTTCCATTCCACCACTATTTCCGAAATAATTCGCTGAACATTTATTGGTGTGATCAGTACCATTAGTCAGCTTACACAAACATTTCCTGGAGAACACTTCAGCATCAAGAACCTTCCCAGTGTTAACACTAACTGCTGTCAAGACACCGTTAAGGGAAACGTGACCTCTTTTCTGCCAAGTGCCGTCGATTGCCACAGGTACATCTGGACTTCCACTGTCAGTAGGCCTAATTTCTGAAGCAGCTAATGCCATAGATACCTTTGCTACTTTTTCTGTAGCTTCATTTAAAGCCTGTAGTGATTCATAGAACCGCTTTGGTGGGGGAGGCAAGTTCATTACCCCACAAAACACTTTTGCAGCAGCATCACCTTTGCCTATGGACCTCATGGCATATGCAAGTCGAGTGTTAACATCATAGACCTTGGTATCCTTACCATTTACAACAGTTTTCGAGAACCTAGTGTTGATAACTGGCTGAATGTATCCACATATGTTACAACATATCGACAGTTCTGTAGCCAAGCCATGGATTTGACGGCTAAATTTTATCTCAATGCCTTGTTTTTGGCATTTTGCACATAAAACACACTGATTTATAAAGCTGGAAAAGAGCGGAATGTCAATTACTTCACAGTAGTTGGCATTTGAATTTAAAAAAGCATCATATTCTTCTGCACACTGATCCAACTTTTTTTTAGATGCTGAATGACTTATGTTCAAATCTGGTGCTACTGCAGCTTCATTTACTAGTGAAGAACTTTCGTCACGCTTAATATTTCTTCCAAAATTTCTTTTTTTAAATGTTTGGTTCTTAAACCGAGGCATAATTCCAGGTAGATCAAGAAATGACAAAAATATATACTCAAATAGAAGAAAAATCGTAGCTATATTTAGCGAGAAAAAAAAACGTGCGATAGTATAGAGTAAACAAACTACTACAACAATTCACTTCTCTTCCTTCCTAAACAAGTTGCCGATCGAAATAAATTGTTTTAATGAATTTAAAACATTTTCATTAGGCTGAAACACAGCGCATGCTTTATGTTTTGGTTTGAAGTGGGCGTGGCGATCAGCTGTTTCAAATTTTGACAGATGCAAGCAATTTTTAAAATTTTGTTTTAAATACTTCTAGTTTAGCTAAAGCAAAAATTTTAACTGCATTAGAAGCAGAAAAAGTTACAGTTTTTTTTTTCAATAGCAATTGAAAAATCGTGTTTTTGACCGATTTTCGTGATGTGACCCCCTTAAGGTAATAGACCTATACACACAAGGATACAATTACTAAAACAAAAGAAATTAATCCAGAGGGGAATTGATGTAACACATATCAGGTGTTATGTGGTGATATATACTGCTGTTTGTAAAAAATGCAACTCCATGAAGGAGTCATCAGAATTAAATGAAATTTAATACACAAACGGCTTATATTAGTACAAATAAATGAATAAATTTTTTTAGCAAAAAACAGTATTAAGCGTCCGAGATCAGTATTTGGTGTAGCCACCTCGCGCTGGAATAAGTGCTGCTATACGACGTGGCACGGAGTGAAACATACGTTGAATGTCTGCTTGTGGAAGAGAATTCCATATTGTTTTTATGCGCACCCAAACTTTTGAAGCTGTAGGACGCGAATCACGAGTGAGACCGACCAACCAAATCCCACACATGCTCAATAGGCGGCATATCCGGCGAATAAGCAGGCCGAGGAAGAAGTTGCATGTGTTGGGCTGAAAGAAGTCTCGAACATTCCTTGCAACATGTGGCCGTGCATTATCCTGTTGAAAAATAGCTCCAGGTATGTCTTGAAGGAAGGGAACGACTTCGGGCTCTAGAACTTCAGGGACGTACCTGTTGCTATTCAGATTACCCTCAATTCGTAGCAGCTGAGATCGTCCATGATACGAAATCGCACCCCAGACCATAACTCCGCGGTGTTCTGTCATTATGACGTTCGATAACGCACTTTGGAAGGCAGCGTTTACCGGCATAGCGTCTAACACGAATGTGGCCATCATGGTTCCACAAATTAAAGCGGGATTCATCAGAAAAGACAACTTGTTGCCAATCAGCCCTCCAGGCTCTGTGTTCAAGAGCCCTTTGCTGACGCAGCCGTCGATGGTTTGGCGTGAGGGGATCCTATATAAAGGAATCCTTGCACGCAGTCCACGGTGCAGCAGGCGTCGGCTAATTGACGAAGTCGACATTAGTACACCTGTAGCAGTAGACCAAATTTCTGCCAATTGCCTGGAGGAAGCTGTACGATCATTCACCGCCATGCGCACCAGGTGCCTATCATAGCGTGCTGACGTCACCTTCCGTCGTCCACTCCCAGGTTTTCGAGTTGTCCGGTGCTCGTCGGTCCGCTGCTTCTAAACTCGCATCACTGTGGAACTGTTTCTCTGCACACAAACTGCTATTGCACAATAGGAAAATCCTCCTTCACGAAGGCCGATGGTTCTACTAGTTCAAACTACGTAAGTTGTTGAAATTTCACCCAATTTCGTTGCGGAGACATACTGAGGTCTCGCTAAACGTTCGCCACTAAAAAATAAGCATCATTCTTTTCAACGTTCCGCTACAGCCCTCTATTTATACGCTTTTAGAATCAGTTCAGAGGGCGCTGCTCACACCACGCATGTGTGGCGGCTCTGAAACTTTACCACTTTGCATATTATCCTATGATTGACATTTGCTGCAAATTTCATTTCATTCGGATGATTCCTTCATGGTGTTGGATTTTTTTACAAACAGCAGTGTATAAGTAAGTAGCCGAGTTGGTATAGTCGTTGATTAGCAACCAGAGTATGTGAGTTGAAATTTTAGACGAACCACTGGTAGTCGTGGTAGTGGTGTATGTTAACCCCTTGGTGCTTGTCTAGACTAAGGTAACTCGCCATCAGTAAAACCGATCAGATCCGGGTGGACGAAATAGCTCGTTATAAGCACATTTGATCAAATCTTGGGGGACCAGATAACACGTCGAAACCTTTTCTAGGGATACATTTTTCGCAGTCTCAAATATCCTTACGTTGGCTTGGAGTGGGCTTTTGGAGGATGGGGTGCCAGCTCAGGTCCTCGTCATCTCCATGGTTCAAAATTACGAGTTTTCCTCGATTTTTAAAATGCAGGATTGATTCCGGACCATTGACGTTAGCCCGTTGTGTTGTTTCAGTAGGACGTTAAATAAGAATGAATGTACTTTCAATTTCCAGGGTGCTACCGGAAACTTTCTGTACATTGGGTAGATCTTGTGTGCAGAGGGGGCTATACCGATATATGAACATCTGTCAGATTTATGAATCCTATTGCTTAAACCGAACGAAGATTCCTCCGGATTTCACAGTAAGTGAAACAACTACTTTTTTGTTATTTGTATCTGCCTTGTCAAACAAACGTTTATTCATTTGAGCACTAACTAAAACAATGTGATTTTATAAAAAGGTTGGTCGATAATTACAACAAAATTGAGCAGATTTTGGTTTCATCAGCATCAAAACATTGACTGTATATTTGATGACAAGACTCGTCTAGTCAATAGCAAAATTGATAGGATCTCGAAGGACGAGATATCTCATTGAATCCACTATAACCTTTAACTGCTGTCACGCAGACCCTGAGTCATTTTTGACAGGACGTTTCCACCCTTTAAAGTGAATAATGGTCCCTGTCCTATTCAGTACGTCCAACAGAAGCCACATTCCAAGACTGGTTTGGCCGCCCCAACTATTTCATGTTTTACACTATTTGCGTTTCCCACGTGGTCACTTAGAACCCTTCACAGCATTTGCATTACTGTTTTTGTTGAATGAAAATCGTCGGCAAAAGTTTCACAGGCACCTGCTTCGCGATCTTCTCTTTCCGATGCGCGATAACCAGCTGAATGTTGCAAACTTAAAAGTCGCCAATTGCAGTCAATTATTCAAGAAAACAAACATGAACGATAAGTAGACGGAGACAAATGCAAGCGAAGCGATTTCTAATATTGTATAAATATCGCTAAAAGAAGTTCAAATAAAAAATATCGCCAAGCAAGTGATCTGCGGAACTTATGCCAAATCGTGTCTAAGTTGGAGTAGGGAATTTCGGCAGAGAACCTTAAATGGCAACAAACATTACTAAAAAACTACCTGTGTGTCTTACACAAAAAGAAATTCAGGATATTGTTAACAATTGGTCCGAAATAGAGTACATTGGAAATAGGACATTAAAATTTAGGATAATATTATTGAAAGTGAACACGAAACGGATTCGGAAATTTCGGCAGATGAAGATGAAGACATTTCAAGTGCGTCTTCACAAGAAGAATACGTCCACGGAAAAAATAACTTCAAATTGGATGTCCGGAAACCTAATCGTGAAGTTAGAACACCAAAACACAACATAGTTTTACAGTTACCAGGGTTGAAACGTCCTGCAAAATTAGGTCCGAAAGCTGAGCCTGAAGAAACATGGAATTTACGTTTCGATAACAATGCCGTCAAAGTGATCGTCAAATGGACTAATGTCAAAATAAGTTCATGCAGGGTGAAATATTCAAACAAGGAAAGGTATGAATTACGTGATACAGATGTCATTGAGATGAGAGCTTTTCTTGGACAGTTGCCATATTCGGCAGTTTTCAAATCGAATCGAGAAGACCTTGATTGCTTAGTTACCATTGATGGAACGGGACGTTAAGTATTTCGATGCGTAACAACGAAAGTAATATTTTTATTTTTATTGAACTGCTTACGATTTGACGATCCTGAGAGCAGAAAGGAACGTTTGCTGACAGACAAATTGGCATCCATATGCGAAAATTTTTAACGCTATGATAAAAAACTGTCAAAGAAATTATTCTATTGGGTAATATGCATGCATCGATGAGATGTTAGTGAATTTTAAGGGACGATACAAGTATAAAATGTATATGTCAAAAAAGCCGGCAAAATATGTCCTAAAAGTCATGTGTCTTTGTGATGCAAGGAATAGCTATGTCTACATTCTTACGTATACTTTGGGAAAGATTCTGATGGAGACGACCTCAGTGAAGAAAAGAATTAAATAAACCCACGCAAGCAGTTCTTCGTCTGATTGAACCTATAAGAAAGTCCAAGAGAAATATAACTTTGGATAATTGGTTCTCGTCAGTTGAATTTGATAAGTGTTTGAAAGATAAAGGTCTGACTTATGTGGGACCGTTAAGAAAAGACAAAAAAGAAATTCCGAAGGAATTTCAAGCCATAGACTCCAAAGTTCCAGGAAGCTCTATGTACGGTTTCACCAAAAAATTACACTTGTTTCCTATGAGCCTAAGAAAAGAAGAGCTGTTATTTTGTTACCCTCTATACACCATTCTAGTGAAACTGATGCTTCTTCAGGTAAACCTAAAATAATAGAGATGTATAATCTGACAAAAGGTGGTATCGATGAATTTGACAAAAAATGTTCCATTTACTCGATTGGCAACTTTGGCCAATGGCGATATTTTACAGAATACTATATATATGTGCAGTATGTGCAGTTAATGCATTCGTGCTGTTCCAATCATATCCAGAAGTAGCGAAAATGAAGAGGAAAAATGTCATGTTGTCATTAGCAAAGCAATTGGTACAACCCCATATAAAACGGATAGCTGCCATTTCATCGAAATTACCTAGAGAAATCAAACTGATAATCAAACGAATTATCGGCCAAACTGAGTGCCAAGATCATGTGACCATGACCGGTGATGACAAATTAGAAAAAAGATTAGCATGCAGTTTATGCCCATCTAGCAAAAGGCGGAAAAACTGCATACAAATGCATGGGATGCGAGGAGCCAGTTTGCCTTCAGTGTACTACGAAAGTATGCATCGACTACAGCTCACAATATAATTCATAATAATAGAATGTATAGATTTTTGATACTGGAATTTGAAAGTGATGTTTTTTTCATTATAGTAATATATCAAATAAGAATGTAATTCGAAATATTTTGTTTTGACTATATCACGTCCTTTAAAATTAACTTATATAGTAATATAAAATGTATTTCATGTTAAGAATTGAATTATCTAAGTTTAAAATGTTAGAAATAATAATTATCTTAAAAACCTTTCATTAATATATTATATCAATCAACTTTATTCGCACTTTAATGTGCGAGGTCTGAGAGACCCCTCCACACTAGTTACGGCACAGTTTGTGACACAGCAGTTAAGGGTTAAGGTTTAAATTGGTATTGCACTAAAACTAATAACAGTATTTTGTAACAATGAATCCAAATCATTGTTGTATTTTCTTTTGGTTATTTTATGATTTACACTTGCTTGTTTTAACAGTTTATAGTGTACGAGCAGTTCATGGCAAAGAATGAGTTGAACTCCTCTGTTTTGGAAATGCTAAGGGTTCCGTTGAAAGAGTTCTTTAAGTGCAAAATCACAAGCGAAAGAGACGAAAGAGAGTGCAAGTAAGTACACAGATTCACCTCAGTCTTACGAAGCCAATAGATCTCGACTTTGAATGGTACTTCCATTTGCGTTAAAAAAAAAAAAACTTGGTAAAAACAAAAGATTCAAGCAACAAGATTCAAGTATTGTACAAGAACAAAAGATTCAAGTACCATTACCAAAAGGCAATTATCTACACTAGTTTCCAAAAGTTAAGGAAAAATCACAAAAATAGTGATTACTCAAAAAGTTAATACAGAAATTTCTAGATTTTAATGAAACTGAACCACAGTATACAACAGATAGTAAGGTATAAAATAACATGAAAAATAACATACCAGACAATTATGGTGTTTTAGAATTTAGCACATGTAAAAAATTAACAAAGTCAATAGGTCAATTTGTTATAGGGAAAGTGCCTTTAAAATGGATTATGATCACCTCTGGAAGCAATACAGCACATACAGCGATGTGTGATACCGTCAATTAATCGATGAGTTTTCTGGGAAGTGCGAGCTCTTGAAAAGCAGTTGTAAACAAAGCAAGGGCTTGAGGAGAAGGATTGAGAGAAGAAACTGGTCTTCCTATAACATCCCAAACATGCTAGATGGGATTCAAGTCCGGTGATAGAGCTGACCATTCCATGTGCTGAGTTGTATGGTGCTGAAGATAATCTTCCACGATGCCAGCCCTGTGTGTAACAGGAAATCATTACCTATTGCACCGG
This sequence comes from Metellina segmentata, assembly GCA_947359465.1. Classification (NCBI taxonomy): domain Eukaryota; kingdom Metazoa; phylum Arthropoda; class Arachnida; order Araneae; family Tetragnathidae; genus Metellina; species Metellina segmentata. Next base: position 108,711,853 of record OX375877.1, on the reverse strand, counting down.
CATAAGGATGCAGGTGCATATAAGCATCAAGGATGTAATCTTTATTGACGTGAACATTCACGGTTCCACGTGGAAAGACATGGAGGTCTGTGCGTCCACCCAAAGAGATATCACCCCAAACACAAACACTGCTTCCTTCGTATGAATCTCTTTCACGAATGGTTGATGGATTATAACATGTTCCCTGTTCTCTCCAAATCAAACAATGCCTAATATCGCTATGAAGGCTAAACTGAGACTCATCAGTAAAGAGAACACGCCTCCATTGATCAGTCGTCAGTGGACATGCTGACGTGCCCACTAGAGTGGGCCGAAAGAAGTTTTTTTATTCTATCACATTCTAATAGAGCGGAAAAGATGGTCCATGCAGCAAAACTAATGTGTAAAAAATATCATCCCGATTTATTGATATCTTTTGCCTCCCCAAGGGATTCAAACCCTCGAAAAAGATAAAAATTCGGACAATTTTTATAAAAAATAAAAATGTTTACAATTACGTTCTAATAGTGCGCAAAAGTAAGCTAATACATTCAATATTAACGGTACTAAAAATTGTTTAGATCGGTACATATCTTCTTTCTCCCAAAATAGCAGAAAAAACTGATCACCAGTTTTTACCGTAATTGCAAAAGTCGATATTTTGCAAAAATGGCATTTTTTCTATTTTTTCTACAGAAGATATGTACTAATCTAAACAATTTTTTTACCGTTTATGTTAAATGTATAAGCTTACTTTTTCTTGTGGGGGAAGGTGCTCCCTATTAGAACGTAATTGTGTAAACATTTTAATTTTTTATAAAAAATACCCGAATTTTGATCTTTTGGAACCCATTGGGAAGGCAAAAGATATCAATAAATCGGGATGAAATTCTTTACACATCAGTTTTACTGCATGAACCAGCTTTTCCGCACTATTAGAATGTGACAGCAAAAAACAACTTTTTTCGGTCCACCCTAGTGCCTACCTACCTCAAACGTTCTCTCCTGTGACGTGAGGTGAGCGGCACACAAATGGCTGGTTACTAGGGTGGAGCGGAAAACACGAATTTCGGAAATTGAAAACGCCTATGGTGGGAATAGTTGGGGGCTACCATGCTTATTAATAATACAAAATATGAGCTAAATCTCTTCTGAATGTGTAATATCTTCAGGTGCCAAAATCACTTCGAAATTTCGAAAATTTGCCAATTTCTTCACAAAAATAATAATAACGCATTTAAAAAATTTAATGCATCTTATTTAAAGCCATGGTAGGGTGAAATGAACTTCCCTGTTTGTAAAAAAACGTGTTGCACCTAACATTATCCCGTAAATTTAAAGATTTCCCCCTTTTTTAGCGCGCTATAACACGCACGACTCCATTCCTCTCAATAGACTCACCATTGCGTTCCTCGCTACTAGGGTGCACGGGGGCTTCCCGTTCTTTGCTTGTTTATAAAGGGTAAATAAATCGTATTTTACTAAATGTAGTGGAGGTGTCTGAGTTTCTTTAAATACCCGCCCACTTTTTTTGTAAATATCTAGTAGGTGTATGCTCCTACAAATGACCTACCGATATAGTCTATCGAGAAAAACTAAGTCATTTGTTCAAATTGATTCGCTTTCGTTTGTTGGTGCATATTTCACTGCTTATTCTTACTTGTTTTAGATATTTTTTGATATAGAATTTGGATTTTTAAGTTCAGTTTTGTTTGTTTTGTTTGTTAAGGAGACACGGTTCTGTGAATAAGTCGAAAGGCCTCGGACACGATCAGTAGATGTATGTCCAATATTTCGAATGGCTGAAATAATGAAGTCTAACATGCTTCCAACATATGCAGATGTTATGAAGTATTATCTTTACATACAGAAAGATTATAAAAGAAATGCTAGTATGTGGCTGATGTATGTTCAATTTTAATTAAAGAGCTTGAAGGTTTATGGGGGGAAAAGTTCGATTCGAACTGTAACAAACCAACAAATAATATATATGCTGGAAAAATACCATAAAGCATATATAAATAGTGAGAAAATATTAAAAAATACTGGCAAACTATATTTCTCGAAAAAGGTAGTGTCCTTCAGGGAATCAGCGCGAAAAAATCTATTTGATATTAGCATATGTAAATGTAAGAACTTTCTCAGTTTACTTTCAAAATGAAAGTACCTATAGCTGAAAGTTCTCTTTTAACAGATCAAAGGACATTTCGAAAAATGGTCATTCGAAATGTTGACATTAAAACCAGCAGAATGATTGAAGAAAAGATTGCAGAGCAAAGAAAGAAAACCAGAGAGCCAAAACGTTCAGCTCAAAGATTGTAAAGGAAAACAATCCAAAATAATCTAGCTCTCTATTGCAGGAGCTACTTTGAGTTTTAATTTGCTTAAGAATTCTAATGACACTATCAACACAATCATTGATAATAATTATTCTTTAACTTCATAAACGAGAACTAAATTTCCAAATGTAGCTCAGGATTATGACAGAACTGGTGTTTCCGATAGATCGACAGCAATTCTAATAAATGCTGCTTTGAAGGATATAGGAAAAATTTCCAAGGATGATTCTTCAAACATAGTTGATCGTAGTAAAATTATAAGAGAAAGGACAAAGACCCGCAGCTACCTGAAAAGAAAAAATGAGGAAACTACCTCTTTATTAGAAAATGGAACATATTTTCAAGAGCGAAAGGATTAAACTTTAGCAATGATTAAAGAAAGAGAAAGAATTTCTAGAAAGACGGTAAAAGAAGAACATATCGTTCTAATACTAGAACCAGGATTAAAATATTTGGGACATGTCACTCCTACGACTGTCTTTTCTCAAAATAATAAAACAAGTATTTTAACTTTTTTTGGAGAAAAATATCGATTTTTCTAAGATACAAGTGGTTGGTTGTGATGGTACAGTGGTAAATACATGTTTAAAAAATGGAGTCATTCGACATATCGAGCTCTTTTTAGGACGTCCCGTGCATTGGTTTATTTGTTTATTACATACAAATGAGCTACCCAGCTACCTTTATGTCATTTATTGCAAAATTTACAAGGGAAAACCACTGGACCAAAAGGATGCAGCGGAAAAATTGTAAAAATGTTAGAATCTTGTGAAAAATTGCCTTTAACAAACTTTGAAAAGATAGAAGTAACTTTACCAGATATTGTCCTAGAGTATCTTAGCACTGATTAACGATACCTTTACGAAATGTGCACAGGGATATCAAATAAATGTACTCCATTAAGCTTGTCACAAAAAGATCCAGGAAAATTGAATCATTCCAGATGGTTAAAGACGACAAATAGAATTTTAAGGTTATATGTTTCAACAGAAGATCCAACCCATAACTTGAAAATATTAACAGAGTATGTTGTGAAGGTACACTCATATGTGTGGTTTAAAATTAAAAGTCAGTCATCATAATGGTATGGGAGTCTTCATTTTTACCATATTTTAAATTAATTGAGATTTTAGCCTGAGGATTTAAAAATTGTAGTAGATATAACTTTGCAAAGAAATGCTTATTATGCCCATTGAGAACATATTATTTTGGAAAAGTTAGATGATGATCGAGAACACGTCAGAGGATTAAGCCTTACAAGAATTTAAAATTAAGACAAAAAAATTGAAAAGAATATTCGAGAGTTTAAAATTCCCAAGTTAAACTTCGAAGCAGACGATTACATAAATCTAATTGAATGGCAATCAAATTCCATTACAGATCCACCTTCCTTCCTTCGAATGGAAGCAGACCCCTCCGTACCGAGTTACTGAAAACCCACAGCGGATTAGCCGAAGCTAGGGAAAGCCTCTAATGAGATAATGGAGAAGTGGGCCTGGTGACACGCCGTCCGAAAAACCCTTATCTGCCCAGGATGAACACGATAGGGCGTGGACGTGGTCGACCCCGGAATGTGTGCGCTGAAGATATGTGGTCCGGCTCAAAGATATCAGTCAACCTTAGGTCCGTTTCGAGCCGGAAAAGTTTTCTTCATAGATTCGTGCCGAGGGGCGTCAGAGGCGCACACCCAGGCATCTCCTAGGAACCTATCGGCATTCCTGAGTAGCCCAACGTAACAGCAGGCTGCCCCAACATCCTGTTTATCCGGTACCGTGGGCAACCGATACCATCATCTATGGAGTCTTGCAGACCCTCACAGTATCTCTTTCTGATGATCAACTCAAGTCTATGATTCTAGACGTTCCAACCAATAGTAACATGTTTAACTTTCCATGCCATTCACAAGCAGTAGAACGTTGCGTTAAATTAGTAACTGAAGCATATAGTACAGTATGTGGTACAGAGGCAAAAGATGGATTTATGCGGTCAAGAATTGCTTCTAGACTAGCTGTACCCAGATTTGAAACCAAAAGTCAATATCAACCACTTTTAAGCTAAACCACTTGCCAGTAACTTCAACTTAATTTTTTAGGGTAAGCTGGCAACTTAAATTGAAATTTTTATGGGGGGGGAGGCTTGATATGCAGCCATCTCCTCGTGCTGAGATCTGAGCTGTTTTCATAATACAAAAAACAACGAAGAGCTGCGAGGGGAAGCGCACGTGTAATCGCGTGGTCACAATGATGAGTCTATTGAGAGGAGTGGAGACTTGCGTGATGGCGCTCTAAAAAAAGGGGAAACTTTTTATTTTTCCGGATAATGTTAGGTGTAAAACTTTTTTTTACACGCACGGAAGTTCATTTCACCCACCCATGGCTTTAAATAAGATGTATTAAATTTTTTTAAATGCGTTATTATTATTTTTGTGTAAAAATTGGCAACATTTCGATATTTCGAAGTGATTTTGGCACCTGAAGATATTAATCGATTTAGCTCATATTTTGTATTATTAATAAGCATGGTAGTCCCCAACTATTCCCACCATAGGCGTTTTCAATTTCCGAAATTCGTGTTTTTCACTCCACCCTACTGGTCATAGGCGTTTAAAGACCACCTTCGTGAAGCCTTCTACGCACGGTACATGTTGACACTAACCTTCCGGTGGCTCCAGCACGAAATGCTTTAAGATAAGATGGAGTTGTGCTTTTATTCCTTTGTGTTATTAACTGAAAATATCGTTCATTGGCGTTTGTCGTAGTGCTTTACCATCCTTGGCTGAACCTTATGGATGCCGAATCAGTTGTTTGAAAATGTTGCCCAAGTCTATGACCCACAGAAGGACTCACATTTAGTCATTTAGCCACCTCTGTCTGACTTTGACCTGCCTCCAGTCTCACAATGGCTCTAAATCGCAGTTCTGCGGGCAAATGATACCTCGAGGTCATTGTAACGAATTGGCTCCCCCGGATTACTTATTTCACTATCACAGCGATATCTGCAGGCTTACTCTCTAGCTTGCATTTTTTTACTCCTCACAGATGACGCAATCCGATTGCAGCGCCACTAATTTGTATTTTGCAGTTTTATTCAACTTTTTTTATTTAACAACATATGTAAATTTCATACGGATTGGTTTCTATTTGAACGAGTTATCGCTCTTTTTGTGATTTTTCCTTAATTTTTGGAAACCAGTGTACAATTAACGATTGTATAATAAATTTGTAATCCGTCGTAGGCACCAAATAACTGTTTGGGAACGAAAATTGTTGTTAGCAGTTTCGCAATGGCCCGTTACCGTGTTCTTGAATTTTACCAAACAAAGAATACATGTATACGTTTTTCTGATATTTAACCCTCCTTGGTGTCTCGATAAGGTGTATTACCATTAGCAAATTGATGGTTGAGATTCTCCCCTCGCTATTACAAAACAAGATGAAATCGTCATCATCAAAAAAACTGCAACATCTTGATGACGAGATATCTATTCATTAGCAAAATGGTCAGATCGTGTCCAACAAAATATATAATCTAAACCACTTGTAGGGGTGAAAAATGTTAAAATCCACCACAAAAGGAAGCAAGAAGAAAGAATGAGACGATGAATGAGATATCTCGTCCATCAAGATCTGGTCGGTTTGCTTATGACGAGACATTTCGTCCAGACAACCACCAGGAGAGTTAAACTGCTACTGAAAGTAGAACAACATTCATTACCAATTGTAATCCCACTCCTATTGGTTTTTGTTCTTCCAGCACTGAAAATGTTGTATATGGATCCTATTACAGTGACACGAATATGCCAAGTTTCTGCTTCACAATGAATTCCAAATGGGGTGATCCTTCGAGGAAGATCCAGCGTATGAAGAAATCCGAGAGTAGGTTTGTTTTTACAATGTCCATTGTAACGTCGTGAAATGAATTTAAGTTGTGTGCGGCTAGTGGATTTAGGCATAGAAATAGCTTTGAAACAAGCAACACATTTAATAAAATTGTTTACAATATTTACATAGTTTAAACAAGTCAAGGTACAACAACCTCCATACGTGATATGGGAAGCCCAATGATGACCAGATGAAAATCTGGTCATTATTAACCTATTAAGGACCGCACTACTTTTCGCTGAAAGGAAATGAACTAAAATCCTTTTTTAGAAGTATTAGAGTCTAATTAAGACAAAAAAAAGTAACATGAAAAAAAATTATTTGTTTAAAGATACAAAATATTGCGAAAACGCAACGTCAGTCAAAACTACTTTTGGGAGAGATGAAAATCTATGAAGCACTTGCTATGTAAATGCATATTACATTTTATACATACAGTTATTGTTAGACGATTACAGTTTTTTCATCTTTTTATTTGCTTGTTGGATTTTTCTCGATATTTTATGATTTGTGGGATCCTTTCTCGTTTCACTGAAGGCTAAATTCTGAGAGAAAGATAGCCGGCCAACACAATGACCGAATGAAGATGAAGACTGGAAATCTTCTGAATATTTTTCTTTTGTTTTCAATAACGCTAATGCAACACTTCTTTGAAAATATAACAGGGAAATGTTTGGGTCTACAGCAATCCTATATAAGTTTCCAAGCGTTTGATTTAGTTACCTCAATAAAGTTCGTAAAAATAGGCCACCGCTATTTTTTTCCCTTTACTTGCACTCTATTCATTGCAACGAAATTATACAGCAGGTCCACCCCACCCATATTTCTTCTAATACCAGATGAGTTTAGGTTGCTTTACAGATACAGATTTCTTTTCTTTTCTTGAGTATATCTTGGCCATTAAAGGTGGATCGATTGTACCAAATTTGGTGGCCATAGAGTAACAAAAGAATTGTCGTTCCAACGAACTACTGCGATACCATACTCCTTATCAAAAGCGGAGTCATATGTTCCATGTTGTTCTTTTATCATTCTGATTACAGTTGTAATAGTACATTTTCCTAATCTGCTATCACTGATCGTTCCAGAGGTCTGAACCACGGCCTTTTCAATTCCGACAACAACATATGTGATGTAAGAAAGTTGTGAAAGTATACATAATGGTTTGAAGGAACTAGGACAACTCTTAAAAGACGTGTTAAGACGTCTCCATTTAAACCCAGATCCGTCGTTTTACCTGCAAATTTATCTCAGTATATCTGCTTGCTCTAGTTCATGCAATTTTTGTATAGTTACTTACTTCGTTTTTTTGCCTTTTGTACGGTTTCTTTGTCGACAGGCATTAGTGTGTATATATATATATATATATATATATATATATATATTATGTGATGAATCCGATATATTTTTAAGTTTTTGTGAAAAAAAAATCTGCTTGACTTTGACAGTCTTCATCTGAAGAAAATTCAGAAACATCTTCGTCATCTAATTATTTTATATATTCCAATGCTTCATTCACAGTTAAAAACCGTTTTCTTCGACATCCGTTATTTTCGGACAAATGTTCATAAAGACACTGCTTGCGACTGAATTTGCGTTTTCGCAACATATCAAAAAATGCATATTTATACAATTATACAAACAAAGACTAAATAATAACCTCATTTTTGTTGCCATTTTGCAGACTAATGTATGTTTCTAGAACATAAGCGTCTCTTCATAAAGTCATTTGCATTGTGCTGCCAAATCTGAGATCTTTTCAAAATTAATGTAAAAAAATCGCAAAAAAAGGACAATTTTAGAGATTTATTTTATAAAATTTTGCATTGAGAGAAAAACTTTTTTTTCCTTGGAGACACTGAACCTTTGTCTACAACATACAAAAATCATATAAAAAACGCAATACAGAATAACAAACAAAAAAAATGTTTTCACTAATGTTGCAAAAACGCAATGTCAGTCGTTAATGGGTTTAACGATGGGTTTTCTTCAACTATGTACACTACTGTTTCTTAAATTGTAATACTATGAAAGAATCATTATTAATAAATGAAATTTATTCCACGCATTAATTACAGTGGTTTAAATAAACGATTAATATATTCATGGGGAGGTAATGCTCAAAGTGCCTCAAGTGCCAAGCTACATGCTCAAAGAGCCACGGACACTAGGCTTCTGCAACGCACATAGTGGATTGCATGGACAAATCTAGGGAGGATATATACTGATCTCTTATTCTTGTGATCGACTTTTTCTGTGTCAACGGATTCTTGGACCTCGTCCTTTTGGAGGAGAAGAAACAACAAATAAACGATCAAATTTAGCGAGCAATCAAACAAATATTATGTTGAAAAACTATATCATGTGCAGCCTCAATTAGGAGGGATGAGAGCCGTTACAAGTAGTGCCATCGAATCATACAGATTCTGAATATCAGGCTGTGGATTGGGATTCCAGATCAAGGGAATCCTGCGCAGAAGAATACTTGTACAAAGCCCATAGCACAGCAGACGTCTACGAACGGTAGGGGTAGAAAATTACACACCTGTAGACGTTCTGCAATGTTGTGCCAACGCACTAGAGGACGCTGTATGGTCCATCCCCGCAATGCGGATGAGGTATCTGTCGTGCAGTGGTGACGTCATATTACGTGGCCCACTGCCGGAGTTTCGACTTGTCCGGTTCTCTATGGTTCATCTCTTCACACACGCATCATTGTTGTGGCATTAGGCACCATATGAGGGTCGATTTAACGTTACAAAAATCTACCTTCACAGAGGATAATCATGTGGCAACGTTCGAACTGTTTTAAGTGCATTCTGTGTTCTTGACGAGGCATATTGACTTCAAATCAGTCATTTACAGCAGTCAAACGACGATACACACATTTCAACGTACCTTTATGGTGCTTTTTATTCAAGGCTGATTTGGAAGTTTAGAGGATGTTTCTCGGTCCACACATGCATGATCACTTTGTATTTCTAATCATTTGCATATCCTAACCTGTTTTGCATTCCTGCAAGTTTCGTTTAGTTTGCACGATTCTTTCACGGTGTTGCAATTATTATAAACAGTAATGTACCTCGCTCGTTAAGATGTGGTCTGTTTGTTAACAGGGAGACACCTCATTTGAACAAACACAGTGAGAATCAATAAAATTACTAATGCATTGAACTTTTGAGATTTTACGAGAAACTATTTGCCATAATATAAGTAGTTCTTATATGTTTCAGAGATTCATATGGAGTTCTTCATCGATACATCGTACAGAAATAGAAGTGCTCCACCAGATTTCATACAGTTGCCCAAATACAACCCCATCAGCAAGAGCTCGGTCCAAATAGCGATCCACTCTCACCATTTCTCACCGAGTCCATACATGTCTGGGAAATCTTTTCTGGGAGGAAAACGGTATCTTATCAAATTGACAAAGGTATGAGTTTATGGTTTGACACACTTGTTTCATTTCATTTATTTTTAATGGTATCTAATAACGATTCTCTGAACTCATAGGACGAAAAACATTTGCTACCGTTTCCGTATCAGACTAATTGCACGGACTACATGAAGAGGTGGAAATCTAAAGGTGGAGTCGGCCCACTCAATCAAGTTGTAAGCATATGAATGTACTTTTACCAGTAACCCTCCCCGGATTATCTTAACCAGGTATACCATCATTTTCAAAGCTGGTTAAATCTTGTTTGACCAGATATCACGTCAAAAGAAGAAAGCATGTGATTTTTAGAAGAAATATCTCTCTCTCTCTCTCTCTCTGTATATATATATATATATATATACATACAAGAAGGAATCATCTAATTGCTTTAAAATTTCGTATACAAAAATTTTTTGACCAAATATGCAAATGATTAAAATTTGGTGTCCAATGAATGAATAGTGCGATCTCCAGCGCATCGGAACTGCGCATCCAGCAGATGTATATAATTAGTTGTTCTTGAGCTGTTGTTAAAAATTTCTGCTGTATTGCGATTTAGGATACCTTTCAACAACTGAAAAAATACCTCGCCGCAGGATTCGAGCTCATTACGAGAAACTTTCAGAGTTTGAAAGAGGTCGTACCATTGGATTGAAAGAGGCAGGTTGGGCAAATCGGAGAATCGCTCGTCATGTGAGTCGAAGCGATGCGGCGATTAGATGATGCTGGCAAGAGTGGGTGGATAATGGCAGATTTCAGCGTCATGATGGTAGCGGTCGACGTAGGGCCACAACAGATCGCGAGGACAGAGTGATTGTCAGATCAGCTGTCACAGCGCCTGATTCATCGCTATCAACCATCAGTCCTGCGACAAAACCACGAGTGTCCACCATGACCATTCACAGACGGCTGAAAGAGCGAAATCTAAGCTCGTACAGACCGTTACGCCACCTGCCTCTCACTCCTGCACACTGTCGAGCCAGATTAGTGGTGCTTGGCTCGATCAGGCTGGAATGATGCTGACTGGGGACGTATAGTCTTTAGCGACGAATCCCGCTTCCAATTGTGTCCTCACGATCATCGAAGACGGGTATGGAGACGCAAAGGGCAGCGTGCCGATCCTGCTTTCACTATTGCACGCCACACGGGCCCTCAACAAGGTGTTATGGTCTGAGGCGCTATTTCCCTTGATAGACGGACCCCTTTGGCCGTCATTAGAGGTACACGTACTGCACAGTGGTACGTTGACGACATTCTAAAACCTGTTTTGCTACCGTTCCTTTCGCAGTACCCTGGGCCTATTTTTCAGCAAGACAATGCCAGACCACATACGGCACGTGTTGCTGTGAACTGTCTTCAAGCTTGTCAAATACTTCCTTGGCCAGCCAGATTACCAGATCTCTCTCCCATCGAGTATGTCTGGGATATGATGGGAAGGTGACTGCATCCGGTAGGGAATGTTGATGACGTAGTCCGACAATTGGAACAAATTTGGCAAGAAATATCACAGGAGACCATCCCGGAGCTTTATCGGTCTATGCCACGCCGTGTGGCAGCTTGCATCCAGGCTAGAGGCGGGTCAACACCTTATTCAGCTCGTTACTGTAACTCTGAAATAAATCATTCAATTGTTCTGAAATTTTAATCTTTTTCTATTCTGTACATAATTTGACATTTGAGTTGACATTTGACTGATGAAATTCGAGGTCACGACGGATTTAACGTGCACCAGACCCCTTGTAAACTACGTTCTGTGGTTGTAGTTGAATTTTCAACCCTCCTGTTGTTCAAACAGGTCCTGGTTTCAGACAGGTTATATTATAAATAATTAGCTGTTATATAAAGTAGATCCGTTTTAATCTCTATCTGTCTACTTACATCTACATAAGTTGTTTTTAAGTGAATGACTAAAATTATGTGGTTAATTAGTCATTATTGAATTTCATAGATGGCTATTCAGGAATGCAAAATGAATGCTGCTTTAGAAGAGATCGGGTGTGTTCCGTACTTCATAGACTTCCCTCACAATAAAACTGTCTGCAGATTCTGTCCGAATTGCACAAGTAAGCTATTCGTGTGCATTATATTTCTAAAGGTGCAGATTGTTGTCTACTGTAAGAAGGCAGATGGCCCTATGTTAGTTCATTTATTGCATGGTAATAAGCAGGATCACAGAGTGAAAGTGCAGCTATACTTATAAATAGTATAACGTTACCCATTAACAATTTTTGATTTACCATCTGTTGGTTACTTCTATTGCTCCGGAAGCGAACACAAACGTGAAATATAAGGAAACGGAATTGATATTGAAAAGAGCTTCAAAAGTGCAACCTGCACGTCGACTAGTAGTCACCTGACGGCTATGTGAAACACTAACATGGATGGCCGATTTGGCATCTTATTGCCTCGTTTGGAAATGTAATGTCATATGACGATTTAGGTGAGTAAATGGGGTTTTCTATAGAGTGACGTGAAAAATGGTGAACTCGTCCATGTCTGCTATGTCACGTGGACCATCAGATGACGAATCAGAGGATGGGCGTCTTCTCCCATCAATTAGAATAATTCTATGAATGTATGGTTCTAATCAGCTGACAAAAGTAACGTGGGGTCCCGTTATTACTAGTTTTGGTAACATAATCCTGGGAACATATAAAGGTCACCATTGCTCACTTATCACATTTACATTTCCCTATTGGTTAAAAGGTGAATTGGTTCGAAATCCAAGCATCAGAAGTTAGGTATAGCAGCTGCACAGCCCCATATATGTGTATTTTGTTGATATAACGATTTCATTCAATGAGTTGATGTGATTGGTATTCTGTTTCTCCGTACAGAAAATATTGTATTGATTCAAACGTTTGTCCCGTTTAAAGAAAAAAAATTGAAGAAAAATTATTTTATTTATTAAAAAGTTACATTTATCACTATAGTATGTACCGTTCAGTTCGAAGAACATTTTCCATTTATCTGGTAGCTGCATGATCCCGTGCTCGTAGATTTTCTGTGGTTTCTGGTTAGAGAACTGGCTTAGGTGAAACTATCTGAATCACTTACGGCACGGTGAGTCGTCAGTGACACCCTCAGTCTAGACAAAACTTATCTTCTTTAGCGTGTGAGAAGTATTCCTGCCTTTTTTTAAAAGCATAATATATCAAAATGCTCTTTATTTTCTGCCATTTTTAATGCTTAACAAAATTATAAAAACAGATACCAATAACTCAATTTTGTCCCTATGCACTCGATTACCTTCTTTCCTTCTTTCAAACAACATCAAAACTTTACACGAGTGAAATAGGTAAAACTTCAGTTATGCGATGCAAATCCATCAAGCACCAAAAATGGTACGAAAACTTGCATCAACCCAATATTTCGCCTTTTAACCAATTTCGTTTCTTTGGGCTGTTGAGTACCTCCAAGCGCTTTTATCCTCCAAATGGTTTTAACAAAATATTTCGTCCATGAAGATAGGACAAATTTTGTTATTAACATATTTGTCGTAATTATGTCTTTGTAGCAGGTTTTACAACAAGGCAGTAACTCGAAATACTTATTGCGTTTTAGAATACAAGGAAAAATTCTGTTTCCTTCCGTCAACAGATTTGTTCGTAAGCAAAATCATCAAACTGTTGCCAAATGACAAATACAAATTAAGACTTATAGTGCTCCATTTCAGAGAAAGATAAAGAATAGTTTATTGTGTTTTATATATATGTAGAAATCATAAGTAATTGTACTTGAAAGTATATAGTCTGTGTAAAGGTATAGAAAACCAACATTGGAGATTATTTTATAATCTTAATTTTGTAGATATGATTGGAATTGGACGAAATTGTACTGATTTGTTGCAGTCCAGAAATCAGCCATGCGAGTAAGTATCTTTTCAAAGCTAATATTTAAATGTACAACAGGTTTTGTAAATTGTTCCTATTAAATTCTATTTTAGTGCTTCGATTAATTGTATTCAAGGATTTTTTCAGTGCAATTTTATAACTTTTACACCACTGCGTTGACATGAAAACGTACCCCATCTGAATATATTTCCTTCACTTCTGTCCTTTACCATTACCCAGAAACATGATGGAATGCTTCCAAAATCCCAATAAATGAAACTGTCAGTCATATCTGGTTAATTAAATGCAGTATTATTCATCAGCTTACAAATTTACGAATGCCCAAAATGCTGTGTTTTTTTCTTCCGTCAACAATTGTAGGTAGGTATTGGAATTAACGTCGCACTCTGGAGCAACACAACAGGCTATCTACATCGGTTCGGGATCCATCTCGAAAGTAGAGATCCGAGGACAACACTAAGTCAACTCTTGAACTGACATCCTACAGTCAAAACTTTTTTCCACAACATACCAACGTGAGAACATTTGAAGCGATGACCGATTCAATCCGCACCAGCCCCCTCGTTCATGACTTTCTTTGGCCGTTTCAGATTTAGAACTCGCAATCCTCAGTTGGTAATTCGATATTATTTTGAAGAGAACCCAGGCCCTCGATAACATTGAAACTTTTACCAAAAGGTTCATGTAACTTACATTCATGAACTTCGTAATTTTTCATCAACGTTACTTTATAATTTAGGAGAACAACATTATTCAACATCATGAATGAAATAATTTATTGTACAGTTTTTTACAAAAACTGTTTTTCTCTGTTTCACTTTGGAGCCACTCTACTGTCTGACTTTCATGAGAATAGCCCATTGTGTTACAACAGTGAAATGCAAATTCAACTTCATGTAAATGAGTGATGGGTTTGAAACAAAAGTTGGTCCTTTTTTAGGTTTAGGTATCGAAAAAAAGTATTAAATTCTTCACACGTGCAAAGTTTTTATGTACTTTGAAAGAAGAAATTTCTACGAGTATGTTAATAGCTCAGTAGGCAAAGTTTCAACCAAACTTTTTTCAGACCACTTGATGGAGGCTTTCAGGTTGCCATTTGTGGATGGTCTGTAGGGAGATGTTCTCGTAGTTTCGATGCCCATCATAGTGGCTAGCACCTTGAAGAGTGCTGACTCGAACTGACTTCCTGACTAGTCGTTATTGTAAGAGGAGTTATGAAGCGGCATATCCAATTTTCGTACAGTGTACCAGCAACTTTCTCGGCTGTAATATCTACCACGGTCGATGTAAGTCAGGCATTACGAATATCCTCTTGATGGTGGAAGTCTTCCAACAATATCGACATGAACATGTTTGAATCTTTCAAATGGTAGTTGATAGGATTGAAGTAGTGTTGTAATATATGCCTTGAGACTTTGTTTCTAGCCCATGATGCGGATATCATTTCTAATTGAAGGCGAGACGAACACCTTTTTTTCAGTAGCTTGTTCATTGATCTAACTCAGAGATGAGATATCTTATGAAAGACATTAAAAATAATACAGCTGTAGCTTTTTGGGACAGATGGTTGAAAAATTCCTGATAAGACATTATATTGTAGTTTTGAACCCTCAAAAAGTATAGGTTGCTACTTCATACTTGTTATTTCTGGTTGCTACAAGATTTCTTTTAGTTCATCAGTTAGCTGTCAATCGTCGATATCATTGACACGGTATCAGCTACGATGTTTTGTTCAACACTGATGTGCGAATATCTGTTGAAAACTGACTGATGAAATAGAGTTATTGAAGTTGTCTTGGGCTTCATTTTTATGGCTTTTGATTAAAAGCGAATGGAAGAGGACGATGGTCTGTATAGATGGTGAAAGGTCAGGATTCGAGCATGTGTCAACAGTGTTTGGTGTCAGCGCGTACCCGGCGAATATCTGCCATAAGAACTGTACTTGAATTCAGTTTTCGTGAGCTTTTTGGAGAAAAATGATACTGATTGCAGACCGTCTGATGAACTTTGTTATGAAACACCTCCTTATAGCTATGTCGAAATCGTCGTCAGAGTGAGCGAAATATGCGCCGTTGACGACAGGTGCACCATCGTTACGGTTTTTGCGAGGTCATCTTTAAACTTTTGAAATGCGTTTTCGGCTTCTGCTGTCCAAACCACTGGTCTCTTGTCCTTTTTATTAGCGCCTTTTATGAACTCGATTAGTGGTACTTGAGTTGATGCTGGTTTAGTTATAAAACGCCGATAAAAATTGATAATTGCCAAAAGTCTTATTCTTCGATAGTTTTCGGTTTGGGGTAGTTACGGATTGCTACAATCTTGTCTTCCAACGGTTGCATTCCGTTTTCTGTAATTCGGTTCTCCAGAAATCTCACTTCTGACTGGCCAAAATTTTCATTTGGAACGGTTGAGGCAGATGCCATTTTCTTGGAATCTTTGAAAATCGTTTCAAAGATGATCCTTGTGCTCCTCTTAACTTTTTGATGCAATTAGAACGTCGTCGATGTAAGGCATACAAAAATCAGGTTCTCGTAATACAGAATGGGTAAAACGTTGGAATGCTTGGGGGGCGTTACACAATCCAAAACTCATAATTGGGAACTCGAATAAACCAAGTGGAGTGACGATGATTGTCTTTGGGATATCATCTTATCTAACAGGAATCTGGGGGTAAGCAATAAAGAGGTCTATGGTCGAAAATATTTTTGTTCCTTCTAGTTGTTGAGCAAAATCTTGTATATGCGGTACAGGGTACTTGTTTG
Organism: Metellina segmentata; assembly: GCA_947359465.1. Lineage (NCBI taxonomy): Eukaryota > Metazoa > Arthropoda > Arachnida > Araneae > Tetragnathidae > Metellina > Metellina segmentata. Next base: position 108,695,602 of record OX375877.1, on the reverse strand, counting down.
GTTTTGTTACCGCATTGAACCTTCTATCGTTGTCGCTTGGTCTCCAATCCCTCTTTTCTTAGGTACCATGTGCAATGACGTCGCACAATTGCTGCTTGATTTTCCACATATTTCTTGATCCAATATGAACTGGAATCCTTTCATTGCGATATCCAATTTTGCAGGGTCAAGTCTTTTCGCTCTGGAATATACTGGTGGTCCAGTTGTTTATATGTTATGTTCCACGATGTGCTTGACTTTAGGTTTACTAGAAACCTGGGTAATTTCGGGGAATTCTTCCAAAATTTCCTTGAAATGGAATCGTCAGCAAGAACGGTAATTCTTCAGAAAGTACCAGTAACCGGTTGATCTGTAGATTTCCTATTGGTCTTTTTTTTTATGAGCGAACAGTTCTATATGTCGATTAACAAACCAAACTTCTGCAGAAAATCTTCTCCTATTATTGGTTGAGATAATGCTACTATGAGGAATGACCAGGGGAAAGCTCTTCTAAGATGCAGATTCTTCAGGATCAGCTCTTCTAAGATCAGGAGATTTTCACCAAAACTAGAGATACTTGATACAATCCCAACTAATAACTTTTAATCTCCCATTAACTAAATTTTTCTCTCTGTAGGTTTACGAAATAACAGACACTTCAGCGATTGTGTCAAGTACGAACTTAAATCCAGTAGTATTGTCGACCATCAAGAGTCGTCTTGTTCGGCTCTGATCGCCTTTGGCCTCAAGCAATGACCCTACTAGTTTTCCGTCTGGAAATTACACGGCTTATTGCAGTTCTTGACTGCTTTTCCAAACCGCTGACGACAGAAGCAGATGCCTGAGTTTCGTACCAATCTTGAAAAGGAATGGCTTCTTGAGTGTCTATTGCGATTCACTTTCCAATGTCTGTTTCCCTTCAGTTGCTCCACTGATGGTTTCAGCTCCTCTACTTATATTTTGTATGTCTTGTGTCTGGCGCACCGTGGCCAAATATGGCTCTTGCGCTATAGAACCCCAAAACTAACCAACCACAACTGTATTAAAGATAACTGCGGTAAATCAAATTCATTTTACTTGGTGGTATATAATCAAACTATCTAGAAGTATTAATCATACATAAAGTTCTTAATGTTCATTTTTTAAGCTTATCTAAATACTCTCAAAATAAAGATATGTAGCATAGTCCTTTTTTTTTGTTTAGTTCTGCCAGTTTTCACATGAATGTCGACGAGCAATGGGTCTACATTAACAGAACAATTGTAAGTAAACATTGAGAAATTGATCTATTTTTTGTGAATATCTGTAACATCCAAAAGATGATAATATGATAGTTTGTATATTTTTGTGACAATATGAAAGAAATACTTTTGGATAGCCTAGTTACTTCAAAATTGATGATTACTTAACTTATTTCAACAACCTCTCTCTCTCTTTCCTCTCATACTTTTCCCAGTGCTCCTAAATCTAGTTTCTCCTCTATTGCTCTTTCTATTCCTTTCTTTCTCTTCCCTCTCTCTTTCTCCTCAATTTCCCTTCCCTCTCTTTCTTTTCTCTTTAATCCTTCTCTTTATCTCTTTCTCGTCCTTTCTTTCACTTTCTCTCTCTCACACAACAATCTTTCTGTTTCCCACGTTTTGCTACATTTCTCTTTATATCCCCCTCTCTATTTCCCTCTCCTTCTTCACTCTCTCTTTCTTTCTCTATATGTCCTCTCTTACTTTCGATCTCTCTACCCTGTCTTTCTCTCTCTCTTTCCGTATAAATCCCTCTTTCGTTCTCTTTCTTCCCCTTCTCTCGCTCTCCCTTTTATTTTTCTCCCATCTCTCTTTCAATCTCTCTTCCCTCTCCTTCTATTCTCTTCCTTACCTCTCTCTTTTCCTACCACACTCTCATTTACATTTGCCCGATGTGCTGCTACACTGCGATGTTAATTTTAAATATATACCTTCTCCTTTAATTTCCCTCTCCATCAATCTCTCCTTTCCTTTCCTTCTCTTTCATTCTCTATTTTTCCTTATTTTTTCCATGCATCTCTCTCTGTGTGTATGTACCTTTAAAATTAATAGTTTTCCTTTATTTCAGGAAAACAAATTTATTTCCCAGGTGAGTTTCTTATTGAAGAAATACGCTGTTTTCCACTCCTTAAAAAAACCTTATTAACATGTATGTCACGATTATTAGTAACTTCACTCACTGAAATAACAGAGAAATGTGTTATTTGGTATGGCTTCTGAATAACTTGTAAATTAACAATAAATAGCAATCAAGGTCATAGCATCTGCGTTAAACGTCCTTAGTTGATTATACACATTGCTAGCATTTATAATAAATATGACATCCATAGATGGATTTTATACCTCTGAAGGAAATAAAATTATTAAACCTATGTAGTTGAATTTCCTCTACTTTTCCTGGTATCAGTTTTTTTTCTTCTAATAAAATGCATAACTAAGAGCTCTTCTTATTTATGTTACTACAACCAGGTTCAGAACGTCTCCTTTGATTTCATCTAATCTACTAAATCAGAGACAATTCCACATTTTTTTGACATTTTCCTATTTTAGCTCATATTTTGTTTTCCGCATGGGTTTTAATCTTCCAAAATTCTAAATTGCTTTCTGTAATCAGACTGCTGAATACTTTTATAAGTGTGTCCAACTTCTTCCGAGTAGTTGTATCATGCAGCTCCATACCTCAGTTTAAGCATATTTAAAGTTAGCGGCAAATTTTCATAATGTGTGAATCCGGTAACAATAAGTTTTATATTACTTGTATTCATTGTCATTCACCAAGAAACAAATGCTGTCGATTTCCGAGCAATGTTCGTTGGTGAAAATTTTACTTTGAAGTAGAAAGATGTTCTAACACCCTGATCTGTTAAATTTAAGTAAGAAAGGGCATTTCATGTTTAATTTATACAGAGGGGAAATTGGGCGCTGCACTAATACCCTTTAGTTATCATGCACTAATACTCTTTAGTTAAAACCTTATAAAAATTTAAATAGCTGTGTAGAAATGAATAATAACAAAAGGGTGTTAGTGCAGCGCCCAATTTCCCCTCTGTATAAATTAAACATGAAATGCCCTTTCTTGCTTAAATTTAACAGATCATGGTGTTAGAACATCTTTCTACTTTAAAATAAAATTTTCACCAACGTACGTTGCGCAGAAATCGACAGCATTTCCAGTTCGTATTACTTTGTCTAGATTAAATATTTTTCTTTTTTTAGATTTTAGTTATTCGACAGAAAGGAGTAAGTATCATTAAACAGGAATTTACTTATTTACCAATGTTAATATAAATGGAATGAAGTGGTTTTGAAAATAATGTGCTTTTGTTCAATTTCCATTTAAATATACGTTTTGTGTACAATGTTTCGTAAAACCAACAACTATCGTGTTTGTATAAGCCTATAATTGTGACATGTCTTAAAGTTAATAGAATAGCTTATCCCTCTGAGGATTTCTAACGCATAATTCCACCATGCGACATACAGTTTAACTCCATGACATCTAACCAATTTTGTCTTCTTGAGAAATAGAATCTTTGCAAAAGATTCTAATACAAGGAAAGGACTAATAAAATGTTTCCAAATGATTTTATTCTAAAACGATGTAACTAATAGGGATTCTTTCCAAGGGATACAATTCTAAGGGAAGGCCCAACAGAATATTTCTAAAGGATGAAAAAATCTAAGGATTCTTTCAAACAATAAATGTAACTATTTATTCATTACGTGTGGGGTAAAGCAATGCTACATTACTCTAAAATGTCGAGACATTTTTCAAGAAATATAAGAAAATTTTTTCACAATTAGAAAAAGGATTGAGAGAAAGAGAATCAAAGTTAACACTGTTTTACGTTAATTATTCAAAATGCGATTCTGCAGACTTGTGTGACTTTTTCATGACTCATAGACCACTTAGCCTACCAACAAGGCCGGACAAGTGAAGGACTATTCCTGGTTCCACAGTTGCTATCTCTAGAATTTAGGTCGAAGAAAGTTCTACATTCCAAAAAACATTACACTCAAAAATATGCAGAATCATCTTCTGAATGGATAATGGAAATTATAAAACTTCACATAAGAAAGGCATTTTTCCGAAAAAGAAATACATTTGAATAAAAACAAGGACAAATTCCTAAACTTAACTATTTACAACACTTTTAAACGCGCACATAAAAACTTGAGGACAGACGAGGACAAATTCCAAAACTTGACTAATCACTACTTGTTTAAAAGCGCACATAAAAAGATTGAGGGAAGACGAGGACAAGTGTCAAGATTTAACTTATCACTACACGTTTAAAGGCGCACATATAAAGCTTGAGGGAATACTAGGACAGATGACAAAAAAAAAAAAAAAAAAACGTAACTAATTACTGCTCTTTAAACGCGCATGTAAAAAGCTTGTGGGAAGACGACGAAAATGCCAATAATTAATCACTTCACGTTTAAACGTGCACATTTGAGGGTTGGTACAGAATTAAAACATACAATCAAAACTTTTAAATAAAACCGGACACAAATTCATAGACTAAATTATAAATTAGTTCTCTTTTAGAATCAACATATGGATATAAAATGAGAAGATATCCTGATGGAATAGAAGTATGTACAGGTCTGGGAGACCTCCACCTCAGTCTCTAATCCAGAGTTCACGCCACATTTTCAGATGTGGTGGAAGGAACTCGGACACTTTCCCAAATCAGCCAGAGATTGCTTGTTGTTAATGGCGTTATTTAACCTACTTAATAGGGCGTATCGAAAAAATCGAACTGTCTTAGATCTTTTTGCGGTAGTGCGGAAAAGTTGTGAACTCCCATCACTAAAAGCTTGCGGAATCTTAAAATGATGGGTTGATTTCTCCTGTCGCCTCAATGGGCCAAAAATTTCGAAAACTGGACTAAAAATTATAAAAATACAAAATTTAATAAATAATCACAGATTTCGTTGAACGTTTTGGGGTAGAGCTTACAAGTTACTATTTTTTAACAACAACCATAAAAAAATTTAGAATTAATAGGTTAATATATCTTCTGCCGCCTCAACGATACCAAATTTTGGAAAATGAAGGCAAAATTTGAAATGAATACACGTTACATTACCTCATTTTAATGCGAACATAAACTTTATTTTACCTTTCAAACATACAAATAACAAAAGCATTAATGCTTATAATCATTTTTGGTCCCAATTTTTTACATGTGTTTTCTTAATTCTAGTGTCGCTCTAATAAATCCATCCCTGATGTGCGGCCCAACTGTTTTTCCGGAGACTGCAGTGACTAGTTTCACAATCTGTTCAACTGCTTGTGTGTGTGAAGGAAATTTAATAAAGTCCCAGCAGTCCATTGGCATACCGTCCTGTATCATCGTCATAAAATCTTGAGATCTGTTCTCTCTGAGAACTGGGAGCGATGTCACATAACAAGCTTGCCAATCAATAAGATCTACATAGTCTGTAGCTCCAAAGTTAACAGCAGGAATAACGAATTTCCATCTGGGCTAGTTTCTCATGCCTTGATAATCCACCGAGCTGCAAGGGTCCTAATATGGCACCTCTCATGAGTTAAAATGGCAAAAGCATGTTTTCTGGAGTCGCAAAGTAAGCGTTGCGAGAAATAACTGGTTCGATTACGTCACGATACTTCAAAGGCAAGTACCGAGATGAGCTTATGAAATGCCACAGGTGTCTAGCAACGTCCTTTATGGAATGGTGGAACTTAATTCGGAATAATGAGGATGCATAGACTCTTAGAATGAATAAAACCAAATTCAACGTTCCAGGTTAGCTAGATCTGAACAACAAACGCCAGAACTCATGGCTGTGCAAATGTCATATAAGTACTTATGATATGAACTGAGGGTGGAAGAATAAATGTCTGGCAACTCACATTCAATACTATTAAAAGCAACAATTGAAAGTTTTTCGTATCCTCTGAGATTTCGTCCAATGTCTTCGGTGTAACATGTGAGGCCAGATGACTTGCCGTCTATGGACTCAAATAGATATCAATAGTAAGCAGATAATCCATTGGACTGGTCTCTGAAGTTTCAATTCAAGCCTGCGAATTACACCATTAAACACTCCTGTGTTCACTACAGTGCCGTCACAACCGAGAACAATAAGGTTGCTAAAATCATCCAATAAAGCACTTGTTACGTATTCGTAAATGCTATTAGATATATCAAGGCTAGATCCACTTTCAGGTGTAACATGTTCCATGTACGTAGAACCAGGCTCCGATACAATGCAGTAATACGCTTCTACAATTGTTCTTTGGAACTGCTTGTCCTCGAGTGTTTCTGATGTTAAAGTTTTGTTATGCCGCCATCAAAATAAAGGCCAGATAGAGTGGAACGATTTGATTTTGAGACCAATTTTTTGTAAATCCTCGATTTTTCCCGTCATATTTTATTTTTGTCTGTGACGAGGCTGGTATCTGATTCCGATACTAAACCCAAATCTTGCATAACACTCGATGCAATAGCAGCCGTGGCTCTGTTGGATACAACATATCTTTGACTGACAAGAACTGTGTTATCCAGTTTTAAACGCATTTTAACACTTCTTCTGACTGTCCCAGTTTGTCTCGATTGTGAAGTAGTTAACAATTGTACAGAAAAGTACCAAAATGCGTCCAAATTTTCAAGATTCGACGCTAAAGAGGCGGCAGAAGATTTTAACCTATAATTCTAAAACTTTTGTTGTTGTTTTTGTTAATAAATAGTAACTTTTAAGTGCTACCCATAACCGATCAACGAAATATGTGATTATTTAATAATTTTTGTATTTTAATCATTTTTAGTTCAATTTTCGGTACCTTCGGCCAACTGAGGTGACAGAAGATATAGACCCACAGTTTTAAGATTACGCACGCTTTTTAATGATTTTCCCCTTCGGAATAGATCCTGGGCCGTCGTCAATAATAATGGGTTGCTCCAGTGAGACGTTAATGCACTTAACTACCTACCGGTATAGTTTGGCTCTGTATCTGAAAAATTATTTCTTTTGAATTTATAAATTAGAGTCAGAAATTCGTACTTATTTAATGCTATTTATATTTTTAAGTATATTTATTTTTAATAACATGGTTTAATAACATTTTGATTTCAGTACGACTGTACAGATCAAAAGATATTCTCGAGACAGTAAGTATCATATTTAAACCTATTATGTCTTTCATTGAATTTTTATTATGAATCAGTTCAATAATTAATTGACTTGAGAAGCGAAATCCTTTTTTTATTTACAACTTCATGTAAAATAATGTGTATCGTCACTTTTGCAAAACTGATTATTAGATTGTAATCGACGAGATACCTCGTCATTCGCGAAAAAACTGCCCAGAAATTAATCTCGTCATCAAAAAAATTGGTAATACCTTGATAACGAGATTTTTCGTCATTAGAAGAAATGGTCAGATCTTGATGGAGGACATATCCAGCTGAAATGACTTTGAGGGTTATCTCGGTTCATGAACACATGCTGTTATTTTGCACATAATCGGTGATGCTCTATACATTTTTAATGACTTTTTTCCGTATATTGCGTATTTTTCAAGGCAAAAGCGCTGTTTTCCGATTTGTTTTCAGAACTAGGGCTAAGAGTCTTGTTGTACATAGTCGTTTTATTGTTTTAATTTGGCAAAGATTAATTGCTCAGTTAACAAACAACATTTTATTTAGGCATTTGAACAGATACTAACTAAATATCACTTCAATTAAAAGAAAACACAATACCAGAAAACAAGTATAAATAAAAGTGATACCCACGGAGAAAAGGACGTAAAAAAGGAGAGTTAAATTAAGTTAAAATATTAAAGTGCACAGTAAGGACATTTTCGTCGAAGATATACTCTACACGAGTCTTGAGATAAGAAAAAGAAATTAAAAAGCAATGAAAATGCTTATCATTCGAAATATTTTTTAATGGAGGTCTTCGGTCATGGTCGGAATCACCTCCAAGAAAAGCAGAAGTCCCTGGACGTAAGTCACTATCTACAAAAGTGGAGAAGATATAGTTTTTCTTCTCGCGCAGAGCGATTTAAAGCCTCTACGAGATCCAACCCTCGTGGTGACATTGTTAATCTGAGTGTCTCCTATCATAAGGGGACGACGGTAAATGTTAAGCGGGAAGATTTCGAAGAAGGAAGAACGCTTGCTCGTTGTTTTCGGCCGCCATTGAAGGAAAATAAATTCTACTTCGCTCTGAGGGGGTGTGAGGGGCATCGTCTTTTTTGTCCGGTTTTCATATGGTTGACTTTATGTGTTATTTGCACATCATAACACTGTTCCTATACATTACTTCATAACTGTAGCTATCTGCGTTCGGCAAAAAACTGGAAGTTTGGTACTTTTCTCTATCCGGGTTTTCCTTATTTTTGAAAACATATCTTTGATAAAAGACGCCATTTCTTAAAAATTTACCTTATTTTTGACCATTTAATGAGTAAATTTTGTTTTTATGCTGAGATCTCCATTTGATCACTTATTTTGATTAACCTTTTAAGAAAATTGTTAAAAGGGTAGTCGAATGTACAATATATCGATCAAGGATCAATAATACTTGATAAAAATAGTACGGGAAAATAAGCTAATAGAGATCTTGCTGGCTGATGAAATATATGTTTTAGGATAATAATGTTATTGAACATACCTAACGTTACTATAAATATCCTTAATTCTAAATATAAATTTCAGTACAAACTTCACTGCTTCGAACATAATATTTCTCATGAAAACCAAATGTACAATCTCTCAATCTCATAATCGACTGTAGATACGTTAGAATTATTAACAACTAGCAAAATACCCGACCTTACTCGGTTTGAATTGGTTTACTTAAATTGAAGAGATAATCAAAATGCATAATGTCTTACGGTTTTTGTAGAATAAAAATTGATTTGAATACCTTTCGCCATCTTTATAATTTCTACAACCTACTTTGGACACAAATCCTACACATGCATATCCATTCATGTAATACATTTCACATACATCGCACTCTTACTGTATGACAAAGCTACAAAATGACTAAGGTTATTACTACAAAAGACGATTTTGAGGGACATTTGGAATTCCATTAGTTAAGTAAGTTCTTTTCATGTTCAACCCAATTAATAAAAATTATGATTTACGGCGAGTGCTCTCGCACTCAAAGTCAACAAAACAATATTTTTTTACTTGTGGCACTCTTGCATCCGGTATGTGACATTGTGAAATTTTGCAATCTTATCCTGTCATTATGACAACGAATTTTTTAATGTATGAAAAGTTCTAGTTCGGATTTTTTAAACATTATTGTTCTTTCAATAACGGCATTATTCTTTCAATAACGGCATTATTCTTTAAATAATGGCATAACTACACTTAAAAATATACTGAAAATTTAATCTGACTTACCTGTCATTTTTAAGTCGAATACTTTGTGGTGGTGTCGTGTGTGGTGAGAAGGAAAACACATTTATTAAAATAATAAATATTTAAAACGGAAAACCGCGAAATAAAACAAAATAAAAGATGTCGGAAAAAATTGTTCTAAAGATATTAATTTGTGATTCATTTTTATCTCTTGATCTCGCACAGTTGCCACAACTTACAACTAAAATTGCACATAATTTAGAAATGTGAAATTAATTCAGAGAGAAAGAAACAGAAAAATATCACTGCTCGCGCGATTGTGTTCATTCCCGTTTGTGTGTTGAAAAATATCGTCTGTCCCAAATATTCGGAAATCGTTTTCATTGCACAAAGAACAAAAATAACACTCGAAATAATTGAAATATCAGAGCTGAAATTCCATAAAAAAATAATTTTTTGAAGAATAATTACTTTTTTAGCAGTACTGTAAAGCAATCGAAGTAATCGTATTACTCAATATACATTACAATTTTTCCAAAACTACCAAATTATAGTTCATTTAAGTATACTTACTCAGGTGTTTCAGCATGAAATTCAACTAAATATAACAATTATAAAATGTTTAATATTGCATTCACTAAACTAATAGATAATGTATAAAATAAAATACGTTGCAATCAAATATCTACAATAAATTCATGTGATGCCTGCACAAACACACTAACACAAAATCGAACATAGAACAGAAAGACGGACAGACAGACTTTTGCAACCAATACCACTCACTAAATGAAGATAATTACTCACTGTATGCAAATTTCCATGAAAATATATTAAACCGTGTGGACGTGTATAGGGCACATACATACATACAGACAGATGGACAGACAGACACCAAACGCGAAAAAGGCAGATTTGGCATCAGAAGGGTCCAAAACGGATAAAAAAACTTGAAATGGGTCGAAAATATTGAATGTACAAACAAACATTCCATTCTTATTTATATAGTTGAAATACATTTTCTACCAAACGAAAATTAGTGCGTTAAATAAACTCTAAAACGTCTGACAACGTTTGTTTATAATTTTTTGTACGATTTTCTTTCTTATTTGTAGGTGTCAGACTATAAATATTGAATTGGATTTCGACGAATACGAAGTGACGAATATGACGTACAATCCTAAATTTGAAGTAAGTATAAGTACCGAAAATATTTAAATTTTTGTTTGTTCTTTTATCGACAACTTTCCTCTAAACTTGGAACTGTCATTTTAGAATATTTTTCTCATCCCTCACACAACAATGGCTTAGTGCAGTTTAATTAGTCGGGTAAATTGTCGGTCAACTTTCGTTATGCAAGACGGGCTGAACAAGGACTACTTTAACATGGATTAATTTATGAACAATTCATTTCCTTATATTTTACTGAGGCATTTAATTTAATACACTCGGATTAAAGTTTTGGATGACGATAATAAAGATCAATTACTTAAAAGTTTTTTGGACAATTGCCTGTTCAAAACACTATTTAGGTTATCTTGATATCTTGACATATGGTTTGCAAATCTTTGGTATTAAACTTTTGCTCTCTAAAATGTTAGGAACTTTTTTAACTGTAGTGCGCCAATTGTTTTAGAGTCCAAGTTTTGGATATACATTACTATATTATAAACTAGCCACTGCTTGGCTAGCCCGGCTTTGCACATGACCGTTGTGTAAGGTATTAAGCTGGTGTAAAATTTTCCGCAGATTTCAAGTCCGTTCAAGTTATATTCAATTAAAAAATTATTTATTTAAAGAAAATCATATTTTTAGGTATCAATCTAAACTGAAATTTTCCGCAGATTTCAAATCCGTTGAAATTTTTACTCTATCTTTAACGGTGTAGGATATAGAAAAAAGAACTTTGACTTCAGTTTAAAGATTTATCGTCTGGCTGGGAAATCAATAGCGCAAAATGAAAGCGGAAATTTAAAAAAAATTAATTTTCTCCACATTTTGAGGATGATAAAAACTTGGCATGATTCCAAACACTGACTGCAAGGTCGCATGAGTAGAAAATGTTCAACGCGTTTGAAAAAACGATGAAAAATAAAACTATGAAATTCATTTAAAAATCTTCATGTTTGAATTTTAAAATTCGCTGGGACTGAAAAATTGCAAAAAATTCGGACTACCTGTGTGCCAAATCTTATTGCTGTAAGTGCCATAGGTCGTCAGGATTTTGCGGCCGAGAAAAAGACAAACAGACAAGCAAACAAACACTTCCTTTTATAATAGTAGAGAAAAGGAAGTGCTTCTAATCTCTATATATATAAAACTCAAATACCATTCACTCACTCACTGACTGACTCACTCATCTCTGTATCTCAAGAACTACAAGTCCTTGGAAGCTGAAATTTTTCAGGGTGATTCTTCTTATACCTTAGGAGTGCACTAAGAAAGGATTTTGAAAAATTCGACTCTGAGCGTACCTTAAATTGACCTAAGGCCCAAGCCAAAATCAATTCGAAATCGCCATGGAAATAACATTAAGTATAAAACGATTGCTGTACGCAGCTCAGATGATTTGCCAGTGTTGATCGAAAAACAATTTTTTAAAACAAATTAAATTATAATATTCATGTTTGAAATGACTTTTTACTTCCAGTGATGAAAATAATATTTATAAACATTTTATTAATGAAGAAAGAATATTTAAAGCATTTAATTTTACATAACTTACATTTTGTAATGGAACACGAAAGCCTAAAAGAAAAACTCATTGATCATAAAAGCTTTGTACTTTTCGGTATCTGGCAACGTCAGAAGAAATGTTTATTTTTTAATCTAATTTAAAATTCTTTGTTTGGGTATTTGAGTTGACAGCGAGATGTTGCGGTCATATTTGAGGATTCTTTTTGCGTATAAATCATTATTGTTTTTATCAATATTGTTCGTCTTTTTTCGAATTGTTCTATTTCAGAATATATTCAGGAAATCTAAATATACGACGTTAAAACATAATTTTTTTTTCATATTTTAGCATTTTTTTCAATGATTGGAATTTTGTTTCCGTTTGTATTTATATGTTCCGTTATAAAAGCACCTATTGCAGAAATATTATTCAGGAGTTAGATTTTATTGATTTATTTATTTCCTGCAAAATATATCACTGACATTGATAATTCCTTATTGGTATATGTCTATTTCAACCAACTTTCTTTAAATCTTCGGTTTAATACGTAATGGTGAGTAGATTGTTGTATCAAGCTCCGTTATTCCATATGCCGCTGAATGGAATATTCAGAAATATGTGCGTTTGCTTCAAATTAAATAAATCACAATTGCCGTAAATTTTTAGCCTCCTTGGACAAATAGAATGCGGGTTAATATGTAGCCTATCATACCCACATGGTTAAAATATTAGTGTACCAAATGTGGTGTAGATTGGTCAAAAGGTGGATTAGTATAGAGAACAGACAAATGTCTCAACTATGCTTTATATATCTAACAGAAGTTCCGTTATTCCACCTGCCGCTGAATCGAATTTTCAAGAAAATTGCTTCTGCTTCAAACTAAATTAGTCACGAATGCCGTAACAATTTTACTTACCATCCCCTCATATTATTGATGAAATTCGAAAATATCGCATTCCATGTGCAAGAATAGCACTAGTAAAGCATATTCAAATCTAAGTGCAAGACTATCCGCCAAAATTCGCTATTTCTAATGAAAATGAATGCACGGGAATATTTGTACACACTCTAAAAGTCAAAAGCAACTTCTTTAGAAGTCAAATTAGAAAAAAAAAACTTTCAGCAGAAGTGCGACGAATGTGAAATGGATTATATGGATGGATACAACATGTATGCATATTTCCGTCCGAAGTAAATTGTAGAAGCGACGAAGAAGTTCAAAGATATGTTAAATTTTTTTCCGCACACTTAAATGATGCTTGTAAATTCTGGGCTGGGCTGAAGGAACCTTTTGCAGCATTATTCAACTCGAGCGCCGGGCAACTTACGAATATGTGTGTGGGTGGTGGATTAAAATAAATCGACAGGACTGCCTGGTCGTAATTACTGCGATTTATTAACAGCAATCATTGACTCTATATACATGAAGGCCGCGACTGAGTCGGATCGCGTCTTTTTCACATCAAAGCGTCACATCACACTTTACTTTTCGTACATCCGGGGCTCCCTTGAAAATACATCTGCGCAACTTAACTGCGCATTGGAGGAGGAACCTCCCAGGCGCCATCTATTGGCCTCTTTCGAAACCAACAGTTGGGTGCTTAAAACATATATGTTACATACTCCCCCTCTGGTTTCGCCGACGTCCCGGCAAGGAACCAGCATGCTTTCGCTTTAAACGCCCACGCTTTCGCTTTAAACGCCCACGCTTTCGCTTTGGACGCCCACGCTTTCGTAAGGGCGCCAAAGGCCGAGCATCGGAATCAAGGCAAGGTCTTAAAGCCGATGAGTGATAAACTCCCATTGAGACTTCAGGAGAGTCTGGATTGGCAATTTGATAAGTAGTAGGTGATCGCTGAGTGAGAATGACATAGGGACCGTCCCTCCGAGGCATGAACTTGCTTGTTCGTTTCTTTTTGGCATTACTAACAGGGTGGAGTGTCACCCAAACAGAATCGCCCGGAGAAAAGCTTGGTCCTGAACTTCTTCCCTTATCCGCACAGGCTTTTCTCTGGTCTTGTCTTTTCAAGGTTGCTGGTGCGTTTTTCAGCCCGAAAGGCATCCTGTTAAAACGGTAAGAGCCAAATGGACAGGTGAAAGCAGTCTTGTCACGGTCTGTAACTGCCACGTTAACTTGATGGTAACCCGCTCGCAAGTCAATCGTTGACATGTAGGATGTATGCTTTGCTTCGTGGAGCAAGTCGTCAATGAGTGGAAGAGGATAGGTATCAGTCTTCGTAATGGCATTCAGTTTGCGATAATCAACGCAAAATCTGTAGGTTCCATTTGGTTTTGGGATCAGAACCACAGGAGCCGCATATGGTGACTCGCAGTCCTCAATTATGCCTTCTTCCAACATTCTCTCTATCTCGTTTTTCATTATACTTTTCTTTACTGGGGTAACTCTGTACGGAGGTACTGCAACAGGTGGATGGTCCATAGTGTCTATCCGGTGTTCAATGAAAGGGGTAGCCTCTCCCCCTGGATGAAAAGACCCTTCATACTCGTTAAGGAGACAGTTCATCGTTTCACGCTGAGTTGACGTAAGGGCAAGGCCTTCCACCTCTCGAAGTGAACACGAATTAATTTTAATCTCGTTTCCGAATTTCTTATATGACACAGATTTCATTTGTTCTGCAAATGGGTATTTGTGGCGAGGACTATCGCCGAAAAACCAGTCTCCTTTGAGCCCAGTTTCTGTGGTCAAATTCATAGACTGAGCTTCAAGTTGCATCTTTAGCTTTTCGAGTTCAAAAGCTCTTTCCTTTTCGGCTTTCTCCAGTTCAAAAGCTCTTTTCTTTTCGGCTTTCTCCAGTTCAAAAGCTCTTTTCCTTTCAGATTCTCTGTTCTCTATGATTGTTTTCAGGAGTTCTTTTGCGAATGTTTCTTCATAATGCTCTGAATTGACAATAATATCCTTTAGCTCAAAGATTTTTAGATTTTCTCTTAAGACCTCCCCTAGTTCCTCTGCTAGGATCCTAAGATCCTCCCGTCTACCTTTAGCCAAAAATGTCATTTTTGTTTTCAAAACCAGCTTTTAACCAATTAGAGGTTCCTCTTACAATGAATTTTGAAAATAGATTTTTAAATGACTAAATGAAAGTACTAGATTTCATACAATATATATGAACGACAAAACTATATGCAATAAATCCTATACTCTAAAAGAGAACACACAATACTAGCACTAAATCTTATACCCTAAAAGATAGAACACACAATACATATGCACTAAATCTTATACCTTAGCCTCATATATCATGTAACCATTATAACTCATATAATTCAAAATAATTGAGATTCATATGCGATGCAGCATTTCTAATTAAAGAGAGAACACAAAAATATTAACACTATAAATCTTACTCCCTAGTCTCTCATATATCATGAAGCAATTTTAACTCAAATAATTCAAAACGAATTCCGATTCATATGCGATGCAGCATTTCTAACTACCAATTTATGCAAGTTGAAGTTAAATCGAAACTTGAATCACACTAAATCGATAAATTTTCAAGCTGAAGTTAAATCGAAACTTGAATCACACTAAATCGATAAAGTTTTTCAAGCTGAAGTTAAATCGAAACTTGAAACACAATAATTGAGATTCCTATGCGATGCAGCATTTCTAATTAAAGAGAGAACACAAAAATATTAACACTATAAATCTTACTCCCTAGTCTCTCATATATCATAAAGCAATTTTAACTCAAATAATTCAAAACGAATTCCGATTCATATGCGATGCAGCATTTCTAACTACCAATTTATGCAAGTTGAAGTTAAATCGAAACTTGAATCACACTAAATCGATAAATTTTCAAGCTGAAGTTAAATCGAAACTTGAATCACACTAAATCGATAAAGTTTTTCAAGCTGAAGTTAAATCGAAACTTGAAACACAATAATTGAGATTCCTATGCGATGCAGCATTTCTAATGAAAGAGAGAACACAAAAATATTAACACTATAAATCTTACTCCCTAGTCTCTCATATATCATGAAGCAATTTTAACTCATATAATTCAAAACCAATTCCGATTCATATGCGATGCAGCACTTCTAATTACCAATTTATGCAAGTTGAAGTTAAATCAAAACTTGAATCACACTAAATCGATAAATTTCTTCAAGCTGAAGTTAAATCGAAACTTGAATCACTCTAAATCGATAAATTTTCAATTTGAAGTTAAATCGAAACTTGAAACACACTAACTTTACAAAGTTATACAAGTTAAAGTTAAATCGAAACTTGAATCACACTAAATTCACAAAGTTAGACAATTTGAAAAATCAATCAAATTTCTTATCTGGGTCCAAGAAAGACGATGTTCCGGATTATCACTTTCCTGTAGAATGGCTCTCTTTCCACGTGCGACGACTCCAAGCGACCGCTTCCCGTCAATTCCACGTGTAGGCAAATCCAAGCGAACGCTTTTCCCGATTTGCCGCGATCTCCAGACTGTAAAGTGTTGCTTCTGCGGAACACTACCAGCGATTTCCAGGCACCATTTCCGTCAATTCATCAATCCGGCCACTGGTTGGGCGCCAATGTAAATACTCGGCTGGGCTGAAGGAACCTTTTGCAGCATTATTCAACTCGAGCGCCGGGCAACTTACGAATATGTGTGTGGGTGGTGGATTAAAATAAATCGACAGGACTGCCTGGTCGTAATTACTGCGATTTATTAACAGCAATCATTGACTCTATATACATGAAGGCCGCGACTGAGTCGGATCGCGTCTTTTTCACATCAAAGCGTCACATCACACTTTACTTTTCGTACATCCGGGGCCCCCTTGAAAATACATCTGCGCAACTTAACTGCGCATTGGAGGAGGAACCTCCCAGGCGCCATCTATTGGCCTCTTTCGAAACCAACAGTTGGGTGCTTAAAACATATATGTTACATGCTTACATTCTTTTATGAAAATAATTGATGATGACTTTTCAATCAACATATTATTAATTCAACCCGAGCTAAGCCGAGTATTTCTGCTAGTACGGTAATTCCGGGACAGATGCCTCACTGAAGGAAAATACATTATAAAATAAATTGGGTATTAACAATAAAAACGAAAATTTGTGGCAATACATAATAGTTATTGTTTATCAATACTAATTAGTTGTTCGTTACTATAATGTAAATTTTCTATAGAAAAAAAATAAAATTATGACACACTACATTTGGCCATCTCTCCCAAAGTTCCAGGTGATATGTCTCACTTATATGGGAGAGATGACATACCTGTAAAAATCAGTTAATTTTAAAACAAACGATTTTAACTAAATGCAACATATTAAAAGCAAGTGATTTTAATAAAATACTACCTTAGCATTAATTTATAAAGTATTGAAATATATAACAACCATAGACAAGATGCAAAAAGTTTTTAATGACGCACATTTAATGGAAAACAAACAAAATTTATAGTAAAACACATTAACACTATTAAAAAAATAATTCAGTTTTGCTAGAAAATTACAAAATTCTTTTTTTAATTAGTACTAATAGATTATTAGTTGTATTATAAAATATTTCGAAAATATCAAATTACGAGTTTTCTCTTTGTCCTCTTTAATTTTTGCTTTCCCGCAAATAATACACGGATCCCCGCGTGCTGAATGTGGCCCGCTCCGGATTTCGATCCGGCCCTCGGAACATTTTAAAATCACGCTCGAAAAAAAAGTGAATTTTTTCGGTTTTAAGCTAATAATCAATTTTGACAAACAGCAACAAATTTTTAATAAACAAAAGACACAACTGGACAATGTTGTGAAAGCTAGCTTCATAGTCAGCTCAAAAATAGCGAAGTCATCGAATCCATTCGCTGAAGGAGAATTTGTCAAAGAGTGCCTGTTAGAAATTTCAGATGTTTTATGTCCCGAAAAGTAAAAGGAATTTGAGGAAATAAGCTTATCAAGACGTACTGTTGTTCAACGTATAGATATGATATGATGGCTGGTGATATCAAGAAAAAATTGACTAATCGTGTGACTGATTTTCAAGCATTGTCAATTGCTTTCGACGATAGCACCGACTTGTCTGATGCAGCGCAACTAGCTATTTTTAAACGAGACGTTGACAAAGAATTTACTGTAACTGAGGAAATGCTGACTTTACAGTCTCTGAAAGGGACCATACTGGAGAAGATAATTTTCATGAGGTTACAAGTGCTATTGAAGAGTATGGTTTGCAGTGGTGCAAATTAATTGGAGTTTGCACAGAGGGTGCACCTTCTATGGTCGGTTTACGAAAAGGTTTCATCGGAATTTTGAAAACAAAAAAGCAATTGACTTGAATGTGCAAAAAAACGATTTAATAATCATTGCATTATCCACCAACATAACTTGTGTTCTATATCCATTCAATTGCAGAGCGTTATGGATGTGGTAATAAAGACAATCAATATTATTCGATCCCGCGCGCTTAACCATCGCCAATTCAAAGCATTTTTGGATGACAATTTTTTTAGAACATGATGTGACATATTTTTGCGAAGATGGTTAAGAAAAGGCAAAATGCTAAAAAGAATTTACGATCTTAAACAGGAAATAGCCGATTTGATGGAAATCAAGGAAAAATCATTACCAGTAGTCAGTGATCAGAAATTGTTATGTGATTTAGCATTTCTAGTTGACATCACGGGTCACTTAAACGAGTTGAATTTGAAGCTACAAAAACAAGGTCAGTTGGTAAACGAATTGTATAGCCATCTGAAAGCGTTCCAAAAGAAAATTCGCTTGTGGGAAACACAAATGCGATCTGAAAGCTGTTATCCTTTTTCAACAATATCCAGTCACAAAAATATTGATTACACTCAATATGCTGAAGAACTAAAATCACTGTCGGAGCAATTTTTTAATAGATTTTCCAATTTTGCAAACATTGATAGCTTCTTTAACCTTTTTACTACTCCGATAAAAAGTGACGTAAAGAAGGCTCCTATACACTTACAAAAGGAGTTGATAGAGCTTCAGGAGTTGATCGAGCTTCAGGATGACATACATTTGAAGTCAAAATTTGAAGACGTGGAGCTAAGTGATTTCTACAGAACATACCTTGACGAAGAAAAGTACAAGTTGCAAAAAAATTATTTGCACATTTGGAAGCACTTATAAATGTGAACAGTTCTTTTCCATGATGAAAACTAAAAAATCGTAGTATCGACCCAGGCTTACAGATGAAAAATTTCTAAAACACTCTGCTCCTCTGTATTAGTGGGATTGATCCCAACATTGATTATCTTGTTTCTCAAGTACCAGCTCAAACTTCTCATTAATTTCTGGTGATTGTAAGTAAATACTTAATCAATAAGATATTATTCTGTTCATGTAACTTTACCATTCCACTTTATAAATATATAAAATAAAATAAACCTTATTATTATTACGTTTTTACAACTACCTGTTATCTACGGCCCGCGACTTCATTAATATCCTAAAGTTTAGCCTGCAACTTTCCAAAGATTACCCATACCTGATTTAGACACTTAACACATTTTATTCTATCTTACTAATTATTTTATAGCATAATAGTATTCCTCACATTCTGCAACTGTTCGAAGTAAAAGACAGCAAAAATAGCGGTACATTGCCTAAAGTTGACGGATAAACTACTGACTACAGGTTTTTATGATTACACAAAAAAATCCATTCAAATTATCTAATGCCAGCCTTACACTAAAACATAAATCTTACAACGGAGTAGAGAAAACATGGTGCATACTTGAAATGTTGTTGTGATAGCAGAAAACAAAAGCTGATTTTACAAATATTTCACAGCGCACCAAACAATATCTAACTGAAACATTCATGGAGCTAATAGAGCCATCTAGCGTAAAGTTTCAAAATTACATCATGTTACCGGTGGATACATGATATTATATTACCATATATACCGATGGGGCGTCTCACCCAGAATTACCTTATATTATAAAAGGAAGTGTTTCTCTGTGTGTCTCTGTGTCTGCATGCAGTGTCCTGACGAATCTATGGCACTATCTATTGTATTTTTAATGTTTTCAGTATCAGTAAGATTAATGTGTCCAGCCTTATTTTTAAATTCTAATCTAAAACATTTTTTAATAAATTTGTCGGCATTTATTTGCTAATAGCCACTTGAGACGCGTTGCCTGTGGTGTTGGTTTTCGAAGCAAATCAAATGCGAATGCATAGCAATCACCGGATTTGGGGAGCGTAAGCGAGCAGAGGTCATACCTGATCCCACGAAAAGAACTGTCACGGGTAACACAATGCTGGTTTCTATAAAGTGGGGACAAAATGAGGAAATTGCCACTCTACTATATCGTGTGGACCAATCAAAAATGATGAATTCATGGATGGGCACGTCCTACTTAGTTCGGAATCTAAAAGTTATATCAACCCAATACATATATGCGGGGATACACAACTTACTATCCATACTTGCTGGAATCGGACTATGTTCTTCTGTAAATATTATTAGATCATAGATATGAAACATAAGTAGACTAAGTATTGCTATTGAGAGGAGCTTCAAAACGTTCAAAAAAGGTCGACTAGTAGTCAGGTGATTGCTCTGTGAAGAATTGACTTGGCCTTCCACTTTGGAATCTTATCCTCTCGTTAGGCAATGTAACATCTTATGATAAAAAAGCTGTGTGAATGAGCACTTCTCTATTTTAAAATAATAGCGAAATAAAAAAAAAACACTAGTACAATGTAGGGTTGACCAATCAGTTTATGAATGTTCGTTTCCACCCTCAGACAAAAGTACTCTAAGGTCACATTACCACGTTACTATTACTTTGATTACATGATCCTAAGCACATAAAACGTTTATCACTACTTACTCTGCTTTTGTTTCCACGGGCAACCTGAACAACACTTGATTGGTCAATCACTGCGACTGCGTGACACCTTCCAATTCATTATGTCACACTTTGGTGGCACGTATTTTTTACTTTTTTCATTTCAGAGCCTAGAAGTATTCAGCGTCATTGGAGGTTATATGGGCATGTACTTAGGAATATCACTCGTCGCAGTCTACGATCTCTTTCAGACGGCTTTGAGTGTTGCCTTTAGATTCCTGAAAAAACCAAAGACCACCAAAATTAGGGAGATACAAAAGAAATTGCAGAACCCGTCCAAAGAAGACATAACCAATTTTCAGTATCCTACGGAGTTCCGAAGAAGACCCGAGATTAACTTTTCGTCAAGGGACAATTACTAGACAACGAAGAGTACACGAAACGCCATATTGCATAAACTTTTACCAATACTCTCTAATTCAGCCTTCTACATACTCGGAGATATCTGTCATTGTGGTTAGATTTGATTTCAAATACACATTAGTACATTACTTCTAAAAATAAAGAAAAAACTTACAAATATTTGTTGATATAGGAGAAAGATTGTTATGGCCTCAAGTCAGCAATTTGTGTCTGTAAAAGTTAAAACAATTCAAAAATATTAATCCTTTTTTTTTAATAAATTCATTTGCCTTACCAGAACGCCTATGAAAAAAATTTAAAAGAAGAATTATGCAATTTCTTGTCGATAAATTTAAATAAATAAAAAGCCAGCTCACAGTTGCTTAGCAACAAGAAATAGCTTTGTTGTTAAGTGGCCGGTCGCTAGAAATTTTGCTTTAGTCCAGTAGCTCTAAGATAATAGCACTACTAGTCTAGTTAAACAAAGTATTTGAGAATTTTAACTTTTATGAGTGGCAACACCTTCGATTGCTACATTAAAATTGACAGTTCAGTTTCCAGTTGCATCATTTTCCCATCTCATCTTGATGGGTAGCTTTTTGTGTGTTTTATGTTGGTTTAATAAATTTGTTGTCTTTGATTGGCTCTTACTTAATTTGTTCTTAACAACATCAACCATTTTCATTACGAATCTTCAAATATTCCTCTATCGCACAATTACCATACATTTTCTCCCAAGAGCACTTGCCCAGTAAAGAATAAAATTGGGGTCTTAAATAGAAAATATCAACCTGTACTTTGTGATGGTAAAATAACTGATAGATCATGCAAACCGCGAATTAAGAATTTACATTAAGTTACCGCGAATCGACATTAAGAATTTCAAACACCTTCTATCTTACTTGTTTACATGTTTATGTAATTGTGGTGCATGGTTAACCCTCCTGGGATTTACCTTCGCGTCAAACACCACCCTGATGAAAAAACATGTTTTATACTTCACCAGATCTAGACAAGGAATAATTTTTGTTTCCTATTTCAACCTTCTATCCCCTTGGACTAATAGGGTATTTTAATCTCGACGAAATATCTTCTCATAAGTGAAATTTACCGGATCTTGGACGAGATATCTTGTTGTAACAACTTGAAGGGTTAAACTGTACCTATCGATATTTTGTTTTCTTTTTAAAGTTGTGTGTGATGCCAAGCTCCCTCACGTCGTAGCGGTTGCAGTTACCAGTTGATCCACCGAAGATTCAAGACTTCGATCTGATGTGCATACAGTGAATACAAAATGCATTTTGAACGCCATGTTCTTTCCATAACTTTTCAGATAAAAATTGCAAAAGTGTTCATCAAAGTGATACATCACGAACCATCAGGAAATCGCTCATATTTAATTAATCACATAATTAATAAGTAATTCATTATAATTAACATAATGAATTAATCATAAACCAAGTACAAATATATGAAATTCGAAAGTAGTCCGACCGTATTTGCCACCCTAGTAGATACACTGCTGGCCACCGTAAATGCAACATCCTGAAGGAAGCATGCAAATAATATGAAATTTACAACATGCATTAGCGGAGGTGAGATATGCAAATGATTCGAATTTCAGCGCAGACGCACATCATGCGCGCCTGTGGCGCCACTTCAAAGCGCTATTTGAGGATTGGAGATTTCGACGATTTCAAGTGCGCCAGTTGTGTTTTTCTTGTGGTTTAAAATTATGCCCGATCAATTATGCCTCGTAGAAAACAGCTATCATCTTTTGATCAAGTATCCGAGTTCGACAGAGGAAGAATAGTGGCCTACCGAGATTGTGGATTATCTTTCAGGGAAATCGATAGTCGTGTTGGACGAAACCAAACAACTGTAATGCGGATATGTGATCGTTGGATGCAGGAGTGTACGACGGACCAACGTGTTCGATCGCATCCACCTCAGTGCACCACTTCACGTGGTGACAGGCATATTGTGCGTATGGTTGTGACGGATCGCTCAGCCACATCACGAACTATAGCACAGTACATTCAGCCTGTAACGCATCATCCAGTGTCTGCGCGTACCATTCGACGCCGTTTACAGCAAAGTGGTCTGGCCGCAAGACGTCCATTGCTTCGTCTACCGTTGACGCAGAACCACAGACGACTCCGCCGCCAATGGTGCGATGATAGAAGGATGTGGATGGCAGAATGGAATGAAATTGTCTTTACTGACGAGTCACGCTTCTGTCTGCAACACCACGATGGTCGGATTCGAGTCTGGAGACACCGTAGAGAGAGGATGTTATGCACCGTCGCACTGGTCCTGCACCGGGTATTATGGTATGGGGCGGTATTGGATATCACTCTCGCACTCCTCTAGTACGCATTGACGATACTTTAAACAGTCAGCGCTACATCTCCGAGGTGTTGGAGCCAGTTGTCATTCGTTACCTTCAGGGCTTGCCCACAGCCATATTTCAACAGGATAATGCGCGACCACACGTGGCACGCATTGTCCAAGGGTTCTTCGTCAATCGCCAGATTGAATTGCTTCCCTGGCCAGCTCGCTTTCCGGATCTTTCGCCGATAGAAAACATGTGGTCCATGGTTGCTCAACGATTGACCCAGATTACATCTCCAGCTACCACACCAGATCAACTTTGGCAACGTGTGGAAGCTGCTTGGTCTGCTGTACCCCAAGAACACATCCAAAGTCTCTTTGAATCAATGCCGAGGCGTGTGACAGCGGTGATCTCCAACAATGGCGGCTACTCTGGCTACTGATTTCGGCAGGAACCACACTTCACAGAAGTCTATAAATTTAATCATTTGATACTTGGTCAACCTGTTATCTACAAAATAAATTTTGTTGTGATATATTTTGTCTTTCTTGGTGTTGCAATATGGGTGGCCAGCAGTGTACATGCCATGTCTGAAATATTTCCCTCTTATTTCAACGAAATTCCTCTAGATTGGACGGTTCCTGGTTCGAATACGGGTTCAGGAATGGATGTTTGTAAGCGTATGATGTAGAGGCGGCTGGTGCACCTTAAATCTGTCATGGCCGAAAGTCTTGACGTTGGGTTGTCGTGGAAGTTTGGAGAGTGGGGTGCCACCTCAGGTGTTGCTTCGTCATCTAACCGTGGTTCAAAATTACGAGGTGTTGTCCTCGGATCTTACCCTTTAGGGACTGATCCCGGACCGTCGGCAATAGCCCGTTGTATTGTTCTAGTACGACGTTAACTAAAATTACCATTGCCAACGAAATTCACTTTGTGTTACATTAATTTCGTCTTTCGTTTCCTTATAACCAAAATCATTTTATCAAAGAATGTAAAAAATATTTTGAGTCTTCGATTAATTGTATTCTCTTGCTGAGTCATTTGATGTGAAAACACCGTTTTGAGAAAAGTTGTTACACCATAGTCATGTATTTTTATTCACATTTTTACCAGACATACAGAGCAGTAAAACTCATAAATCTCAATATTTTAAATATTTTGATTAATATTATTTGAGATAAAAGAATTTAAAAAATGTTAATATTAAAAAAAAAGGCCATTTTTGTTTTGCCAACCCTAACTTGAGAACTAATGGTTCAAATTTAGTAATTTTTACACCAAATGAAAATTATTTCCTTGAAAAGTGTATATAAATTGCAAAAATAAAACAATGTCAAACATTCATTTTTGTCGATTCTTTTAAATGTAAAGTGAAAACGTTCTTTAAAAAGCAGTCACTTTGCAGGATTTTAGGAATATCTTATCTCTGAAACTTTGAAGAAGTATCAACTAACATTAAATACTTTAATCTAACAAATTAGGAGAGAAAAATTTTGATATCTCAAAAATGCTATTCTAAAGACAGCATAAATGTATTTCAAAACTGTTATCTTACAGTGCAAAATTGAGTATAGGGACTAAAAACAGTGCTCAAATTTGAATTTTTATGAAGAACTAATTCCGGGCAGGCTTACACATTAAATGTTTAGACATCAATGCAGAAAAAAATTTTCAAGAAAATTTATTTTTTATTTTTTTTAATTATTTTTAAAAAATACATTAAAAATGCAGTGCGTTCTGTAACATTTAATTACAATATATCTGCTAAATATATTTACATATATGCTTGATAAAGAATGTTTCAAAACTAGATTAAAATTATAATGCTTTAGAGTTTTTATCTTACTTAAAAACTTAAAAATACTTATAACTTCAAATATATTACACTAATATTCATTCTTATTCATTTAAAATACAGACTCAATATAATACAAAATATATTACAGCTGACATTACTGAAATATTTAAATCTGTATAGATATTTTTAGAAGCTTTTTGTACAAAATAGAATCATGTATTTTAAATTGATAAATAAAATTTAAATTTTAAGGCAGGAAACAAATTTGTAAGCCTACATATCTTTAAAGATTAAAGAACTATGTGAACAATATTTCGTCACTTATGGTGGGGCTTCACACCAACGGCGACAGCGACGAAATACATGTTTCTTCGCTATTGCGCATGCGTATTACAAAAAAATTTGTTTCTCCCGGTTTGTCTCTGTCGCTGTCGCTGCGCTTTCAAGTCTTGGAAGAAGTTCAACTTTTGTCTCTGTCGCCATGCCAACAGCCAATCAGAATAAAGATTGTGACTCTCGCTACGTGCGTTTTTGTTGAAGTTCCAGCTAAGCTTTCTCTATAGCTTTGGTTTCAGCGAACTATTTCAGTGAATATACGGAAATACTGTGGAAGAAATTTTAATTTCTTTGGTCCGTGAATGTCAATGGATTTTCAGAGCCGATTTCAGGGATAATGAAAAAAAAAAAAAAAGATTCCTGGAAAAAAAATAGTTACAGTTTTAAATTTGAATGGTAAGTTTTGCTTGTTTTGTTGAGCACCTTGACTAATCCGATTTAGGTTAATGTTTCATATCCACTGTTTTCTTTCATAGTCAGCCAGACGCTTTAAAAGTAATCATCTTCGCTGTAAAAGGAGATTTGTTAAATGCGGACGTGATCTGTCAGCCATCTTGCAAGAAGAAGAAATAATCAAATAAATATTTTGCTTTCGAAAAAGATTATGCGCATGCGCAAATAAATTCTTGTCGCTCGCGGTGTGAAGTCTTTCTTAACAGCGACAGAGACAAGCAACAAAATGTCTTTGTTGCTGTCGCCGTTGGTGTGAAGCCACCATAAGAGTGCATAAAGTCGTATGCCAAAAATTCTATTTTTTTTTCTTTTATTATTGCTATATATGCCATTTTATGATTTCCACTAGGTGGCAAAATCTCCTATGTCATCAGCTGATTCAATAAAAGTTACAATAAAAGGTATGTAATAAAATAGAATGAAATCATAAGAAAACTATTTTTTTTGCTCTCCTGAAGAATGCAACTCTTAGACCAGGTGTGGGCAGACTGTGGCGCATTGTATAAATACAAGTGCCGCATTGCATCATTGCGTCTACGTATTCTTTTGACGGTAGGTGCCACAACTGGATCCATCTCGATGTTTTCAGCACCACAGTGTTCTCAGTTAAATTCACACAACTTACTTACTCATCAGTTCGTCGTTATATTTTGACAGTTTACTATTGATATTTTGTATGATACGACGTACGTTCTTGGGATCTGTTCTTTTTAACATTTAAATTTTTAGAGTTCTGTATTTTAAATTCCTGATTTTTTATCACAGTGTAAAAGAAAAGAACAAAAGAAGCGCATAAAGTAGTAATAGTAAGCGTGAAATGAATGAACAGTGGGAAAATTATTTGTTATTTATAGCAAGTCCATCAGGAAAACCGTATTGCATTGTTTGTGAAAGCACTCTTTCACGTAATTGAAAATATAATAAATAAATATGATCTTAATAGACTCTACAAGATACAGCATCAGAATAACATAGAAGGGTAAATCAACCTCATTCTTGGATCTGAAATACAAAAAGAATATGCGACTAAGAAAAAATAACGAATCAGAAAACAAAATATTTATGCTAAAGTAAGTTGTGATGACAGAAGCGTACTATGGAATTGCTTTAGCATTGGCAAAAACAGGAACCTTTTTCTGAAGGAGAAAAAAATTTTAAGACTTGTCTTCAAATATTTGCTTACCATTTTGGTAATAAAGGCATTGAAAGGTACTTATCGAAGAACTCTCTGAGGATGTATCTGAATAAATGGAAATCCTTATCCCTTATTTTCTCTATCTTTGGATGGATCAATGGACATATGTGACGTGGCCCAGTTAAGAATTTTCATAAGAGGAATTGATGATAATTTTAATGTCCGAAGAACTTGCCAGTCTGTAGTCAATGCATGGTAAAACAAAAGGATCAGATATACTTAAAAAAGTTAAAACCTGCCCAGAATATCTAAAATTATATTATAACAAACTCATCATTGTGTGAACTGACGGAGTGCCATCAAGTCAACGGCACAACTTTGTGGTAAAATTTTTTAAATCATCCTGTACTAAAATATCAATGCATTATACTCCAAGAGGCACAACATGAAAATACTTTAAAAATGCAGTCTGCTATATTTATGATGTTATACAGGTATGAGCAAGAAACATTAAACACACGATAATTATAGAATATTGTGAACTGTTACATATGGAATATCGTGAACTTGTTCTTCGTGTGAGGTGCGCTGGCTTTCTAGAGGACATGTTCTGAGTAGATTTTGTAAATTGAAAAATGCTGTTTTAATTTTTTAAACAGAAATTTAACTACTTGAACCCTATTATTTGATAACAACTGGTTTTTTCATTTTGCATCTCTACTGTTATAAGAGGAATTGTTAGTCTGTTTGTTTGTATGGTTTTATTTTTCTTGCACGCAAATTCCTGACGAATCTATGGCACTTAGTGATAGGATTTGGCACACAGGTAGTCCAATTTTTTTGGAATTTTAGGGTCGCGGCGAATTTCAAAATTTAATCTAGAACATTTTAAAAAGAATTTTATGAAATTTAATTATTATTGTTTTCTTTGGAATGGCAACAGCAGCTGTCATGAGCTGATAAAAGATATAAGATTCTAAATTTATTTTTTCCGTTTTCATTTTGCGCGGAGTAAGAGGGTCCCTAGACGATCAATATTACTGTCAATGAGGCTCATTGAAGCAACCAATTGATCGTGTAGGAGACTATTGACGCACATGGAAAGAAATTTTGATTTATGGACATTGACAAGGCCGATTGATCGTTCCAAATACGGAATTGTCAATCGTTCGGACAGTAGGGTTTTTTTATTCTCTAATCCAAGTTTATTATCTTAGCGATCGTTAAATATAGAGTAAAAATTTCAACGGATTTGAAATCTGCGGAAAGTTTTACACCAGATAGATATCTTAAATGTAAATTTCTATTAATAAATAAGTTTTCAATTGAAACTTTTATATTTTCGCAATACGAATTTAATTAATATTAATATATCGAAGTAGCTTATTATATATATTAATATACAGGGTGGTCATAAAAAAACTTGGCCGATATATGGACCTCTAGCGGCCGTTCCGTTCAACCGATCGAGATGATATTTCAGATATAGTTATTCAGAGGTATGAGCTCGGGATTCTGTGAACGACAACAAAGTGTCACTCACGGTTACAGTTATAGGTAGAGAAACTCGAAATTTTCGAATGGCAACGCCCACTTTTTCCCGTCTCAAAATGCTCAGCGCATGCGAAAACCCTAAAGAGCGTTGGAACGGTACGTGTATCACAAAACACGGACGCGTTATGCACTCACAAAAAACAGTTCTGAGAACGGCCAACAAAACCACGTTCTGGGGGCACGGAGGAAATTTGCATATGACAGAGGCAAGACACCAACCACAGAACGCCTTTCGCCAGATACATGGGCCTCGTATTTGGCGATGGTTTTGACGGTAAACACGCAAGGCCCCTTCCACGGCATTCATTCCATTTTAATAATAGAATTTTACCAATTTTCCATTAACTTTCGCTGACATATTCATTTCGTTGGCGTGTGCGAGCTCCCGACTGAAGATCTGGCTGAATATCTGGCGAAAGGCGTTCTGTGGTTGGTGTCTTGCCTCCAACATATGCAAATTTCCTTCGTGGGCTCCGATCTTGGTTTTGTTGGACGTTCGCAGAGCTGTTTTTTGTGAGTGCATAACGCTTCCGTTTTTTGCGATACACGTACCGTTCCAACGCTCTTTAGGGTTTTCACATGCGCTGAGCATTTTGAGACAGGAAAAAGTGTGTGTTGCCATTCGAAAATTTCGAGTTTCTCTACCTATAACCGTAACTGTGAGTGCCATTTTGTTGTCGTTCACAGAATCCCAAGCTCATACCTTTGAATAACTATATCTGAAATTTCATCTCGATCGGTTGAACGAAACGGCCGTTAGAAGTCCATATATCGGCCAAGTTTTTTTATGACCACCCTGTATATTAGAAGTATATTAATATGTCGAAGTGGATAACAGCTGTTATC
Source organism: Metellina segmentata (assembly GCA_947359465.1). Taxonomy (NCBI): domain Eukaryota; kingdom Metazoa; phylum Arthropoda; class Arachnida; order Araneae; family Tetragnathidae; genus Metellina; species Metellina segmentata. The sequence continues at coordinate 108,665,923 of OX375877.1, read as the reverse complement.
CAATAGGCTACCAATTCGCAAACAAAATGGGAATCCGTGATGGCTGTTATCCAATAGGGATCCAATTCCCATTTGGTTTGTGAAGCAAACCAACTCCATGGGCAACGCCGTTATGGCTGTTATCCAATAGGCTACGAATTCCGATTTGGTTTGCTTCGCAGACCAATAACCCCACAAAAGCAATTATCACGGGCAAAGCCGGACTAGCCACGCGGTGGCTAGTTTTTAGTTAATATTACTAGCCATCTGAATTATCAAAATTTAAAACTACAAGGCAAGAATAAATTAATTCCTAGTTTAGTAAATCTCATCAATTCATTTAACATAAAATTAAAACTTTTCATCTCAGTTAGAAAATCAGGATTTGAGTCCTTTTCCACACTTGAAAGAGCAGAGTAAATGTACTATTGATAATAACAATTCAACCAACTATATTGGAAAAAATCAATTTATTCCAAAGGTCCTTTAAAAGTCATTTTCATGATTTGGCTAAAGAAAAAACTGAATGCTTGCATTTATAAGCTCTAGTTTTCACTTAGTGAACAAAACGAGATGAAAAGGCCTACTAACCATACTAAAAAAATGGAACTTATTGATTTTAAAACAAAATCATAACTGAAAATGGTATTCAGTGAGCAATTTTTTAGGATCCAAATGCTTCTTACATGATTAATTTCTGGCTTTGTGAACATTTTCCAGAAATAAGAAAATCCACTAATTATAGATGTCGTTTCGGAGCGATAAACATATGTGAAGAAGCCTTTTCATCCATGAAATTTGTTAAAAGTAAAACGATGTTGCGAATGATTGATTCAAATTTGAAGAATTCTTTGCACCTCTCAGTAGCAAATTTAGCACCAAACATTGACTAGGAAAAATTCAAAGAGGCTCAAACGTTTCACTTAATGGTAAGTAATACTTATGTGCTGGAATATATATTGTTTTACATACAATAATTAAATCATTTTACAATGTTAATTATGTCTATAAGCATAGCTTAAACTTGGGGAAGATTGTTTCAAAATTGCCAGGATTACGATGAAATTGTTAAGCTTCACAGTTTTATCTTACTTAAAAATACTTATAATAACCCGAAATGTATAGCACTAGTATACATTATAATATATCATAAATATAGGCTCAATATTATACAAATTATATTGCAGTTGACATTACTGAAATATTTTAAGCTGTTCCTATATTTTTAGAATCTTAGTACAAAATACAATCATGTATTTTAAATTGATAAATTGAAATTAAAATTTCCGGGCACTGACGAAAATTGTAAGCATGGAAGTCTTCAAAGATTAAAGAACTTTGTATACATTATATTGATCGTCTTATAGAGAAATGTTTGCGACAATGTTAAACAAAATGTTATAAGTAACAGTAATTTTAAGATTCGAGATGTCCCGAAAATTAGTTGTTTTACATGAGCAAAGACGTTACCAATATTTGAGAAAAATTGACTATTACTTATACTTATTGTAAATATAAAATATTGCTGCAACGTAAATAATAATATATGTTTTCCAGGTTTTCCTTGACTCTATCTCTCTCTCTCTCTCTTACCACATATTGCCACCTTCGGTTTGTTCAGTTTTTGCACCATCTTCATGTTGTAGAGTAATATTAAAAATATTATCCTAAAATTATTAAAAATATTATTCGAAAATTATTAAAAATATTATTCAAAAATTATTAAAATTATTATTCTAAAATAATTAAAAATATTATTCTAAAATTATTAAAAATATTATTTTAAAATTATTAAAAATATTATTCTAATATTATTAAAATAATTATTAAAAATATCATTCTAAAATTATTAAAAATATTATTATAAAATTATTAAAAATATTATTCTAAAATTGTTAAAAATATTATTCAATAATTATTAAAAATATTATTCTAAAATTATTAAAAATATTATTCTAAAATTATTTTTTTAATTAAATTTTAGAAGGTTAATAGAAGGTATTAACGGTTTAGTAAGTAGAATGTTTTATTGATCAATGAACATAATAAAATAAAAAACAATAAAATAAGAAATTCAATTTTACATTGTTTAAAATGGATTCATTTTCAATCGTTATAAGGTCTTCAACTTCGTCAAACTCTGCAGCATCATTACTGGTAAGCAGGTTCCTGTAAAAAACATGTCAATCTTCATCAATCCGCGAAAGAATTGACAACAGGTCTTCTTTTTTCAGAGAGTTAATGGGCAGTGACCCATCATAAGAGAACGGTATATTGATAGAATCCAATGACAAGGACCTTCCTCTTTTCTGCCTCCTGAACTATACTATCTGAAATTCTGCTGATTCGTCGAGAGTGTATTCATATTTTATTCCCCCAAACGTTAACTCATAGCGCAACCATTTTATTTTCATCTATTCTACCTTGTCCCCATTTGAGTTAGTAGTCCTTTTTATCAAAACGCTCCCTTTTTCCAAAAGTTTGGAGAATGAGAGGAAAAATTACTTGCCCATCGGACTCACATGAAAGCGTTTTCCATCTTTTCGTGGACCCTGTTTACTTGAAACTAATCGGACGAAAGAGTACCAGTCTCTTGGAGTAATGATAGCTGCATGTTCTGTTTTTTTCTTTGCCCTTTCGATCCGGGAATAGTCACTATCACACTCCAATATGGTGTGGCCAGGTTTGAGAAATTTTTGGTGAATCTCACAGATTGAAGGTTTCTTCAGCACTGCGTAATTGAACATTATTGCCATGTGTTTGTTTCGGTTTTGACCACCGCATGTGTCAGAGTACGTCGTTACATGCGATATACTGTCGGGCAACATCATGATCTTTCGAAACACACAGGAAGCTATTTGATCCGATCCACGACCTCCAATCGCCTCGTGCCACATGAAACAGTGCGTTTCTTGAACATGGGAGCAGTCACGTTGTTGTAGGCTGTAGGTAGATAATAATCTTTTGTAGTAAGCAATGTTAGTAGAAAGATATGGCGTTGGAAGCACTTGCTGCAAATCAAACACTAATGCCCTTTCTGCTGAACTGCTAGAGGCTGACTCCTTTTCCTGTCTTTTACTTTCATATCCCTTTTCGGACAGAGCAATATGTTCGTCATGAAGCAAGGACAAACGTTCACGTTCCTCCAAATTCGTACAAAATTTCTTTTTGGCTTTAAATTCGTCACATTTCCTACAACTATCTATGCATGGATATTTAAACTTAAAACCAGTGGATTCGAAGACTTCGGAATCCTTCATACGAAACTACCTTAGAAGCACTATTAGCCTGTAAACTGGTTTTATAATATTCTTCGTGCATTTTGGTGATTGTGAGATGACTGGGAAGGTAAATTTTTTCAGCTGACTATCTTCTAGGATACTGACTAACATTTCTTGGATACATATTGATGAAATTTCCTATTTCCTCACGTTCCTGTGTTACTTATTTTTGGGTGTATATTGACCTCTGCGATCACTGATCACCATACCAGTTGAACTATTTCTCAGTTTTATTATAAGAGTATCGACCTGGCGTGATCCCGTGGACATGACAAAAAAATTATTTACATACTTCGAAATTTTTGGACCGCGATACGACTGAATACGATACAGAATTCAATCTGTTCTTATTCCTCCCTCTTTTCATTTCGAAAGCTTTCTTTGAAACCGAAATCCTCCCACAAAGAACTTCATGTTTAACTGGTTTTAATTTTAATCTGAACTGGACATTGAGCTCTTCCTGGGCTTCAGGTGGACAATTTTCGCAGTAATGTTTGAGTTTGCAGCAGTCTGATCTAGGAGAAAAGGCTTCGGCGGGTATTAACGTACTTCTCCGATTCCTATATGACAAGCCTTGCTCCTTCTCTTTCATTTCTTCCTCTCCACATCTTAACCCTTTTTACCTTTTTTTGTCGAATTAAGAGCTTTAGTAGCATATATCAACAGATCATCAACGTTGTTATTACAACTACCAGCATTGTTATCGCCAACTGAACAAAGAAGAAAAACAACATTAGAGAGTTGTAGGAAAATACATAAGAACCATTTTTTAATTTATTTACTATCATTATTTATTTTTTAATCAATAATTTCATTAAAAAATACTTGAAAATACTTTATTGAATAAATACTTCATACTTATCGTATACCTTCAATATGATCATCTTCATCACCATACCCGGATAAATCTGATTCGTACGACAGTGGGATCCTCTTTTTGTTGTGGGTCATAATCTTGATAGCAGCATCACCTTCTGTAACTGGAAAAAAGACAATGTACCTACTGTTATGAAACATTAAAATGTAATGGATACTTCTATCGAGGCATACAGCAATACTATATCGAAACCAAAATTTAACTGTTTGATATGTGTAAAACGTTAATAAATTAACCAAAGTTAAACAATCTTGTCACAATGTTTACACAAAATCAATCTCAATAACAAACATATTTTCCTCATTAAAAATATTTTTTATGAAAATTTTATTAACTCAAAATGGTTAACCAGAATTTTTAAGATTTCAAACTCGATGTTGAATTGAAAGAGAAAAAATGAGAAAAAAATTACACTGAGGCAGCCAGGATTCGAACCCGGGTCGTCCAGTAAACGCCCTGCGGGTCGTGACCACGAAGCCACCGAGCTAGTTCAAGCAACCCTCCCTCTTTCCTGCATCATAGAAAGGCTGATGGCCTCATAGCAAGGATGATGAAAACTTTATTATAACATTACTGTATTGGTCATTATTAATATGCTAAAAATTTACCAAATTTTCAACTTCATCCTGAGAGCCAGTGGAATCTGATTCAGATTTTATGATACGTTTACGTTTCTTATCATTGACATCGTCAAAAGGATCGTATGAGGAGTCTGCATCTTCATCATCACTCTCATGAAATGGGTGCTAGAATGAATAAGGAAAACTATGCTATACATAAGTATTCTCTTGTCGTCACATGCCTTTATATAATCACTGGGCCCTAATGAAGAAGAAACTAATAATAATCAATATCATTATTTTTATACCTAATATCTAAACTTGCAATATTAACAATTTCTTTAATGCGATAACGTTTTACTTATTGAAAATTAATTTAAATTACAAATATTTGTATGCACTTACCTAGTCATAAACTTCTGCATACTCTTGTACTGACAAATTATTGAAAGATGTTGATGGCTGGTGATTCTTACTTTCGTCAGTTAGTAAACAATATTTGCTTTTATGCACTAAAAGTGAAGAACGAAGTTGAAACATCCCTTTGCATCTACCACATGACCACATCGCGGAAATTTTACTTTTACAAAATGAAAACAATATATTAACCTACTTCATAAACTGAAAGAGAAAGACTACGACATTTTACCACCTTCTAAACATTAACAAACCACTCCAGGATGGAACTTACTCAATTTTTTTGGGAAAAGTCACTTATAACATTTTACCATCTGAGCTTCGAAATAAATGCCTCATTAATATTTACGACAGAGTTCAAAGCATTATTATTGCATTATTCTATTTGTCTTGTAGTTTTGGAACAATAGCCCAATTAATTTATTTTCATCAGGAAGCAACAAGATCTTCCTGTTATAATTATGGAAGAAAATACTAACTTTGTTTTATGAGGAATCCATGCGTCTAGAGAGTCTGGACACATGTAGGTTGCACCTGGTCCATAAAGGTGCATCAATATTATTTTGTAATCATTATATTCCAGTGAGCAATCCAAAATCATTCCAATGCATCAATTACTTCCAAATATACATGCAACATATCAATACCTGATTTGTGTAACGATTAAAGCAGTAATCAGTCCTTGTTCAAAACACACTCAACCAAACCGTGCATTCAAATTGTCGACTAGTTGTCACGTGATGGCTCTGAGAAAAATGATTTATTTGGTTGATTTGGCCTTTTATCACCTCGTTTTATGATATAAGATGTTATTATAGTGTAGATATGTTAATACATATTTCTATAGAGTGGCTTTCTATTTTCGGCCATTTCTAGTGCTTAACAAATACTATAAACACAACCCAAGAACACGCTTTTTTCCCCAACACTCACTGATATTCTTACTTTCAAACATCAAAACTTGACTCGTGAGGAGTAGATGACACTTCGGTTTTGCGATGCAATGCCATTCAGCCTTAAAAGCCCTAATTACCCCAATTTTACAGCAGTACAACATATCATCGGATTGGAAGACTTCTAAATAAAATTTTTATTTTTTATTTTATAGCTTTCAGTTCAAAGACTATTACTTTATAGATTAAAAACTGAGAACTATAAGCTTTTAGATAGTGTTATACATATTTTAAACACATTTGCAATTGATAATGTACTCCTCATCATGAAAATGAGCAGTTAGTGTCTCCGAAAAAATGTCAGTTAATGTCAGAGTATCTGATCTAAGCCGACGATATTACACTTTAAAAGTAATACTCTTACCGCTTATTACAAATATATAACAAACAGGACAAAGAGAGAGAGAGAAAAATATATCTTAGTTACATTTTCCTTTTTTTTTTCAGTCTGTAATTTTCAGGTAGAAAGGCGTAAGTATAATGAAGTATTACAAATTATATTTATACAGAATAATAATAAGAAAACCGAAACATTAGTGCAATGCATGGGAAGGTGTTGTACCTTGGACCTACAATTATTGTGGGTTTATTTGTTGGGTTAGTTTTGAAACAATCAAAGTAGTTTGTTTATTTGCCTATAGAAGCTTCTAGCTATGTAGTTGTTCTTGCTGATGATAGTTGTAGAGTTTTACTGGGAAAAAATAAAACTACTCTTCACCAATGAATTGTAAGTATTTTGCTTTAACTACTTTTTCTTCTCTAAGCACTACATTTTGTTTCATATTTTAAATATAGTAGTCTTTTAAAGCTAAGAATTATCTTAGCTACAAACTCATGAGCTTAAAACAAGGTTTAGACTAACCTCAAATGGGCTGATTACCTGTTTTTGAAATGTGACAAAGTGTTGTACCTTAATCCTAGTAAAAGTGTTGTTCCTTAAATCAGTTCAAAGTACACCTCTGATAACATTAATATTACCACACACACAAATACGTTTACGTTAAATCCAATTATTAAATGATATTTCTATTAATTTACATAAAAAATTGTAAAGTCTTTTAAATTTAAGATAGTTACGTTAGGCCTAAATAGAATAAACTCGAACAAATAACTTAATTGCTGTTACTGTTAGTTGATGTTCATTGTTTATTTCCAGAAAAGGGCAGGAAAATGCCACGAAATAAAACTGGAATGAAAAGAAATCCTATTGCAAAAGAAAATATTTGTGAAAGTAGTAGAATTAATTACAGATAAAAAAAGACTGTCTATGGAGCTGTTAAACAAATGAACATTTCTAAGACAACCTTGTTGAGATGCCATAAATCACACAAGGAGTTATGATTGGAAAGTTTTTTTTTCTAATAAGAACAATAATGCTAAAAAGGTTTATTTGATAAATAGGAGATATTTTTAGGTTGAGTATATTAAAAAAAGCTTCTCATCTTTATAATGCCTTATAGTCCGTGCGCCAGCATACCATTTTGGAAAGTCATTTCAACAAGGCTCATTTTTGTGTCAGTTGTTATCTTCTTATCCCTCAACTGTAAACCGGACGTCAGCTGACCCGCCAGCGGAGGGTGTGGTAGGGTTCGAATGTTTATGAAAATAAATTTAAAAAAAGTGATTTTAACAAGGCTGAAACTTTTTCTATAGTTACTTAACATGGTAAATTGACAAAACAAAACAGTCAGCTGCATGGCAGAGGGTGGAAATATAGTCCGCTGATGCGATGAGCATACCGCAGTTGAAATGAGTTCGAGCACCGTGCGGCAACGTTGGACTGGACTGGTATATCATCAAAATGTTAGTGTTTAACAGTCTATAACCACTAATCTGATTAGAAATGTTTAATTTTACATCTTCAGAGCTTTCCAGAAGTAGCTTTTTTGCTGATGCAGATACACAAGAAACATCTGCATTCAATACTTTTTTTCCGCAATGTTGATTGCCATGTAAACGACGTTTCTTTTGCCGAAAATCACTAGATCTACGAGCTGATTTACTTGACATTTTACCAGTTAACACTGACAAAAAAGCTATTGATATTGATACATAAATATCAACGCTAAATCGTAACGTTTTGCAAAAGCTTACAGAGAAGAGAACACTTAGAATCAGCAAATATAGCAATGACAACAAGTATAAACACAGCTTAGAGTGTGAATTAGAATTATGCTGAGTTGCAAACTTTCTTCTTATAGTTAAAACAATTATGAGAGTTTGGCAGAGTGGCTGAACATGAAATAATTGCAAGGTTTGCGTTACATTCCGAAATCGAAATTAACGGAAACTTTAATTATTTACTTGCGATTTAAAGGGTTGACATTTACATTTCTTAATGCTGTAACCGTAATTTTCATCCGATTTCCATGCGGTTTGTTTTAAAACGTTCCTAACGTTCCAAATTATTTTTTTATACATTTTTGAATAATCGATGTTTGGAAGCAGCAAGGGTACAATGGCCCCTTCGTTTTCTATACACATTACAACGACATCATGATTAACTTCATATTTATAACCGTACGCATAATTAATATATAATGTTTTCCCTTCTAAATATGAAGTCATTTCATTATTTGTCCAATCTTCAATAATGAATTTAACGAGCCCTTCTTTTGAATTAATATTTTTTACCTGATGTGCTAAATTTGATGTACGAAGTTGATCACGTCCATGTATTCTGTATGACTGACCTATCTCCCTCTTTCTCAATGAATGCCCATAATACTTGATTGAAGATGAAAAATAGCAATCAAATGTTGTTATGATTGTATTCGCATTATTTGAAGTGAACATTTGAATACGTTTCTTTGAAATATTTCCACAAGTTATTGGCACCTCTCTCATCGTGAAAAAGCGAATATATTCGGATCAGTTATTACTTCGCGCCAGCTGCTGTTCTTTAGAAACGCACTTTACAACGACTTGAGAAGGGCAGGTGCTGTTCGTCCAGATGATCCCTGATTATTTTTCGACTTTTAAAGATTGGTTACTTGTGGACTGTGGGGTTACGATGGTTTTACACTGAATTTACGTATATAAAGACTACTAAATAAAAGTCAGTTGTTTCGAGTATCGGGGGAAGGTACGTCAACTGAAACACAAACGTTGTCGTGCCACTCATCCAGTGGCGGATTAAGCGGAAAGCGGACTAAGCGGCCGCGTAGGGCCCCGGAATACCAAAGGGGCCCCGAGGTCTTAAAATGTCTTTTCATTAGGGTTCGAGAAAAGTTGTGACAGCCTCTTTACAATGTGCGTCCTTAAGTGGAGTGAAAATACACATGGAATAAATGCTGCTCGTAAATTACTGCACAATCAGTGAAATACGAGCTATTGTAAGGATCTATCCTGAAGTTATTAGAAAATTTTATCAATAATTTCAAAGATGGTTGAAAAGGAGGCAACTGATTTATCAGGACTGTCATTTAATGTGGAAAACGAACAAAATCGCAGACCAAAAATGAGAAAAAATGTTTTTTGATGAAAACTAAGAAGTCGGACACGAATTTACAATAGAAAATTTCATAGTCAATTCATTTTATATCATATGTGATAACACCAAGGCAGAATTATCTCGAATAACTCAGACGTAAAAGTTGGTGTGGAGCCTTTTCGAATATTTTTTTATTGGGATTCATCAATAGAAGAAGAAAAAAAAAGAACACGATAAAAAAGTTGAAGGATATTTAGAAAAATGACATTGGTATATGTACTTTTGAAGACGATTTTGACCATTTTTTAATATTTCTAAAAGAAAACTAGTACACCATAAAAACCACACCAAACATCTATCGAGCCGCCAAATAAATGTCTTGCACATTTCCAAATGTTGAAATATTAATGAATTTTTTTTAACAATTCCCTTATCGTTAGCGTTAGGAGAAACTTCGCTTTTTGTTTTAAAACGTGTAAAAAATTGTTTAAGGAGTCCTAAGGGAGAAGAAAGTTTAATAAACATGGCCATTCTATGTATAGAGCAAGAAATTGTGAACCGTGTTGACACTTCCAAAATAATTGACGAATTTGCAAGAAATAAAACACGATGGAAACTCACAATTATATATATATATATATATATATATATATATATATATATATATATATATATATATTATTATTATTATTATTATTATTTATTTATTTTTTTAAGAAATTTTTTTTTTTGTGTTTTGGTATGAAAATTTTTTTTGATTACTTTTCTTTTATGTATAAATGTAATGAATTTTCTTAAAACTTTTTTTTCTAACTTGAGTTTGAGGGCCCCTAAAATTGTACTGCTTGGGGCCCTCACTTGACTTGATCCGCCACTGCACTCATCTCCGCGGTCAGTAGTTGGGAGGGTGATCTCCCTTCTCGTTTTGGGGCCTGTGCTTTAACGGTTAAATCAGCATCTAAGTTTTATTTCTGCACCCTAGATCAACATTTTTTTTGTTTAAATTAACCCACCCTTATGTCCTATAAGTCTATTTTTTAAGTTTTTAAATATTTTTATGATGTGGAGATGGGAGCTGCATTGCAGCGGGTGCTCCGAAAGTGATATTACAGACCAGTCCAGTCCAACGTTGCCGCGCGGTGCTCGCACTCATTTCAGCGGGCGGTATATTTATCGCATTAGCTGACTATATTTCCACCCTCTGCCATGCAGCTGATTGATGTTTTTTGTCCTTTTATCATGTTAACTAACTATAGAAAAGGTTTCAGCTTTGTTGAAATCACTTTAAAAAAATTATTTTCATCAACAATCGAACCCTTCTACAACCACCCCCACCGCGGACGTGCCAACCGACGTCCGGTTTCCAGTTGAGGGATATGAAGATAACAGCTGACACAAAAATGAGCCTTGTTGAAATGACTTTCCAAAATGGTACGCTGGTGCCCGGAATATTGGCGAGACCGTGGAAGTGTGACGTTTAAAAGTGATATTTTAGAATAAACTACGTATCAGACTGACCCATAAGACTGCAGTAGGCCAAGCTAGTTCCATAAACTATTTAATTTACACTGTATTTTTGTTAACCTTCTTATGCTTAACAAATAAAAATATCAAACTACACACATTTTTATTTGATTTTACCATGATGTAAAATTTTGGTCCAAGTTACAACATATCTAAGATCAAGGTACAACACGGATTATGTACCTTGGTTCTAATGTAAACATTGTTTCCTTATAAAATAAATTATGTAACGAAGTATTTTATACTTCCCTAAAAAATAGATAGAATAGAACATAAAGTGGTGGCGATGGGTAAAACTGCACACAAACACTTGCTTATCAAAGTAGTTGATGGGTTATACATAACTGTCAAAAAACAATCGTTTCATTCGTTTATTAGATATTTGAGAAATCGATGTTCTCTAGTTGGAATAAGAAGGCGTGCACATAAAATAGCCGTAAAGTGAAAAGACCATGCTCGCAATATGTATGAGTTGTAGTGGATAAGTTCACTTCAGACCCACATTTCAGATACGGCCCTCTGAACAATTTGAACCTTCCCTCAAAATTTAAATGTCACTCTTCCGGATAGGTTTAGCTTGCACCTAGGCCAGATTTAGTCCTCGAAAGTAAACTTTTAGGCCTGAAGACTAGGTATGGAAGGCTCTCTGAATAGTTTTAACCGGAACCTAGTTCATACCCAGTAATACAGGAAATCCAAAAAATTTAATGTTAACCAGGATTGGAGTGTTTGACAATTCTGAATCTTGAAACGTTGAATCTTGAAACACTGAAATATCATTAAAAACACCTTTATGTTCATTTCTAGATCGCAGGAAACCATGGTGAAAAAGAAATCCGTGACTAAACGTGTGCTTAAATCCATAGTTGTAATCGTATGCATCACCGGATTTATGTTACAGACTATGGAATTTTTCATCCACTATCGAACTTATCCCACTGTGGTGGACATCCAGGTGTCCGTTCCATCTGATATCGAGGTTCCAGGAATCACCTTTTGCAGTTCAATCGGGTGAGTAGTAGCCGAAATGGCGCTTATTTTTTCTCCATAGGAAATATAATGTTTGGAGAGTGGTGTGACCTTGTCATCTCACCGTGGTTCAAAACTACGTGCTTTCCTTGGGGTAGGGTTTAATCTCGGACAATCGCCAATAGCCCATTATGTTGCTCAAGTGCACCTATAATAAAATACCTACATTCCTGTTATGACAAATATAAAGGTGTCATCTGGGATTTTTCTACCAATACTCACCGAATCCCACATTCAATGTGAGAAATTGCTTATACTTTAAGAACTTATTTCCAAGGAGGTCATAGTAGCATGCATTATCTCCCTTATTGTACGCACTTGAATTTTAACCCTCTTAGTGGTTGTCTCGACGAGGTATCTCGTCATTAGAAAAACAGACAAGATCATGATGGGCGAGGATAATCGTTGGTAATAGCGTTCATCTCGTCATCGTGTTTCATCCTCGAATCATGATCGCATCATATATATTGGCAAAATCTTGATGACGATATCTCGCCATTAGCAAAACAAAACAGACCACGTGGAGTGTTAACCCTGCGAGTGCTTTAGATATCTCGTCCATCAAGATCTGACCAATTCTGCTAACGACGATATATCTCGTCATCAGGACATTTCTCGATTTTTTGATGATGTCGCGATCAAGACCGGCTTTGGTTTCTCCGAATGACAAAACATCTTATCCATCCAGATTTGGTCAGTTTTGCTAATGATTACTTTTGTGATTATACCTCATCGGGACAATCGCCATGATGATAAATACTGAAATCTCAACAAACAATCTCAAGCTTTCAATAGGTGAACTTCGGTTGGGACGTTTCGTATTTCATGACTCAAAGGCCATATACAGGGTGGTCCCGAATTCATGGTACAAACTTTAATGGTAGGTACAGGACATTGTAACAATGATTTATTGTATAGGAATGTATAGTCGCAAGTGACGCGGTGAGGCGAAAACAGGGGAAATAACGGCCGAAAGGAAAAACAAAGATTTTATTGAAAGCGTTGTTGACAAGTGTCATGTTTACAGTAATTGTTCAAAATTGCGTCCACCAGTATCGATACATGCTTGACAGCGTCGGTGGAGCGATTGGCGTACACGTTCAAAGATGCCTGGTATTTCACGCACACATGCAGCAGCTACAGATAAGCGAGCGACGAGATCCTCATCTGAGTCAACTGGAGTCTCATAAACAAGATGCTTTAGATGTCCCCATAAAAAGTAATCGAGGCTCGATAAATCGGGAGATCGGGGTGGCCAAAGGACTGGTCCACCACGCCCAATCCATCGAGTACCAAACGTGGCATTCAGGTAATTCCGTACATCAATGCTGAAGTGTGCTGGCGCCCCATCGTGCTGAAACCACATGCGGTTACGAATGGCGATCGGAACATCATGCAGCAGTTGTGGTAACACTTCTTTCAGAAAAATAAGATAGCTTCCACCAGTGAGCCGCGTGGGTAGTAAGTATGGGCCAATCAAAAAGTCGTTCACAATACCAGCCCACACATTAATACTGAAACGTTGTTGAAACGCATGTCGACGCGTTGCATGTGGATTATCGGTTGCCCACACATGGGAATTGTGCGCATTAAAGACACCCTCGCGTGAAAATGTCGCTTCATCTGTAAATAGCACATAATCTACGAAATCCGGCTGCAACGCACATTGCTGCATCACCCACAGGCAGAAGTTCACGCGGCGAGGATAATCTGCCGGATTCAATGCTTGTACTTTCTGAAAATGGAAGGGGTGTAAGCGATTTTCGTTTAACACTCTGCATACAGTCTGATGACTCACACCTACGTCACGCGCAACAGTTCTTGTGCTTGACTCGGGTCTATCAGCCACAATGTTCAAGATGCTTTCTTCCAGCCTTGGAGTGCGTACAGCTCTTACTCGACCAGCGCCATGTCTGTTGACGTCGAACGCACCTGTTTCACAAAGTTGACGATGTAACCGTTGAAAAATTCTATGATCCGGCATTCGTCGATCAGGATACTCCGCGCGATACATTCGTAACGCAGCTCTGCCGTTACCATTTGCACGGCCGTACATGTAATGCATGTCTGCTTTTTCTGCATACGTAAAGTCACCCATCGTCTACGGCAGCACAATTGTGAATGGCGCTTTTCCCTACTGCGATGCATCATGTTCAACAGCGGCTAGACATCTACTGCCCTCTACCGGCAATGATACCAACCGATCACTCCATTTCTATTTCCTTTTATTTCCCCTGTTTACGCCTCACCGCGTCACTTGCGACTATACATTCCTATACAATAAATCATTGTTACAATATCCTGTACCTACCATTAAAGTTTGTACCATGAATTCGGGACCACCCTGTATAGTCCACTCTGCGCCAAACAACATAAAGTGAATGGACCAATACACACAATGATACAATTACTAAAACAAGATAAATTAATCCAGAGGGGAACTAATCCAACTCATATCAGGGGTTTTACACCCCTATAGATGAGGTAGCCCAGTTGTTGTAATCGTTAATTAGCAACCGGAGTATTTGAGTTCGAAATTCAGACGAACAACAGGCAGTCGTGGGAATGATGTAGGTTAAACCCACCTCCCCTGGTAGTTGTCTCGACTAAGCTATCTAGCCATTGGTAAAACTCAACAGATCTGGGTGGATGAGATAACTTGATATTAGCAAAATTTGTCAAATCTTAGAAAACGAGATATCACCTCGAAACCACTTAGAGGAATAAATCTGTCGCCAGTCTCAAATGTCCTTACGTTGATTTGGAGTGGACATTTGGAGGATGAGATGCCAGCTCATGTCCTCGTCATCTGCGTGGTTCGAAATTATGAGTTTTTCTCAATTTTTAATGATCCCGGACCATAACCGAAAGCCCGTTGTGTTGCTCCAGTGCAACGTTAATTAAAAATACCTACCTACATTAATAATAAATGTACTTTCTATTTCCAGAGTGATACCGGACACTGTCTGTAAATTGGGTGGATCTTGTCTGGAAGGATTGTCATTCGGATTACCGAGTATCTGCCGGATTTTTGAATCCTATTGCAAAAACGGATCAAAGTTTCCTTTGGAGTTCACAGTTAGTAAAAGAACTATTTTTTTTATTTGCATCTGCCTCGGTAAGCAAACGATTATTCATTTGAGCACTAACTAAAACAATGTGATTTTATAAAAAGGTTCGTAGATAATTACAACAAAAGTTGGCAGATTTCGGTTTCATCAGCATTAAAATATTGACTGTATATGTGATGACAAGACTCGTCTCGTCAATACCAAATTGATCAGATCTTTACCGACGAGCTATCTCTTAACGAGATATCTCGTCAGTGCACTTGAAGAAATTAGTATTGCACTAAAACTATTAACAGTACTTTGTAACAATGAATCCAAATTATTGTTTTAATTTCTGTCGGTAATCCGAAGATTTACACTTGATCGTTTCTAACAGATTGTACGGTATGGGAAGTTCATGGCAGAGAATGAGTTGAACTCCACCGCTTTGGAAATGCTGAGGGTTCCGTTGAAAGAGTTCTTCAAGAGCAAAATTACAAGCGGAAGTGAAGAAAGAGAGTGCTAGTAAGTACACAGCTTCACCTCAGTTTTGCAAAACCAATAGACTTCGACTTTGAAGGGTACTTCCATTTACGCTAAAGAAAGCTTGGTAAAAACAAAAGATTCAAGCTACGAAGTACCATTGCCAATAGGCAATTCACTGCAACTAACGATTTTACAATAAACTTGTAACCCGTCGTAGGGTAGGCACAACAACCCGTTTGGGGACGAAAATAGTTGTCAACAGTTTGGCGATATCCCGTTATCGTGTTCTTGAATTTTACCAAACTTAGAATACATGTATGCGTTTTTCTGATACTATTTAATCCTCCTGTTTCTCTAGATAAGGTATCTTACCATTTTCAAATCTTGACACATCATGGTGGTCGAGATTTTCCCCTCACCAGACCAGATGAACTTGTCGCCATTAATAAATCTGCAACACCTTGATGACGAGATATCTATTCATTAGCAAAATGTTCGGCATGTTCAACAAAATATCTAATCTTAACCACTTGTAGGGGTGAAAATGTTCAAACCCACCACAAAAGAAAGCAAGAAGAAAGAATAAGATGATGAATAAGACATCTCGTCCATCAAGAGCTATTCAGTTTTTTCTAATGACGAGATATCTCGTCCATCAAGATCTAGTCAGTTTGCTATTGACTCGATACTTCAACCAGACAACCACCAGGAGAGTTAAACTGCTGCTGACGGTAGAACAACATCCTTTTCCAATTGTAATCCCACTCCTATTGGTTTTTGTTCTTCCAGCACTGAAAATGTTGTATATGGATCCTATTACAGTAACACGTTTGTGCCAAGTTTCTGCTTCACCATTAATTCCAAATGGGGCGATCCTTCGAGGAAGATCCAGCGCATGAAGAGATTCGAGAGTAGGTTTGTTTTTATAATGTCTATTGTAACATAGAGAGTGAAATGAATTTAAGTTGTGTGTGGCTCGTTGATTTAGGCAAAGAAAGAGTTTTAAAAAGCAAGACATTTAATTAAATTAAATTTATAGTATTTACATAGGTTAAACAAGTCAAGGCACAACAACCTCCATGCGGGAAATGTTGGAGCTCAATTTGAGACACATTTCCAGCAAGATACTGCGGCTTAATGGGTTCGCCCAATGAGTTAGCAACCATAGACATGAAATATAAATACTCTTAGTTTTGCTATTGAGAGCATATTCAAAAAGTGGGACTAACATAGTATAGACTATTCGTCAGGTGACTGCTCTGAGAGGAAATTCACTTGGTTTGACGATTTGGAATTCCATGGCCTCATTTGGAGATATAACGTTTTATGGTGTGTTAGATGAGTGAATGTACATTTCTATAGAGTGGCGAATTCAATGATGAACTGCCCAATGCCTGGTACTATATCACTGGGACCAATCAAATAATAAATCAATGAATGGGCGTCTTCTTCCGTTCGTGGACCAATGGGATGTTGAATTTTAGTTTCCATCCAGCACAGACGAAAGTTGTTCACGTTACTACTAGTTTTGGTTACATGGTCATTGGTATATAAATAAGGTTACCACTGCTAACTCTATTTTCATATTATCTGTATGAGTACAGCGGGCTATTGGCGATAAACCGGGTAAAGTAATATTAATTAACATCGTAGTAGATCAGCACAACGGGCTATTGATGGCGGTTCGGGATTAATCCCTATTGGAACGACCCGAGAACAACACCACGTAATTTTGATACACTGCCAGATGACGAGGCAACACCTGAGCTGGCACTCCATTCCTCGAACTTCCACACCAAACCAACGTGAGGACTTACGGCCAACGCTCATGACTTGGGATTTGGCGAGATATGAACAAGTGGCAATAGTGCTTTTACTCAAGAAGGAAATACTCTTCACAAAAAGAAAGATTGTATTCGTTTTAATGGGAATTAAAATATGACTCGAAGTGGAAGAAAAATTAGAAATGAAGCTTGGCATTAACGGAAATGAGTGACATGGACACAACGGATGAGAACCCCGATATCAATAACTAATTTAAATAAATCAGCTAAGGTCTAGTTGGAAATGTTTGTAGATAGGGCACAGAATAAATATCAAGAAATTAAAAACAATGCGTATCGATTTTCTAATGAAACGGTCGGAGTACGTGCGTGCAGCTGCAAGCATTTTCTTCCTGTCGCTCTCATGTGTTAAATGCCGTGAGAAATGGTCTGTGTGGCTCCTTTTTGGGGTTGACTTTTGAGAAGAATGAATAGGTTCTTCTCAAAAGTCCGTTTCTCCCTCGTCCCATTCCTCCTGCATTCCCTTAAGTGCTGCTCTCTTCATTAGTTCTTGTGCGTTGTGCGTGGCTCTTGGGTAGTTTTGTGGTGATTTGGAAGTTGTTTGCTTCTTTTGCAAGCTGGTCGGCCCTTTCATTGCCTTGTATACCTATGTGAGCCTTGACCCAGTTGATGTATGTATTGTGGAAATTATTTTTAAGCAGTGCTCGGATTTGTTGCGCTGTTGGAATCTTTGTTTGGAATTGTTGGAGTGTCTTTATAGTTGATAGGCTGTCCGTTAGTATGTTACAGGTGGAATATGTTTGTTGTTTTGCCCATGCTAGGGCAAAGAGGATGGCTATTTTCTCTGCTTGCGGTACTGTGTTGTTATTATGGAGCTGAATTTTTTGGTTATGGATTTCTATGTTGTTTCTAAATGCCACAAAAGCTGTTCCTACTCCGTGGTGCGTTACGAAGCCGTCGGTGTATATTTTAATATCTGTTTCGGTTGTGTGTGTGGACCTTGTCCTCCTATTTCTTCGTAATTTGTTTGCCAAGTATTTTCTTTGTGTATATCGGCCTTTTGCTCAAAGTCATTGGTGTTGAAAGTTGTGCCCAGGTAATTTTCATTTTGTTTTAATCTGATGTGTTTGGTGAATTCTGCTTCTCTGTGTACCACTAAGGGCAAGGGCTCGATACCACACCCAACACTTGTAATGCATTTGTTGACGTTGTGCGATATGCCCTAGAGCAGGGCTCGAAATACCCGGGTGCACAGGTGCACTGTGCACATGAAAATAAAATTGTGCACCTAATTTTTTCCCGCTAGGCGCACCTGTGCACCTAATTTAAAAGCTTAGGTGCACAAGGTGCACCTGTATTAAAAAATATATTTCGAGGCCTGCCCTAGAGATTTGCACTGTGAAGATGCGCTGGAGGTCTTGCAACTTTAAGATGTTGCGTTGGGTGAGATGTGCCCATGCACTTTCTGCGTTGCATATTTGGCGTTCTGCCACTGCTCTGTACCATATTTTTAGAAAACGTAGCTTTGTACCCCTGGTTTGACCCACCGTATGAGCCATGCTATTGCTTGAGGTGTGCCAGGTGTTGCTAGAAGTTAGGGTTATTGTCTATGGTAACGCCCAGTAGTTTAAGATGGTTGTCTACTTTTATTTTCATTCGTACCACTCTGGATGGTGGGTTTTCTTACCAGCTGCTTGTTGACTATAATTGCTATTGTTATAGATTTCTATTGCGATACAGGAAGTTTTTCTTGCTGGCACCATGTTTGGACTTTATTGAGGGCTTCTGTTGCTGTTGTCTCTAATGTGTGTCTGTTTTTTCCTGTGATTATTATTGTTATGTCGTCAGCAAAGGCTGGTATCTTACAGTTTGTAGGCCAGGTTTGTTGTAATAGTCCATTAATTGTGATTAGCCATAGGAAGGGACCCAGACAGGAACCATGTAGACATCCCCTATGCAGCTGGTGTGTGACTGTAGTGTTGCCTTGATGTAGGAGGATTTTTCTATTTGTTAGGAAGCTTCTCATGATGGCTATTAGGTCTGGTGGAAACTCGTATTTGTAGAGTGCTTGGAAGAGAGTAGGCCACCACATTGAACCAACTGCTCCTTTAATGTCAAGTGATATCATGCCGGTGTGGAGCTGATTTGTTTTATTTTGCTCGATGTTTATGAGGATTTCTTTTAGCGCGTGCTCCATCGAGCGTCCTGTTCGGAATCCGAACTGCATATCATTGAATATGTTTTTTTCCTTGACAAATTTGTTGGGGAGCAAGAGTAGTAGCTTTTCCAGCGTCTTCTCTAGAATTGGTAGTAAATTTATGGGTCGGTATGATTCGGGTTTGGTGGGATGCTTTCCTATTTTCGGGAAGAGTACCACTTCTCATTTTTTGAAGGTAGTTGGGAAATTATTTAGCTTTTTGCAGATGTTAATGCAATCCAGTAGTTTATCGGAGTCTGCTTCCATTTGTAGTTTTTGGACTATGGCGTCTATCCCGTCCGGGCATGGTGCTTTATATTTTAGACTGTTTGCACTGTTGTGCCTGAGCTCCCTCATTGTGAAGTGGGGAGTGATAGGGGTGTTACTTGTAGAGAGGGTTAAGCTCCTAATTTGTGAGTTTTTAAGTTTGCGGCTGTGTTAAAGGGTGTTGCTCCGGTAGTGGTATGGATGATATTGCTTGGTTACAGTTTGTTATTATTTTGAATGTTGTTCCGTAAATTCTGTTTGCCTTAGAGCAGAAAGTTTTCCATGCCTTTGGCTTGTTTATTTCATTTTTGCAGGTTGCCTTTAGTTTTCTGAGTTTAGTTTTGAACAGCTTTCTGGTTGTGAGGTCTTTCTGTCGTATGTTATTCTCTCCAGTTCCTGTGATGTTGTTATTTGGTTGAAGTGAATTTTGTTCAGGCCTTGTTAAAGTTTTGTTGTGGTTCCTGTGCTTAGTTTTGAATCTGTTTCGGATTGACATGATAGTGTTTGTTGTTAAAGTGAACGTTATTGGTCAGTGATCTGACTGTATTTTGAAGTCCTGGACTCGCCAGTTTTCAATTTCGCCTGCTATATTGTCTTTAATGAAGGTGAGGTTGGGCCAACCTTTTGAGTCCTTTCTTCTGAAAGTAGGGGGAGTTTGGTAAGTTGCAAAGTAGTAAGCAGTGATTGGCTGCGTATTCAATAAGTTGCTTACCTCTGCGATCTTCGTGTTCGTAGCTCCAGAATTGGTTATGGGCGTTGATGCCCTCTTCTAAGATGTAGCTTTATGGTGAGTTATCGATGTTTTCTAGTTCTATTATCCTCCAATTCATTGTTCGGTGGAGCGCACGCTGATGTTATAAATATGTCCTCGTTATTCCATGAATTGGTGCTAATGGTGACTGAGTTTGCTTTTTGCTGGATGATGGTAGGTGAACAGTTTTGGTTTCTAATGATAATGGCTGCCTTTCCTGAGTTTCAGAGGATAGTTTTCCAGAGTAGTGGGATGTCCGGTGGCTTGTTATTGTTTGTATAGATTTCTTGGATTAATGCTCTAACGACCTGGTGATCTTCCATAGTTTTCGATATTTGGGTGGTTGCTGCTCTGCAATTATTGAGGTTAATTAAAAGAAAATATACTGTGTTTTGCGTTGGTGTCATTTTGATTGACGGTTCTTGTTTGTTGTTTTCTTTGTTACGTTGGGTTTTTTGTGCTGCAATTAGCGATTTCTATTGATTTGTTGTTGGGCTGAGCGTGTTTTCGCCGTTGCTTGGTTGTCGAAGTGTGGAGTTGGCTGCACTGGGGCAGCGCTTATCGAATGCAAAATTATTTGTGTCAAAGTTTGTTTTATAAATTGTATTTTCCGGGTCGCAGTTGATGCATTTTATTACCTCGCTGGTACAGGTGCGTGTGTCGTGTCGTTCTGCACATTTGCCGCAGTATGGGTTTTCTGTGTAGGCCTTGGCTATGTGGCCGTATGCTCGGCAGTTGAAGCATCTATTGATTGATCTGTATTCCCTTATGGTACAATTTGCGAAGGCGAATACTAGTCTTTTTTGTGTTAGCAGTTTGTATGCTTGTCTGTTGTTGTGGTAGAGGACCATGTGTGTTGTTTCTGTTTTATCTGTAAAGGTTCTTGTTTTTATGTCCGATTAGAATTTTTCTCCTATGTTTGTTTCCAAGGTTTCAATGAGTTTTTCTGTTATAGTGTCTTGTAGTATTCCGTGAATGATTAGAGGTTTTATTCTTGTATCATTGATTCTAACTGTCGGTGTTTTGTTGAGGTTGTTGTCCTCTTCTATTGAATTTTTTAGAGCCATGCAACCATTTGTTGTGACTGTCTTAATGATGACGTTGTTGTTTTTTCCAGCAAATATGCTTTTTACTTGGAAATTGTGGGTTGTGCCTCTTAGGATTGTTTGCCATTGTTTTCGCGGGTTTCTTTGTGTCAGCTGCTGCATAAGTTTTGCTTGTTCGGTATCTTGTTGTTGTTTAAGTAGGTTTGTTAGTTTTGTGATTTCTTGGTCTGTTGTTTTGTTCTTATGGCCGTTGGTTAGGTGGCTTTGTAGTATGTCGGTAATTCTGTTTTCTAATTTCTGTATTTCTTCTTTGAAGTTAGTTTTTTCCGTGTTTTGGTTGACCTCTTGGCAAGCTTTTAGTTTTCCTTCTATTCTTTTTGTTTTCTTCTTGACTTACTAGCAATGTGCCTTCGACTAGTGTTGTGTTTTTTTTTATTCCATCGTTCCTGGAAATCCCTTATTTTATTAATAACTCTTGTTTTTGTTAGTTTGATAGCGCATTTGTCTATTGCGAGAATGTCTTCTACCTCTCTACATAGAGAGTTGATCGCTGATTCATTTGTTCTAAATGCACTATTCTTGTGCTGGTTTTAGGTGTGTTGGGAAGACGTGAAGCGTTCATTTTTATCGTTTATTTTAAATCCAGATTCTCTGTGAGATAGTAAGTAGAAGTTTGAGAATTTCTTTTAGATTTATGAGTACTTGTAACATGCATGCTAAGCCGGCCCCAGCTGGTACCTCCAAAAACTTGAAAATGTCTATACAACATAGATTAAAATAAATATTTGATGTACTATAGTTTACTACACATATTCCGAATACTGATGCATTTTCAAAGTTACTTTTTTAACACTTCAAGTGGTTTCGACCAGATATATCGCCGATCAAAATCTGACCTGTTTGCGATTCAAGAGTTATCTGGTCATCGAGGCATTGTTTTTTTTAGATGATGACTAGGTGGAGATCTGGTCTTCATCAAACGACCGATTTTATTTTCAACTAAGTACACCACTGTTTCTGAAAATTGCAGTACTATGAAAGAATAGTCAGAAATAAATTAAATTTATTCCACGTATTACTTATAGTAGTATTACTTTCGACCACGTACTACTTTCGACTTGTCCGGTTCTCCATGGTTCATCTCTTCTACACACGCATCATTGTTTTGGCATTATACCCCGTGCGAGGAGCGATTTCAAGTTACGAAAGTCCACCCTCACGGAGGCTAATCATGTGGCCCGTTCGTACTCTGTTAAGTGCACTCTGACTTTTTGGCGAGGTATATAGACTTCAAATCAGTCATTTACAGCAGTCAAACGATGATACACACATTTAAAGCAGTGCTTTTATACACGGCTGATTTGGAAGTTTAGAGGATGTTTCTCGGTCCACACATGCATGATCGCTATATAATTCAATCATTTTTTTTTATAATTCACCTAACCAGTTTTGCATATCCTGCAAGTTTTGTTAAGTTTGTATGATTCCTTCACGGTAATCAATTGTCACAAGCAATAATGTACCTCCCTCGTAAAGATGAGGTCCGTTTTGTTAATGACAGGATACCTCATCGGAACAAATACGAGGAGAATTAATAAAATAACGAATGCATTGAACTTTTGAGACTTTACGAGAAACCATTTGCCATAATATAAGTAGTTCTTATATGTTTCAGAGATTCATATGGAGTTCTTTATCGATTCATCGTACAGAAATAGAAGTGCACCACCAGATCTCATCCAGTTGCCCAAATACAACCCCTTCAGCAACAGCTCGGTCCAAATAGCGATCCACTCCCAGCTGTTCTCACCAAGTCCATTCGTGTCTGGGAGAGGTTTTCTGGGAGGAAAACGGTATCTTATAAAATTGAAAAAGGTAATGAGTGTATGGTTTTACCACTTGTTTCATTTCCTTTATTTTTAATGGTATGTAATAACGATTCTCTGAACTTAAAGGACGAAAAACATTTGCTACCGCCTCCGTATCAGACGAATTGCACGGACTACATGAAGGAGTGGAAATCTAAAGGTGGAGTCGGCCCACTCAATCAAATGGTAAGCATAAGAATGTACTTTTACAAGTAACTCTCCCGGGTTATCTCAACGAGGTAACCCATCGTTAGCAAAACTGGCTAAATCTTGTTGCACGAGATATCTCGTCAGAGGAAGAAATCTGTATATATATATATATATATATATATATATATATATATATATATATATATATATATATATATATATATATATATATATATATATATATATATATATATATATATATATATATATATATATATATATATATATATATATATATATATATATGTAGGAATACTAGACAACGGTAGTTGTCTACTAGTCTGGAAAGAACTCATTATAAGAGCAACGAGACTGGTAGGAGTCAGTTGCATTGTAGTAGGAATGCAAGGCAAGACTGTCACGAGCCATTCACATTCTGGTATTCAGTTACGAGAAAATTAATAGAACAGACACTTTTTCCCCTGGACGCCATTGAGAGCTGACGCATTTTTTCCGAGCAGAGACGACTGCTGCAGATAATGACGGAACTGTTTTAAAATATCTCAACTGTACATAATAACTGTGTATATTAATTCATTAAATGTCAATGTGCTGTAAGATTCGAAGTCTTTAATATAGACCTTACCAAACAGAACAACACGAATCTTACAAAAAATGGGGGTTCGGCCGGGATGTGAAAAACCGTTGACGACCGCGACGATTCTCCTTCTTCGTACGAGGGCTTGAACGACGGATTAGCAGACCCCGAAAGCAGTGACGATTGAACCGGCCGGCGGAATGTTTTGACTCCCTATGCAAACCTGGACTTGTGTTTTAATCATCTGCAAGAACAGTTTCATGACTTCTCCTGACGTGGTGCTGATGATAGACTGAAACGACAAAAAAGAAAACGCGTAGACGAAAAAACGCGTAGACGCAAAAGACGAGTTGACGGAAAAGACGGATAGAAGGAACTTTCGAAACTGTGAGTACAGAATTTTGTTTTACTTGATGACATGGCATATTTAACTAAGGCCCGAAAAGTAGATTTGCTAACATTGATTGACGAATTAGGCCTAATAGTGCCAGCGAATCCCAAAGTAGCGCAGTGCTCGAAACTTATAATAGATTCTGAAAATTATGACGAGGAGATAACAAAAAATCTGTTGAGTGTTATTAGAACTGAACGCGAAGAGAAAATTGAAGCCGAAAAACGCGCAGAGAAAATTGAAGCCGAAAAACAAGCCCGCGAATTCGAATTAAGGAAACTCGAAATCGAAACTGCTAACGGACAAGGCAACAATTATGGTAAAACTACCAGCCTATACAATAACGATTTATTGAAATTGATTAACCGTTACGAGACGAATAAGGATATTAGCTGTTATTTAACTTTATTTGAAAGACAGATTAGTCGTATCGAAATACCAAAAACGGAATGGGTTACACATTTGTTGGGTTTACTCCCATTGGATTTGGCTAATCTTATCACGCGTGAGCCTGACGAAAAGGGTAATGACTATGAAAATGTCAAGAGATTATTGTTGAAACGTTTTAAATTAAATCCGGAACAATTTAGGCAAAATTTCCTTTCGCATAGAAAAGAAGCGTCTTCTACTTGGAATGACTTTGCTCATGATATGAAAAATTTCTTTGAAGAATGGACGAGTGGGTTGGAAGTATCAAATTACCAAGACCTTAAAGAACTCATGATTACCGATCAACTAAAACGAAAAATACCCAATGACGTTCGAGACCATTTTATAGACGAGCTACCGAAAATAACGAAAATAGACCAACTCGTCAATAAATTAGACGAATATGAAGCGGCTCGATGTCATTTAAAAACCAATAGAGATTCGAAAACATCAGACGATAAATATAAGAAGCGTTTCAATAGGGATTTTGACAAATTAAAGCCTCGATCTTTCGTGCGCCCTGAACAAACTAACACCAATCATATAAAATGTTACAACTGCAATGAATATGGACATAAGTCGATAAATTGTGAAAAGAAAACTGAGGGTGTGAGATGCTTTAAATGTAAAAATTATGGGCACAAGGCCGACGTGTGTCCCAAAAGAGATGTAAATAGAACTTTAATTAATAGCCCTTTTAATTCTCGTACTAAGCTTAGAAAATATGTTGAAATGTGCGGGTAAAGATCTAATGCGCTAATCGACACAGGAAGTGATGTGTCAATGATAAAATATGAATTTTATGTTGAAATTGGATCCCCAAAATTGAGTTTTGATAATGTGACTTTAATGGGTATAGGAGGAGAACACATTTCTCCTCTAGGTTTCTTTTCTACTGAAATTATTATTGATGACTGCATTATTGTTACTGATGTTTATGTTTTAAAAAATTTACCTGATCATATTGTTATTGGGTTCGATTGCATAAATAAGTTAAATCTTACTTTATCAGAGAGCGGACTTCATGTTTTGAGCAGACGCGATAATTTTCGAGTGAATTACGCAATAATTGTTAATTTAGCGAACACTTCAGATTCAACTAAAATTCAAACCGAAACTCATCTCGAAGTAACTAATCGTCTGGAACCAAACACTAAGTTGGAGACAAAACGAACCATAGCAGAAGATAACATGTTTCACTTTTCTTGTCACCACAAATCAGAAAATGTTAATTTAGCGGAAAGTTTCCTAACTACAATGTTTAACGCTGTGACATTTGACGAATTAGATCTAAATCATGTTTCTTGCGTTAAGCAGAAGGAGGAACTGACTAAACTTATCATCCAATATAAACCGTGTAAGACGAGAAGCACGAACTTGGAAATGAACATTATTTTGACTGACGAGGTCCCCATAAGCCAGCGTTCACGCAGAATGCCGTTCGCTGAGCAAAAAATAGTTGAAACTCAAACACAACAGTGGTTGAAAGATGGCATCATTAAGCCTAGCTGCTCTGATTTCTCAGCCCCTATCGTGTTGTGTAAGAAGAAAGACGGTTCTTCCAGACTCTGTATTGACTATAGGAAATTGAATAAGAAAATTATTAAAGATAGATTTCCCTTACCCCTAATAGAAGACGTTTTAGATCATTTGGAAGAAGCTAAAGTTTTCACTTCCCTTGATTTAAAAAACGGATTTTTTCATGTAGATGTAAATGAGAAAAGTACCAAGTATACATCTTTCGTTACACATGAAGGGCAATATGAATTTCTGAAGGTCCCTTTTGGTTTATCGGTAAGTCCCAGTGTTTTCCAGCGGTACATATACACGGTATTTAGAGATCTTTTAAGGGATAACACTCTCGTTATCTACATGGACGACATGATAATTCCCTCACGAGATGAGAAAGAAGGAATCGAGAAACTTAAACGTGTTTTAAAAATATCATCGGAATATGGATTAGAATTGAATTTTCAGAAATGTCAATTTCTTAAACGAAAAATAGAGTTTCTTGGTTATGTAATAGAAGACGGGACAATTCGACCCTCCCCAGCTAAGACGTTGGCTGTACAGAAATTTCCACAACCACAAACAACTAAACAATTGCAAAGTTTCCTTGGTCTTTCAGGATACTTTAGGAAGTTTATTCCTCAATATGCCAAAGTGGCCAAACCTTTGAGTGATTTACTCAGAAACAATACAGAATTTAGGTTTGGGCCAGAACAAAAAGAAGCATTTCATATTTTAAAGGAAATGTTGTCACAAAGCCCAGTACTACACATTTTTCGCCAGGGAGCGACTCTAGAACTGCATACTGATGCAAGTAGCCATGGATTTGGGGCGGTGCTCCTCCAACAGTCAGACGACGGGAAGTTTTACCCAATATACTATAAGAGCAAAAAAACAACACCTCAACAAGAGAAGTATAGTAGTTACGAACTAGAGGTACTTGCCGTAATTGAGGCTCTTAAACACTTCAGGAACTACCTTTTAGGCTCGAAATTTAAAATATTCACCGACTGCTTAGCATTTCAGAAAACTATGGAAAAAAAGGATTTAACCCCTAAAATTGCAAGATGGTCTCTTTTCTTAGAAGAATTTGACTATGAAATAGTCCACAAACCTGGTAAACAAATGGCCCACGTGGATGCACTCAGTAGATACCCTGTAATGCAAGTGATGCAAGTCATTGCAGATGACGGAATAACTCATAAAATAATTGCTTCCCAATCCAATGACGACCACATTACCGCAATTAAAAAACTGATAGAAGATGGAGAAGTAATTCAGATTATTTTACAAAAAACGGTGTCGTGTATAAATACGATAATGATCGTGAACTTTTAGTTGTCCCCAGAGCTATGCAAGACGAAATAATACGACATGCACACGAGAAAGGACATTTCGCTGTAAATAAAACTGAAGAGGTAGTTAAGCGTGAATTTTTTATTCCTAAATTGAGGAAACATGTTGAAGATTTTATAAGTAATTGTGTACCATGCATACTCAGTAATAAGAAGCTAGGAAAGGCTGAAGGATTTCTAAATCCAATTCCTAAAGAGGACGTTCCATTATACACTTATCACATTGATTTCATAGGTCCGTTACCTTCAACATCTAAGAACTATCAGTATATCTTCACGGTAGTAGACGCATTCACAAAATTCACTTGGTTATATCCTACCAAATCTACGACATCAGGTGACGCAATAAATAAACTCAAACAACAACAAAATAGTTTTGGAAATCCTGCGAGGATAATCTCGGATAGAGGATCCGCTTTTACATCTAAAGAATTTACAGATTTTTGTTGCGAAAACGGGATTGAACACCTAAAAATCACAACAGGAATCCCAAGAGGCAATGGACAAGTAGAAAGAATGCACAAAACCCTGATTCCAGTGTTATCCAAACTTTCAATTGAAGAACCGATCAAATGGTTCAAACACGTTGACGCCGTACAAAGAATACTCAATAGTACAACCTCCAGAAGCACAAGATGGACACCCTTCGAACTTTTGACAGGTGTGAAAATGCGAAACAAAGAAGATCTCAAGATAGTCCAGCTTTTAGAAGAAGAATATACTGAAGTTTTTCTAGAGAAGAGGAAGAAATTAAGAGACGATGCCAAAGAGAATATCCTAAAAATTCAGGAAGAGAATAAAGGTCCGTAAGCATCGCTCTACCTTGTCTCACAAATTTTCTATAGGGTTTAGACTCTACCTCCTAGATAATAAAGTCGTCTGTCTAGTTTATGATGTCACCAGCAGAAGGGCAAAAGTTTTCCGATCGCTTATTCAAAAAACATTTGAAAATGAGATTGTCTGCTAAAAAAGCAGTTTGTTTCGGGGTATGCAATTGAAGGGTTCTAAACAAAAACAGCACTTGTTAAGTGTTATTAGAACTAAGAAAAATACTCCAAGAAATATCCATTTCTATGGAAAATTACTTTTATTAATGTACAAACTCAGTATTTGGGTACATAGAAAAAGCACAAATTTACTTACACAAAAATGTACATACAAAGCATACAAAAAATTCTTTTTGCTTTACATTCGAGACAATTCTATAATTAACTCTTGAAGCCTTTTACAGTTGTTGAATAGATATAAAAGCAAATTATTGGTTAATGAAATACAAAAATGTATACAAATATGTACACATTAGAAAGAAAAATTAAGATACTTTCATTTTTTTTACTGATGCCTAAGTTTAAATAGGAATACTATTGTAGACAAGGAATCTAACAATATATATAATAGCAAGTTACTGGTTAATAAAATACAAAAACGTATATAAATATGTACACAATAGAAAGAAAAATTAAGATGCTTTTATTTTTTTTAATGATGCCTAAGTTTAAAGATGAATGCTAATGGATACAATGCATCTAAATTTTATTAAAACATTTTTATGTTACATTATATAAGGGAAATTACGAACTAACCGAAGATGCATAAATAATAGGGATGAATGTGCCCGAAGGTCTTAGTGAAGAAGTTGACTAGACAATTAAAAAACCAGGAAGAGACTCGGGTGAATAACATTAGACATCCTTAAAGGGAAAGCCGGAGAAAAAATTGAAAATGTACAACCCTGGATTAAACACAATTTTACCTTTTATCCTGTGTTAATGTTTCGAGTTTTCTTTTATTTGGTAATTTGATCATCTTGTCATTTTTGGACCTACAATAGTTTTTCAAAAGTGTATTTGTAGCTGATCGCCAAAGCATCTTCATAATTTCAGTTGATGAATGCCTCTCGCATTATGTAATATTTATTTCCTTAGATATCAGTACTTCCTGAGTAACACGCAAAACAAACAGTCGTTGGTTTGATACTTTAAAAAATTCACTCTCAAATCAAATTCTCTGCCAATTAATTTTTCCAGAACAATAAAATTATGCATTATGACTTTTACAGCATTTACAGCTGGGTACTTTAATACCATCCAGTAACATTCGTCCATTCCATAAAATTTCCATAGCGTAGGAAGAACCTGATTGTCCAAAATGTTGACGTAAGCGTCGGCGTTCAATTTACCAGGAAAAATATGCAAAGGTCCCAGGCCATACCACGCAAAACACCCTCAAACAAGTAGTCGGTTTTTAGTCTGAAGCTGCAGACTTAGCATGGTAAGCTATATAACTTCAAGAACAAAAGGATATTTATATTAATTAGAAATAACCCCCCCCCCAAAAAAAAAAAAAATTAATAATAATAATAATAATTTAAGTAAAATTTTCAAAATTTTATTTTTAAGATATTTTGGAAAATGAAGAATTGTAGGTGGACCACTGCGTCATCAAGGAGGAGTTTGACCCAGATAAGACAAATAGGTGTTTTTTTCTTGGGTAACAATCAAACTACCCCCGTCCCAAAAAAAGAGCATAAAGAACAAAATAGAAAGATGAATTAGGTAAAAGTCCCATATTCTCATAAAAGGGTATATAGATTTTGTCTGGTAAAGAAAAGGTTATTCAAATGTTTGTTGATAGAGGACGTATCATGCATTTAAATTACAGTACATTTAAATCACAAATCACAGTACAAACCATCAACTTTAAGCCCTTACAGGTTACTTGAGCTCTTACCAAACAACCCAGCTCAGCGACAGGAATTCACAAGGGAAACTTTTACGCAAGACACAGGAGATCCACAATGGCTTTTCAATACCTTCTGAACTGTTGAAGATTATTTTCTTTGCAAGAATTGACTATAATTGTGTGGTAATAAGTCATTATTGGTTTTCATAGATGGCTATTCAGGAATGCAGAATGAAAGCTGCTTTAGAAGAGATCGGGTGTGTTCCGTACTTCATAGATTTCCCTCATAATGAAACTGTCTGCAAATATTGTCCAGATTGCGCAAGTAAGTTATTCGTGTGCATTATATTTCTAAAGGTGTAGATTGTTGACTTCAGTAAGAAAGCAGATGACCCTATGTGAGTTCATTCATTGCAAGGTAATAAGCAGGTTCACAAAGGGCTGTTACACGCATAAATAGTATGACGTTACCCATAAATAACTTTTGATTCACCAACTGTTGGTTACTTCTACTGCTCCGGAAGCGAACAAAAACGTGAAATATAAGAAAACGACATTGGTATTAAAAAGAGCTTCAAAAGTGTAACTTGCATGTCGACTAGTGGCTTGTAGTTAAGTTGAAAATACTAGCAGTTATACAATATAAAAATATAATGTCTGCGCAAATATTTAGAAAATCAACTTTGGAGATTCTTATATAATCATAATTTTGTAGATAGGACTCGAATTGGACGTAATTGTACAGATTTGTTGCAGTTCAGAAATCAGCCATGCGAGTAAGTATCTTTTCAATGCAAATATTTAAATGTAGAACAGGTTTTGTAAATTGTTCTTATTAAATTCTATTTTAGTGTTTCGATTACTTGAATTCGAGGATTTTTTCAGTACAGTTTGAAAACTTTACACCGCTGCGTTGACATGAAAACGAATATCACTCCTTCAGTTCTGACCTTTAACATTACCCAGAAATATGATGGAGTACTTGCAAAAGCCTAATAAATGAAACTGTCAGTCATATCTGGTTAATTAAATACAGTTTTAATCGTCAGCTCTTACAAATTTACGAATGTCCAAAATTACATGTTTTTTCATCCGTCAATATTGTAGGTAGGTATTTAAATTAACGTCACACTGGGGCAACGCAGCAGTCTATTTACAACGGTCCGGGATCCACCCCGAAAGAAGAGATCCGAGGACAACACCAAGTCAACTCTTTAATTGACATCTTATATTCAAAACTTACTTGCACACCATGCCAACAGGAGAACATTTGAAGCCACGACCGATTCAATCTGCACCAGCCCCCTGGTACAAGACTTTCTTTGGTCGTTTCAAATTTAGATCTCGCACTCCTCAGTTGCTAATTCGATACTCTTTTAAACAGGGATACCCAGGTCCACCGATAACATTGAAAATTTTACCAAAAGTTTCATGTAAAAAGAACTTTTATTTTACTCTTAGTAAGCTTTCATCATCGTCTATATATATAATTCACTTACGTGGCACGCAAAAATGACGTTATTTGTTATCGCGTTTTGGCAACATTGAACGATTGTTTGTTTATTGATAGCTCATGAAATTTTATTGAAAAAAAAAAAGAATTTTAGTCGAGCTGTAGCAGTTTAAAATTACAAAACAAAGAAAGCGGAGGATCATTTCAGGGCCATTTAAAAAAAGGTTCTTTTCAGGGCCAACAATTATAGTTCGACAAGACGCTTGCACTATAACTTTCGACAACAAACTGAATGAAAAAGTGTGAGTGACTCAATAGTGCTTTATGGAAATGTACACACAAACAACATGTTGGGTATTCCATTTCGAAAGCAGTGCTCACATTTCGACTCAAAATTTGCTCAAAGTTTTCCTTTGAATTCTGATTCTAGGGTACTGTATATATATTTTCTGTAATGCAGCAAATTTAGATTTGAAAAATATTTTTTTGGTATATCATATTTTGTAAACAATCCTTTCTGCTAGGACACATGTCTTCATTGCTGCGAGCGAAGCGAGCATAGGTTCCCGTAGCAAACCAATAAGGATTGCAAAACAATCCTCCGGGGGTTGACGAGCTTTAGCGAGCAGGGGGCGAGCTCCCTAGT
This sequence comes from Metellina segmentata, assembly GCA_947359465.1. Taxonomy (NCBI): domain Eukaryota; kingdom Metazoa; phylum Arthropoda; class Arachnida; order Araneae; family Tetragnathidae; genus Metellina; species Metellina segmentata. Next base: position 108,633,208 of record OX375877.1, on the reverse strand, counting down.
TACTTGATAATTTAGGAGGGAACGATATTGTTTTAAGACCATGAAGGAAGAATTTATTGGGTTTTTTTTTCCAAAAACTGTTTTCTCTGATTCAATTTGCAAATACTGAGTACTGTCTGTCTAGCACGTGAATAGCCCATTGTGTTGTTACAGTGCGACGTAAAATCAGCTTCTTCCTAATGCAATTCATGTTTGTATTGGGTTTGATGCAGTAAAGTTAGTCCCTTTTTGAGACTAGATGGCATTGCATCGAAAAGAGTGTTACCCACTTCACTCGTGTAAAGTTTATATGTTGTTTGAAGAAGGAACTTCTGCGAGTATTTGGCAAACAAATTGTGTTTTGTTAAGCATTAAATATGGCAGAATTTTTGACATATGCTTTTCTTTTAATTCCGAAAAGGGAAGAATGCTTCACAGACGTAAAAGATGATACGTGTTGTGTTGCGTTAAGCTGACGTTGACGATTGCACGAACCATAAGTTGTTCAGAAAGTTTCGTCACCTGGAACAGTTGTTTAGCTGGCAACCTCAGAACTTCTATGTGCACGGTATGATACAGCAACCCGAGAGGGATAAAGTTCGTCAAACAGAACGGCACATTTTATATTGGATTTAAATGTAATTTTTATTAAATAAAATATAGATTTTCTAAAATTTTTGTCAAGAAAAGGAGCAATTTTTATATTAACCTACTAAATTGGTTTAAGTGTTGCTGAATTGATAGTTGGCACTGTAGTTCTTACGTTATTGAAGAACTGTAGACGTCTATTGCTCGAATCAATACTAAATTAACTCTTCTCTATTGAACAGTGTTTTAACTTTTGAACACGACTCTATTTATTTCTCACTGGATGTGCTTATATCTTCTGTATCAGCAAAACTTTGTGTCGGTAAAATTGTACCAGATACTAATTTTTAAGTGCAATTTTAAATTAGCGAAAGTACAGTGCTGAAATCATGTAGACATAAGGTCATAATGGATAAAACTTGCTTTAATATAACATATTTATAACTCCAGAAATTAGCTTGTACATCAGTAATAATTTAACGTAATTCCGAAGCCTGCAAGTCAGAAAGCTAGAATGAATCTAAAACTCAAAACGAACGTTCCTTCTTTTTGCTCTCAATTTTGGAATACGCTCGTAGCTCACAAGAACTTTCGAAGCTCCAATCGGAGCGTCAAAACACAAAGAACAGTTGCCATGGTTGGTCAATTTGGAGGCCATTCCGAAGAATTAATCATCTGTCGTCACCGCATGTTTTTTTTTTACTTCGCAGATTTTGAGCTGCTACCTGAATGTAATCTTTCCTCTACAGTACTCCGCCGCTAGATTCAACAGATTTTGTGGTTTGAATCGGAAATTAACGACTACCGTAGCTTGTTGTCGTTGCTGGCAGTGTTGTCGCTTGTTGACATTCTGATTCATTGTCTGCTGGCATAAAGGCTGATTCTTGACGTACTACGTCGCGAACAAAAACATGAGTCAAGTTTTTCGGTTCATCGTAAATGAAAAATTTCTTTCGTGAATGAGAGAGAGAGAGAGACGATGCTGGAGTAGGTCGGATGCTGGTCATTAAATTTTGAAGCTTGCCAGCAGACTTAACTTGGGTCTGTGTTGTTTTTCCTTTTCACAAAGAATTCTCCAGGTCACACGTTCTTCTCTTTCAGGAATCTGGTGGTAAACCCGAAAGAGGTCTATGGTCGAAAATATCTTTGTTCCTTTTAGTTGTTGATCAAAATCCTGGATATGCGGTACAGGGTACTTGTCTAGTTTTATTATCACATTAAGCCTTCTGTAGTCGCCGCATGGTCTCCAATCAGCAGTTTTCATAGGTGACATGTACAGTGGTGTCGCACAATTGCTGCTTTATTGTTGACATATTTCTTGATCCAATAAGAACTGGAACCCTTTCTTTGTGATAGCCAATTTTGCAGGGTCAAATCTTCTGGCTTTGGAATATACTGGTGGCCCAGTTGTTTCTATGTGATGTTTCACGGTGTGCTTGACTTTAGGTTTACTAGAAACCTGAGTGATTTCGTAAAATTCTTCTAAAAGATCCTTGAAGGAGAATCGTTAGCAAGGACGGTAATTCTTCCGAAAGTACCAGTCACCGTTTGAGCTGTGGATTTCATGTTGTTTTTTTTTTTTTTTTTTTTGATGAGCGAACTGTTCTTTATGTCGATTAACAACCCAAAATTTTTGGATAAAATTTGCTCCCATTATTGATTGAGATACTGCTACTATGATGAATTATCAGGGAAGCTCTTCTAAGATTCAAATCCAACGTCAGTAGATTTTCACCAAAAGTAGAGATGCATGATCCATTCTTAACTAATAACTTTTAATTTCCTAGGAACTAGGATTTTCTCTCTGTTGGTTCTCGAAATATAAGACACTTTATCGACTGTGTCAATCAGGAACTTTAATTCATTAGTATTGTCGGCCATGAAGAGTCTTCTTGTTCGGCTCAGATCACCTGTGGCCTCAAACAATGGCACTTCTAGTTTTCCGTCTGAAAACTGCACGGCTTGTTGCAGTTCTTAGCTGCTTTTTCAAACCGCTGATGATAGAAGCAGATGCCTGAGTTTCGGTACAATATTGAACAGGAATGGCTTCTTGAGTACCTGTTGTGATTCGCATTCCAACGTCTGTTTCCTTTCAGTTGCCCCACTGATTGTTTCAGCTCCTCTACTTGTATTTTGTATGTCTTGTGTCACGGTAACTACCAAATAACTAGGGTCGGAGTTAAATCTAATAAGGAAAAGATACGTGGACAATATCGCGTAATTTTGAACCACGGTCAAATGATAAGACAACACCTGAACTGTCACCACACACTCCAATAGATTGTGACGTCACACCGATTGGATCTCTTCGGAATTCCAATTTCTTCGCATTTCACAATGACGAGACCATCACTGCGTTGTCCGTGGTGTTGTTGGTTTGCGAATCAAACCAAATGGGAATGCGTAGCAAACACCGGTGGTTGGCAAACGTTCACAATGGACACACCTAACCACACAAAGTACAGCACAGGCAACGCCGTGCTAGCCACGCAATGGCTAGTCATACATAAAGTATCCCGTTTTCGAATCCTCAAAATAGGTTAATTAAATTCCATGTAGAAATTTTTTTGCGTAAATTTTCTTATGTTCATTTTTTTAGTTTATCTAAATGCTTGCAAAATAAATATATGTAACGTAGTCGTTTTTTTGTTTAGTTCTGCCAGTTTTCACATGAATGTCGACGAGCAATGGGTCTACATTAACAAAACACTTGTAAGTAAACATTGAGCATTTGGTCTATTTTTTGTGAATATTTGTTACATCAAAATTATGATAATTTGTATACTTGTGACGACATGAAAGAAATCCTTTTGGATAGACTAGTTACGAAAAATGATGATTACTTAATTTATTTCAAAGTCCTCTCTCTCCTTCTCTCACTTTTTCCTCTCATTCTTTTCCTAGTGCTCCTAAATCTAGTTTCCCTTCTATCGCTCTTTCTATTCCTCTTTCTTTCATTTCCCTCTCTCTCTCCTCAATTTCTCTTCCCTCTCCTTCTTTTCTCTTTGATCCTTCTCTTTCTCGTCCTTTCTTTCACTTTCTCTCTCCCTCTCAACACTTTTTGTCCTTCCCACGTTTTGCTATATATGCATTCTCTTTCTATCCCCCTCTCTATTACTCTCTCCTCCTTCCATACTCTTTTTCTGTTTATCATCATTTCTTTCAATATTTCTTTCTCACTCTCTCCCAACAATATTTCTCTTACCCACCCCTTTTTATATCTCCATTCTCTTTTTATCCCCCTCTCTATTTCTCTCTCCTCCTTCCATACTCTTTTTCTGTTTCTCATCCTTTCTTTCAATCTCTCTTTCTCACTCTCTCTCTCTCAACAATCTTTCTCTTACCCACCCCTTTTTATATCTCCCTTCTTTTTCTATCCCCCTCTCTATTTCTCTCTCCTCCTTCCATACTCTTTTTCTGTTTCTCATCCTTTCTTTCAATCTCTCTTTCTCACTCTCTCACAACGATCTTTCTCTTACCCACCCCTTTTTATATCTCCCTTCTCTTTCTATCCCCCTCTCTATTTCTCTCTCCTCCTTCCATACTCTTTTTCTGTTTCTCATCCTTTCAATCTCTCTTTCTCACTCTCTCTCTCAACAATCTTTCTCTCACCCACCCCTTTTTATATCTCCCTTCTCTTTCTATCCCCCTCTCTATTTCTCTCTCCTCCTTCCATACTCTTTTTCTGTTTCTCATCCTTTCAATCTCTCTTTCTCACTCTCTCTCTCAACAATCTTTCTCTCACCCACCCCTTTTTATATCTCCCTTCTTTTTCTATCCCCCTCTCTATTTCTCTCTCCTCCTTCCATACTCTTTTTCTGTTTCTCATCCTTTCTTTCAATCTCTCTTTCTCACTCTCTCACAACGATCTTTCTCTTACCCACCCCTTTTTATATCTCCCTTCTCTTTCTATCCCCCTCTCTATTTCTCTCTCCTCCTTCCATACTCTTTTTCTGTTTCTCATCCTTTCTTTCAATCTTTCATTCTCACTCTCTCCCAACAATCTTTCTCTTACCCACCCCTTTTTATATCTCCCTTTTCTTTCTATCCCCCTCTCTATTTCTCTCTCCTCCTTCCATACTCTTTTTCTGTTTCTCATCCTTTCTTTCAATCTCTCTTTCTCACTCTCTCACAACAATCTTTCTCTTACGCACCCCTTTTAATATCTCCCTTCTCTTTCTATCCCCCTCTCTATTTCTCTCTCCTCCTTCCATACTCTTTTTCTGTTTCTCATCCTTTCAATCTCTCTTTCTCACTCTCTCTCTCAACAATCTTTCTCTCACCCACCCCTTTTTATATCTCCCTTCTCTTTCTATCCCCCTCTCTATTTCTCTCTCCTCCTTCCATACTCTTTTTCTGTTTCTCATCCTTTCAATCTCTCTTTCTCACTCTCTCTCTCAACAATCTTTCTCTCACCCACCCCTTTTTATATCTCCCTTCTCTTTCTATCCCCCTCTCTATTTCTCTCTCCTCCTTCCATACTCTTTTTCTGTTTCTCATCCTTTCAATCTCTCTTTCTCACTCTCTCTCTCAACAATCTTTCTCTCACCCACCCCTTTTTATATCTCCCTTCTCTTTCTATCCCCCTCTCTATTTCTCTCTCCTCCTTCCATACTCTTTTTCTGTTTCTCATCCTTTCAATCTCTCTTTCTCACTCTCTCTCTCAACAATCTTTCTCTTACCCACCCCTTTTTATATCTCCCTTCTTTTTCTATCCCCCTCTCTATTTCTCTCTCCTCCTTCCATACTCTTTTTCTGTTTCTCATCCTTTCTTTCAATCTCTCTTTCTCACTCTCTCACAACGATCTTTCTCTTACCCACCCCTTTTTATATCTCCCTTCTCTTTCTATCCCCCTCTCTATTTCTCTCTCCTCCTTCCATACTCTTTTTCTGTTTCTCATCCTTTCAATCTCTCTTTCTCACTCTCTCTCTCAACAATCTTTCTCTCACCCACCCCTTTTTATATCTCCCTTCTCTTTCTGTCCCCCTCTCTATTTCTCTCTCCTCCTTCCATACTCTTTTTCTGTTTCTCATCCTTTCAATCTCTCTTTCTCACTCTCTCTCTCAACAATCTTTCTCTCACCCACCCCTTTTTATATCTCCCTTCTTTTTCTATCCCCCTCTCTATTTCTCTCTCCTCCTTCCATACTCTTTTTCTGTTTCTCATCCTTTCTTTCAATCTCTCTTTCTCACTCTCTCACAACGATCTTTCTCTTACCCACCCCTTTTTATATCTCCCTTCTCTTTCTATCCCCCTCTCTATTTCTCTCTCCTCCTTCCATACTCTTTTTCTGTTTCTCATCCTTTCTTTCAATCTTTCATTCTCACTCTCTCCCAACAATCTTTCTCTTACCCACCCCTTTTTATATCTCCCTTTTCTTTCTATCCCCCTCTCTATTTCTCTCTCCTCCTTCCATACTCTTTTTCTGTTTCTCATCCTTTCTTTCAATCTCTCTTTCTCACTCTCTCACAACAATCTTTCTCTTACGCACCCCTTTTAATATCTCCCTTCTCTTTCTATCCCCCTCTCTATTTCTCTCTCCTCCTTCCATACTCTTTTTCTGTTTCTCATCCTTTCAATCTCTCTTTCTCACTCTCTCTCTCAACAATCTTTCTCTCACCCACCCCTTTTTATATCTCCCTTCTCTTTCTATCCCCCTCTCTATTTCTCTCTCCTCCTTCCATACTCTTTTTCTGTTTCTCATCCTTTCAATCTCTCTTTCTCACTCTCTCTCTCAACAATCTTTCTCTCACCCACCCCTTTTTATATCTCCCTTCTCTTTCTATCCCCCTCTCTATTTCTCTCTCCTCCTTCCATACTCTTTTTCTGTTTCTCATCCTTTCAATCTCTCTTTCTCACTCTCTCTCTCAACAATCTTTCTCTCACCCACCCCTTTTTATATCTCCCTTCTCTTTCTATCCCCCTCTCTATTTCTCTCTCCTCCTTCCATACTCTTTTTCTGTTTCTCATCCTTTCAATCTCTCTTTCTCACTCTCTCTCTCAACAATCTTTCTCTTACCCACCCCTTTTTATATCTCCCTTCTTTGTCTATCCCCCTCTCTATTTCTCTCTCCTCCTTCCATACTCTTTTTCTGTTTCTCATCCTTTCTTTCAATCTCTCTTTCTCACTCTCTCACAACGATCTTTCTCTTACCCACCCCTTTTTATATCTCCCTTCTCTTTCTATCCCCCTCTCTATTTCTCTCTCCTCCTTCCATACTCTTTTTCTGTTTCTCATCCTTTCAATCTCTCTTTCTCACTCTCTCTCTCAACAATCTTTCTCTCACCCACCCCTTTTTATATCTCCCTTCTCTTTCTATCCCCCTCTCTATTTCTCTCTCCTCCTTCCATACTCTTTTTCTGTTTCTCATCCTTTCTTTCAATCTTTCATTCTCACTTTCTCCCAACAATCTTTCTCTTACCCACCCCTTTTTATATCTCCCTTCTCTTTCTATCCCCCTCTCTATTTCTCTCTCCTCCTTCCATACTCTTTTTCTGTTTCTCATCCTTTCTTTCGATCTCTCTTTCTCACTCTCTCACAACAATCTTTCTCTTATCCACCCCTTTTTATATCTCCCTTCTCTTTCTATCCCCCTCTCTATTTCTCTCTCCTCCTTCCATACTTTTTTTCTGTTTCTCATCCTTTCTTTCAATCTCTCTCACTCTCTCTCAACAATCTTTCTCTTACCCACCCCTTTTTATATCTCCCTTCTCTTTCTATCCCCCTCTCTATTTCTCTCTCCTCCTTCCATACTCTTTTTCTGTTTCTCATCCTTTCTTTCAATCTCTCTTTCTCACTCTCTCTCAACAATCTTTCTCTTACCCACCCCTTTTTATATCTCCCTTCTCTTTCTATCCCCCTCTCTATTTCTCTCTCCTCCTTTCATACTCTTTTTCTGTTTCTCATCCTTTCTTTCAATATTTTTTTCTCACTCTCTCCCAACAATATTTCTCTTACCCACCCCTTTTTATATCTCCATTCTCTTTCTATCCCCCTCTCTATTTCTCTCTCCTCCTTCCATACTCTTTTTCTGTTTCTCAACCTTTCTTTCAATCTCTCTTTCTCACTCTCTCTCTCAACAATCTTTCTCTTACCCACCCCTTTTTATATCTCCCTTTTCTTTCTATCCCCCTCTCTATTTCTCTCTCCTCCTTCCATACTCTTTTTCTGTTTCTCATCCTTTCTTTCGATCTCTCTTTCTCAACACTCTTTCTCTTACCCACCCCTTTTTATATCTCTCTTCTCTTTCTATCCCCATCTCTATTTCTCTCTCCTCCTTCCATACTCTTTTTCTGTTTCTCATCCTTTCTTTCGATCTCTCTTTCTCAACACTCTTTCTCTTACCCACCCCTTTTTATATCTCCCTTCTCTTTCTATCCCCCTCTCTATTGATCTCTCTTTCCCTTCTCTTCATTATCTGTCTCTTTATCTACCACATTCCCATTCGCAATTGCGCGATCTGTAGTTCCACTGCGACGTTAATTAAAATACCTACCTTCTTATTTCCTTCCCCTCGCGATCGTTCTCTCCTTCCCTTTCCTTCTCTTTCAAACTCTCTTTTTCCTTAGCTTTTCCTTGCCTCTCTCTCTCTCTCTCTCTCTCTGTACATTGTACATTTAAAAGTAATAGTTTTCTTTTATTTCAGAAAAGCAAATTTACTTCATCCGTGCAGGTGAGTTCATTATTGTAGAAATGAACTATTTTCAAATTCTTAAAAGCCTTAGTAACATGTATGTCCCCGATTATTAGCAACTACGTTAACAGAAATAATAGAGAAATGTGTTATTTGGTAAAGCTTCTGAATAATTTGTAAATTTACATGAAATAGTAATCCCCTCTCATAAGCACATCTGCGTTAAACGTACTTAGTTGATTATACACATTGCTAGCATTCATAATAAATATAACATTAAGAGATAATTTCTTCTTCCTTTACATGTGTCAATTCTTATTTCCAATAAAATTCATAAGTAAGAGCACTTTTGATTCATGTTATTACAATCAGATTCAGAACGTCTACTTTAATTTCATCTAATCCACTAGATCAGTGACAATTCCGCATTTTTTTTATACTTTACCTATTTTAGCTCATATTTTCTTTTCTGCACTGGTTTTAATCTTCCAAATTTCTCATTGCTGTCTGTAATCAGACTGCTGAAGAGTTTTGTAAGTGTGTCCAAACTCTTCCGTGAAGTTTCAGTAATTTTATGCAGCTCCATACCTCAGATTAAGCACATTTAAAGTAGGCTGCAAAATTTCCTAACGAATCTGGTAACGAACAATTTTATATTACTTGTAAGCGTTGTCATTCACCAAGAAACAAATACTGTCTACTTCTGTGCAACGTACGTTGGTGAAATAAATAGGAAGATGTTCTACTTTACACACTGATGTGTTAAAATTAAGCAAGAAAAGGCATTCCTCGTTTAATTTATATTAGCTACTGCATGGCCAGCACTGTGTTGCCCGTGACAGTTCTTTTAGTGAGGTCAGGTGCGACACCTGATCGCTTACTCTCGCCAACCTCCGGTGATTGCTACGTATTCCTATTTGGTTTTCTTGGCAAACGAACTGTCAAGGGCAACGCCGTGCTGACCACGCAGTGGCTAGTATATATATTGTATATAAGTGTATCTTTAAATAATTCCATTTCTCGTTGTTGTAACAGTTTTCAGTTGATATTACTTTGTTAGATTAATTATTTTTCTTTTTTAGCCTTTCGTTACCCGACAGAAAGGAGTAAGTATCATTAAACAGGGCTTTACTTATTTATTTTTGTTTAGATATATGGAATGAAGTGTTTTTGCAAAGAATGCTTTCGTTCAATATCGATTTATATATTCTGTTTATGTTGAATGTTTCTCAAAGTAACAATTTTAGTTTCTGTCTAAGCATGGAATTTTGACGTGTCTCAAAATTAATAGAATAGCTTATCCCTCTGAGGGTTTCTAACTCATGATTCCACCTTGTAACCTGCAGTTTAAATCCGTGACATCTAAATAATTTTGGTGTGTTTTTCGTTACACACTGTTTTACGTTAGTTACTTAAAATGCGATTCTGAAGACTTGTGTGACTTTTTCATGACCCAAACCCAGCTTACCAACAAGGCCGGACAAGGGGAGGTGTACTCTTGGTTCAACAGGTGCCATCTCTAGAATCTAGGTCAAAGAACATTCATTCTACATTCGAAAACGTCACCCTCAAACATATGTAGAATCATCCGCTCCAAGAGGGTACTGCATAATGTAAATTATACAATTTCAGATAAGGAAGACCTATTTCTAAAAAAGAAAAACATTTTAATAAAAACAAGGAGAAATTCCTAAACTTAACTATTTACTTCACATTTCAACGCGCACATAAAAACTTGAGGAAAAAATAGGACAATTGCCAAAACTTAACTAATTACTACACTGTTAAACGCGCACATAAAAGGCTTAAGGAAAAACAAGACAAATGCCAAAACTTAACTAATCACTACACGTTTAAACGTGCACATGAAAAGCTTGAGGGAAGACGAGGACAAATGTTAAAACGTAACTAATTACTACACGTTTAAAGGAGCACATAAAAAGTTTGAGGGAAGACGAGTACAAATGCCAATAATTTTAATCACGTTTAAACGTGCTTTTAGGAAAATTAACATTAATTCATGTACAGGGTTCAGTGAGTCTATTTCTTTTCAAAATTACCACTATACGATCCAAATTTGTCTTGGTTATGTTCATTCTTTTTCGAACCTTTTACTTTAAATTTAATTGCTACTACTTCTAAAAAGGACATAACAATAAAACCAACACACATGTAAAGACTAAATTATAAATAAGTATTCTTACAGAATCAACGTACACATACATTTAAATAAACAACATTATTAAGAAGAATGTGGATAGATAAAATGAGAAGATATCCTGATGGGATGAAAATATGTAAAGTTCTGGGATACCTCCATCTCAGTCTCTAATCCAGAGTTCACACCACATTTTCAGCTGTGGTTGAACGAACTCGGACACTTTCCCCAAATCAGCCAGATATTGCTTGTTGTTCATGGCGTTATTAACCTATTTAATTTGTTTTGTGTTGGATTTCAGAATATGTGTTCTTGTTCCTCAGAAGTTCGTATCAAGAATTCTTTAACTGTCTTTATTATTGGACTTCCGGAAATCTGTCGCCGTCGCATTCTGTATTATTTGTGCCGTAAGGGAGGAGAGATTTATGTTTATGTTTCTACTAACCAAAAAAGAAGCTAATACATGCAAATTTCTCTCTCCCTGAACAGTAATATATGTTTGTATGGATTTTAAGAGTTTTGTTCTGTGAATCGGTTATTCCGATAGGGTAGTGTGTGTGTTCGCGTGTGGGTGGATGTGAAAGAGGGAAGAGAGTGAATGAGAGTTTGACTAAGAGCTACTTGAGTTGTTCTTGTTTAATGTTCTGGAGAATTTCGATATTCTAGATATGCGAATATTTTCGAAATATGGTTGAGTAAGTGGAATTGATATTCTGACGTCTTGGGGATTGAATCGTCATCTACTATATAAGATCGTTCGTCATATTTTATTTACAATAAAAGAATAACCTTGACGGAATTTGGTAGTTGGCGTTTACAGTCTCTAGGTGAGAGTCTGTAAACGTCAGTCGAGAGTCTAGGTAGAGTCTAGGTGGTAGATCTTTACCGAATATGATGAATTGTCCTTTTCCGCAGGACTCCGATTTGGACTATCCGGCTCGGGTGAGCCCTTCTCCAGACTTTACTCGGGCGAGTAAATGTTTCTAGCTCGGGTGAACTTCTCCAAAAGTTATCGGGTTTGGACTATTCAGCTCGGGTGAGCCCTTCTCCAGAGTTTACTCGGGTGAGTAAATGTTTCTAGCTCGGGTGAACTTCTCCAAAAGTTATCGGGTCTGGACTATTCAGCTCGGGTGAGCCCTTCTCCAGACTTTACTCTGGTGAGTAAATGTTTCTAGCTCGGGTGAGCTTCTCCAAAAGTTCTCGCACGCGTGTACGCAAGTCAGCAAAGCGGCAGCTCAAGCTTGAGCTTTCCTCCCGTCTGACAGACAGAATCCCAGTTTTGGCAATCCGTTCTGATTCCACGAACAGTTGTCGCGACTCGGCACGTCTCCAGAGACGGGGTATTGGAAACCGTGAACGGTTTCACTTCAGCCGGATCAGTTTGATCCCTCGGATCTCTTTTTCTCCTTCTTCCGAAAGTTTTCTCCAGTCTCTCTCGACTCCGAAAGTTCCAATGGATTTTTTGGACCCCCTCTCTTTTATTCGACACACTTGTCCTCTCGCTGTTGGCTGGTTCAAAATCGGGCTGTCCATCGGATGTTAATTTTCCCTTTTCGCCGATCGCTTCATTAGCGGATGGCGGCCCGAACAAAAAGTATCCACGGGCTCCTGTGATCATGTGGAAGCGGCGGAAATGAACTTCTGCCCCTGCGTCTGGTCGGCATCGCGACAAAGTCACTTCGCTTCCTCTCCGTTGAAACTAAATACCTCGACCCTCCGCCAGCTCGCTAATCTCGCGGTCTAGCTGTCTGAGTTCATACGCGGCGTGACTTCTCAGCGACTGTCGTGACCTCTCAGCGTCTGTCGTGACCTCTCAGTGTCTGTCTTAACCTCTCAGCTTCTGTCTTGACCTCTCGGCATCAAAGCTTTTCCTCCGAGCGCTTTCTCTAGCTCTAGTCACAGAATTCGTCACAATATGTATGTCAACTGGCCAACACGTAGTGGTCCACATCGCTCACTCCACCACACGAACAGAGGGCATTTTATTTAATTTATTATTTGTTTTAAATGTATTTAGATACGATAGAATTAGTGAGGTGTCTGCAAACGTAAAACGAATTCTAATTTTTCATCACAAGGAACAGAGAAAACGGTTAAGCAAAATGTAAATTTGTGTTTGAAAACTACTGGTACAGCTATCAATATCACATCAACCTTCTAATGAAATAGACGGAATTTGCGTGCAGCTCCATGTTATTTATTCCGATGGTTGTGAGTTTGAAACTCGATCTAAACAAAGTACACGTGGATGTTGGTGTACGTTAAATCTGTCAAAGTGTGAAAGGTCGTCTTTGGAATGGTGAGGACGTTTGGAGAGTTGGATGCCAAGTGAAAGTGTTGACCACGTCATCTGAGTGTGGTACAAAAATTCCGTGGGTCTTTTCTCGTATTTTTCCCTTTGTAATAGATCCCGGGCGGTCACTAATAGTAAAGTTTTGCTCCAAAGAGACGTTAATTCAATTAACTACCTATCGATATTATAGGTTGGGTCTGTAACTGTAAAATTATTTCTTTGGAATTAGAATACGAGTGAGAAATTCATACTTATTTAATCTTATATAAATTTTTAGTATATTTATTTTTAATAACACGGTGTAATAACATTGAAATTTGATTTCAGTACGACTGTACTCATCAAAAAATATTCTCGAAGCAGTAAGTATCATATTAAACCTTTTATGAACACGTCTTTCATTCAATTTTTATTGTAACACAATCCAATAATCTGCACATTTAATTAATTGACTAGAGAAGCTAAATCTTTTTTTTAATTTTCAATTTCATGTAAAATAATGTATATCGTCGTTATCAAAACTGATCAGATTATGATAGACGAGATATCTTGTCATTGGAAAAAAGCTGCCCAGATCTTGATCTCGTCATTAAAAAATTGGTAATACCTGGATAGTTAGATATATCGTCATTAGAAGAAATGGTCAGATCTTGATGGACGATATATCCCGCTGAAATTACTTGGAGGATTATCTCTGTTTATGAACACAGGCTGTTATTTTGTACTTAATCGGTGATGCTCTATAACTTTGTAAATGACTTTTCTCCGTATATTGCATAATTTTCGAGGCAGTATCGCTGATTTCCGATTTGTTTTAAGTTCTAGGGCTAAGATGTTCTATCTTGTAGCACATAGTCGTTTTATTGATGTTGGGTCTTAATTTGGCAAAGAATATTTGTTTAGTATTAATCTAAAAAGAAATATTCGTGTATGAGACCACAACAGTTGGAATAGTAACCGTATAGTGGAATTTTAATTAAATTTAATAAATGAATTCTCTGATCACTGCTCATAATCAATTATGAGATGAGAGACGTCGATATCTTTGATAAAAATGTTTTTTATAACACTCAAGACAGAAACGGTGTTCTCAACACTTCTAATGTATATGGTGAAGAAGAAAACTCAAAATTAACAGTTAAAAACAAAATTAACTCATTATATTACCAAAAGGAAGGTAAATTTTGCAATAAATGGCTTCTTATATCAAAGATATGTTTTCAAAAATAAAGAAAACCCGTTTAAATAAAAGTTTCAAACAACCGGTTATTTCCAGAACGCAGATTGGTAGTTATGAAAGTAATGAAGAGGAACAGTGTTATGATGTGCTAATAACACATCCAAGCAACCATACGAAACCGGACAAAAAAAAACGACACTTTATGCCCCTCACACCCATTCAGAGCGAAAGTGGATTTGTTTTCCTTCAATGGTTGCTTAAAACAACGACCAAACGTTCTTCCTTCATCGAAATCTTCCCGCTGAACCTTGTGATCGGAGAGAACCAATCAGAGGTTAACAATGTCTCCACGAGGGTTGAATCTCGTTGGAGGCTTTAAATCGCCAGGCGGGAAGAAAAACTCACCATTCCCCACTTTTGCAGATAGTGACTTACGTCCAGGTACTTCTCGTGCTATTTACTTAGTATCTGTTTATATGCCTAAATAAAATGCTGTTTTTTAGGCTGAAATGTCCATTTTATCACTAATTTTGATTACATTTTAAGAAATTGTTAAAAGGGAGTCTAATGTACAATATATCGATCCAGGAGCAATAATACTTGATAAAAATTGTACCCGAAAATAAGCCAAGAGAGATCTGCTTACTGATGAAAAATATGTTGTCAGGATAATAATGTTATTAAACATACATAATGCTACTATAAATATCCTTAATCGTAAATATAAATTTTAGTGCAAACCTCACTGCTTTGAATATAATATTTCTCATAAAAACCAAATGTACCATCTCTCAATCTCATGGTATACTGTAGATTCGTTTCAATAAATATACAAAAATAAATTTTCTACCAAAGGAAAATTAATACGTTAGGTAATCTCATTAACGTCTGACAACGTTCGTTTATAATTTTTTGCACGAGTGTCTTTATTTGTAGGTGTCAGACTGTAAATATTGAATTGAATTTCGACGAATACGAAGTGACGAATATAAAGTACAATCCTAAATTTGAAGTAAGTATAAGAACAGAAGTTATTTTTATTTATTTTTTTCGTTCTTTTACCGACAACGTTTCCCTTGAACTGGGAACTGCCATTTTAATATATTTTTCTCATCACGTACACTTCAGAGGCTTAGTGTGGTTTAATTAGTCGGGTAAATTGTCGGTCAATTTTTCTCATACTAGGGGGCGTGAGGACGCTTACGCTCGCAAACCCCCAGAGATTGCTACGCAATCCCATTTGGTTTGCTTCGCAAGCCAACACTCCTTTCACAGATGCCATTTGGTTTGCTTCGCAAACCAACATTCCTTTCGCAGAGTGAAACTATCTGAATAATTCGTATTATCCTGATTTCACTTTCCGGTCCATGACGTCACAGTGAAGGCTTCGCCCCCTGTTCGCTTACGCTCGCCGACCCCCGGGGATTGCTAAGCAATCCCGTTTGGTTTTCTTCGCAAACCAATACTTCTTTCGCAAGTGATTTAATTTTTTTTTTACTTTAACACTTATTGCACCCTAAACTAAGAGCCGCGTCAGTAAAAAATCTTCTGCATCCTGCTCCCTGTACAATTTTAAGTAAACCGTGTTAATCTCGCGATAAACCGTCTGAGAACAGAGGGAAAAAAGCGAGACTTTTTCCTCGCATAATAAAAAGAAATCGTTTTTATGGCAATAGTTGCTACGATAAATTTGATACCTGGCAAACCCGATAGTCAAAAATACAACCCTCATATGCATGCGGAACCAGCTCCGCGAAATAAAAAATACGAAATTTGTGTGACCAACTTTTGATTGCGTCGAATTTATTTATGAACCAATTTTAAAAATTATTGTACCGTAAGAAAGAGTACATTCTGAGGTATACTGTGATATTTTCAAAATAAAAAACTATTAGTAATACGATATAGATATGACAGTTTTAGTTTTGTATAGGAAATTACGATTTGTGTGTGAAAGTTCAGAAAATTGTATCAACAACTTTTAATTGCATCGATTTGATTTATTAACCAATTTAAAAAATAATTATCATAAGAAAGAGTGTAATGTAATCTATTCAGTGATGTTCTCAAATTTAAAAAATAATGGTATTTGCTGTAGATATAACGATTTTAACAAAAAGTAGCGAAAATATCTAGATTCCGAATTTTGTATGACCAACATTTGATCGCATCCAATTTAATTGTTAACCGATTTCAAAAATAATAGTACCGTAAGAAAGAGTGCATTCTGAGGTACACTGCGATATTTTAAAAACTAAAAACTAATAGTAATAAGATATAGATACAGCAGTTTTAAAAAAAGTAACAAAAATGTCCCGATTTTTCCCGAATTTCAAAAAAATATTATCAAGGACCAAATTGAAATTTCAAAAAAAAACTCGACGAACTGCAAAAATTATCGTTGAAAGATACTCCTTAAAAAAAACTCACTGCTGAAGACTGAAAATTTGTATGTGTTTTGCTCACTCGTGGAAGAAATTTCGCTTTTTCAATTTTGACACTTAATAAACCCTAAACTAATAGCCGCATCGGAGAAAAAATCTTAATAATTGTCTAGGGTATACGATGAAGAACAAACCATGTTAATTTCGTCTTTTTTCGATTAGTACTTTCTCGGGAAAACCGTCTAAGAATCGAGCTAAACAACACAGATTTTAATCCTGCGGCGGTAACTTGTTTTTAATATAGAGACAAGACGGACTAAACAAGGGCTACTTTAAACATGGATTAATATCTGAACAATTCACTTCCTTATTGAGGCATTTAATTTTTTACACTCGGATTAAAAGTTTGGATAACAATAATAATATCAATTACTCATAAATTTCTTTGATAATTGCCAGTTCTAAGCACTTTTTTAAGTTGTTATGTTGTTCTGATGACATATGGTTTGGTAAACTTTGGTAATAAATTTTTGCTCTCTAAATGTTAAATATTTTTAAAACTGAGAGCACCAAATGTTTTAGAGTCTAATTTTAGGAGATACATTAATATATTATGAACAGAAGTGTTTATCTGTGTGTCTCCATGTAGTGTCCTGACGAATCTATGTCACTTACAATACTGATAATCGGTAGTCCTTATTTTTTGGAATTTTTGTGTCCAGCTCGAATTTTAAAACGTAATTTAGAACACTTTAAAATTAATTAATTAGTTTTTCCTCCTCCGTTCTTCTATTCGAGAATGTGGCGTCATAGTTTCCTTGATTGAAGAAAGGAAAGGATTGAACAGATTCCGTGATTTTCGTCCATTTTTTCTTCTTAACCGAACTCCGAATCTAATATGTTTTGATTTACGTTGTTGATTAGTATAACTTTCTTGGAAGCAATTTCAACTTTGTACGGGCAAAGACTATTTGAGGTTTTCTATCTTCAAGATTATTAAAGATAGAGTAAATATTTAAAAGGATTTGAAATCTCCGGATAATTTTACACAAGATGGATACCTTAAACGGGATATTCTTTAAATAAATAATTTTTTAATTGTAACCCGTGTCATTCGAGTGGAGGTTGGACTCGTTCTTAAAATTATTGGTTTTTTTTATGTTTTCAGTATCAGTAAGATTAATGTGTCCAGCCCGATTTTTAAATTCTAATCTAAAATATTTTTTAATAAATTTATTGGCATTTATTTGTTACTAGCCACTTTGAGGCGTTATCACGGCGTTAACTGTGGTGTTGGTTTTTGAAGCAAACCAAATGGGAATGCGTAGCAATCACCGGAGGTTGGCGAGTGTAAGCAACCAGTGGTCACACCTGATCCCAATGAAGGAACTGCCACGGGAAACGCCGTACTCGTTTCTATAAAGTGGGGACAAAATGAGGAAATCGCCATACTTCTGTATCACGTAGACCAATCAAAAATAATGAATTCATGGATTTACACTACCTACTTTGTTCAGAATCTAAAAGTTATATGAATAACATACACTTGTAATGGGATACACATCTTGCTATCCACACCTGCTGGGATAGACCTATGTCCTTCTGTAAATATGATTAGATCATAGATGTGAAACATAAGTAAACTGAGCATTGCTATTGAGAGGAGCTTCAAAAAGTGTAAACAGGTCGCTCGCAACAGGTAAATTGCTCGGGGAAAAATTTACTTGGTTGTCCGATTTCTAACCTTATTGTTTTGTTAGGCAATATAACATATTATGATAAAATAGAAGTGTGAATGAGCCCTTCTCTCTTTTAAAATAATGGTGAAATCACCAAACACTAGTACAATGTTACGTTGACCAATCATTTTATGAATGTTCATTTTCACTCGTAGACAAAAGTACACTAAGAGCATGTTAACACGTTACTATTAGTGTGGTTACATTGTCCTCAGCACATAGCGAGTTTATGACTGCTTACTCTGCCTTTGTTTCCACGGACAGTCTGAACAACACTTTATTGGTCAATCATTGTGACTGCTTGACCCCTTCCGATTCACTATGCTGTAAATCGTTCCTTTTCGTATTGTTTGTTGCTTTTCAGCCTGTCACTTTATGGTGTCCCGTATTTTTATCTGTTTCATTTCAGAGCCTGGAAATATTCAGCATCATTGGAGGTTATATGGGCATGTACTTAGGAATATCACTCGTCGCAGTCTACGATTTCTTTGAGACGACTTTGAGTGTTGTCTTCAGATTCCTGAAAAAACCCAAGGCCACCAAAATTAGGAAGATGTAAAAGAAGTTGCAGAACTCGTCCAAAGAAGACATGGCCAATTTCAGTATTCTACGGAGTTTCGATGAAGACCCGCGAATAAATTTCGTCAAGGGACAATTACTATACAACGAAGTGTATACGAAACGCAGATTTCATAAACCTTTGACAATATGCTCCAATTCATCCTTCTGCATTTTATCCTACTGAGTAGCTTTTTTTGTGTGTTGTTTTAATAAACGTGTTGTCTTTCATTATCTCTGACGAAATTCGTTCGTAACAACATAAACCATTTTCAATCCGAATCTTCATCCATCGCACAATTAGCATACATTTTCCATTCCCAAGAACCCTTGCTTTGTAAGAAATACAGTTGGTGTCTTAAATAAAAGATATCAACTTGTACTTGGATATGGTAAAATAACTGATGGATCGTGCAGACCACGAATCTGCTCGAACATTTGAAATATAATTCGACATTCAGAATTTCATACACCTCCCCTCTTATTGGTTTACATGATTATGTAATTGGTGCATGTTTCACCCTCATAGGGTTTATCTTCGCTTCGAACACCACCCTGATGCAAAAACATGTTCGATAATGTTCACCAGTTCTAGACAAGAAAATTTGTTTTCCTATTTCAACCTTCTATCCCCTTGGACTAATAGGATAGTTTTGTCTCGACTAAATATCTTGTCATAAGTAAAATTTACCAGATCATGGACGAGATATCTCGTGGTAGGGTTAATCTGAACACTAGGGCGGGATGAAAAATTTTTGCTATCACATTCTAATAGTGCGAAAAAGTTGGCTCATGCAGTAAAACTAATGTGTAAAAAATTTCATCCCGATTTATTGATATATTTTGCCTCTCAAGGGGTTTAAAAGCTCCAAAAAAGATCTAAATTCCGGTATTTTTTATAAAAAATAAAAATGTTTACACAATTACGTTCTAACAGTGCGCAAAAGTAAGCTAATACATTCAATATTAACGGTAAAAAATTGTTTAGATCAGTACATATCTTCTGCATCCCCAAAAAGGGGGCCAAATAGCAGAAAAAACTGATCACCAGTTTTTACCGTAATTGCAATAGTCAATATTTTGCAAAAATGTGATTTTTTCAGTTTTTTCTGCTATTTGATCCCCGTTGGAGAGGAATATATAATTATGCTACATAACTGCTTAACCACAGGTAAACCATTATGTAGAGGTTATCGGATGGTAGAGAAGAGTTCTGTACACGGTCTATGGAATTTGACCATTACTCTGCACAACGATTTGAATATCTGGGATACCACTGCATCGAACACTGGGAACTGTCAAACATTCCAATCAGGTATTTAATGAAATTTATTTCGGCAATCGGTCTTTAGAGGATCAGCAGAGGTCTCAGTGTAATAGACTATAAGTCGCAGTTCTGGCACTCTTCGGACGTACCCTTTAACAAGTCATGCAGCAAATCCATCAGGAAAACCGTATTGCATTGTTTGTGAAAGCACTCTTTCACATAATTGTCAATATAATAAAAATAAATGACATAATCTTAATAGACGATACAAAATACAGCATCAGACTTACATAGAAGGGAAAATGAAACTCGTTCTTGGGTCTGAGTTACAAAAGGACTATGTGACCAAGAAAAAATCAGAAGACAAAATAATTTTGCTACAGTAAGTTGTGATGACTTGGCGATGACAGAAGCGTACTATGAAATTCTTTAGCATTGGCGAAAAACAAACCTTTTTTAGACGGAGAAGAAATTTTTAAGTCTTGTCTTCAAATATTTGCTCACCATCTTGGTAATAAATAGTAATGGTAATGGTAATTTTTTATTAAATTCGTATTATAGCCAAACAATAAAGGTAATGAAAGGTACGTATTGAAGACCTTCAGGAGGATGGATCTCAACAAATGGAAGACCTTGTCCATTATTTTCTCTATCTTTGTATGAATCAACGAACATATGTGACGTAGCCCAGTTAAGAATTTTCATAAGAAGAATTGTTGATGATTTTAATGTCTGAGATAAACTTACCAGTCTGTAGTCATTGTAGGTTAAAGCAAAATGATCAAATATATTCAAAAAAGTAAAATCCTGCGAAGAAAATCTAAAATTATACTATATTAAACTCATCAGTGAGTGAACTGACGGAGCGCCGTCAACGATAAGTAAAGTCAATGGCACTACAACTTTGCAGTAAAATTTTTTAAATCATCCTGTACTAAAATATCAATGCATTATACTCCAAGAGGCACAACGTGGAAAAACTTTTAAAATGCAGCCTGTCATGTTTCCGGTAGTGAAATGAGTGAATAAAATTAGATCAAGAACATTAAACACACAAGAATTATAGAATAT
The DNA here is from genome assembly GCA_947359465.1 of Metellina segmentata. NCBI lineage: Eukaryota > Metazoa > Arthropoda > Arachnida > Araneae > Tetragnathidae > Metellina > Metellina segmentata. The sequence continues at coordinate 108,612,356 of OX375877.1, read as the reverse complement.
TGTTAACTGTTAGATATGGGGAATATCGTGAACTTGTTCTTCGTTGTGAGTTCTAGCTGGCTTTCTAGAGAACATGTTCAGATTAGATTTTGTTAATTGAAAAATGCTGTTTTTATTTTTTAACAGAAATTGAACTACTTGAACCTTATTATTATTTGATAACAACTGGCTATTTGATTTTGCATCTCTACTATTATAAAAGGAAGTGTTTGTCTGTTTGTTTGTACGGTTTTTTTTTCTTGCACGCAAAGTCCTGACGAATCTATGGCACTTAGAGTGATGGGATTTGGCACACAGGTAGTTCAAATTTTTTGGAATTTTAGGGTCGCGGCGAATTTTAAAATTCAATCTAGAACGTTTTAAAAAGAATTTTATGAAATTTAATTTTTTTGTTTTCTTTGGAATGGCAACAGCAGCTGTCGTGAGCTGATAACAGATAAGATTCAAAAGTAATTTTTTCTGTTTTCATTTTGAGCGCAGTAAGTGGGTCCCTAGACGATCAATATGGCTCATTGAAGCAACCACTTGATCGTGTAGGAGGCGACTGACGCGATTGTCAATCAACGCACATTGAAAGAAATTTTAACTGATGGACATTGACGGGGCCGATTTATCGTTTAAAATACGCAATTGTCAATCGTTCGGGCAGTAGGGTTTTTTTTTATTCTCTAAACCAAGTTTATTATCTACGCTATCGTTAAATATATAGAAGTAAAAATTTCAACGGATTTGAAATCTGCGGAAAATTTTACACCAGATAGATACTTTAAATGCAAATTTCTGTTAATAAATAAGTTTTCAATTCAAACTTTTATATTTTCGCAATACGAATTTAAGTAATAGTAATGTGTCAAAGTACAACTTTGCATATAAATATATGTAAATTTTATTTAATTGGGACCAAGGACTAAGAAAAACTCTTCTTTACAAGAAAAATATTTAATAAAATTGTAGTTTTTTTTTTCATGTTAATACAAATTATTAAAAAAATTACTGAGTTTCTAAAGTTATTTAGTCTGAAAGAATTCGTCTGAAGACGCAATGCCTTCTCTTTTTAAACAGAATTTCTTCGTAGCAAGTTAATGATTTTTATTCCTTGCTTCATATCTATAACACGTTCTTTGCTTTTGTCTATGTTTTTTAAATGTTTTAAGCTCCTTTCAATTAAGCTGAAACCTTCTATCATCTGCCCGTGCCGCGCAGGTGATCTTCGACAGCCGTCCCGTTCGTTTTGAGTGCATTTGATTTTTAACCGATTCCATTAAAATCTGTTGACACAATTGGATCTGGGATTCAAATCTCTATTGTAATAAAGTATAAATATCGTTTTTTATGTAAAACTTATGTAAAATAAACTTATAAAAATGTCTACTTATGTAAAATAAACGTAAGTTAACTGTCAATTAGGCTGTTTCGTTGTGTTGACTGGCCCACTCGGCCCACTAATTAAAATACGCAATTTTCAATCGTTCGGCAGCTTCACTAAAGATTGGAGACGATAGATATGACGGATGCATCGAGTCCAACGAGAAGCGATTCTATCTGGGAACGGGAGTTTGTGAAGCTTTTAATTACCTTGTATCGTTATTATCCTGAGTTGTCGAAAATTAAGTCAAATGAATATTTAAACAAAAAAAAAAGAAACAGCTGAGGAAAAATTAATATTCTGCGTACGATTCATTATCTTACGGAAAGTTTAGTAAATGTTAGTGATTAAGGCGGCTTCCCAGTTTATATCACTCTTTGGATCAGCATCTTTTCTTCTATTTCTTCCGATTGCAGACAGCCAAATTCAAGGCAAGATAGCCCCAAATCTGAATTTGAAAACATTTTGAAACACAAAATTAATACACGCCAGGTCCTTTCGAAAAACATTGATCGAATGAGATTGAAAGGTTAATTGAAGCACCTGTCAATCGAAATTGTCAGTCACACAGACAGTAAAATTGATCGTCTAGGGAGCCCTTAAAGGATTTTCCAGCAGAAGATAACTAAACAAAGATATAACTTTAGTTATGTAGTTCTTTTTTCTATCTCATAGACCGTTAAAGATAGAGTAAAAATTTCAACCGATTAGAAATGTGTGAAAAATTTCACAAGAGATCGATACCTAAATATAGGATTTTCTTTGATTACAGAAATTTGTTAATTGAATATCTATTATATTTTCGCAATAGAATGTGACGCCACGCCAACATTCTTTTTCCAAAAATAAACGGATTACATTTCCAGCCTAATTATGATTTCAGCGAAAGAAAGCAAAGAAAAAAAACATTTTGGCTGGCATTATTAAGTTGTTTTTTTTTTTAATGGGGATTGTTAAAGATAGATTAAAAATTTCAACGGATTTGAAATCTGCGGAAAATTTGACATCAGAAAAAAAATCTTATACGTTTGATTTTCTTTTCATAAATAATTTATCAATTAAATATTTATATCTTTTGGTTTGCGAAGCAAACCAACAGCACGGGTATTGTGACCTCTACGAAAAGAAATCTCACGGGGAACGCCCATTTGGTTTGCGAAGCAAACCAACGCCACAGGAAACTCCGTTATGGCTGTTATCCAATAGGCTACATATTCCCATTTGGTTTGTGAAGTAAACCAACTCCACGGGCAACTCCGTTATGCATGTTATCCAATAGGCTACAAATTCCCATTTGGTTTGCTTCGCAGACCAATAACCCCACAAAAGCAATTGGTACAGGCAACGCCGGGCTAGCCAAGCAGTGGCTAGTTTTTAGTTAATATTACTAGCCATCTCAATTATCAAAATTCTAGCTTATTAAATCTCATCAATTAATTTAACATAAAATTAAAACTTTTCATCTCAATTAGAAAATGAGGATTTGAGTCCTTTTTCCACACTTGAAAGAACAGAGTAAATGTATTATGGATAATAACAATTCAACGAAATATATTGGAAAAAATCAATTTTTTTCAACGGTCCTTTAAAAGTCATTTGCATGATTTGGCTAAAGAAAAAACTGAATGCTAGCAATTATAAGCTCTAGTTTTCATTTAGCGAACAAAACGAGATGAAAATGTCTACAAACAATACTAAAAAATGGAACTTATTGATTTTAAAACAAAATTATTACTGACAATGGAATTCAGTGAGCAATTTTTTAAGATCCAAATATGCTTCTAACATGATTAATTTCTGTTGTTGTGACCATTTTCCAGAACTAAGTATAATACGAATAATTATGTATGTCGTTTCAGAGCGATAGACAGATGTGGCACGAACATTTTCGTCCATGAACTTTCTTAAAATCAAAACGAGGTCGCGAATGATTGCTTCAAATTTGAAGAGTTCTTTGCACCTCTCAGTAGCAAATTTAGCACCAAACATTGACTAGGAAAAATTCAAGCAGGCTCAAACGTCTTCATTAATGGTAAGTAATATTTATGTGCTGCAATATATATTGTTTTTTACATACAATAATTAAATAATTTTAAAATGTTAATTATGTCTATAAGCATAGCTTAAGCTTGGGGAAGGTTGTTGAAAAATTGCCAGAAATGCGATGAAATTGTTAAGCTTTACAGTTTTATCTTACTTTAAAATACTAACAACCCTAAATATATAGCACTAGTATACATAATAATATAACATAAATATAGGCTCAATATTTTACAAAATATGCTGTAGTTGACATTACTGAAATATTTTAAGCTGTTTCTATAATTTTAGAAACTTAGTACAAAATATAATCATGTATTTTAAATCGATAAAATGAAATTAAAATTTCTGGGCACTGACGAAAATTAGAAGCATGGAAGTCTTCAAAGATTAAAGAACTTTCTAAACATTATATTGATGGTGTTATAGAGAAATTTTTACGACAATGTTGAATAAACAAATCTGTGCTCAGATGGTAAAATGTTATAAATAACTTTTTTTTAAAGTTTTTGTGACAGCAATTTTAAGATTCGAGATGTCACGAAAAATCACTTAGTTATTTTACGTGAGCAAACGCGTGCCAATATTTGAGAAAGATATTTGACTATTACTTACAGTTACTGTATATATAAAATATTGCTGCAACGTAAGTAACTGTTTTCCCGGTTTTTCTTGACTCTGACTCTGACTCTCTCTATCTCTCACTCCCACTCTCTCTCTCTCTCTCTCCCTCTCTCTCCCTTACCACATATTGCCTCCTTCGGCGTGTTCTGTTTTTGCACTATCTTCATGTTGTAGAGTAATATTAAAAATATTATTCTAAAAGTATTGTAGCGAAACTTATTCACACTTCGTCTGAAAATCGTGGCTCAGTCGGTATTGCACCTTACTGCGAATCGGAAGGTACGGAGTTCCAATCCCACTAGAGGCAAGTGGCCTCAAAGTAGATTTCATTTTAAAGTTTCCTTTCTGTTTGTTTCTCACTTCTTCAGTAATATACTTATGTTAATTTCTAGAACTTTCGAATTCTCGAATGTTCGATTCATTTTCGGAAAAGGTATAAAAGGAGATGTATCACTCAGTTCAAGTGAATAATAAAGTCTCGAGTTGAGATCAGCAATCTTTGTCCTCGCTTGCCTTTTGCAAATATACACGAAGAGGTTAGCTTACCTACAATAAATCTACACGACATTTTGGTGGAGGCGCCGGGTAAAATAAATACGGCGGAAGAACTTCGCAGAAGTCTACGTCTTCAAGGACTCCCTCCTGAGTTTGGCTCTTTACCGAATCCAAGTAGAGGCCCGAGGAAAATGTCTGACCATGGAGACACCGAGCAAAAGCTCCCAGTTGCCAGCTCCGCTCCAGTCACCATCGCACCAGTGCCATTCCTGAGCTACCAGCCACCCAGAAGTCCATGCATATTCTTTGGAGACGACCATCCAGATGTTCGCCGGTGGCTCAAGGACTTTCAACGAATCGCCGGCTATAACCGTTGGGACGAACAGATGTGTCTGGCAAACGTCATATTCTACCTCGCCGGAACAGCCTGACAATGGTTTGATAACAATGAGGACAATTTTACTGATTGGACTTCGTTCAGGAATTCCCTAAACAACACGTTTTGCCAAACAGATTACATAAAGCGTCAGGCTGAGAGACTGTTGGTTACACGTGCTCAACAAATTGTCGAGACGTCTGAATCATACATCCAAGACGTACTCACTTTATGCCGAAAAGTTGATCCTTCCATGCCAGATGTCGAGAAAGTAGCCCGTCTCATGAAGGGGATTGCAGAGGACTTGCACCAGATCCTATTGGTTCAGGACTATGAGACCGTCGATGCTTTTGTGAAACGCTGCCGTCAAATAGAAAGCCTCCGACGAAGACGTATCACCCGACCAAGATTCCAGAGGCTGCCAAATGTTTCTGCAGTTTCGGCCGAAATAGACATTGGTGATATAAGATCGCTGGTACGAACAATTTTCAGGGAAGAGCTTCAAAATCTCTTGCCGGAAGTGCAAAACTACACGAACGACGACCCTGCATCACCAACGGACGTCGCATCTCTGGTCCGGGAAGAAATTATGGAAGCTCTAGCAGCACTCACAGGTCCAAGAAGACGCAACGGCCCTCCCCGAGTTTCAGTTCCAGTGAGGTCACAGCCAATACGTGAGGCCAGAAACAGCGCCGTTCCACAGCGTAAGACAGACCTGTGTAGAGCTACCAATAATGTGCCTATCTTCTACCATTGCGGACGCCCAGGACACGTGCTGAGGTACTGTAGGGAGAGACGACAAATATTTACATATACAAGAGCCCTCAGAACATCTAACCCTCGACGAGAAATTGACACTGAGTCCCTACACAACTTTGACGACAACTATGCACAACATGTACAGCCTACTTCTTCCAGTTTCAGAAGTAGTTCACCATACCCTCGCCGCTCCTTCAACCGCCGACAGTCACAGTCGTCTGTTCGCCGCTCCAGCCGTTCTCTACGCCGACCAAATGAGGAAAACTAACTCACGCGACCTGTCCAGGAGGTAAGGCCGCAGTTGAAGAAAATCCTCCGACGTATACGACAACCAAGTTAAAGAAAAATTCCACCTATATCACAGTGAATGGACAATGTGTAAAAGCCCTTGTTGATTCTGGTGCCGATTACTCGGTGATATCTGAAGAATTACGCGTACAATTGAATACTCCTATGTTTACTGAGGATGGACCTGTACTGAAAACTGCCTGTGGAAAATCTGTAGCCGCCTCAGGACGCTGTGTATTAAAAGTCGACTTGAATGGGACTGTGAAACCGTTTGAATTTCTGGTATTTCCACAGTGTAGCCACCAAATGATACTTGGATGGGACTTTTTCCGTGCCACTGATACTGTCATAGATTGCGGAAATGAAGAACTTCAACTTGCAGAAATCCTTCCAGACAACCAAGTGTCAAGTAAATCAGATTGCTCTTGCACCTTGTTTGCCGCAACAGATTACGTAATTGAAGCCAATTCGACAAAGCAAATATGTACTCTTAATCCAGAAATTCCAGAAGCAGATAAAGCTATGATTATTGGTAATACAATTCTCACGTGTGAAAGAGAGCTGTCTATACCAGCCTCAATCGTTAACGTTGAAAATGGCTGTTGTAAAGTATGGGTCACAAATTTCTCTCGACGAACCCAACTGATACCAAAGGGAATGAACATAGCTTGCTTAACGACAGTAACAAACGATGCAATTTGTTCTTTAAATGATGACGATCGAGAAGGTTCTAAGAGACACAATTCCAGAAGGCGATTGAAACGAGAAACATTTAAAGAACTTTTAGATACTAAGCTGACTACTATTGAAGAAGACGAGTTATTGAATCTGCTGGAAGAATTTAGTGACATTTTCGACTTTAACAGGCAATTAGAGTATTAGACACCGCAGGTGTCCCCCTTACCCCCCGTCCATGGGACTGGTAAAAGTGGTTTTTTGCGGACACACTGCGGAAAAGTGGTTGGAGCCCACCAAGACTGAGTGTGACAGCTTCATGCTAACCTTTGGCTGTGTGTTTTAGCTACGGGGCACTATACTAACTTTGTTTACATGATGGGAACTTCTCGTGTGAGGGTTCCCGTTATGCAATATAGAAATAAGAAGAAAACAAAAATATAGCAATAAAAAAAAAGCAAATGGAAGAAACATCAACGTTATGTTAGTTGAGAGCTAAAGTTAAAGGTTAACAAAAAAGAGCTTCTTAAAATAGAGCTCTGAGAAAAGGATCAAACCCTATAATAAGAAATGAACAGTTTAAATTAATTGTAAGCAGTCTTATTGAATGAGGATGTTGATGTTTTCCGATAGGAACTTCATAATTTGCATTATCTTTGCTTGTGCTTGGTTGTTGCTTGCCGTGTTTGTCGCCCATGCCCTGTAATTTTCGTCTGTTGGTTGTGGTAGATGATGGTGACACGTGAGGGGGCAGTTGAAAACGTAGTGGTTTGGCGTTCCTGTTTGTCCGCAGAGGCAGTTGCTTGATGTTACTACTTTAAATCTGCTTAGGTAGCTGGGGAAGGGTCCGTGGCCTGTGTAAAAAGACGTGAGGTAGGGTCCACATGGTTCTTTCCTGGGGTTGATCTTTGGAAGAAATGCGAAGGTTCTTCTTCCTGTTTCTCCGGTTTCCCAGTCCTCCTGCCATTTTTGTAGGGCTGCCTTCTTCATAAGGTTTTTAGCGTGACTCTTGGGTAGTTTGGCGATGACAGTGAAATTAGTTTCTCCCATCGCTGCTTCCTTGGCTAGTTGGTCGGCCCTTTCATTTCCGGTCACGCCAATATGGGCTTTAACCCAGTTGATGAACGTGTTATTAAAGTTATAGTTAAGTAATGTTCTAATTTGTTGCGCTATTGAGTCTTTAGTCTGGAACTGTTGTAAGGTTTTTTATAGTTGAAAGGCTATCTGTTCGGATATTGCACGTTGTGTAAGTTTGTGTTTGTGTCCATACAAGTGCGAAGAGGATAGCCAGTTTTTCGGCCTGCGCCACTGTGTTGTTGTTATGAAGTGCTATTTTTTTGTGTATATTTCCATGTTATTTTTGTATGCCACGAAAGCCGCTCCTACGCCATGTGGCGTCTTTGACCCGTCCGTGTAAATTGTTAGATCCGTTTCTATTTCGCCTTGTGTGCCTATTGTGTCGAAGTCCGTGGTCCAGGTGTTTTCAATTTGAATGTCTGCTTCTTTTTCATAGTCGCTTGTTTTGTAAATTGTCCCTAGAAAGTGTACATTTTGTTGCAGTCTGGTGAGTTTTGTGAAAGCCGCCTCTCTGTGAGCCACAAGGTGCAGTGGTTCGATACCGGCCAATATTTGTAGAGCGTTTGTTGGTGATGTGCGGTATGCTCTAAGGATGCGTACTGTAAACAGGCGCTGGAGACTCAGCAGTTTTTGAGTTTTTCGCTGTGTAAGCTGTTGGGCCCATGCGCTGGCTGCATAACAAATTAATCTCTCCGCTACTGCTTTGTACCATATCTTGAGGTACCGTGGTTTTGTGCCCCACAATCTACCCACCGTGTGAGCCATACTGTTACTAAGGCGCAGACATTTTGTTTTTAAGTGTGCAATATGTTGTAGGAATGAGAGCTTACTGTCGATTATGACTCCCAGTAGTTTTATATGTTTGACTATTTTAATTTTCATTGATCCACTTTTGAGGATAGGATTTCTTGCGAGAGGTTTAAGTGCTCCGATTATCATTGCCGTTGATTTGCTTTCTGATATTGTTAGCTGTTCTCGACGGCACCAGGTTTGTACTTTTTGGAGGGCTTCGCTGGCTGTTGTTTCAATAACTCTTCTATTGTTACCCGAGATAACTATTGCGATGTCGTCTGCGTAAGCTTGGACTTCACAATTAGGTGGCCATGTTTCCAGTAGCAGTTCGTTCACCACAAGTAGCCACAGGAATGGTCCTAGGCATGAGCCCTGCGGACACCCTCTTTGTAGCTTATGTGTTATTGTAGTGTTGCCTTGGTGTAGAACGACATTGCGGTTGTGGAGGTAGCTTCTAGTGATTTCAATTAAGTCTGGTGGGAAGTTATGTTTGTGCAGTTTATCGAAGAGTGAAGGCCACCACATTGAATCAAACGCGCCTTTAATATCTAGCGAAATGATGCAGGTATGGCTCTTGTTTTTTTTGTTGCTGTCAATTTTGGCAAGTATTTCCTGAAGGGCGTGCTCAGTGGAGCGTCCGGTTCTGAATCCGTATTGTTTCTTACTGAGGGTGTTGTTGATTGACACGAATTTATTGAATCTAAGGATGAGAAGTTTTTCTAGTGTTTTGCCCATGATGGGTAGGAGGTTGATTGGGCGGTATGATTCCGGGAGTGATGGATCTTTTCCTGGTTTTGGGAACAAGACCACTTCTCCTGTCTTAAAGGCCGTCGGGAAGTGGCGGAGGTTTTTACATGTGTTCATGCATTCCAGGAGTTTGTCGGCGTCCGCTTCTAGGAAGAGTCGTAGTACTGTAGCGTCGATGCCATCTGGTCCTGGGGCTTTGTCTTTAGGTGTGTTTTGTATGATGTGCTTAAGTTCTCTACTCGTGAAAGGTGGTGTGATGGGTGTGTTGCTTGGAGGGAAGATCTTGTTTCTTGTATGTGATTCTTCTTGGGTGTCTAGTGATGGTAGATCCGGTCTGTAGATGTTGTTGAGGATGTTTTTGATGTTAGCTTCTGTTGTAAATGAGGCAGCTTCGGTTGTAGAATGGATAATGTTAATGGGTTGGATCCGGTTGGTGACCATTTTAAAGGTTGTACCAAAGGCGTTGTTTGCCTTTGTGCAGAAGGATTTCCAGGCGGTGCTTTTGGCCTTATTAATTTCCTTTTTGAAACTTGCTTTTATTTTACGAAGCTTTATTTTTAGTTGATCTCTTGTGGTTGCATCCTGTTCCCGTTGCGTTCTTCTGCGAGTGGCTTTAACCTGTTTTTGAAGAATTTGAAGATGTTGATTCCACCAGGTTAAGTTGAGTTTAGAAATATTGTTTTTCCTTTTGAAATTATTTTGCATGGTTTTTATAGTGGTGTCCGTTATTTCCTTGGTTTTGGTTTCAAGTTCTTGTGTTGAAGCTATGTTGGTGAATTTAATGTGGTGCAGACCTTGTTTAAGCTGCTTGATAAATTTAGAATGATTACCATGCTTGGTTTTGAATCTATTGCGTATGGGTATAATCATGTTAGTTGTGAGTGTAAAAGTTATAGGGCGGTGATCCGTCTGGATTTCGAAGTCTTCAACTTGCCAGTTTTCAATTTTACCGGCAATGTTGCCCTTTATGAATGTTAAATCGGGCCAACCCCTGGAGTCTCCTTTGGAGAACGTTGGGGGTGCATTTGGAGTGTTGCAAATTAACAGGGAGTTGCTTGCTGCGTGTTCCGTGAGGTCACTGCCTCTTCGATTCTCATGTTCATAGCCCCAGAACGTGCTATGGGCATTGAAATCTCCTCCTATGACGTGGTTAATCGGGGAAAGGTTGTGAATATTATCCAGTTCTCTTAAGTTTTCTGTTAGGTCATTATTGGGTGAAGCGTATGTTGAAGTTACGAAGACATCTTCATTGTTCCATGAGTTGAAACTTATTGTTATAGTGTTTTCTTGTTTTTGGATGATAGTTGGGCAAATATGTTGGTTGCGAATTATAATGACTACTGTTTTAGAATTTTAACAGGCAATTGAATGAATTCAGTGGTAATTCTGTGAAACACAAGATCGACACAGGTGACAGCGTCCCAATCAAGCAGAGACCTTACCGTATATCAGCCACTGAAAGACGTGTGATTGGAGACGAAGTACAACGGATGCTAAAAGAAGACGTGATACAGCCATCAACCAGTCCATGGTCATCTCCAGTCGTACTTGTGAAAAAGAAAAATGGTGAATGGCGCTTTTGAGTTGATTACAGAAGATTGAACAAGGTCACTAAAAAAGACGTCTATCCACTACCACGCATCGACGACGCTTTGGATTGCCTAGCTGGTGCACAAATTTTCTCTATGATGGATTTAAAGTCCAGCTACTGGCAAATAGAGGTTGATGATAAAGATAGAGAAAAGACAGCCTTTGTAACGTCAGATGGTCTTTATGAATTTAAAGTCATGCCATTCGGATTATGTAACGCCCCCGCTACATTGGAACGGATGATGGATACGGTACTACGAGGCCTGAAGTGGAATATCTGTCTTTGCTACCTAGATGACATCATTGTGTATGCACCGAATTTCCAAGAACATCAAATACGCTTGAGGAAAGTTTTGAAATGTATCCAAGAGGCCGGACTTACGCTAAATTCCACCAAATGCTCATTTGGCAAAAAGAAACTGACAATACTGGGACACCTTGTTGATCAACATGGAATCTATCCCGATCCACAAAAGATAGCCGCTGTAAAGAATTTTCCTGTTCCAGAAAATATCGCAGATGTTCGAAATTTTCTGGGCCTGTGGTCGTATTATCGACGATTTGTCAAAAAATTCGCTGATATTGCAAAACCTCTGCATGATTTATTGAAGAAAGATGTGAAGTTTTCTTGGAGTACTTCACAGAAGGAATCTTTTTCAACTCTCAAAAAATTACTAACAAGTGAACCTATTTTGGGGTATTTCCTTCCAAATGCAGAAACGAAGATACATTCAGACGCTAGTGGTTATGGCATCGGTGCAGTACAAATACAGATCCAAGATGATAAGGAAAGACCAATAGCCTACGCATCCAGGTCCCTGACCGTCGCTGAAAAGAACTATTCTACAACCGAAAAGAAGTGCCTTGCTGTCGTCTGGTCGATCAGTAAATTCAGACCGTATCTCTTCGGAAAACACTTTACCGTAGTAACGGATCACCACTCTTTGTGCTGGCTAGCCAATGTTAAGGACCCATCTGGAAGACTTGCACGATGGGCTTTAAGGTTGCAGGAGTACGACATCACCATAGTCTACAAGAGCGGTCACAAACATTCCGATGCCGATTCGCTGTCGACAAAGCCTCTTCTCGAAACAGTAAACGAAAACGGTGATGAAATCCCCTTCCTTTCAGCCATCACAGATTACAGAAAAGAGCAGCTAAATGATAAGCAGCTGAAGCCCATAATTAAAATTCTTAAAAGAGGTGACGGATACCGAAGTTATCAACTTAGAAACGGTGTGGTTTACAAAAGAAACTAGGATCCTATGGGACAACAATGGCTCTTGGTCGTACCGAAACAACTTCGCAGCGATGTCTTAAAGAGTCTTCATGATGCCCCAACCGCCGGTCACCTTGGATTCGCCAAAACCTACGACCGAATAAGGAGGAAATATTATTGGCCAGGACTATATGGGAGCACACGCCGATATGTGTCACATTGCCGAGAATGTCAAAGACAAAAATCTCCATCGCAATTGCCACCGGGGCAACTTCATCCGATCAGACCCCCTGACATACCATTTGCCAAAATTGGGATTGATCTACTTGGACGCTTTAAAGTTACCCGAAACGGAAACCGCTGGATCATTGTTTGTACAGATTACCTTACGAGGTTCACAATCACAAAAGCATTACCAACTGCTGAGGCCACGGAAATCGCTAAATTTATAGTCGAAGACATCATACTAAAGCACGGTGCTCCCAGAGAAATGATAAGTGATCGAGGACGTTCCTTCTTATCCAATATTGTGAAAGACATCAATCAATTGTGCCAGACGTCTCAACTTCTGACAACATCCTACCATCCACAAACCAATGGCTTGACAGAAAGATTTAACAAGACATTGGCAGACATGCTGTCCATGTACGCAGACGTCGAGCAAAGAAATTGGTATACCAACCTACCCTTTGTGACTTTCGCCTACAATTCGGCAAAACAAGACACCACAGGGTTCAGTCTATTTTTTCTCGCTCATGGCAGAGATATCCAGACACCTCTAGACGTAATTCTTCCGCTCAATACAGAAAATCACGACGATAATTACGTGCAACATCTGATCACCAGGGCAGAGGAAGCTAGACAGCTTGCAAAAATCCACATCCTTGACGCTCAACAAACTGATAAACGACGATATGACGAGAGACATCGACCAGTCAATTACAACATCGGAGACTTAGTCTGGGTCTTTACTCCAGTACGAAAGGTTAGACTGTTCGAAAAGCTCCTAAGACGTTATTTCGGACCATATCGAATAACACGGCGACTATCTGACGTAACATACGAAGCAGAAAGTATGGAAGAGAATAGCAGACGGCGGATCTCCAAAGATGTAGTCCACGTCCTTAGGTTAAAACCCTATCTTGATCCAAAGAAACAACTAGATGACGGAAAGGAGCACATCATTTCCAGGGGCCCTGTTACGAGGAGCCAGATCAGGCTGCAGCGGGACGCTGTTTCGTCTTAAGGAGGGGGAAATGTAGCGAAACCTATTCACTTCGTCTGAAAATCGTGGCTCAGTCGGTATTGCACCTTACTGCGAATCGGAAGGTACGGAGTTCCAATCCCACTAGAGGCAAGTGGCCTCAAAGTAGATTTCATTTTAAAGTTTCCTTTCTGTTTGTTTCTCACTTCTTCAGTAATATACTTATGTTAATTTCTAGAACTTTCGAATTCTCGAATGTTCGATTCATTTTCGGAAAAGGTATAGGAGATGTATCACTCAGTTCAAGTGAATAATAAAGTCTCGAGTTGAGATCAGCAATCTTTGTCCTCGCTTGCCTTTTGCAAATATACACGAAGAGGTTAGCTTACCTACAATAAATCTACACGACAGTGTCAAAAATATTATTCTAAAATTTTTAGAAGGTTAATAGAAGGTATTAAAGGCTTAATAAGTAGAATGTTTTATTGATCAATGAATCAATGCATAATTAAACAAAAGACAATAATACAGAAAATTTCGTTTTAAAAATTTTTTTTAATGGATTCATTTTCAACCGTTATAAGGACTTCAACTTCGTCAAACTCTGCAGCATCAATACTGGTACGCAGGTTCCTGTTAAAATCATGTCAATTTTCATCAATCAGTGAAAGAATTAACAACATGTCTACTTTTTTCAGAAAATTAATGGGCAGTGACCCATCATAACAGAGTGGTATATACATAGAATCCAATGACAAGGGCCTTCCTCTTTTCTTCCTCCTGAAGTCGTCGAGAGTGTATTTATATTTTATTACCCCAAATGTTTACTCATAGCGCAACAATTTTATCTTCATCTATTCTACCTTGTCCCCACTTGAGTTAGTAGTCCTTTTTATCAAAACGCTCTCTTTGTCCAAAAGTTTGGAGAACGCGAAGAAATCTGACTTGCCCATCGGACTCACATGAAATCGTTTTCATTCTTTTCGTGGACCCTGTTTATTTGAAACTAATCGGACGAAAGAGTACCAGTCTCTAGGAGTCATGATAGCTGCATGTTCTGTTTGTTTCTTTGCCTTTTCGATCTGAGCATGGTCACTATGACACTCCAATCTGGTGTGGCCAGGTTTGAGAAATTTTTGGTCAGTCACACAGATTGAAGGTTTTTTCAGCACTGCTTAATTGAACATTATTGCCATGTGTATGTTCGGTTTTGGCTCCCGCATGTGTTAGAGTACGTCGTTACATGCGATACACTGTCGGACAACATCATGATCTTTCGAAACACACAGGAAGCTATTTGATCCGATCCACGACCTCCAATCGCCTCGTACCACATGAAACTGTGCGTTTCTTAAACATGGGAGCAGTCACGCACTGTGAGGTTGTAGGTAGATAGTAGAGATGGTCAACTCTCAGAAAATAACAGGTTTTCGGTAAACCGGTTGCTTTTTCGTCCGGTTATAACTGCCCCGGTTTAACATAGTAAAAAAAAAACGGTTTTTAAAATAACCGGAAAAAAATACCGATTTTTAAAAACTTCAAAGAGTTTCTATTTAGTTGTAAAAAGAAATGCTAAATGTCGTTAACTGTTTTTATTTATCCCATCACAACTGTTACAAAAATTCACATTAATTCTAAAGTAAACCAAAACTTAATTGTTTCAAAATGAAGGTACACAAACTAATACTAGAATAATTTAAGCATTGGTTACCTTGTTAATATTGTTTTTTCTATTCAACCCAATACTTTTTATTTACTCTGCTCATAAATACTAGCTCAGTTATATGTTGGTTAGGTAATCGACTTTTGTCATCCGAAACCACTGAATTCAGAGCAGATACTAACCGTTCAGATGGCACTGAACTTCTAACAACTGTCAAATACTTAAAAGCTAACAATGGTAATGCAGGCGAACATATCTTTCTTTGACCCCAAAATTCAAGTGGACTACTATCCCTTAACAACATAGGTTGCTGCAAATATAGTTTGAGCTCATTGGGAAAATAAGCATCTGCACCCTGCGATTTTGGAAAAATGGATTTTGTCAAATTTTTGTCATGTGTTGCCCAAAGTAGGCTAGGGTTTGTTGAATCGGAACTCTCGGGTATTGTTGAAGGAGGAACATTTTTTTCTAATTGTTTCAGGCAGTGCGTTGACTCTTTGCTGACTTGGGAAACTGCTTGACTAGCAATTGTAGAAGACTTATAAAGTTTTTTGAATCTGGGGTCAGAAAGAGACGCATTGCACAGAAAGAACACTTTGCACAAAAGAGGGTTGAATAAAAGAAGTTTTGAAGGAGAGGTAAAACTTTGCGACAATATTGCTAATAACATTTTAGAAATATCATGAATAGGGGTAATTTTTGCCATTGATGCCTTAATACATGAAATAAGAGGGACAAATAGACTCTACCAGTTAAATATTCTCCCAGAAATTTCTTTAGTGGCCTCCTTAAACGGCCGTAATACGCTTACGACTTTCGATAGTAGTTCAATTTCTGACCCAGATGGCATAAGGGGAGCTCTTTTAAGGTTAGGATTTGTTAACGGACGTGCAACGTATGGAGATAGATGGATAGATCTCCCCAACATAGCATAAGTGCTATTCCACCTTGTTGGGATGGATTGAACAAAAAGAATATTTCCTTTGAGTATCGAGCATTATTGTCTCCAGGATGTAATCACCAGGACCTGTAATAATAGTAATAAAATTACTAATGTAAATATATTATATTATCTATCAAAATAAGCGAAGTAAGAGTTACTGCAATCCTTACAGATAAAATGAGCTGTCACAGCTAAAAAGCTCAAACTGGTATTGACCACTGTGCAGATATCAGCAGTAAGGCAAAATGTTGGACATCCACTAATTTACTTATGATGGTAGCACTTTAACTTATTTTAATCTTAGAACGAGGGACTTGAATATTTCGATTGTTATTAAAGTTCATACGGTATTTCTGGAAATCCGCATAGACTAAACAATGCAATGTCAGAGAATGAGAACAAGCTATATCACAGGAGGTTTTGAAAAGGGATATAAAGTATGTGTATATTGAAAAATCAGTTATGAAAAAAGAACCATTTGCATCCCATAAACACAGGCTACCAACATAATTTTCTTAAATTTTCGGAGACGTTTTTTTTCCGGTTATTAGTTTTTAAAATAACAACCGCGGTTATAATTGTGCCAAGAAATTATCGAAAAAAAAAACAGTTAACCGAAACGAAAAAAACTGACTTATTAGTTTAACCGGACGGTTATTGAGATCCCTAGTAGATAGTAATCTGTTGTAATAAGCAATGTTAGTAGAAAGGTATGGCGTTGGAAGCACTTGCTGCAAATCAAACACTAATGTCCTTTCTGCTGGAATGTTATTGGCTAACTCCTTATCCTGTCTTTTACTTTCATATCCCTTTTCGGCCTGAGTAATATGTTCGTCATGAAGCAAGGACAAACGTTCACGTTACTCCAGATTCGTACAAAATTTCTTTTTGGCTTTAAACATAGCCTACAACTATCTATGTATGGCTGTCTAAACGTAAAACCAATGGATTTGAAAACACTTCGGAATATATCCACTGAAGCCCAAGAAGGATCCTCGGCAAGACAAACATCGTCCTAGGACGAGAAATCACAAGTAGTTTTTCCTTTATACTTTATTTTTATGGCTTCATTCCTTTCCTGGAACTGCCGTGGTTTTCGTCAAAAAATTGATGATGTCAAAGACATCATAAACAACCACAAGCCAGCTGCAATTGCCCTCCAGGAGACCTTTTTGAGAAGCAATGATTCCACCAACATTCACCATTTCACTACATTCAGAAAAGATTACGATGATGGCCATAGAGCATGTGGAGGTGTTGCATTGCTTACCTCCCATGACTTTCCAGTAACTCAAATTAACTTAAAAACAAATCTGCAAGCTCTTGCTGTAAGACTTCACGTAAATATTTTAATAACAATATGCAATTTATACTTACCTCCTAACACCCGTATTGCCACTTCTGACTTAAATAATTTAATAGATCAACTTCCACAACCATTCATCATACTTGGTGACCTAAATGGCCATCATATCCTCTGGGGCAGTTCAGACATTAATCAAAGAGGCAAACAAATTGAGAAACTAATAACGGACAATGATTTATGTATAATGAATAACGGCCAACCTACTTACTTTCACTCACCTTCACTTACTTACCATTCAATAGATCTGGCAATTTGCACTCCTTCAATTTTGCCATTTTGGACCTTTTCTGTGGATCCTTACCTTTACAATAGTGACCATTATCCAATTAAACTTAAATATGAAGGCCAATACCAACCTCCCTATGTCAGCAAACCTAACTATATATTTGAAACTGCCAACTGGCCACTTTTTACTAGCCTCGCTGACCTTACTAATACGGTAGAAAGTGATGATATAAATGAAGTTACTAATAAAATAACAGACATAATTATAGATAGTGCTGACGCCTCAATTAAAAAAGTTATTAATAAGCCTAAAAAACAGAAGAAACCTTGGTGGAATGAGGATTGTAGCGATGCTTACCGGAAACAAAGGAAGTCCTGGAATATCTTCAATAGATATCCAACTAGTGAAAATTATATTATTTATAAAAAAACAAAAGCGGCCTTTCGAAAAATACAACGACGTAGTAAGAGGGATTCTTGGGTGAATTATGTAAACAGTATAAATAGCAAGACCACAAGTAAACAACTATGGAACAGGATCAAAAGAATATCCGGTGTTTACCCCAATAGACAAATCCCGATTCTAGAATGCAATAACCAAGTACTATCAGCACCCAAAGATATAGCAAACGCAATTGCTTCATGCCTTTCCGATATATCCAGCTCCACTAACTACTCTGAAAGTTTTAAAAAAATTAAAATTGCATCTGAGAAGAATAAAGTTAATTTCACTTCAAACCGTATATTATCATATAATTGTGATTTTACTTTTTCCGAATTGACAAAGGCTTTATCCTTAGTTCACAAATCAACTCCTGGCCCAGATAATATTAGTTACATCATGCTCAAACATCTTTCAAATAGTTCTTTAAATCATCTCCTTAAATTTTATAACAGAATTTGGAACGAACACACTTTTCCTCAGTCATGGAGGTATGCTACCATAATACCCATACTGAAACCGAACAAAGACCCCAAGAATCCTTCGAACTACCGTCCTATAGCCCTGACAAGCTGCTTATGTAAAGTTCTAGAAAAGATGGTCAACGCTAGGTTGGTTTATGTTTTAGAAAAAGATAAATGTCTCTCTCCACTCCAAAGTGGTTTCAGAAAAAATAGATCCACTATTGACAACTTAGTCGCTCTCGAGACGGAAATAAGAAACTCATTTGTTCAAAATAAGCATCTCGTTTCGATTTTTTTTCGATATAGAAAAGGCCTACGATAGAACATGGCGACATGGAATTTTAAAGGATATTTTTAATAATGACATAAGAGGAAATCTGCCAATTTTTATTCAAAATTTTTTAGAAAAAAGATATTTTAAAGTAAGGATTGGATCTATTTTCTCTGATATTTTTATACAAGAGGAGGGAGTGCCACAGGGCAGTGTTTTAAGTGTAACTTTATTTATTTTAAAAATTAACAATATCGTTTCTCAATTGCCTCCATCAGTTAAAGGTCTTATTTACGTTGACGACCTGCAAATTTCATGCGCAGCTAAAGACATTCGTTTAATAGAGAGACAACTTCAACAGGCAGTAAATAAAATCACACATTGGACTAATGAAAATGGTTTCAGTTTTTCACCTTCTAAAACCGCTTGTGTTCATTTTTGCAAAAAGCGTAATCTTCATCCTGACCCTGAAATATTTTTCAAAGATATTTTAATTAATGTTGTGGACAATTTTAAATTTTTAGGCATCATATTTGACAAGAAGTTGACTTTTCAACCGCATATTTTAAATCTACGCAAACGTTGCGAAAAGGCCCTCAACATATTAAGAGTTTTATCGAAATTATGATGGGGATCTGATCGTACTTGTCTTTTGAAAATATATAGAACTTTAATACGATCTAAATTGGACTACGGCTGCGTGGTGTATGGTTCAGCAAGAAAATCTGCTCTTCAAACTCTGAACACCATCCACCACACAGCTTTACGTTTATGTTCTGGGGCCTTTAGGACTTCACCTGTGGGGAGCTTGTATGTAGACTCTTATGAACCTTCCCTGGACCTAAGGCGACAGTCGTTGTCCTTGGAATATTATTTTAGAATTTCTTCAATACCGTATCACCCATTGCATACCATTCATCACAGTCCATATTTAAAACGCCTTTATCAAGCAAAAACATCCTTTATCCCTACATTTCATTTAAGAATGCTGGATTTAATGGACGGATCCGAAATTTCTTCACTTGACGTCACCCAGAAAAAACTTTATTATTTCTCTCCTTGGTTTAATCATTATTTTGAATTTCAAAACCCGTTCCAAAATTTTAATAAAGCAGATACCTCTGATATTATTTACAAACAGCTTTTTCAAAACCATATAGAGAAATACACAAATTTTATACAAGTTTACACGGACGGATCGAAAAGGGCAAACTATGTTGGAGCTGCGTTCACTATTAATAACTCTGTTCACAGTTTTAAACTTCATTCTTCATGTTCTGTTTTTACTGCTGAAATAATGGCCATTTACAAAGCATTAGAAAATATATCGGATCATCGTCATAAAGAATATATCATTTTCACAGATTCATTAAGTGTTTTACAGTCATTGAAACATCCTGATCATGCCAGTCATCCCGTTGTTTTGGAGTCACTAAAAACAATTTATAATCTTTCATCCAAAAATTTTAACTTAGTATTCTGTTGGATCCCATCCCATGTTGGGATAGCAGGAAATGAGGTTGTTGACCAAGCCGCCAAAACGGCAGTAAATAATATTAACCATAAAATCCCTTATCGTGACTTAAAAACCAGTATTTACAAGTTTTTGGAAGAGAAATGGCAGAGCGAATGGAGTGATCAAACGGAGAACAAACTCCGCGCTATTAAATCAAACATAACTCAATGGCAGTCACCACTTTTAAGAAGACAGCAGGTAATAATAACACGCCTCCGCATTGGACATACTAGGATCACCCATAGACACCTCCTCCTCGGAGAAGATCATCCCATTTGTAATTACTGCATTTGCCCACTAACAGTAAAACACATTTTAATTGAATGTTCTCATTTTAATAGGAAACGACTGATACATTTTAATTCTTATAACTTGACTTTAGAAGACATGATTGGAGAGAATCCTCATCCAAATATTTTTAACTTTTTACATGACATTGGTTTTATCTATCACATATAATTTTATGTAGTATTCATTCATTATGTTTTGACTCATTTCACTTTTTTTATTATATTATATATTTGTTTTTTATCTTGAGTTTGGCATAATATGTCCCAGGAGGACCCAATGCCATAAAATCATATCCAATCCAATCCGGAATATATCCTAAGAAGCTACCTTAGCAGCACTATTAGCCTGTAAACTGGTTTTATAATATTCTTCGTGCATTTTGGTTACTGTGAGATGACTGGGAAGGTAAATTTTATCAGTTGACTCTCTTCTAGAATAATGATTAACATTTCTAGGATGCATATTGATGAACTTTCATATTTCATCACTTTCATGTGTTAATTTATTTTTGGGTGTATACTAGGGTGGGTCAAAAAACGGTTTTTTAGCTATCATATTCTAATAGTGCGGAAAAGTTGGTTCATGCAGCAAAACTAATGTGTAAAAAATATCATCCCGATTTATTGATATCTTTTGCCTCCCCAAGGGGTTCATACCCTCCATAAAGATTAAAATTCGGACATTTTTTATAAAAAAAATATAAATGTTTACAGTTACGTTTTAATAGTGCGCAAAAGTAAGATAATACATTCAAAATAGCAAAAAAAGAACTGATCAGCAATTTTTACCGCAATTGCAAAAGTTGATATTTTGCAAAAATGTCATTTTTTCTACTATTTTTTTCTGCAGAAGATATGTACTGAGCTGAACATTTTTTTACCGTTTATGTTAAATGTATTTGCTTACTTTTGGCGCCCTATTAGAACGTAATTATTGGGCAGGCAAAAGATATCAATAATTCGGGGTGAAATTTTTTACACTTTTGTTTTACTGCATGAACCAACTTTTCCGCACTATTTCAATGTGACAGCAAAAAAAAAAAAAAAAAAACTTTTTTTTGGTCCACTCTAGTTTATACCGGCTTCTGCGATCACTGATCACCTGATCCCTATATCAGTTGAACTATTTTTCAGTTATATTATAAGAGTATCGAACTGCCGTGGTGTGATCTCGTGAACATGACAAGAAAATTCTTTGCATACTTCGAATTTTTCGGACCGCGATACGACTGAATACGATACAGAAATCTGTCTGTTCTTATTCCCCCCTCTTTCCTATCGACAGCTTTCTTTGAAACCAAAATCCTCCCACAAAGAACTTCATGTTTAACTGGTTTTAATTTTAATCTGAACTGGACATTGAGCTCTTCCTGGGCTTCAGGTGGACAATTTTCGCAGCAATGTTTGAGTTTGCAGCAGTCTTATCTAGGAGGAAAAGCTTCGACGGGTATTAACGTCTATATGACAAGCCTTGCTCCTTCTTTTTCATTTCTTCCTCCCTACATCTTAACCCTTTTTGTCGTTTTTTTTTTGTTGAAATGAGAGCTTTAGCTGCAGATATCATCATATTATCAACGTTGTAATTATTTGTACCAGCATTGTTGTCACCAACTGAACAAAGAATAAAAACAGCATTAGAGATTTGTTGGAAAATACGTAAGAACCATTTTTTATTGATTTATTATCATGATTTATTTTTCATTTTTTAATCAATAATTTCATTAAAAAATACTTGAAAATACTTTATTGAATAAATATTTAATACTCATTGTATACCTTCTATATGATCATCTTCATCAGCACACCCGGATAAATCCGATTCGTTCGACAGTGGGATCCTCTTTTTGTTGTAGGTCAAAATCTTGATAGCAGTATCACCTTCTGTATCTAGAAAAGAGACAATGTACCTACTGTTACAAAACATTAAAATGTAATGGATACTTCTGTCGAGGCATACAGCAATACTACGAAGGCTGTTCAATAAAGAATAATCATAAATTAATAACAAATAATTTCCTGTACTAATCCTCCAAATTTTTATAATGTTTCTTAAAATACTCTCCATTACATGCAATACACCTATCTCACCTCTTTTCCAGTCTTCAAACACATGCTGGAAGCCATTTTTTGACAGGTCCTTCAAAATCGCCTACGCAAGTTTTACCACTGACTGTGATGATGAAAATCGCTTTTCCCGGAGGTGTTTCTTCAAATCCTGAAAAAGAAAAATATCACATGGTACATCAGGATTATATGGAGGATGGAGAACACACATGACACACATTTTTGTAGAAAAAAAGTTTATTTGAATACCTTTCGCCATCTTTATAATTTCTACAACTTATTTTGGACACAAATCCTACACATGCATATCCATTCATGTAATACATTTCACATAAATCGCACCCTTGCCGTATGAGAAAGCTACAAAATGACGAAAAGTGACACTAAGCTTACTTCTACAAAAGACGATTTTGAGGGAGATTTGGAATTCACTTTCTTAAGTTCTTTTCATGTTCAATTATTAAAAATTACGATTTACGGCGAGTGCTGTCGCACTCATAGTCAGCAAAACAATATTTTTTTACTTTTGGCACTCTTGTATCCGGTATGTGACATTGTCAAAATTTGCAATCTTCTCCCGTCATTATGACAATGAATTTTTATGCTTAAAAAGTTCTAGTTTGGATTTTTTAAACATTATTATTCTTTCAATATCGGCATTATTCTTTTAATATCAGCATTATTCTTTCAACAACGGCATTATTCTTTCAATAATCATAAAAAGACTGTAACTTCAAGGGATAAGAATATAATCTTGCCGTTATATAAGGGTTTAGTAAGACCACATCTAGAATATGCTGTACCAGAAAGGACATAGAATCAATTGAAAGGGTTCAGCACAGAGCTACAAAAATAATAAAGGGGCTAGCAAATTTCGACTATAATGAACGTTTAAGTAAGCTAAACATGTATACACTGGAAAGAAGAAGAAAGAGGGGGGGGATTTGATTCAGCTTTTCAAGTTTGTAAAACAAGGGGACCCAGAGGGCTTAAATTTCAATAGGGATAACAGAACAAGGGGTCATGGGTATAAATTGAATAAGACACATTTTAATCGGGATTTAAGGAAAAACTACTATTTTAATAGGGTAATAGACAGTTGGAACGCTTTGCCGGAAAATATAGTTAATTCAAAGGGAGTGTACGAATTTAAGATACAATTGGATAGTCAGTGGGAATTGGGGAATTCATAAACAAAGGACCAGCCTTGTTGGGCTCGAGCCTGTAGCTGGTCGTCAATATTTGTATTTGTATAACTAACTTAAAATTTACTGAAAATTTATTCTGACTGACCTTCCATTTTTAAGTCGAATACTTTGTGGTGGTGTTGCGTGTGATGAGAAGGAAAACGCATTTATTAAAATAATAAATATTTAAAACAGAAAACATGGAAATAAAACATAATAAAAGATGTCGGAAAAAATTGTTCTAAAGATATTAATTCGTGATTCATTTTTATCTCTTGATCTCGCACAGGTGCCAGAAGTTACAACTAAAGTGCACAAAATTTAGAAATGAGAAAATAATTCAGAGCTAAGGAAACAGAAAATATCACTACTCGCGCGATCTTGTTCATTTCCGTTCGTTGAAAAATATCGTCTGTCCCAAATATTCGGAAATCGTTTTCATTGAGCAAAGAACAAAAATAAGACTCGAAATAAATGAAATATCAGAGCTGAAATTCCATACAAAAAATAATAATTTTTTGAAGAGTAATTACTTTTTTAGCAGTACTGGTAAAACAATCGAAGTAATCGTAATATTCAATATACATTACAATTTTTCCAAAACTACCAAATGATGGTTGATTTAAGTATACTTACTCAGGTGTTTTAGCATGAAACTCAACTAAATATAACAATAAAGAAATGTTTAATATTGCATTCACTAAACTATTAGATCATGTATACAATCAAGTAGATTGTAATCAAATATCTGCAATAAAATGCATGTGATGCTTGCACAAACACACAAACACAAAATCGGACATAGAACAGAAAGACGGACAGACAGACTTTCGGAACCAATTCCACTCACTAAATGAAGATAAGTTCTCACTTTATGCAAATTTCTATGAAAATATATTAAACCGTGTGGACGTGTATAGGGTACATACATACAGATAGACACCAAACGCGAAAAGTGCAGATTTGGCAACAGAAGGGTCCAAAACATATATAAAACTTGAAATGGGTCGAAAATATTGAATGTACAAACAAACACTCCGTTCTTATTTATATAGAAGATTACTAGCAAAATACCCGACCTTACTCGGTTTTAATCGGTTTACTCTAGATTGAAGAGATGATGAAAAAATATGACTTGCGTTTTTCGTAGAATAAAATAATATTTTAACACCTTTGACCATCTTTGTAATTTTTACAACTTACTTTGGACACAAATCCTACACATGCATATCTATTCATGTAATACATTTCACATACATCGCACTCTTGCTGTATGACATAGTTACAAAATGACGAAAGGTGACACTAAGGTTACTACTACAAAAGATGATTTTGAGAGAGTTTTGGAATTCCATTTCTTAAGTTCTTTTCGTGTTCACAATTCAATTAATAAAAACGGCGATATACGGCAAGTGGTCTCGCACTCATAGTCAACAAAACAATATTTTTTTACTTGTGGCAAAGAATTCTTTAATGTTTGAATAATTCTAGCTATGATTTTTTAAACATTATTATTCTTTCAATAACGGCATTATTCTTTCAATAATGACATAGTTATACTTAGAACTTTCTTTGTTCTGACTTTCCAAAAACTTTTAGTCGAATACTTTGTAGTGGTGTTACGTATGATGAAAAAGAAACACAATTGATTAAAATAATAAATATTTAAAACAGAAAACAGCGAAATAAAACAAAATAAAAGATGTCAGGAAAAATTTGTTCTAAAGATATTAATTTGTGATTCCTTTTTATCTCTTGATCTCGCAGTTGCCACAACGTACAACTAAAAAGTGCACAAAATTTAAAAATGCGAAATTAATTCAGAGCGAAAGAAACACGAGTTTCCATTTAATTCCCGTTCGTTGAAAAATATCGTCTGTCCTAAATATTCGTAAATGGTTTACATTGCACCAAAGAACAAATATAAGACTCGAAATATATGAAGTAAGAGCTGATATTCCAACATAAAATTTGTTTTTTTGAAAAATAATTGGTTTTTCAGCAGTACTGGTAAAGCAAGTCAAAGTAATCGTAATACTCAATACACAATCCATTTTTCCAATGTACCAAATTCTGGTTGTTTTAAGGATACTTACTCAAGTTTTTTAGCATGAAACTCAACTAAATATAACAATAAAGAAATGTTTAATAGTGCATACACTAAACTAATAAATAATGTATAAAATAAAATAGATTGCAATCAAATATCTGGAATAAAATTCATGTGATACCTGCACTAACACACAAACACAACATCAAACATAGAACAGGAAGACGGACAGACAGACTTTTGCAACCAATTCCACTCACTAAATGAAGATAAGTACTCACTGTATGCAAATTTCTATGAAAATATATTAAACCGTGTGAACGTGTATAGGGCACATACATACATACAGACAGACAAACACCAAACGAGAAAAAGGTGGATTTTACATCAGAACGGTCCAAAACGGATAGAAAACTTGAAATGGGTCGAAAATATTGAAAGTACAAACAAACACTCCATTCTTATTTATATAGATTGTATTGGTCATTATTACTATTCTAAATATTTACCAAATTCAACATCATCCTGAGAGCCCGTGAAATCTCATTCAGATGCGATGATACGTTTACGTTTCTTATCATTGACATCGTCAAAATAATCGTATGAGTGGTCTGCATCTTCATCATCACTCTCGTGAAACGGTTCCTAGAAAGAATAAGGAAAACTATGCTTTACATAAGTATTCTCTAGTCGTCACATGACTTTATATAATCACTGGGCCTTGATGAAGAAGAAACTAATAAAAATCAATATCATTATTTTTATACCAAATACAGAAACTTGCAATATTAACAATTTCTTAAATGCAATAAAGTTTTACCTATTGAAAATTAATGTAAAATACAAATATCTGTATGCACTTACCTCGTCAAAAATATCTGCATACTCTTGTACTGACAAATTATTGAAAGATGATGATGGCTGGTGATTCATACTATCGTCAGTTAATAAAAAAATCTCTGCTTTTATGCGCAAAAAGTGAAGAACGAAGTTGAAACTTCCCTCTGCATTTACCACATGACCACATCGCGGATATTTTACTTTTACAAAATGAAAACAATATATTAACCTATTTGTAGGTCCCAGTAAGTTGAGGTTAAATCCGGAGCTAAAATGAGAACACAGCTGTTTTATCGTTGTTAAAAACGCGGGAGTTTTATCAGCAGGCGGGAAAACTCCCACAGCCCCTAACTTCAGCGCCTGCACCAAATGCTTAACTCCTTATTTCGGACACTAAACTCACCACCCACAACATTGGTGCATGCGCAGAAGTAAGGGGACTGTGCGTATTTTACGGCCTTCCAATAGGTATGTCCACACTCGTGCGCTTTCATTTTCAACTTGCCTTTCAACGTTCAATGCAACATGCATCAACGCATGCCTTATTGTATGCGCTTAGACCATGCCCTTCACCTGTCCACACTCGTGCCTCACTTCAGTTTCAAGATGGATGAAGATGATGCTATTCTGTTAGAAATCAGTGTGGTATATTAGTGACTAGACACTGCATTTAACTAAAAACCGAAACTTTTGTTTTTCATGAATAAAACTAAAACTTCGCATGCATTAAACTTTTTAAGTTTATTAGTAAGCATTGCCTGGTTTCCAATTAACAAGCTGTGGTAAGCGGTATTTACATAAATTCGAAACGAATGACTGGCGATGTCTGTTTACCATGTGGACAGATTGTCCGAAAACGAATTCAGTTCAGGTTTCTAATGAACGGGTGTTCATATCCGCTTCTGGTTTTACCTGAAATAAAATTTCGAGTCTGCGAGGAACTGCTAATTCGGCCACAAGATAGGGCGCCATTTTGTAAGAGGTAGGGGTGTTTACAGTTATAACTGCTCAAAATACATGAAAGAAAACAGGACATTAAGTATTTATTTGAAAAGTTATTTACACGAATTACATGTACAAAACAAAGAAAAAAGAAGAAGAAGATTTACAGAGAGGGGTTCCAAATTAACTTCGGACATAGCACATAGAACATGCAATTCCGTTGACAGTTCATCGCAGACTAACTAATTGGAATGCTTTCCGCCAGGGGCGCCACAGGGAACGAGAGCGGGAAAGCTTCATTGTCCGTTACATAATCAATTATTATTTCGTGCCAGCTGCTGTTCTTTAGTCGTGCATTTTACAATGACTTGAGAAGGGCAGGTGCTATTCGTCCAGATGATCCTTGATTGTTTCGCGACTTTTAAAATTGGGTTACTCGTGGTGTTACGACAGTTTTACATTGAATTTAAGCTTATAAAGACTAATAAATAAAAGTAAGTTGTTTGAGTATCGGGGGGAGGTACGTCAGCTGAAACAAAAACATTGCCACGCCACTCATCTCCGCGGTCAGTAGTTGGGAGGGTGACCCTCCTTATCGTTTTGCGGTCTGTGCTCTTACGGTTCAGCATCTAGGTTTTATTTCTGCACCCTAGATCTACATTTTTTTGTTTAAATTAACCCACCCTTATGACTTATTAGTCTATTTTTTAAGTTTTTAATTCTTTTGATGATGTGGAAATGAGCTGTATTGCAGCGGGTGCTCCGAAAGTGATATTCCAGACAAGTCAAGTCCAACGTTGCCGTACGGTGCTCGCACTCATTTCAGGGCGCGGTATATTTATCGCATTAGCGGACTATATTTCCACCCTCTGCCATGCAGCTGACTGGTATTTTTTGTCATTTTATCATATTAACTAACTATAGAAAACGTTTCAACCTTGTTGAAATCACTTTTTAAATTTTTTTTCATCAAGAATTGAAACCTCCAACAATTACCCCCACCGCGGGGGTGCCAGCTGACGACCTGTTTCCAGTTTAGAGATATGAAGATAACAAGTGAAACAAAAATGAGCCTTGTCGAAATGACTTTCCAAAACTGTACGCGAGCGCCCGGATTATTAGGAAGACCATGGAAGTGCGACGTTTAAAAGTGAAATTTTGTATTAAACTGCGTATCAGACTGACCCATAAAACTGCCGTAGACCAAGCTAGTTCTATAAACTATTAAATTTACACTGCATTTTTGTTAACTTTTAAAAAAATATCAAATTACACAATTTTTTTTTACCATGATGTAAAATTTTGGTCCAAGTTACAACATATCTACGAACAAAGTACAACACGGATTATGTACCTTTATCCTAATGTAAACAGTTTTTACTTATAAAATAGATTATATAAAGAAGTATTTTATACTTCCTTAAAAAATAGATAAAATAGTACATAAAGTGGTGGTGATGGGTAAAACTGCACACAAACACATGCTTCTCTAAGTAGTTGATGGGTTATACCTGATGGTCAAAAAGCATTCGTTTCATTCGTTTATTAGACTAGGGGGCTCCGCCCCCTGCTCGCTCACGCTCGCCAACCCGATAGTAAAAAATACAACCCTCCGCGAATGCAATGCTCCGCAAATTTGCTCCGCGAAATAAAAATTACGAAATTTGTGTCACCAACTTTTGATTGCATCCAATTTATTTATGAACCAATTTTAAAAATAATTGTACTGTAAGAAAGAGAACATTCTGAGGTATACTGCGATATTTAAAAAATTAAAAACTAATAGCAATACGATATAGATATGACAGTTTTAGTTTTGTATCGGAAATTACGATCTGAAAGTTCCGAAAATTGTATGACCCACTTTTAATTGCATCTATTTTATTTATTAACCAATTTAAAAAATAATTGTACCATAAGAAAGAGTGTAATGTAATGTATTCAGTGATGTTCTCAAATTTAAAAAATAATGGTTTTTTCTGTAGATATAACTGTTGTGACAAAAAGTAGCGAAAATATCCAAAGATTCCGAATTTTGTATCACCAACTTTTGATCGCATCTAATTTAATTATTAACCGATTTCAAAAATAATAGTACCGTAAGAAAGAGTACATTCTGAGGTATACTGGGATATTTTAAAAATTAAAAACTAATAGTAATAAGATATAGATACGGCAGTTTTAAAAAAAGTAACAAAAAAGTCCCGATTTTTCCCGAATTTCAAAAAAATATTATCAAGAACCAAATTGAAATTTAAAAAAAACTCGACGAGCTGCAAAAATTTACGTTGAGAGGTACTCTTAAAAAAAACTCACGACTGAAGACTGAAAATTTGAATGTGTTTTGCTCACTCGCGGAAGAAATTTCACTTCTTCAACTTTAACACTTAATAAAACCTAAACTAATAGCCGCATCGGAAAAAAATCTTAATAATTATCCAGGGAATACGATGAAGAACAAAGCATGTTAATTTCATTTTTTTCCGATCAGTACTTTCTCGGGAAACCGTCTAAGAATCGAGCTTAACAACACATTTTTCAATCCTGCGGCGGCGGCGGTAACTTTTTTTTTAATATAGAGAGATATTTGAGAAATCGCTGTTCTCTCGTTGGAATCAGGAGGAGTGCACATAAAATAGCCGTAAAGAGAGCCGTAACCATGCTCGCAATATGTATGAGTTGTAGTGGATAAGTTCACCTCAGACCCACAGATCAGATACGGCCCTCTGAACAGTTTGAACCTTCCCTGATATTATAAATAGCACTCTTCCGGATAGGTTTAGCTTGCCCGTAAGCCGTATTTAGCCCTCGAAAGTAAACTTTCTGGCCTGAAGGCAGGATAAGGCTCTGTGAATTGTTTTAACCGGAACCTAGTTCATATCCAGTAATACAGGAAATCCAAAAAATTTAATGTTAACCAGGTATGTATAGGAGTGTTTGACAAGTATGTGAATCTTGAAACACTGAAACACCATTAAAAACACCTTTGTGTTCATTTCTAGATTGCAGGAAACCATGGTGAAAAAGAAATCCGTGACTAAACGTGTTCTTAAAGCCATAGTTGTAATCGTATGCATCACCGGATTTACGTTACAGACTCTGGAATTTTTCGTCCTCTACAGAACTTATCCCACTGTGGTGGATATCCAGGTGTCCGTTCCATCTGAAATCGAGGTTCCGGGAATCACCTTTTGCAGTGCAATCGGGTGAGCAGTAGCCGAAACGGCGCTTATTTTTTCTCCATAGCAATTATAATGTTTGGAGAGTGGTGTGACCTCGTCATCTCACCCGTGGTTCAAAATTACGTGGTTCCCTTGGAGTGGGGTTTAATCCCGGACAGTAACAAATAAACCATTATGTTGCTCAAGTGCACCGATAATTAAAATACCCACATTCCTGCCATGACAAATATAATGTTGTGATCTGGGAACTTTCTAACAATGCTCAACGAATCCCACATTTAATGTGAAAAATTGCTTATCCTTTAAGAACTAATTACCAAGGAGGTCGCAGTAGCATGCATTACCTGCCTTATGGTACGCACTTGAATCTTAAACCTCTTGGTGGTTGTCTCGACGAGATATTTCGTTATTAGCAAAACAGACGAGAACGGGATGGACGAGGAATATCGTTATTAGTAGTATACATCTCGTCATCGTGTTTCATCCTCGAATCACTATCGCATTATCCATATTGGCAAAATCTTGATGAAGATACCTCGCCATTAGCAAAACAGATCAGACCACTTGGAGTGTTAACCCTGCAAGTGCTTTAGATAAGATATCTCGTCCATCAAGATCTGACCAATTCTGCTAACGACGATATATCTCGTCATCAGGACATTTCTCGATTTTTTGATGATGTCGCGATCAAGACCGGCTTTGGTTTCTCCGAATGACGAAACATCTTATCCATCCAGATTTGGTGAGTTTTGCTAATGATTACTTTTGTGATTATACTTCATCGGGACAATCGCCATGATGATAAATACTGAAATCTCAACAAACAATTTCAAGCTCTCAATAGGTGAACTTCGGTTGGGACGTTTCGTATTTCATGGCGCAAAGGCCATATATAGTCCTATCTGCGGCAAACAACATAAAGATATTACGTCGAAACCACTAAGAGGGATAAATCTGTCGCCAGTCTCAAATGTCCTTACGTTGGTTTGAAGTGGAAGTTTGGAGGGTGAGATGCCAGCTCAGATCCTCGTCATCTGCGTGGTTCGCAATTATGAGTTTTTCTCGATTTTTCCCTTTGAGGATTGATCCCGGACCGTAGCCGATAGCCCGTTGTGTTGCTCCAGTGCGACGTTAATTAAAAATACCTACCTACCTTAATAATGAATGTACTCTTTATTTCCAGGGTGATACCGGACACTGTCTGTGAATTGGGTGGATGTTGTCTGAAAGGATTGATATTGGAATTACTGAATATGTGCCCTATTTTTAAATCCTCTTGCGTAAATGGCTCGCAGCTTCCTCCGGACTTCACAGTAAGTAAAATAACGACTTCTTTTTATTTGCATGTGCCTCGTCAAGCAAACGGTTATTCATTTGAGCACTAAATAAAATGTAATTTTATTAAAAGGTTGGTAGATAATTACAACAAAACTGAGCAGATTTTGGTTTCATCAGTATCGAAACATTGACTGTATATTTGACGATAAGACATCTCGTCAATAGCAAAATTGATCAGATCTCGACCGACGAGATATCTCGTCGGTCCACTTAAAGAAATTAATATTGTACTAAAACTAATAATAATACTTTGTAACAATGAATCCAAATTAGTGTTCTAATTTCTGTCGGTCATCCCATGATTTATACTTGATCGTTTTTTATAGGCTATTTGGTATGTGCAGTTCATGGCAAAGAATGAGTTGAACTCCACCGCTTTGGAAATGCTGAGGGTTCCGTTGAAAGAGTTCTTCAAGTGCAAAATTACAAGCGGAAGTGAGGAAAGAGAGTGCGAGTAAGTACACAGATTCAACTCAGTCTTGCAAAACCAATAAATCTCGACTTTGAAGGATACTTCCATTTGCGCTAGAAGAGAGCTTGGTAAAAACAAGATATTCAATCCACGAAGTACCATTTCCAATAGGCAATTTACTATAATATACGATTGTATAATAAATTTGTAATCCGTCGTGAGCACGAAATAACCGTTTGGGACCAAAATTGTTGCCACTAGTTTGGCCAGGACCCGTTACTGTGTTCTTGAATTTTACCAAACAAAGAATACAGGTATAAGAGTTTTTCTGATACTATTTAACCCTCCTGTTTGTCTCGATAAGTTATCTTACCATTTGAAAATCTTAACAGATCATGTGGTCGAGATTCTCCCCTTACCAGACCAGATGAACTCGTCACCATTAATAAACCTGCAACACCTTGATGATGAGATATCTATTCATTAGCAAAATGGTCGGCGCGTTTAACAAAATATCTAATCTGAATCACTTGTAGTGGTGAAAAATGTTCAAACCCACCACAAAGGGAAGCAAGAAGAAAGAATGAGATGATGAATGAGATATCTCGTCCATCAAGAGCTATGCAGTTTTTTCTAATGACGAGATATCACGTACATCAAAATCTGGTCAGTTTGCTATTGACTCGATACTTCGTCCAGACAACCACATGGAGAGTTAAACTGCTACTGACGGTAGAACAACATCCTTTCCCAATTGTAATCCCACTCCTAATGGTTTTTGTTCTTCCAGCACTGAAAATGTTGTATATGGATCCTATTACAGTGACACGAGTTTGCCAAGTTTCTGCTTCACCATTAATTCCAAATGGGGGGATCCTTCGAGGAAGATCCAGCGCATCATCCTTTCCCAATTGTAATCCCACTCCCAATGGTTTTTGTTCTTCCAGCACTGAAAATGTTGTATATGGATCCTATTACAGTGACACGAGTTTGCCAAGTTTCTGCTTCACCATTAATTCCAAATGGGGTGATCCTTCGAGGAAGATCCAGCGCATCAAGAGATTCGAGAGTAGGTTTGTTTTTATAATGTCCATTGTAACATCGTGAAATGAATTTAAGTTGTGTGTGGCTCGTTGATTTATGCAAAGAAAGAGTTTTAAAAAAAGCAAGACACTTAATTTAATTAAATGTACAGTATTTACATAGGTTAAACAAGTCAAGGTACAACAACCTCCATACGTGAAATGGGAACCCAATTTGAGACACATTCCCAGCACAATACTACGGCTTAATGGGTTCGCCCAATGAGTTAGCAACCATAGACATGAAATATAAATACTCTTAGTTTTGCGATTGGGAGCAAATTCAAAAAGTGGGACCAGCATAGTATAGACTATTCGGCAGGTGACTGCTCTGAGGGAAAATTCACTTGGTTTGACGATTTTGAATTCCATGGCCTTGTTTGGCGATATAACCTCTTTTGGTGTGTTAGAAATTATTTAGTTTTTTGCAGATGCTAATGCAATCTAGTTGTTTATCGGAGTCTGCTTCCATTTGCAGTTTTTTGACTGTGACGTCTACCCCGTCCTTAGGTTGTTTTAAACTTTTAGGCTTTAAATTTTATTTACTTTTAGGTTGTTTGCACTATGTGCCTGAGCTCCCTCATAGTGAAGTGGGGAGTGATTGGGGGTGGGTTAAGCTCCTTATTTGTGAGTCTTCTTGTGAGTCTTGGGGTGGGTTGTCCGGCTTATAGATGTTTGATAGAAGGTTTTTTTTAAGTTTGCGGCTGTTTTAAAGGGTGTTGCTCAGATAGTGGTATGGATGATGTTGCTTGCTTGCAATTTGTTTGTTATTATTTTGAATGTTGTTCCGTAAATTATGTTTAATTTAGAGCAGAAGGTTTTCCATGCCTTTGGCTTGTTTATTTCTTTTTGTAGGTTGCCTTTTGTTTTCTGAGCTTAGTTTTGAACAGAGATACCTTTGTTGATTCAGAGATACCTCATCGGAACAACCACGAAGAGAATTAATAAAATAACGAATGCATTGAACTTTTGAGACTTTACGAGAAACCATTTGCCACAATATAAGTAGTTCTTATACGTTCCAGAGATTCATATGGAGTTCTTTATCGATTCATCGTACAGAAATAGAAATGCTCCACCAGATCTCATACAGTTGCCCAAATACAACCCCATCAGCAATAGCTCCGTCCAAATAGCGATCCACTCCCAGCTGTTCTCACCAAGTCCATTCGTGTCTGGGAAAGGTTTTCTGGGAGGAAAACGGTACCTTATCAATTTGAAAAAGGTATGAGTGTATGGTTTTACTTTTTGTTTCATTTAATCTATTTTAATGGTATGTAATAACGATTCTCTGAACTCATAGGAGGAAAAACATTTGCTACTGCCTCCGTACCAGACGAATTGTACGGACTACATGAAGGAGTGGAAATCTAGAGGTGGAGTCGGCCCACTCAATCAAGTTGTAAGCATATGTATGTTCTTTTACCAGTAACTCTCCCGGGTTATATTTATATATATTGAAAACTAAAGTGTTGGTGGATCAGGGCGTCATCAGGGAGGAGAAATTATATTCCTTACCATGCTATCTCTGCAGCTCTCAGCGCGTTTACATGGTTAGTTTTAACTTTCTTTTTCACTTCCCGGGTTATCTCAACAAAGTATCCCATCGTTAGAAAAAATGGCTAAATCTTGTTGCACGAGATATCTCGTCACAGGAAGAAAGCACGATCACTAGAAGAAATATATGGTTATTTTAAGGATACTTACTCAAGTGTTTTAGCATGAAACTCAACTAAATGTGACAATAAAGTAATTTTTAATAGTGCATTCACTAAACTTATAGATAATGTATAAAATACAATAGCTTTCAATCAAATATATGGAATAAAATTCATGTGATGTCTACACAAACACAAAATCAAATATAGAACAGGAAGACGGACAGACAGACTTTTGCAACCAATTCCACTCACTAAATGAAGATAAGGCATGAACAAGGTATCCCATCATTAGCAAAACTGGCTATTATTTCTTGTAGTGATCGTGCCACTAAATGAAGTACTACGACACTAGCAACCCTTCTGGGTTTACTTTCAACAAGGTTTTTATGCGCAGCTGCGGGTATTTGCGTCCATTCCGGCTGCAAGAGTATCGCCAGCTCAGCTGTAGATTTCGGATGTGGTTACCTGGTCCGTAAGCGTCGCTCAACCTCGTCTCACAAATGTTCTATGGGGTTTAAGTAGGGACTCTGAGCAGGTCATTGAAGTCAACCTGAAAACTAAAGTTAAAACTTAGCATGCAAGCGTGCTGAAGCTGCAGACTTAGCATGGTGAGCTATATAATTTCAAGAACAAAAGGATATTTATATTAACTAGAAATAACCCAAACGAAAATTTTAAAAAGTAAAAAGATTTCCAGATATCGCGGGAAATGAATAAATGAAGGTGGATCACTGAATCAACAAGGAAGAGTTTGACCCAGACAAGACAAATAGCTAATGGTAATGGTAATTTTAATTAACGTCGTACTAGAGCAATACAATGGGCTATTGACGACGGTCCGGGATCAGTCCCTTAAGGGAAAGATCCGAGGACAACACCTCGTAATTTTGAACCACGGTCAGATGACGAAGCAACACCTGAGCTGGCACCCCACTCTCCAAACTTCCACGCCAACCCAACGTGAGGACTTTCGGCCACGACAGATTTAAGGTGCACCAGCCGCATCTACACCATACGCTTACAAACATCCATGCCCTGACCTGGATTCGAACCAGGAACCTTCCGATCTAGAGGCTAACACCTTAACCACTATACCGGTTGGTCGGCTTAAGACAAATAGGTGTTTCTGCTTGCATAAGCAAACATACTACCTCCCTCTCAAAAAAAAGACCATAAAGAACAAAATAGAAAGATTAATTAGGTAAAAGTCCCATATTCTCATAAAAGGGTATATAGATTTTGTTTGGTAAAGAAAAATGTTATTCAAATGTTTGTTGATAGAGGACATATCATGCATTTAAATCACAGTACATATACAAATCACAGTACAAACCATCAACTTTAAACCCTTACAGGTTACTTGAGCTCTTACCAAACCATACAACTCAGCGACTGGAATTAGCAAGGGAAACTTTTACGCAAGACACAGGAGATCCACAATGGCTTTTCACTATCTTCTGAATTGTTGAAGATTATTTTCTTTGCAAGGAAGATTTAATACGCGTAACTGTAGAATCTGGACCAAGGACATACCGTATATGGACACTGAACAGCCGTTATGTTCACCACGTGATGACATTTGAGGCCACGACGGATTTAACGTGCACAAGACCCCTTGTAGACAAGGGTCTTAGATTGGATTTGAACTCGCGACCCTCCGGTAGCTAATTCGTTACTCTTTCAAACAGGTCCTGATCGTTATATAGTAATTACCTAAACTAGATTTTTTTTTCTCTATATCTGTCTACCTACATCTAGTTAAGTTGTTTTTAAGTGAAGAAATAAAATTGTGTGGTTAATTAGTCATTATTGATTTTCATAGATGGCTATTCAGGAATGCAGAATGAAAGCTGCTTTAGAAGAGATCGGGTGTGTTCCGTACTTCATAGATTACCCTCACAATGAAACTCTCTGCAAATATTGTCCAGATTGCACAAGTAAGCTATTCATGTGCAGTATATTTCTAAAGGTGTTATTTGTTGGCTTCGGTAAGAAGGCAGATGTCTCTGTGTTAGTCCATTCATTGCAAGATAATAAGCAAGATCACAGAACGAAAGGGCTGTTACACGCATAAATAGTATGACGTTACACATTGTACCATATGGTACTAGCCGACCCTTTTCCCTAACACGTGGACGCTGGAATGTTTCGGAATGCGAAAACAACTTCAGACTTTGCACGTGCGGCTCCTCGGCGGCCCTTTTTGATCCATACATAGCTGGAGTTTCCGTCGGTTCCCTAATCCCAGGTCTGGGATCAAGTTTTTGCGGTGGGGGACTCAAGTCGGCATGACAGACGGTTTTCGCATCTGTGTGGGGGTGTTTCTGTTCTGGAGAGGACATAAACATCTCTAGAGGGCTCGGAATTCACCCCCCTCTCGTTGTCAGCGGCGGTTCTGCGAAGCGAACGTGGTTTTTTAGGGAGATTCGGACTCGAGATTCAACGAGAGATAGACGTCTCTGTTTTGCCAATTTTGTTACTTTGGCTTCAGGTAGGTTTCGGTTGTCGATGGCTGTGCCCATAATTATCTTTTTAAATTTTCTTGTAAATATTTAATTTATGTAAATAAATAGTTTAATTTTAAACCAGCTGTCCGTCAAATTCTTACATGACGGTACAGCTTATTAATTTGGTGGCAGCGGGGTTGATAGATTAAAACAGCCTCGACAAGTAAATCGAACCTGCCGTTTTGCCTGAAAGAGAAGGCCGATAGAACTTCGTAACCAGAAGTTCGTATTGTCATTTCCGCTGTCGGATTGTCACTTTCGCTGAAACCATAGAACTTCGAAACCAGAAGTTCGGATTTTCGCTGGAGACCGTTTCCCTTGTCTTAGAGAAAGCGAGAAGGAGGTACCGGAGTCACCGACCCCATCCATCACCGAAACGGAAACTCGTCGCAAGAAATTCTGGTTTTGGTTTCGAGTTGCCGGTCCTTTTCAACGGAGCGTAAGCGGAATCGACGGAAAGTTCGACAAGTCCTGTTCATCAGGGGAATAGATTCCCCACCGGTTCGTCCAGAGGTCATCTTGACCGTTTAATATAGGTTCATCGCGAACCGTTTTTTCGTCAGTGGCGCAGTGCTATTTGTGCGCGTTGTGGAAGAGGTCGAGACGACCTACACCAGTGGGCTTTCAGCCGAAGAGTGTGTTTGTGGGCTTTTTAGTCGAAGATAGTGCAGTGCAGTGTTTCAACCCGTGGTCCAGCCTGTGGACAGTGGTGCCAAGTGATCCAAGTCAACAGATACAGGTTAGTGCCATTTCCCTATTTTGTCACTGTGACTAAGTTTCAAGAATTGTGTAATTGCTAAAATTTTGTTAATCTCAATTAGTGTGGTCACTCTAAAGGAAATTGATTTAGCTTAAGTATCTTAAATCTGTATTGTGTATATGAGAATTGCTAAATTATGGTATGGTATGTTGTATGGTATGTTGTATACTGTATGCCGTAAAAAGTATTGAATTGGGTGTGGTGCAAGAAAAGTAGAGAAGTAATTTTGAATTCTCGAAATGGCGTACTTGGGCAAAGGTAGGAAACAAGATCTAGAGGAACTAGCTGAACTTTTGGGAATAACGGTTACTCCGGGATTATTTGCACCCCAAATTAAGGATTTAATCATCTCGCACGATTCCTACGATGAGGAATGCACAAAAGTGGCGTTGGAAAGGTTTATACAAGAAAGAAAGGATAGAGAAAGGGTTATAGCGGATAGGGAACAAGAGAGAGCGGATAGGGAACGAGAGAGAAGGTATAAGGAACAAGAGAGAAGGTATAAGGAACAAGAAAGACGGTATAACTTTGAGCTTGAAAAACTACGGATTGAGGCATCCCGACCAAAAGCCCAGGGAAGAACATTTTTCCCAGCGAAGGTAAGGGAGAATTACCCACCGGCACCCACTCGAGAGAGGAACTATTTTTTCCCGCCTAGTTCCCCGGGAGGGAAATTTGACACTTCTGACCGGAGACTTATGCCGCGGTGTTTTGAGTGCAACGCGAGCGAAACCATTTGAGGCCAAATTGTCCGAGGTTGGGGAAAATGGTGTTTGTAGAACCGATAAATCGACGACTCGGAGGGGAGGCCGAACATGCATTACTGATGCCGTATCTACAAAAGAGATCTGAGCAAAGTCATACAGTTGAAACCCGCTTGCAGAAGTGTGGAGAAAATGTTGCGGCCCCGTTGGCGATAAATAAGACCGACGCGGAGTTGAGATCGGGCGAGCCTATTAGTCTTCCTATGACAGAGGCTAACGACCAGAAAAAAGAACTAAAGGGGCAGAGAGACGACGATGTTTCTGGAGGGGAGAAAGTAAGTCCCCAAGTAGCCAAGTTATGCTCTCCGAGGGTGGTAATCCAGACCGCGATCGCAAAGGTGCGATCGAAAGAACCGTTGGTTCTTCCAGTGGGGGTAGCAAGTGAAACGACGGGAATGATTTTCCTGGAAATACCGAATAGCAGTAAGGGAAAGATAACGGAAGGTGGCCCAGGGTTAGAAGAAGAATTAGAGGTGTCCGTTTCCGTTCAGGAGGAAACTTTTGAAATAGGTCACGTGGGCCAAAAGGGGAAAAGAAAAGAGTTGCTAGTGAGTGAAGGGGTGAAGCCAAGACCTTTGGCGTTAGGTTCCGGAGCCAGATCAGATTGGGACCCACAACTTACACCGCTAGTGTTTTCCACGGTACACGTGAGCAGCGTTTACGCCCCGGCAGAATTAGTGCACGGGAAGAGTATAAAAACCCCAGACACCTTGCGGTATGAGAAATGGTTAGGACCCCAGACAAAATTGTCACGAGATTGGCAGGAATGTGAAATCGGGAGAGTATTGATGATTTTGGCAATGCATCGACCAAAAAAATTGAAAATTCCGCGATCGAACACCGATCTGGGAAAGAAAATAAACACTTGAACGCCGACAGTCTGAGTCGCGCTTTTCACGAAAATTCAAAGAGCTAAATAAAATGTAATTGAGGAATATTTGTGTTGTATAGTGTAATATTATTGCGAATCATGTTTTGAGTTGAGTGAAATGGAGGTTTTTGTAGTTATGGGCATTTCACTTAAATGTTTCTTTTTTCTTTCTGGAGATTTTAAGTGCTAAAGTTGTGAATCATGTTTGCTCGGAGTGAAATTGGTAGCCTTGTAATTATGAAATATTCATTCAATGATTTCAGTATCTTTTGCTGAGGATTTTAAATGTTAAAAGCTGTAAACTATGTTTTGCGTATGGTGGAATTGATTTCTTGTATCTATGTTCTTCACTCGAGTACTTTTCGCTGAAAGCTACGTGCAAATTTAAATTATGTTTTGTGTAGAGTGGAAATTAATTTTGTGTTTAGGATGTTTTCACTCTGTCATTCTAAACCACTGTCGAAGATTTGTAGTTTTAAAATTGCAACTCAGGACGTGTGTTGAGTGAAACTTAGGAATTTGGTTTTCGCTTAACAAGATTGATATTTTATATATGTTTTGGTGTATTTTGGTTTGTTTAATGAAAGTATTATTATAGTTCGTATGGTTTGTTTATTCTGGGTTCGCTTAACGAAAATATTGAATTTAGAAATATGCTTTGTTGTATTTTTGTCTGGTTAATGGAATTTGTATAGTTCGTATTGTGTATTGAAATTTTGGGTTTCGCTTAACGAAATTCTTATATGTGATGTGGTTAATGTGATTTGGTTTTAGTTTTAACGAATTTGGCATAAGTCTTAAAGTTTAGTGTTTATTTTGTTTTTATTTTAATTTGGTATTTGAGCCTTGAGTGACCATACTGTAAGGGAGTAGAAAGTTACTCCGGTATATGAATTTTAAATTGATTGGATTTAACTTGCCTTACACATATTCTTGAGTCACGGTTTCAGGATATGGTGGTGGTAAGTGATCTGTT
This sequence comes from Metellina segmentata, assembly GCA_947359465.1. Classification (NCBI taxonomy): domain Eukaryota; kingdom Metazoa; phylum Arthropoda; class Arachnida; order Araneae; family Tetragnathidae; genus Metellina; species Metellina segmentata. Next base: position 108,571,288 of record OX375877.1, on the reverse strand, counting down.
ATTCTGAATTGCCAGTGGGTGATTATCCGTGCGTCTGTGGATGCGTACGTTGAAAACTTTTCACCTTTGGCAAAAGTTTTTTCAGTAGTGGGGGCGGTTGTACCATATGGTACTAGCCGACCCTTTTCCCTAACACGTGGACGCTGGAATGTTTCGGAATGCGAAAACAACTTCAGACTTTGCACGTGCGGCTCCTCGGCGGCCCTTTTTGATCCATACACAGCTGGAGTTTCCGTCGGTTCCCTAATCCCAGGTCTGGGATCAAGTTTTTGCGGTGGGGGACTCAAGTCGGCATGACAGACGGTTTTCGCATCTGTGTGGGGGTGTTTCTGTTCCGGAGAGGACATAAACATCTCTAGAGGGCTCGGAATTCACCCCCCTCTCGTTGTCAGCGGCGGTTCTGCGAAGCGAACGTGGTTTTTTAGGGATATTCGGACTCGAGATTCAACGAGAGACAGACGTCTCTGTTTTGCCAATTTTGTTACTTTGGCTTCAGGCAGGTTTCGGATGTCGATGGCTGTGCCCATAATTATCTTTTTAAATTTTCTTGTAAATATTTAATTTATGTAAATAAATAGTTTAATTTTAAACCAGCTGTCCGTCAAATTCTTACATGACGGTACAACATTAATAATTTTTGATTCACTAACTGCTGATTACTTCTACTGCTCCGGAAGTGAACAAAAACATGAAATATAAGTAAACGACATTGGTATTGAAAGGAGCTTCAAAAGTGTAACTTGCATGTCGACTACTGGTATGTATTTAAGTTGAAAATACCAGCAGTTATACTATGTGAAAATATAATGTCTGCGCAAATATTTAGAAAATCAACTTTGGAGATTCTTTTATAATTATAATTTTGTAGATATGACTCGTATTGGACGTAATTGTACAGAAATGTTCCAGTCCAGAAATCAGCCATGCGAGTAAGTATCTTTTCATTGCAAATATTAAAATGTGAACATGTTTTGTTAATTGTTCCTATTAAATTCTATTTTAGTGCTTCGATTATTTGAATTCGAGGATTTTTTCAGTACAGTTTGAAAACTATACACCGCTGCTTTGACATGAAAACGAATATCACTCCTTCAGTTCTGACCTTTAACATTACCCAGAAACATGATGGAATACTTGCAAAAGCCCAATAAATGAAACTGTCAGTTTGTTTCAGTAACTGTATCTGGATAATTAAATACAGTTTTAATCCTCGACTCTTATAAATTTACGAATGTCCAAAATGGCATGTTTTTTTTATCCGTCAATATTGTAGGTAGGTATTTGAATTAGCGTGGCACTTGGGCAACACAATAGTCTATTTACAACGGTCCCGGATCCACCCCGAAAGGAGAGATCCGAGGACAACACCAAATCAACTCTTGAATTAACATCCTATATTCAAAACTTACTTGCACACCATGCCAACGTGAGAACATTTGAAGCCCCAACCGATTCAATCTGCACTAGCACCCTCGCACATGAATTTCATAGATCGTTTCAGATTTAGAACTCGCAATTCTCAGTTGCTAATTGGATACTCTTTTAAACAGGGATACCCAGGTCCCCCGATAACATTGAAAATTTTACCAAAATTTCATGCTACAAGAACTTTTTATTCATGCTCTTGGTTAGCTTTTATCATCGCTACTTGGTAATTTAGAAGGGAACAATATTGTTTAAGACCATGAATGGAGAATTTGTTATTTTGTTTTCTCCAAAAACTGTTTTCTGTGATAAAATTTAGAAATTCTGAGTAATGTCTGTCTAGCATGTGAATAGCCCATTGTGTTACTACAGTGCGAAGTAAATTCAGCTTCTTCCTAACGCAATTCATGCTTGTATTGGGTTTGATACAATGAAGTTGGTCCCTTTTTGAGACTTGATAGCATTGCATCGAAAAAAACTGTTACCCACTTCACTCGTGTAAAGTTTATATGTTGTTTGAAGAAGGAATATCTCCGAGTACTTGGCTAACAAATTTTTTTTGTTAAGCAATTAAATATGGCAGCATTTTTGACGTATGCTTTTTTTATTTCCGAAAAGTGAAGAATGATTCACAGACGCAAAAGTTGATTTGTGTTGTGTTGCGTTAGGGTGCCGTTGAAGATTCCACGAGCCATAAGTGGTTCAGAAAGTTTCGTTACCTGGATTAGTTGCTTAGCTAGAAGCCTCAAAACTTCTATGAGCATAGTATGAAGCAGCAACCATAGAAGGAGAAAGTTCGTCAAACAGAACGGCACATTCTATATTGGATTTAAATGTAATTTTTACTAAATGAAATAGATTTTCTAATATTTTTGTCAAGAAAGGGAACAATTTTTACATCAACCTACTAAATTGGTTTAAGTGTTACATTGAAGTTCTTACGTTATTGAAGAACTGTAGACGTCTATTGCTCGAATCAATACTAAATTAACTGTTCTCGATTGTTAAGGGGACCGGGAAGGCCCTATCTCCTACATGTTAAATTCACGAAATTCAAGGCCTTTTTCTCAATAACTATTATAGTAATCAACACAAAATTTTTATGGTGGTTAGACTGATATGTTATACAAACTTTGACAGCTCACTTTTTTTAATTTAAAAATTTTAATTTTATAGAAATTTTTAACTGAATATCACTTTTTAGATAGCATTTTTTAACACATTTAAATTTCTAAAAAATCCAATTTTCAAAAAATCAAAAAATGCCCGTGTTAAAATCTTTAGAGATATAACACAAATATGTCATAAAAATATTAAGTCATTATGTTCTGTAGATTCTGAGAAAATGGGGCATGAAACTTAAAAATCTAAGTTTTGAGAAAAATGGATTTAAACATTTCAAATGAATTTTTATAAATAATTTTACGTCTAACGTTAATGAAATCCTGATTTATATAAAGGGTGATCTCTTTCATTTTTAATACATGTATCTTCAATTTTTTTTATGCTTTTCTTTCTATGGCGGGCCTTTTTACTGTATTCGGAGAGTTTTCGCTCTCCATCGATAACACGGTCTTAGTCCAGTTTTCTCAAAAATTTGCAGCCTGGATTGATTTTAACTCTAGATAATGTATAGCACTTTATAATATTTCCACTGTTGCAGCAGGAAACAGCATCAAACACTCCCAGTTTTAAAGTTTGGATGGTTACAAACACATTTTTTGGAACGCGAGTCCAAATCACATTGTTCACATATTCATTTGGGTTTTGAGTCTTTCCGTGAACACATTTTTTCAACAATTCTGGATTCGACAAGTCTCTGAAATTTGATTTAATTGTCTTCAAAATGTAGGCAGTATAAGGCAAGGCAATATGTGTGTGTTTATCATGGTAATACACATCACTTTTAGCTACAGCACGTTGAAATTTCCACCAGCTTTCATTCCCAACTGGACAAAGACCGTGATTTGGATTTAAGTTACTTGACAGTAAATAGAAATATTCTGCCCAGACAGATTGTTGCATATTGCTCAGAAAACCAACATTTATCCTTATTGCTAGTCCATAATAGATCAAATGTCATGTCTCAGAAAGTGCTAACTTATATCGCATGGTAAAATTAATAAAAATAGTTAGAAAAAAACTAAATGATTACAGTTAACTCTATTGTTACCAGATTATCGAAAATAATTTGAGTAAAGTAAAGTAAAAAATATAATATACATTGTTGAGCAACAAAGATTAGAAATGTCCACAAACGGTTTGTTTACATTTGAAAGGCCGTGTCAGATGTGAAGTGCTTATTGGAAACGTGCATAATTTTCAAACTTCCTCTTATTCTATTACCTAGTGTGATATATCATTGGAAAGAGGAGATTTTGAACTATATAAAGGAGCAATAAAATAGAAATTGATTTTTTAGTCGAATTTTGCTTTCCCGGTCCCCTTAACATTTCTGTTTTAACTTTTGAACAAAACTATTTATTCTTGTCTGGGTGTATTTATGTCTACTGTATCAGTAAACCTTTCTGGTGATAAATTTGTTTCAGGAGCCAGATTTTTTAGGGGAATTTTAAATTAACGAAAGTGCTGAGATCTTGTAGACATAATGTCATGCTGGATAAAACGTGCATTCAACATATTTATAACTGCAGAAATTAGCTTGTTTACTTCAGTAATAATTTAACGTAATTCCGAAGCCTGCAAGGCAGAAAGCTAGAATGAATCTAAACCTCAAAACTAACGTTCCTTCTTTTTGCTCTCAATCTTGGAATACGCTCGTAGATCACAAGAACTTTCGAAGCTCCAATCGGAGCGTCAAAACACAAAGAACAGTTGTAATTGTTGGTCCATTTGGAGGCCATTCCGAAGAATGAATCATCTGTCGTCACCGCATGCTTTTTTTACTTCGTAGGTTTTGAGCTGCTACCTGAATGTAATCTTTCCTCTGCAGTACTCCGCCGCGAGATTCAACCGATTTTGTGGTTTGAATCGGAAATTAACAACTCTATAGTGTTGAAGCTGCTGGTGGTGTTGTCGCTTGTTGACATTCTGGTTAATTGTCTGCTGACATAAATGCTGGTTTGGGTCGGTCCACACTAATTAAAAAGTATTTTTTTTAGTAAGCAACTAAAATAATGTAGTGCTTGTTTTAGATAAAACCTTGAAGGGACCATGATATGGTGATTGCAATGCTTGGCGTACTACGTCGCGAACAAAAACATGAGTTAAACATTTAAGTTCATCGTGAATGAAAAATTTCTTTCGTAAATGAGAGAGAGACTATGCTGGAGTAGGTTGGTCGGTAGGTTGGTCGCATGGTCTCCAATCCCTCTTTTCTTTGGTACCATGTGCAATGATGTCGCACAATTGCTGCTTGATGGTCAACATATTTCTTGATCCAATATGAACTGGAACCCTTTCTTTTAGATAGCCAACTTTGCAGGGTCGAATCATTTCCCTCTGGAATATGCTGGTGGTCCAGTTGTTTCTATGTTATGTTACACGGTGTGCGTGACTTTAGGTTTACTACAAAACGGGGAAATTTCGGGAAATTCTTCCAAACCTTCCTTTAATGGGAACTGTCAGCAAGGACGTTAATTCTTCCGAATGTAGCAGTTACCGGTACAGCTGTAGATTTCATGTTGGTCTTTTTTTTTATGAGCTAAGTGTTCTCCGTGTTAATTAACAACCCTAAATTCTGCAGAAAATTTGCTTCTTTTATTGGTTGAAATACTGCTGCTATGATGAATGACCAGGGGAAATCTCTTCTAAGATTCAAATCCAACGTCAGGAGATTTTCACCAAAAGAAGAGATACTTGATTCATTAGCATCGAATACTTTAATTTCCCAGGAACTATATTTTTCTCTCTGTTTGTTTTCGAAAGAACAGACTCTTCGTCGACTGGAATCAGGAACTTTAATTCATTAGTATTGTCAGCCATGAAGAGTCTTCTTGTTTGGCTCAGATCGCCTATGGCTTCAAGCGATGGCCCTTCTAGTTTTCCGACTGAAAATTGCACGGCTTGTTGCAGTTCTTGGCTGCTTTTCCAAATCGCTTCCAATCCGCGCATGCGCACTTTAAGCCGAACTGGCGCGCAACGCTTCCATTAGACGCAGAATAGATACGAAGAACGATGGTCTATACAAAAGAACGCTGAGTGTCGTCTATTCGGTAGAAACGTAGGATGCGTAAATAATTGTTCCTATCACTTGTTGTACATAGATTTTGTGTGTGTGTGTCGTCGTTTAAATAAAGGTGTAATTCATCTAAAAATAGTATGTGTTATTAAGAAGTATACGCTACGAAAGAACCCAATCCTGGCTACGATGTAAGAAGATGTTCACAGAAGCAGATGCCTGAGTTTCGGTCCGATCTTGAACAGGAATGGCTTCTTGAGTGCCTGATGTGATTCGCATTCCAAAGTCGTTTCCTTTCAGTTTCTCCACTGATGGTTTCAGCTTCTCTACTTGTATTTTATATCTCTTGTGTCTGGCGCACCGTTCCTAAATGTAGCTGTTGCGCCATAAAACCCCAAAACCAACCAATCACCACTCTATTAAAGATATCTGCGGTAAATCAAATTTATTTTGCTTGCTTGTATATAAACAAACTGTCTTGAAGTATTAATCATACATAAAGTATCCCGTTTTGGAATCCTCAAAATAGGTTAATTAAATTCCATGTGGAATTTTTTTATTTATGTAAAACTTCTCATGTTAATTTTTTAGTTTATCTAAATGCTTGCAAAATAAATATATGTAACGTAGTGATTTTTTTGTTTAGTTCTGCCAGTTTTCACATGAATGTCGACGAGCAATGGGTCTACATTAACAGATCAATTGTAAGTAAACATTGAGCATTTGATCTATTTTTTGTGAATATCTCTAACATCCAAAAGATGATATGAAAGTTTGTATATCTGTGACAATATGAAAGAAATAGTTTTGGATAAACTAGTTACGACAAAATGATGATTACTTAACATATTTCAACTTCCTCTCTCTCTCTCTCTCTCTCTTTCCTCTCATTCTTTTCCCTGTGCTCCTAAATCTAGTTTCCCCTCTATTGCTCTTTCTATTCCTCTTTGTCTCTTTTCCCTCTCTATCTCTTTCTCTCTCCTAAATTTCTCTTCCCTCTCTTTCTTTTCTCTTTGGTCTTTCTCTTTTTCACTTTCTCGTCCTTTCTATCACTTTCTCTCCTCTCTCTCTCAACGATCTTTCTCTTTCCCACGTTTTTCTATATCCTCCCTTCTCTTTTTATCCCACTCTCAATTTCGCTCTTCTTCTTCCCTGCATCTTTTCCACTAATAGCACGATCTGTTGCTCCACTGCGACGTTGAATAAAATACCTTATTTTTCTTTTCCTTCCCCTCTCGATCATTCTCTCCTTTTCTTGCCTTCTCTTTCGTTCTCTCTTTTTCCTTATCTATTTCTCCTCCTCCCCTCTATTTGTGTAAATTATACAATTTAAAAGTAAAAGTTTTCTTTTATTTCAGAAAAGCCTATATCTGGAATCCGTGCAAGTGAGTTCTTTACTGTAGAAATACACTGTTTTCCACTTCTTAAAAACAGTATCTCACCGATTATTGGCAACTTCTTATCTAGGAATATAAAGAAATATGTTAGTTGGTAAAGCTTCTGACTGGATAATTTGTAAATTAACATGAAATAGCAATCCCCGCTCATACCATCTGCGTTAAACGTTCTTATTTGATTATACAAATTGCTAGCATTCACAGTTAATATATCATCCATAGATGTGTTTTATACCTCTGATATACCTGAAATAAAATGATTTAAACCTATGTAATTTAATTTCCTCTTCCTTTACAGGTGTAAATTCTTATTTCCAATAAAATGCATAAATAAGAGCACTTTTGATTCATGTTATTACAATCAGATTCAGAACGTCTACTTTGATTTCATCTCATCCACTAGATCAGCGACAATTCCGCATTTTTTGACACTATACCTATTTTTGCTCATATTTTCTTTTCTGCACTGGTTTTAATCTTCCAAATTTCTCATTGCTTTCTGTAATCAGACTGCAGAAGAGTTTCGTAAGTGTGTCCAAACTATTCCGTGAAGTTTCAGTAATTTTATGCAGCTCCATACCTCAGATTAAGCACATTTAAAGTAGGCGGCAAAATTTCCCAACGAATCTGGTAACGATCAATTTTATATTACTTGTAACCGTTGTAATTTAACAAGAAACAAATACTCTCGATTTCTGTGCAACGTACGTTGGTAAAATAAATATAAAACATGTTCTACTTTACACACTGATGTGTTAAAATTAATCAAGAAAAGGTATTCTCCGTTTAATTTATACTAGCCACTGCATGGCCAGCACTGTGTTGCCCGTGACAGTTCTTTTCGTGAGGTGAGGTGTGACCACTGATCGCTGACGCTCGCCAACCTCCGGTGATTGCTACGTATTATTATTTGGTTTTCTTCGCAAACGAACTCCACGGGGAACGCAGTGATGACCTCGAAGTGGCTACTATCAACAAGGTAAATCAAAACACGCTAGAATCGGAAAACTTGGCATGATTAGAAAGGTATTACTCGAAAAACGTTAGTGACGTCATTGGACACAAATCGCAAAATCCTTGCCGTTCTTCAATGACGTCAAATTCCGGAGAGAAGAACGAAAGGTGAAAAAAACTAAAAAACAATTTTTTAATGTTCTAGATTATATTTTAAAAGTCGGGCGTCACACAAAATCGCTAAACATTAGGACAACCTGTGTGCCAAATTTCAATATTGTAAGTGCCACAGATTCGTCAAGACACTGCGTACATACAAAGACAGACAAAGAAACACTTCATTTTATAATAGTAGAGACAGAAAGAGAGTTGGGCGTTGCAACAATGAATAATACCCTTTAGCTATTATTCAATTCTAAAGGGCTATTTAAATTTTTATCGCAAACAAAGAATTTATCTCTAATATTATAAAAGGAAGTGTTTGTGTGTCTTTTTGTTGTTTCCTGCACGAAAAGTCCTGACGAATCTATGGCACTTACAGTAATGAGATTTAGCACGCAGGTAGTCCGGTTTTTTTTTTTTTTTTTTTTTTTTTTTGCAATTTTAGGGTCGCGGCGAATTTTAAAATTCAATCTAAAATATTTTTAAATGTATTTAATGAAATTTGATTATTATTCAATGCAACATCATAGAATATCACAGATTTAAAAGATTTTCAGATCACAGATTTAACAGATTTTCGTTTCCGGTTTCATTTTGCGCGGAGGAAGGATTTTCCAGCAGACGATAAAAAACAAGTAAACTTTTAACAAGAGTTATTTAGTTCTTTCCTCTATCTCCTAGACCGTTAAAGATACAGTAAAAATTTCACCGGATTTTATCGGAAAATTTCACATTAGAACGACACCTAAAAATATGATTATATTTAAATAAATAAATTTTTCAAACTGAATATCTTTCATATTTTTCGCACGAGATCGTGACGTCACTTCAACCTTCGCGTTCATAAAATAAAAAGAGTACATTTTCTGCACTCTTACGATTTCAACGAAAGAAAACAAAGGAAATAAAATACACTAGGGGGCCCGCCCCCTGCTCGCGAACGCTCACCAACCCCCGGAGGATTTCTTCGCAATCCTCATTGCTTCGCTGCGCGAACCTATGCTCGCTTCGCTCGCATCAATGAAGACATGTGTCCTAGCAGAAGGGATTGTTTACAAAATATGATATTCCAAAAAAATATTTTTAAAATCTAAATTTTTTTTGCTATTTTTCAGAAAAGATATATACAGTACCGATAAAATCTGAATTCAAATGAAAACTTTGAGAAATTTTTGACTCGAAATGTGACGGCTGATTTGGAAATTAAATACCCAGAATGATGTTTGAGTGTATATTTACCCCTGCGATTGAGCCACCCACGCATTTTCATTGAGTTAGTTGTCGAAAGTTGTAGTGCAAGCGTCTTGTTGAACTATAATTGTTGGCCCTGAAAAGGACCTTTTTTTAAATGGCCCTGAAAAGATCCTCCGCTTTCTTTGATTTCTATTATTAACTGCAACAGCTCGATTAAAATTCTTTTTTTTTTTCAATAAAATTTCATCCGATAACGCAATAAATTCAATTCAAGCGCGAGGCTTCGTGAAAAACAAATAATCGTACAATGTTGCCAAAACGCGATAACAAATAACGTCTTTTTTGCGTGCCACGTAAGAGAATTATATATGTAGAATCGGAAATCGCTTCTCGCGAGGAATCTTGTCCATGACCTCAATACACAGCAAGTGCTTGCACGTGTGAGGCTCCAGAAGCTAACGAAAATGAGCGGTTTTACGAAACCTATAAATATATGTGATCCCTGAATGCGGGACGATTCTTATTCTGGAAGCTGAGTGCTTCAGTCGAGCAGATTCGCTCGTTATTGTCCGCGGGTGGCGTTCCCGTGATGACATTGTAATCCAGAAATTATGTTTGATATATTTCATTGTATATAATTCACTATCATTTAGTAGTAAAATTTAACAAAGTTTAATCGTGTTGTTCCGACTATTTAATCATACCCCACCGAGCCAATACTACAAATGGGGTGTCCGCCCGGGATGTGGCCTCGAGAGAGAAAATTTTCTGAGGAATAAGTTCGTTAGTGGAGATTCGCTTGGAGAAAATTTACCGTGAAGCAAAGTACGTTTCCGGAGTTTCGCTTGGAGAAAATTTTCCGTGGAGTAAAGCACGTTTTCGGACTGTTGCTTGGAGCCTGTGCTGACGGTTGTCGTTTTGCTGGCATCGCTGAAGAAAGGGTTCTTTGTCCAGTGTACGCGGTGGTTCGTCATTCAAGCGGGTGTATTCTCCGTTCAAGTTTGTGCGCGTGTGTTCGTTCAAGTTTGTGGTGCGCGTGTGTTCGTTCAAGTTTGTGCGCGTGTGTTCGTTCAAGTTTGTGCGCGTGTGTTCGCTCAAGTTTCTGCGCGTTTCTTCGTTCCAGTCTGTGCGCGTTTCGTCGTGTTCAAGTGCGCATTGGCATACATATTTTAGAAAAAGTATTCATAGTTTTATGAATGGGAAGAGTGATTTTCCCCCCAGTGATTATTCGTAGCTCTGTTGTGTTGATTTTTGATTGTGGTTATGATTTGTTTTAAAAAGACTCAGAAATCTAGTTCAGAGAATTAAATGAAAGATGTATTAAATAATAATTCCAGATGAGTGGAAAAAATATATTAGGTGTCTTTTTAAAATAGTAAGTGCCTTCTTAATTTTCTTACTTGTGTAAAAATTAGTACAAGAACCATGGCCTTTTTGGCAAGATCTCGCAAATGTGATCTAATTGTACTTGTGGAGGAATTAAATTTAGCTCTCCCAGTAAATGCGAAAGTAGTCCAGCTAACCGATTTAATAGTAAAGGATACTAATTATAATGAGGAACTGGTTAAGGGTCTGCTCGCGAGAATTACCAGTGAACGAGAAGAACGTGAGGAATCGACTGAAAGGAAATTAGAGGAAAAAGAGAAAAGGGTTTTTGAAATTAAGAAAATGGAGCTTGAATTAGCTTTGGCCAAAAGCAAAGATTCACCGATAATAACAAACACTACTAAAGATCCAAATTTACTAAAATTAATGAACAGATATGAAATGCAAAATGATATTAGTGTTTACTTAAGTCTTTTCGAGAGACAAATTAAGCGAATGTCAATTGCTAAAGAGAATTGGGTAACTTATTTATTAGGGTTATTGCCTCTGGAAATTGTTAATGTCGTATCTCGAGAACCGGAGATTCACTCCAACGACTATGATTATATCAAAAAAGTATTGTTGAATCGTTTCCGTTTAACTCCCGAACAGTTTCGTCAAAAAATTTTCGGCCATCGGAAAGAAAATTCGGTATCTTGGCGCGACTTCGCGTTTGAGATAAATAGTTTTTTGGAAGAGTGGGTCACCGGGTTAGAAATCTCAACTTTCGATAACTTAAAAGAGATTCTTGTAGTTGACCAAATTCGACGAAAACTTCCAACTGATATCAGAGAACACTTTGTAGATGACTTGCCCAAACTAGTAAAAATAGACGATTTAATAAACAAGTTAGATGACTATGAGTCTGCGCGAAATAACCTAAAGAGTGCGTTTAGTCCTAAATATTCTAGTCCCGATACAAGAAAGTCTTTTGCCCAAGGCAATGAGAGTAACAGATATAACAGCCATAATACTAATAATAGAGTCCCAAATAATTTTTCACAGAATCGAACACAAGAGAGGAAAAATTTCTATAACGCGTTGAAACCTCAAGATCAAATACAGGGTAACTACAAAAATTTGAAGTGTTATACATGTGGTGAATTTTCACATAAATCTGTGCATTGTCCCCGTAAGAAAGACGGTCCCGTGTGTTTTCGGTGTGCCGCCCCAGGTCACAAATCTGACGTTTGCCCAATGAAAGATGCTAAAACAGCTTGTAGTAATAGCTCCAGTTCTAATAAAATAATGAAAAGTATAAAAATTAAGGGTGAAACTGCGGATGCATTGATTGATTCCGGAAGTGAAGTGTGCATGGCCAGTTATAATTTTTATGTTGCCCTAGGATGTCCAGAACTGTCAAAAAATTCTATAACGTTGTCTGGCATTAGTGGGAGTACAGTTTCCCCACTAGGCTTTTTCAATGCTAATATTATGGTTGATGATTTTGTGGTAAAAATTGACTTTTATGTGTTGAAAGATTTAAACAATGCTATAATTCTAGGCCATAATTTTTTGAATAAGTTAAATTTTGTGATAAATGAATATGGTTTTTCAGTTACGGGAATTAGACAAAATTGTGTTAGTGAAAATAATATTGTTGTTAATTATGTGTATGTTAATCAGGTTAGTCAACAAACCGCAACGAAAAACAATTTTTCACCTAATGCAATGAGTAATGTGATCGCCCCCATAGAGGAAAAATACGATAGTCACAACAAAGTGAGACTCTCTATCTCCGATAGTCTAAACATTTCACCGGCTGCAGACAGTTATTGTAAAAATACCCGAGACTATAAAATAAAAGCAACTGTCGAGAATGGAGGAAAATTTGTATACTTAGCAGAGATGGCTAATTGCGTCACTATAAATGAGCTTGATGTTATTCATGTGTTGGACAATAACAATAGAAAAACGTATAATAAACAACGAAAGAAAGCCAACACCTATAAACCAGGAGACTTGGTTGCAATACAAAAAACTCAATTCGGAACTGGAATGAAATTACGTCCTAAATTTCTTGGCCCTTATCAGGTGACCAAAGTAAAGAACAACGATAGGTACGATGTTCAAAAAGTTGGGTGCCATGAAGGCCCAACCCAAACTTCAAGTGCAGCTGACTTTATGAAACTGTGGACTGTCACATAAATTTCATTTATTAAATTTAATTGAATATTTTTATTTGATATCATTTTAATATTTTAAAAAAGTATTGTGTTTCATTTAGTAGCATTGTGTTTAAAAAGTATTGTGCTTCATTTAGTAACATTGTGTTTAAAAAGTATTGTTTCATCAATTTATGTTTATAGTATAGTAGAAAATATTTGTTTTTGTGTATTTTAGTATTTTTCATGTAATTGAGGTCTGCTGGTTCTTGATGTGGTCATGAGGCTTGGTGAAGTCTGTGAGGACACAGGACTAGCAGGAGGGCCGAGTGTAGAATCGGAAATCGCTTCTCGCGAGGAATCTTGTCCATGACCTCAATACACAGCAAGTGCTTGCACGTGTGAGGCTCCAGAAGCTAACGAAAATGAGCGGTTTTACGAAACCTATAAATATATGTGATCCCTGAATGCGGGACGATTCTTATTCTGGAAGCTGAGTGCTTCAGTCGAGCAGATTCGCTCGTTATTGTCCGCGGGTGGCGTTCCCGTGATGACATTGTAATCCAGAAATTATGTTTGATATATTTCATTGTATATAATTCACTATCATTTAGTAGTAAAATTTAACAAAGTTTAATCGTGTTGTTCCGACTATTTAATCATACCCCACCGAGCCAATACTACATATATATAGATTTTGGCTGGCATTATTTAGTTTTTCTCTGTAAAATCGGGATCATTAAAGATCGATTAAAAATTTCAACGGATATGAAATCTGCCGAAAATTTGACGCCAGGTAGATTACCTAAAACGTTTGAATGTCTTTTAATAAAGGATTTTTCAAATAAATATTTTTATTTTCACATGAAATTGTGACGTCACTTCCCAAACCAACACCATGGGATACACTGTTATGGCTGTTATCCAATTTGAGAAGCAAATCATAGTTCATGATATTCATATTTTGGTTTGCGAAGCAAAAAAAATGGAATTTGCAGTGAATTAATTCCAGTGGGCTACGAATTTCCATTTGGTTTGCGTAGCAAACCGACAACACGGGCAAAGCCATGATGGTTGTTATCGAATTTGGCAATGACGAGGTCATCACGGCGTTTTACGTGGAGTTGGTTTGCGAAGCAAACCATAGTTCATAATATTCATAATTTGGTTTGCGAAGCAAACCAAATTAGAATTCGCAGGGAATTCATTCCAATAGGCTACGAATTTCCATTTGGCTACTAATGGAATTTCCATTCCATACACTACGGCCAAGCCATTATGGCTGTTATCCAATAGGCAACGAATTCCCATTTGGTTTGCGAAGAAAACCAAATGATAATTTGTAGTAATCACCGGGGGTTAGCGAGCAGTGGTCAGACCTGAAACTACAAAAAGAACTGTCACGAGCAACGCCGTGCTGGCCACGCAGTGGCTAGTATATATATTGTGTATAAGTGAAATATCTTTAACTAATTCCATTTCTCGTTGTTGTAACAATTTTCAGTTAATATTACTTTGTTAGATTAATTATTTTTCTTTTTTAGCCTTTCGTTACCCGACAGAAAGGAGTAAGTAACATTTAACAGGGCTTTACTTATTTATTTTTGTTTAGATAAATGGAATGAAGTGTTTTTGCAAAGAATGCTTTCGTTCAATATCGATTTATACTCGTATATTCTGTTTGTGTTGAATGTGTCTCAAAGTAACAATTTTAATTTCTGTCTAAGCATTGAATTTTGACGTGTCTCAAAATTAATAGAATAGCTTATCCCCCTGAGGTTTACTACCGCATGAGTCCACCTTGCAACCTGCAGTTTAAATACATGACATCTAACTAATTTTAGTTTGTTTTTCGTTACACACTGTTTTACGTTAATTACTTAATATGCGATTCTGAAGACGTGTGACTTTTTCATGACCCAAACTACCCAGCTTACCAACATGACCGGACAAGGGGAGGTGTACTCCTGATTCAACAGGTGCCATCTCTAGAATCTAGGTCAAAGAAAGTTCTACATTCAAAAACGTTACACTCAAAAATATGTAGAATCATCCGCAGCAAGAGGGTACTGGATAATGTAAATATTAAAACTTCAGATAAGAAAGACCTATTTCTAAAATAGAAAAACATTTGAATAAAAACAAGGACAAATCCTTAAACTTAACTATTTACTACACTTTTCAACTCGCACAGAAAAACTTGAGGAAAAACGAGAACTTTTGCCAAAACTTAACTAATGACTACACTGTTAAACGCGCCCACAATAGGCTTAAGGAAAGACAAGGACAAATGCCAAAACTTAACCAAATTAAAATCTAATAGTAATGATATAGATATAACAGTTTTAAAAAAAGTTAACAAAAATGTCCCGATTTTTCCCGAATTTCAAAAAAATATTGCCAAGAACCAAATTGAAATTTCTAAAAAACCTCGACGAGGTGCAAAAATTTACGTTGAAAGGTACTTTTTAAAAAAAACTCACGGTTTAAGATTAAAAATTTCTATGTGTTTTGCTCACTCGCGGAAGAAATTTCGCTTTTTCAACTTTGACACTTAATAAACCCTAAACTAATAACCGCATCGGAAAAAGATCTTCACAATTGTATAGGGAACACGATGAAGAACAAACATTGTTAATTTCATATTTTTCTTATCCGTACTTTCTCAAGAAACCGTCTAAGAATCGAGCTAAACAACACAGTTTTCAATCCTGCGGCGGCGGCTGTAACTTTTTTAATGTAGAGAGAGAAACCAACACACATGTAAAGACTAAATTATAAATAAGTATTCTCACAGAATCAACACACACATACATTTAAATAAACAACATTATTAAGAAGAATATGGATAGATAAAATGAGAAGATATCTTGATGGGGATGAAAATATGTAAAGGTCTGGGATACCTCCACCTCAGTCTCTAATCCAGAGTTCACACCACATTTTCAGCTGTGGTGGAACGAACTCGTACACTTTCCCCAAATCAGCTAGAGATTGCTTGTTGTTCATGGCGTTTTTAACCTATTTAATTTGTTTTGTGTTGGATTTCAGAATATGTGTTCTTGTTCCTTCGGAAGTTCGTATCAAGAATTCTTGAACTGTCTTTATTATTGGACTTCAGGAAATCTGTCGCCGTCGCATTCTGTATTATTTGTGCCGTAAGGGAGGAGAGATTTATGTTTATGTTTCTACTAACCAAGAAGCTAATACATGCAAATTTCTCTCTCACTGAACAGTAATATATGTATGTGTGGATTTTAAGAGTTTTGTTTTGTGAATCGGTTATTCCGATAGAGTTGTGTGTGAGTGTGTTCGCGCGTGGGTGGATGTGAGAGAGTGAGGGAGAGTGAAACTGAGACATTCTTAAGTTGTTCTTGTTTATTGTTCTGGAGAATTTCGGTATTCTCGATATGCGATCATTTTCGAATATTGAGTGAGTAAGTGAAATTGATGTCAGTCAACAGGCCAACAGGTAGTGGTCCATATCGCTCACTCCACCACACGAACAGAGGGCATTTTATTTTATTTATTATTTGTTTTAAATCTATTGAGATACGGTAGAATTGGTGAGGTGTCTGCAAACGTAAAGCGTATACTAACTTTCATCACAAGGAACAAAGAAAATGGTTAAGCAAAATGTAAATTTGTATTTGAAAACTACTGGTACAGCTATCAATATCACATTAACCTTCTAATGAAATAGACGGAATCTGCGTGCAGCTCCATGTTATTTATTCCGATGGTTGGTGAGTTTGAAACTCGATCTAAACAAAGACAGTCAGTCGTACACGTGGTGGTTGGTGCACATTAAATCTGTCAAAGCGTGAAAGGTCGTCTTATTGGAGTGGTGAGGACGTTTGAAGAGTTGGATGCCAAGCTCTGGTGTTGACCACGTCATCTGAGTGTGGTTCAAAAATTCCGTGGTTCTTTTCTCGTATTTTTCCCTTCTTAATAGATCCCGGGCCGTCGCTAATAGTAATGTTTTGCTCCAGTGAGACGTTAATTCAATTAACTACCTACCGGTATAGGTTGGGTCTGTAACTGAAAAATTATTTCTTTGGAATTTATAAATTAGTATCAGAAATTAATACTTATTTAATGCTATATAAATTTTTAGAATATTTATTTTTAATAACATGGTGTAATAACATTGAAATTTTATTTCAGTACGACTGTACGCATCAAAAAATTTTCTCGAAGCAGTAAGTATCATTAAAACCTTTTTTATGCACACGTTTTTCATTCAATTTTTATTATAACATAGTCCAATAAGCTGCACATTTAATTAATTGACCAGAGAAGCTAAATCTTTTTTTTTTATTCCCAACTACATGTAAAAAAAAAATGTATATCGTCTGTGATATCTGGCCGCTGTTGGCGATCAATTTTGGAGAGTTCTTGGCGACTTACCTCCCTGCGTTATAGGATCGTCATATAGAAATTGGCAGTCGGATACTTGACTCGGTTGTGAGTGCTTGCGTTTTGTTTTTGAGGTGCGATGTATTGCACCGGATGAAATGATGTTCTTTTGTGTCTGTCTTTTAATCGTTTAAATAAATTGTTATTTTTACAATCTCGTGCTTGGTTATTGGAAGGGAAGAACATCACAACACGCTCTATTTTGCAGAACCAGAGCAACCAGGAGATAGGACTGAATTGAAAGAACTCAAAACGAAATCTGGACCAAAGATGTTTAAATCCGTAAAGAAAGAGGATATTGTAAAGGTTTTGATGGAAATCGGCGAACCAGTAGTTGAGAACTTGAAGCTGGTGGACTTGAAAAATAAACTGTTAAATAGTAAAGAATTCTTGGAAGATTCGGAATTTGTTAAAGATATTTTGGCCTCAACTGTAGAAAATCGAAAAAACGAAGAGGATCGAAATAAAGAGGATCGAAGGAAAGAGGAAGAAGACGAAGGAAAGATGAAGACGATCAAAGAAAAGAAGAGGACCTAAGGAAAGAAGAATGACTTCGGTTACAACGAGAACATGAACTTGAATTAGCGAGAATTCGTGCAGCTCAGGGCCAAGGAAGTAGAAGTCCATCACCTAATGTGCAAAACAGCGGAGGTGAGATCTCTCTCGATAAACTAATAAAAGGAGTAGAGATACTAACTGTTCCAGTTCCAAGAAAAATAGAAGCATGGAATTTATTTTTCGACTCCCTCGAACGAGCCTTTAAGTATAAGAAAGTTCCTGAAGAATTCCAAGCAGAAATATTGTAGAAACTTCTGGGAGATAAAGCATCGAATGTTCTAGTTTACATTAAAGAAGAAGATTTTAAAAATTACGATAAAGTAAAATCCATAATTTTGAAAGAATACGAGCCAACACCTCAAGCTTGCATGGAAAATTTCCTAAGAGTAAAACGAAACTCGTGAGAAACTCACATCCAGTTCGCCTCCAGACTCACCTCTGCATGAGACTATTACTGCAAGTTACGTAAAGTTGAAGGTTATGATTCTCTGAAGGAATTAATTGTTTCGGACAAACTACTTCAAACACTGGATACTGACACTTCTTCTCACATTACGATACGTCAAGGAGAAAAATGGTTAAAGCCGCAAGAACTTGCATAAGATTGTGATAGATACTTTGGAGCATAGCGGAAATCTTTTTGAAGAATCCCGAAACGACTTTAGCCGTGTTAAACACTATGAACACGCCTTTTCAGCTGATAGATATATTCCACCTCACTACAGAAGGGAGAATGACAATTTCCCAAAACGAAAGCAGTGCTATGAGTGCGGAAGTTCTCATCATCTCGCAAGAGACTGCCCAAATAAACAGAAGAGGAATGATGTTCCGACGAAACGAAACGACAGGAATTATTTCCACAAGAATTCAAGAGCAACCGATAGTAAAAACAAAGAAGCTATCGTAACGAAAGTCGATTCTTCATTTTTGCAATCCGAATCTATCCAGAATCTCGTCGCACCGTTGAAGAAGATAAACATTTATATTGACTCAAAAGAAATAGAATCCATCGTTGACTCGGGAACTCAAATTTCGATTATTCATTCATCAGTTGTACCTAATTTGAAGGGTGAAGAAAGAAGTAAAATTTTATTAACTCCGGCTTTCGGCGGACCAATTGAAGCAAAAGTTTTCCGGATCCCTATTTATTACAAAAACTGTCAAAATAATTTATTCAACTGTGTCGATGCTCTCTTAGCGGTAACGGATAAATTGAATGTCCCCTGCTTGTTAACAATGGAAGTTTATGAATTGCTGATAAGTTCAACGAACGACGAATGCTATATCTTTGAAAATGGAAAAAACAACGACGAAGCAGTATGAAGCTTACATACTGAAACGGAAGAAAAACAAATTAACGATTCTGAGGCGCCACTTGAATAGATCGGATACGTGCAGACATCACAAGAATCAAAAGAAAATATAAGCACTGATGACGTCACTACTCAAACCGCCAAACTAAGAGGAGAGCAAAGGGCTTGTTTATCATTAAAAGAATCTTTCCGACAGCTGAAATCAAAAAAAGGAGATTATTTTTTTCTATGGTCTTCTTCACCATACGGATAAGATATTGGGACACATTGTGACTCAATTGGTACTTCCTAAGAATAAACGACAACAAGTTTTAAAGCTTGCTCACGAGGTTATATTTGGAGCACATATGGGGATACGAAAAACGAAAGAGAGAATTCGTTATTCATTCTATTGGCCTGGACTTTCGCAAGACGTAGAGACATTTTGCAAAACATGTAAGGAGTGTCAACTGAGAAGACGCGAAAAATATTCTGATAGAATACCTATTACACCTGTTTCAAGACCTGACTTACCATTCCAAGTGGTGAACATCGATCTCATCGGTTCAATTGAGCCTCCCTCTGCAAGAAAACATAAATACGTCTTATGTTTGATGGACCAACATTCTCGCTGGCCCGAAGAAGTACCATTGAAGTGTTTGATAGCGAAATCTACCTGTGATGCTTTGCTTGAAATATTCATGAGGACCGGTATACCAGATGTCATAGCTAGCGACCAAGGAACCAATTTCATCTCAACGCTCACTCAAGAATTTCACAAGAGATTAGGATCTTGTCCTAAATTTTCTTGCCCTGAATATCCTGCCAGCAACGGAACGATAATTAATAGAACGATACGATAAAGTTATGAAGCAAATGCTGCATCACGTGATAAGAACTGATCCGACGAATTGGGATAGACACATCCCATATCTACTATTCGCTTACCGTGAGGTACCGAAGTCTACCACTGGTGTTTCATCTTTCCAACTGATGTACGGAAGACACGCAAGAGGACCTTTGGCAGTGCTAAAATCATCATGGTCTGGAGAGATTTCTCTATCCCTAAACGTAAGTCAGTCTGCAGTGGATTACTTGCAAAAAATAAAAATGAAGATGGAACAGACCGCTGAACAAGTGAAAATATTTTCCGAAGGAAAACAACAATCATATGCAGATTACTTTAATAGAAGGACTGGATAAAAATGTTTCATACCTAGAGATCAAAGATATCTACTTATTCCTGACTCGAACAACAAATGATATGCTCGCTGGACTGGTCCCGGTGAAATTATTAAATATTATCATCCACACTCCTATTTAGTAAAATTACCTGATGGAAGAAGAAAACACGTTCATGTGAACAAAATCCGAAAATTCCAGACAAGAGATTAATGCAGTTGGAATCATCTTTGAAGATGACGAAGAATTTGGTGATATCCATACTTCTCCCAGGACTATGAATCAACAAGAATCATTTGATGGAATCCATGAATTAGGCTTGTAACATTTGACTGATGACAGTAAGAATATGCTCCTTAAATTGTTACTGAATCATAGAAAAATATTTACAGGAAAAGGGAAAATTGCAAATGTCTGTGGACATAGGATTAGGTATAGATGTTATAAGATGGAAAAGAGAGACGAAAACCCTTTGTTTACAGAATTCCTGAAGCTTTGGAATCGCAAGTGGATGCCCAAATTGACGCATTAATTCAGCTGGATTTAATAGAAGAAGGTTCCGAGGAGATCGTTCACCCCATCGTGTGTGTAAACAAGAAGGACGGAGGTATGCGACTATACGTTTATTATCGCTCTTTGAACGCTGTGAGCAAGACCGATGACTTTCCGATGGAAGATGCCATTCAACTATTTCATTGCATTAAAAAAGCTAATATCATTACCACACTCGATCTATTAAAGGGATATTGGGCTATCCCAATGGAAGAGGAAAGTCGTGATTTTACTTCATTTAAGACCCATAGATCTCAGTACAGATTCAAAGTTGTACTATTTTTTTTATAAAACAAATCATAAGTGTACTAATTTTTATAAACACAACAATAAGTGAGAGGGGATTGTTTTTTTTAAAACAATGCATAAATGTGAGGATTGATAGTGGTAGTAGGTATGGGTTGTTGTGGATGGGTTGAAGTGGTTCCTTACTTACTAAAGTATTAGCAAGAGGACTTCAATAGCAACAACCCTAGGTTTCCCATTAAATGATTAAGGTGATTTTTTTTTTAACAAAAGAACAAGAGACAAAATAATATGTTGATACGACCTGTGGTTTTCAAGATGACATCATCTGGAATTGTTTCCAGAATTGAGGAGAGTCTTATTTTTTGAAGAGGAAACCGGATTCGAACTTGGAGACCGATGAGAGTAGAGTCCTTGAAATGTATTAGAAATGCAATGGGGACAGTGGAAGCGACGGCCACTTCCCAGTGTTTAGTTACAAGGAGAAGTAATAGGGTTTGGCATTACTTCAGATGAAATAGCAGGTTTTTCTTGAAGAAGATATTGGCCGGAGTATATTTGATTCAGACGACACAGAACTCAAGCAGGATGACTGAGAATGAATTATTTTCCTTTATTTGAATAGGAGAAGGAATACCCGTTACTTCACCATAGTACCAGAGAGGATTCATACGTCCATCGCATGTACGTTGTTCGAATAAGGCAAACTCTTGTATAGAGATCCTTGTCGGAGTAGGACCTTCACGAACGTTACGCGGAAAAAAAGGAGAAGCCGCTCCGGGACGGTATTCCTAAAGGTCCTGACTCCTCGGTGATGTAGAACGGGTTGGAGGTAACTGTGGGATCCGAATATATGAAGAAAATGATTGTTGAAAACAGGGAAACTCTTTCCAGACAAAAAAATCTGGATCCTCAAGATGGTTGAAAGAGATGCTCCGCGGGAGTTGATCTGGTTCCCTCGGTCAATCACTTCTTCTCTTGTGCAACCCCACAGTCACCCCGAAAATCCAAGCAGCAAAAAATTCACGTCTTTTGACGTTGGTGAAAAGTGAGAGTCTGAGGAAAATCACGCCAACACCTGTATTTATGGGATGAATGAAAACTGCGATTTTGTCGCCAATTATGTTGCCAAAATTCCATTTATGATGGTTTATCTCCATCCGAAATCCAGCCAGAAACCGCCAAGTGGCAACCCCACTTTGCGTCCTTTCTGGGTCTGAATGAATGAAATTGAATAAAGAGGATTATAAAATCAATCCTTCATCATATCGACTCGAAACAACTATCAAAATGACCATAAGGTCTTAAGGCACATTCTGACAGATGTTCAGAAGCCGTACGATCAAAATTGATGAAGTTAATTACCCCTTTGATAATTGGATCTATGAATGAAAGTTGGCAAGGGGTTGACCCCTAAATTTGCCCACTTTTTCTCGGAATCGGCCGGTTCTTCGACCGTTGTGGGAAGAAGGAATGCAAAGGAATTGTCGCCTGTAGCACTGTACTTTTCCGTTGGGAGAATGAGTGAGTTTCAGAAAGCGTTCTTTTCGGTGAGTTCAGGGGGTGAATCCATGAAAATTGGTGTTGTCTGTGTAATTTTTAGGTTCGTTGTAGGTGCGGTGATGATTATGAATGTAACGTTTTCAATTAACGTTACATCCTCCCCAAAGACACGGAAAGAAAACAATTTTGGAGGGGGGGGGGGGTGATGATGATGAACGCATGAACCCAAGTATGATCGTGAGGTGAGCAACATAAGTAAATACAGGGGGTTACAAAAAGATGCGACATGTGCATCATTTGTTCAGTTCCATGTGCTGAGTGAAAGGATTGACAAAAATAATGGCATATATTGGTAACAATAAGATAAACACAATAAAGTACAACATACTTGGCATAAGTGGCAGGCAGTGGGCAAGACAACGTGAGTGGCAAAAATTTGTTGTAATAATGTAGCCTGTATGTGTCACAACAATCCAGTGAAACAAATACCTTGCTAAAGTTTATGCGTAAACTTGACACTGCGACAAGCCTGCTTAAAAGGAAAACAATTAAAAGAATATGTTGAAAAAAATTTTAAATGATGGAAACTACATTACCAACAATGAAAGCGATGAGCGGTTCCACGAGGGAAATCTGGCCAGGTGACTCTGCATGGAACTTTGTACGACCAGCGTACAGTGCATAACGCAGTAATTGCCTGTAATGTATGGTGAATGATGATAAGAATTTTAGATCAGATTTTGATTTCCATCTAAATGATTTGTAGAAAGAAAGGTTGAATCGAAATGGGCTCACTAATAAGCATGACTGGTCGCATAGTGTAGTGTTTACATAAAAATGCAAAAAATTTGGGAATATTTGGTAATTAGTCTGCACATGCGCATGTTATTAAAACACAGTTCAGTGATTCACTAATAGTTAAAAATTTTAGATAAACCATGAGGTAGTGAACCTTGAAAATATAATTAAAGTATGCACATACACAAACCATGGAGTTGGTAACTCCAAATTTGCATTAAAGGTGGTCGATAAAAATAGCTTTGGTATATAGATATGAATTAACACATTGGCAACAACATTGTCCACAGAACGCAATTCATATATAATGATTTTGGCATAAAAAAAACACACGTATATCTGTTGAAGCCACTGGTATTTTAGTTCAGTGTTCAGGTAAGCACATGAAAGAACTATCTTTTGCACATGAAAACTCTGTTTTCCTAAGCCACTGGTATTTTCTTCAGTACTTAGTTAACAATATAAGATGACTTTGGCGTATCAACTTACGAGTTGCTGGCATTTTCCTCAGCACTCATGTGACAACTTAAAAAGTTATTGTTTACACAGAAACAATAAGTAATGTCCTATAACGTCTCGTTGCCAAACATAAAACAACAATATGCCAAATTCTAAACAATACACATGTACTATTCATAAAAAGAAATACCAGTGTCACTTCAAATTTTGTCGTATTTTTGATTGACTGTAGTTTACATAAAATGTAAACTCTTCACAGTCAAACAATTACTGCCTGTAGCCAAGAATTAATAATGCCAATTGACACATAATGTTGTAACAAAAAAAAAACGTATATAAAGATACATTTGCCATTAATAAAAACAAAAATTGATATACCAAAGGAAGAACAAAATTTATGCTAATAGCATAATATGTATGTAATACAACAATTCAAAATTAATGTCCATTATGAAAAATGTTTAAAATTGTTGGTACTAAGTATGGGTTAAATATGTGAAACATATAGTTGTACCAGGAACGTATATAGGAGGGTTTGGTGGTGACATTACGAAACAAACTAAAATGTCACAACAGTCACATGCCCATAATTGTAATATCAGTAATGACCTAAAATGAGGATGTAAGTACCTCGGACATTAAATTTTTGTCAAAAGGGTAACATAAAATATACATATTTTATTTTAAACAGTATTTGGTAAAAAAGAATTACGCAGATGATTTGGTACAAAGATATGCCAAATGACTTTGTGTCAACTTTAACAAGTAAAAGTTAGTTTTTGGTGTTATTTTCACCTGTGCATTACACCTTTTTGCAAAAGTGACAAGAACACGATGGGTGTGATTGATTGTTGCAAACATTTTGTTTGAACACACGACATATACACAAACTTAAAGTACCAAAAGTTACAATTCAATGTAATAACTGTTGAAAAATGACAACATTATTTGTGTGAATAAAACATGGTACTGACATGTAAATAATGTCCAACATTTGAGTTATAAGGGCGGGTAGTGTGCAAAAACCATATGGTGTTTAACGGTTTTAGAAATTGTAATCTTGAAAGTAAAGCCACTTGATGTAGCGTATGATATCGTTCACGAACATAATTGCTTACCATTGATTGATAAGTATGATATTATGACATGATAATGTAAATGACGGTAAGAATTGCAAAAAATTGATTGCACAGCCCTTGTACAATATGTACAACCAAACGTTGCGAAAGAAAAAAATGATTGTGAAAATAATATACAAATGTTATAGTGTGTAATCATCGAGATAGCTGCTGGATTGAAAAGAACGAGGGGTAAAAGTAGACTCATATCTCGATGATTGCAGTCATAACATTATCCAGATCACAACTTCTGGAACGTGCGTGGTCTCAGGTTATATGGTGCAGATGCATGCCCATTTCCTGACGATGATTGATCGTGATTGATCTCAATATTTTCCGTAGTATGACTCAAGTGTGTTAGGCGTGGAGGAGCAAGAACTAATCTATCAATGTGAATTTTAAAAGGTTTTCCGTTGGATTTTGTAATTCTTTGAATTGAAACAATGACGGGTGAATTTATTTTTGTAATAGTGTAGGGACCTTCATATTTTGGTCTATATTTATCTTTGGATTTTAAGTAAACATTGTCATTTATTTGAAAGATTCTGGTTTTTGAATGTGGAGCTTGTCGTTGATAATTTGTTTGTTGGCTCTTTTGATTGTTATAGAATACTTTTCTATATACTTCTTGTAGAGCATCCAGAATTTGTACTAGGGAATAAGACTGTGACAAATTTTGAAGATTAACACTTGGATCATATGTATCGGTAATTAAGGAGAGATGTCTACCAAAGTGTACTAGATTGGGGGAATATCCAGTTGATTGATGAAATGCGCCATTATAGAGATTTTGGTGTATTCTGACTGCATTGTAGAATTTATGTCCTTGGCTTTGAAGAGCCGAAATTGTGGATTTGATTGACGTGTTAATTCTTTCACTAATGGCATTGGCTTGTGGTCTACCGGATGTGGTGTGACATAATTTTATGCCTAGAGTTGAATTAAAGGTTTCGAAAATGTCAGAAGTGAATTGGGTACCCAGATCCGTTAGGATAATGGCAGGTCTTCCATGGGTAGAAATATATGAGAAAAGAGAATTTATGACAGCATTTGATGTTATATTCATCAATGGGTACAGTTCAAGATGTCTGGAAAAATGGTCAATTATAGTTAATATGTGCTGACCACTGGGAAATGGACCTACTAAATCCATTGAAATAACATCACCTGGATGTTTGGGTTTCATGGTGGGCTGAAAAGGTGCAGGGGGAATTGTATGTGGTTTCGATGTGATGCAGACTGTGCAGGACGCAACAAAGTTTTGTGTGTCAATATACATGCCTGACCAATAGTATCTAAGAGTAATGTACTCATATGTTTTTGAGATTCCAAAATGGGGAAGATGTGCTATTCTTAAAACTTTTTGTTTTAGGGATTTTGGGACGACAATTGTTGGTTGTTCTGAATCTTGGTTATCTCTAGTTTTGTCACTTTTGATGTGCATCAAGAGTTTTGTGTCAGGGTTAATGAAGTATTTGACATGGTTTTGTGAAATTTTCCGGTTCATGATCTGATTGTAAATAAGGGATGTGTCCTTATCGGTGAGTTGTTCTCGAAGTAGGGTAGCATTAGAAATTTCAAGGAGTTGATCAACAATTGCTTTTGGAACCGTAGCAATTAGGTTGCACATTTGGGTTTCTACACTGTGTATATTTTTTACACTGATTGGGTTGGTTTGTACAATGGGCAGAGGTTCATTTGAGTGGATGATATTTGGGTTGTTGAGTAAATCATCTTGTTGTGGTGGTTCTTCAAGTCTAGAGAAGTAGTCTGGTAGGAGATTGGTTTTGCCAGGTACATGTTTGAATGTAAATGAATATTCACTGAGTAGTAATAACCAACGTGTAGTGATGTCTGCAGGAGAAGTGGTTCTTTTATAATGCTGAAGGGGTTTGCTGTCTGACAAAATGACAAAGGATCTGGCATATAAATAGTATTTGAATGATTCGACAGCTTTTACAATGGCCATGAGTTCAAGCTTAATTGCAGGGTATTTTGATTCAGAATCTGATAATGACTTGGAGTAGTATGAAATGGGGGATAATTTACCATCAAATTCTTGCAAGAGCACAGCAGATATGGCATGTTTTGAAGCATCGGTGTTTAAGAAAAAGGTTTTCTCCCAATCTGGTTGTTTAACAAATGGTTGTTTGAAAAAGATTGATTGTAGTGATTGGAATGTGTTATTACATTCCTCTGACCAGTAAAAGTGTGATGAAGGACAAGTGATTTTGATTAGAGGGTGTACAAGTTTAGCGTAATTTGGGATGAGATGCCTATAGAATCCGCATAAACCAACAAATCGCTTCACATGTTTTTTGTTCTTTGGAGTTGGAAAAGATTTGATTTTAACAACGTTTGAGTTGATTGGGGTGATGACATGATCTGAAATATTGAATCCTAGGTAGTTGATTGTCCGTTGGTGGAAAGAGCATTTTGTTGCAAACAAGGTTAAGTTGTGTGACTTTAGAATTGACAGTAATTTGTCTAACTTCTCACAAGATTCATTGAATGAGTTTGAACAGATGATTATGTCATCTTGATAAGCAAAAACACCAGGGATAATTTCAAGTATAGAATCCATTAAAGCTTGAAATATAGATGCAGCAGTCTTAAGACCAAAGGGTAATCTATTTTGACGATAAGTGCCAAAAGGGGTTGTGAAAGCAAGTCGGTCTCTGTATTCTTCCGGTAAATTTATCTGCATGTAAGCTTGTTGCATGTCTAAAGTGGAGAAGTAGTTGAATTGTGCAATGTTCGAAATTATGGTTTGGATTTTTGGAAGAGGGTAGGAAGAGTGTAACAAAATTGAATTAATTACACGTAAATCGAGGGCTAAACGATATTTTTGAATACCAGATGAATCAACTTTCTTTTTAACAAGTAACATAGGAGAGGCCCATTCTGAAATATTTCGTGAAATCAATCCAGCTTCAACCATTTCATCTAACTGTGTTTTAGCTGTAGATGAAAGAGCAGCGGGAATAGGGAAAGGTAGTGTTTTGATCGGAAAGTTGCTTGTGAATTGCAAGTTGGGAACAATAGCATCTGTGTGTCCCATGGATTTCAAAGTTTTGGAAAAAGCCATCTTGTGTTTGGCTAGTAAGTCCTTAATTTTAAATTGTTCGTCATGAGTTAAATGTGCTAGGTCAAAATCCGTAACATCAAATTCACTATGTCGCAGGGTAGTGATCTCCGGTGAGGCCTGTATGATGTTGACATTCTCATTGTTTACACAACCTATATTGTTTTTGTTTACATTTTCTAGGATATGTTCAATTTTGTGGATATGACCAATAGTTTGCGACTTATTTAAATGCACAATCCTTGTAGATTTGTTTATCAAAAAAATGTAGAAATGTTCAATATTGGACTGTTTGTTTTCGTTAGGTTTTGAATCGTAAAAAGAGTCAGAAGTCTCAAATGTGTTTTCGTCAAAACTGTGTTCCAGTACAAATTTATCGAAGTTTTCATCATTGCAAAACTGCACTTGTGCATAAAGTTCTTGACCAGGGTGGATGACGATTTTTCTTACCAATTTTGCAGGAAAACTTTTAGCAGAAGTTTTGAGGTGGGCATTGGTATCAGTTGTTTGCACATTGTTTAGATTTTTGGACATGTGATGAAATGGAATGGACAGATCTTTGATTTGAACAAGGTGTTGTGATAAGTTGATGGAAACAGAAAATTTGGTCATGAAATCACATCCGATGATACCATTAAATGTGGATTCATTGTCCATATCAATAACATAAAATGTATGTTTGAAGAAAAGTCTGTCAATTTTGAAGGATATCTCCACACAAGCTTTAAATTGGACGACGGAGTTTACTGTTGAAATTGTAACTCTTCTGGCTAAATTTTTGTGAGTTACGTCATATTTAATGAAATCAAAGAATTGGGAGGATATAAGGGAAATAGATGAGCCAGTATCGAAAAGAAAAATGCCAATATTATTTTTGAATTTAAGAGGAATGTGTGGCAGAGATTTGTCAGATGATGAGACTGAGAATATATTCTCTTGGGTTATGGGAGAGCAATTAACAGAATTTTGATGACTATTATTTTCATAGAAATCAGAAGTTTGTGAAGCAGAATTTTTGGTTGGGATATTGACGCAATGGTCATGTGTTCCAACAAAAGTCTGTGTGGAAACATTCATGGAGTAAGTTTTAGCAACTTTTGGAATGTTCAAAAGATAATGTTCAGAATTGGGTTTGTCAGTGACATGAGTGGTTTCTATTTTATCAAAACAATTTGACTCAGGAAGAGTTATGTTGTTTGGGTGAGTCAGAGGGGATGCTTTTTGTTTAGGTTGAGGAACGAACGCATCGCTTGCATTCCTCTCTAGTAGTTTGGGTGGTTTCGTCTTTGGTTTTGGCGGGATTGGCTGTGAGAGTTGCCACGACGATTTTGAAAATTGTGTTCTTTAGAGAAATCATTTTGGGGATTGTTGTTGTTGTTCATTCGTATGAACTGAAAGCAGTCTTTCATCACGTGGCCTAGTTTTCCACAAAAATGGCATGTGGGGTTTCTCTGGTTGCGGATTTGTTGGTAGGATTGTCCATTGAATTGGTTGTAGGGTCTAAATCGGCTTCTACCTCTTGAGTTTTGACTGTGATTTTGAATTTGTCTATAATTTTTGTCAATTGCAGTGACATGATTGACCTTCTTTATAGTATTTTTCTCATCAGCTAACTTATTAACTTCCTCTCTTAGAGCATTGACCTCAGCCAAAAGTTCTGGAGGGTTTTCATGAGTAGTGATTCTATTGAGGACAGTATTTTCGATGGAAATATCCTGTAAGTTTTGGGCTTTTTCGATGGCTGAATCATAGTCATTTGTGCCCGACTCCAAAAGTTTGAGTCGAATATCTGAGGGTAGGGCAGAAATGAGCTTGACATATTTTATGTTGTTGAGAGCTGATCTCTCATGAATTTCAGGATAAACTTTGTTTACCAACACATCGATTCTGTGAGCAAGATTCCGTATGGTTTCAGATGGTAACATAACAAGGGCATTTAAGTGATGGATGCTAGTAGCATTTGATTTTTGAGCAAAAAAAACAGCCAATTGGTCTAGAAGTTCATGGACCTTGTTGATCTTTTTAAGGTGTGATGATTCGACATAGAATCGTAAAGCAGCACCAGCTAGTTTGGATTTTACAAAAGTGAGGGCTTGTTCCTCTGACCAACCGTTAATTTTAATGGTGTCCAAAACCTGTTCCTTGAAGAAACACAATGTGGTTGGATCACCTTCATAAGGGGCAATTTGTATGGAGAAGTTATTTGTCTTTTTAGACATATTGAAAATTTGGACAAGGACCCAAAAATTACTACAAAATAATGATAACAAAAATCTTAACTAAATAGTATAAAATGCACAAAAATAGAACTTCTTATCTGTCTATAGGATGGGTATCTGATCAGTTGTTATTTGAGTTGTTTATTTATAAGATCAAGAAATCTCAAAGCAAATCAACAGTTAAAGAAAGTGAACAAAAAAACACGTTATTTTAAGTAAATAACAATTTAGAGTGTCATTTGAAAATCAAATAATCAGATAACCATGGCATAATAAATTTGAACAGTAGCTTAATTTAAAATGAGAGCATGAAAATAAAATTTTTGAGGTGTATGGTAATACAATCATGCAGAATCATTAGAAATAATTTTTATGCATGAAATATCAGATATTAAACATGAAGTAATTCTCAAAGAATTCAAGAAATCACCTTGGGAAAGGTCACGGTACCAAGTGTACTATTTTTTTTATAAAACAAATCATAAGTGTACTAATTTTTATAAACACAACAATAAGTGAGAGGGGATTGTTTTTTTTAAAACAATGCATAAATGTGAGGATTGATAGTGGTAGTAGGTATGGGTTGTTGTGGATGGGTTGAAGTGGTTCCTTACTTACTAAAGTATTAGCAAGAGGACTTCAATAGCAACAACCCTAGGTTTCCCATTAAATGATTAAGGTGATTTTTTTTTAACAAAAGAACAAGAGACAAAATAATATGTTGATACGACCTGTGGTTTTCAAGATGACATCATCTGGAATTGTTTCCAGAATTGAGGAGAGTCTTATTTTTTGAAGAGGAAACCGGATTCGAACTTGGAGACCGATGAGAGTAGAGTCCTTGAAATGTATTAGAAATGCAATGGGGACAGTGGAAGCGACGGCCACTTCCCAGTGTTTAGTTACAAGGAGAAGTAATAGGGTTTGGCATTACTTCAGATGAAATAGCAGGTTTTTCTTGAAGAAGATATTGGCCGGAGTATATTTGATTCAGACGACACAGAACTCAAGCAGGATGACTGAGAATGAATTATTTTCCTTTATTTGAATAGGAGAAGGAATACCCGTTACTTCACCATAGTACCAGAGAGGATTCATACGTCCATCGCATGTACGTTGTTCGAATAAGGCAAACTCTTGTATAGAGATCCTTGTCGGAGTAGGACCTTCACGAACGTTACGCGGAAAAAAAGGAGAAGCCGCTCCGGGACGGTATTCCTAAAGGTCCTGACTCCTCGGTGATGTAGGACGGGTTGGAGGTAACTGTGGGATCCGAATATATGAAGAAAATGATTGTTGAAAACAGGGAAACTCTTTCCAGACAAAAAAATCTGGATCCTCAAGATGGTTGAAAGAGATGCTCCGCGGGAGTTGATCTGGTTCCCTCGGTCAATCACTTCTTCTCTTGTGCAACCCCACAGTCACCCCGAAAATCCAAGCAGCAAAAAATTCACGTCTTTTGACGTTGGTGAAAAGTGAGAGTCTGAGGAAAATCACGCCAACACCTGTATTTATGGGATGAATGAAAACTGCGATTTTGTCGCCAATTATGTTGCCAAAATTCCATTTATGATGGTTTATCTCCATCCGAAATCCAGCCAGAAACCGCCAAGTGGCAACCCCACTTTGCGTCCTTTCTGGGTCTGAATGAATGAAATTGAATAAAGAGGATTATAAAATCAATCCTTCATCATATCGACTCGAAACAACTATCAAAATGACCATAAGGTCTTAAGGCACATTCTGACAGATGTTCAGAAGCCGTACGATCAAAATTGATGAAGTTAATTACCCCTTTGATAATTGGATCTATGAATGAAAGTTGGCAAGGGGTTGACCCCTAAATTTGCCCACTTTTTCTCGGAATCGGCCGGTTCTTCGACCGTTGTGGGAAGAAGGAATGCAAAGGAATTGTCGCCTGTAGCACTGTACTTTTCCGTTGGGAGAATGAGTGAGTTTCAGAAAGCGTTCTTTTCGGTGAGTTCAGGGGGTGAATCCATGAAAATTGGTGTTGTCTGTGTAATTTTTAGGTTCGTTGTAGGTGCGGTGATGATTATGAATGTAACGTTTTCAATTAACGTTACAAAAGTCATGCCGTTTGGTTTGAAAAACGCAGCTGCCACCTTCCAGAGAGAAATTAATCGCGCGTTAGCACCATTTAGAGAATTTAGTCGTGCATACATTGACGACATATCTATCTTTTCTAACAACATGAAAGATCACTTATATCACTTAGGACTCATTCTTACTAAGTTAGAAGAACTGCAATTTACAGTGAATCTACAGAAGTGTGCATTTGCTAGGTCAGAAATAAAATATTTTGGCAATATAATCGGGTCTGGGAAACATCAAGCTGATCCAGACAAAATCAAAGCGATTTCTCAACTACCAAGACCTGAGACCAAGAAACAATTGAGAAGCATGCTTGGATTATGCAATTATTATCGAGAATATATACCTCGTTATGCAAAAGTAGCTTTACCTCTGACAGAACTTGCCAAGAAGAGAGTTCCTGACAATTTACCGTGGTCGGATATACACGACGAGGCGTTCAACAAACTGAAGTCTACGTTAATGGAAGCTTCTGCTCTACACACTCCCGTTATGAGTGAATCATTCATAATTCCCACAGATGCGTCACAGTATGGTGTTGCTGCTTGTGTATCACGAAATATTCAAGGAAAGCCCCAACCTATAGCGTATGGCAGCCAAAAGTTTAACAAAACCCAACAAGCGTGGTCTACTATAGAGAGGGAGGCATATGCCATTGTATTGTGCTTAAAGAAGTTTGAAACTTTAGTTCTTAGTTCCAAAATATAACTTTTTACCGATCACAATCCTTTGTCGTATCTCACGAAGTGCGCTCCTCAATCGTCGCGTTTACAATGTTGGGGTTTTGCTCTTCAAAATATGATATCACGATAAAACATTGCCCAGGAGCTAAAATGCCTCACGCGGATGCATTATCAAGATTATTTTCTGATGCGTAAATGTAACAGTTAGCATCTATATATATATAATTCTCTTACGTGGCACGCAAAAAAGACGTTATTTGTTTTCGCGTTTTGGCAACATTGTACGATTCTTTGTTTATCCCAAAGCCTCGCGCTGCAATTGAATTTATAGCGTTATCGGATGAAATTTTATTGAAAAAAAATGAATTTTAGTTGAGCTGTTGCAGTAAATAATAGAAATCAAAGAAAATGGAGGATCTTTTCATAGTCATTTTTAAAAAAAGGTCCGTTTCGGGGCAAACTATTATAGTTCAACAAGACGCTTGCATTACAACTTTCGACAACAAACTCAATGAAAAAGCATGGGTGGCTCGAGTACTGGGTAAATATACACACAACCAACATGCTGGGTTTTCTATTTCCAAATCAACGCTCACATTTCGAGTCAAAATTTGCTCAAAGTTTCCATTTGAATTCTGATTCCAGAGGTACTGTAAATATCTTTTCTGAAAAACAGCATAAAATTTAGGTTTGAAAAATATTTTTTTGGAATATCATATTTTGTGAACAATTTCTTCTGCTAGGACACATGTCTTCATTGATGCGAGCGAAGCGATCATAGGTTCGCGCAGCGGAATCAATGAGGACTGCGAAGCAATCCTCTGGGGGTTGGCGAGCGTTAGCGAGCAGGGGGAGGGCCCCCTAGTTAACTTTAATACGTGAAACTTTTGTATTATTGCATATCCTTGGATTACATTTATTCAGTATCCTTTCATTGTTTTTTTTTTTTTCATTTATCTTGATTTTATTTTGTGTACAATGATTTCATTTCAATATATGTGGTTAGCTATAGATAATTTCTTTCATTGAAATATTTGTTATTTTGTACTTATACTTTCTATACGTAATTTTGGTTCATAAATTTGAAAGGAAAATAATGATTTCATGCTACTGTAATGATGTAATTTCATTCCAGTTTATCATATTGTATACGCGTTAGTTTTGTTTAGTAAGTGTAGCTAGAAAAAGAGTTGGCTGGGAGTCTATTTTTATTTAAGAGAAACAGAACTGTTTAATTTTAAATTTTATTCGTCTAAGTAGAAAGGTTTTGTTTATATACATATATTATTTTGGTCGTCGGCTGTCAACTTAGTTGTGCATGTGATTTCCTATGTATATCGAAACTGTATTTTTATGTATTGATCTGTTTAATATTTTTTTGCTAAAATAATATTTTAAGATTTAGTTATTTCATATTTTGTGAAAATAGAGAGTTAAATCGATCGCAACATTAGACCAATTTTGTTATCAGATGAAATTTTGATTTGTAGATAATATCTGGCCGCTGTTGGCGATCAATTTTGGAGAGTTCTTGGCGACTAACCTCCCTGCGTTTTAGGGTTGCCATAGAGAAATTGGCAGTCGGATTCTTGTCTCGGTTAAGAGTGGTTGCGTTTTGTTTTTGAGGTGCGATGTACTGCACCGGATGAAATGATGTTCGTTTGTGTCTGTCTTTTAATCGTTTAAATAAATTGTTGCTCAGTATTAATCTAAAAAGTTTTTCTTCAATAGTGGCTTAAAACAAAGAACAAGCGATCTTCCTTCGTCGAAATTCTCCCGCTCAACCTTTAGCGTCCCCTTGTGATCGGAGAGAACCAATCAGAGGTTAAAATATCACTACGAGGGTTGAATCTCGTTGGAGGCTTTAAATCGCCTGGCGCGAAGAAAAACTCACCATTCCCCACTTTTGTAGATAGTGATTAACGTCCAGGGACCTCGCGTTTTTCTTGGAAGTGTCCCCTCGACCATGACCTAAGACCTCCATTAAAAAATATTTTGAATGATAAGTATTTCCATTGATTTTTAATTTCTTTTTCTTGTCTCGAGACTCGTGTACAGTATATGTTCGACAAATATATCCTTACTGTGTACTTTAATATTTTAACTTAATTTAACTCTCATTTTTTACATTGCGTCCAAATCTCCGTCGGTGTCACTTTTATGTATGCTTGTTTTCATGAATTGTGTTTTCTTTTAATTGAAGTGCTATTTACTTAGTATCTGTTAAAATGCCTAAATGAAATGCTGTTTGTTAAGCTGAAATCTCCATTTTGATTACCTTTTAAGAAATTGTTAAAAGGGATTCTAATGTACAATATATCGATCAAGGAGCAATAATACTTGATAAAAATTGTACGAGAAAATAAGCTGAGAGAGATCTACTTACTGATGAAAAATATGTTTTCAGGATAATAATGTTATTAAACATACTTAATGTTACTATAAATATCCTTAATCGTAAATATAAATTTCAGTGCAAACCTCACTGCTTTGAATATAATATTTCTCATAAAAACCAAATGTACCATCTCTCAATCTCATGGTATACTGTAGATTCGTTTGAATAAATAACACAAAAATAAATTTTCAACCAAAGGAAAATTAATGCGTTAAGTAAACTCATAAACGTCTGACAACGTTCGTTTATAATTTTTTGCACGAGTTTCTTTATTTCTAGGTGTCAGACTGTAAATATTGAATTGAATTTCGACGAATACGAAGTGACGAATCTGACGTACAATCCTAAATTTGAAGTAAGTATAAGTACAGAAGTTATTTTTAATTTTTTTTTTTTTGTTCTTTCATCTACAACTTTTTTCTTGAACTGGGAACTGCCAATTTAGAATATTTTTCTCATCCCTCACACTTCAGTCATTTAGTGCGGTTTAATTAGTCGGGTAAATTGTCGGTCAATTTTTGTCATACAAGACGTGCTAAACAAGGGCTACTTTAAAAATGGATTAATTTATGAACAATTCACTTCCTTATATGTTACTGAGGCATTTAATTGTTTACTCTCGGATTAAAGTTTTGGATAACAACAAAAAAAATCAATTACACATAAATTTCTTGGACAATTGCCAGTTCTAAACACTTTTTTAGGTTGTTATGTTGTTATGATGACACATAATTTGGTAATCTTTGGTAACAAACTTTTGCTCTCTAAATATTAAACATTTTTTTAAACTGCAGTGCTCCAAATGTTTTACAATCTAAGTTTTGGACATACATTAATATAATATAAACGGAAGTGTTTATCTGTGTGTCTCCATGTAGTGTCCTGACGAATCTATGTCACTTACAATACTGATAATTGGTAGTCCTAATTTTTTGGAATTTTTGTGTCCAGTTCGAATTTTAAAACGTAATTTAGAACATTTTAAAATTAATTTATTAGTTTTTTCCTCCTCCGTTCTGCTATTCGAGAATGTGGCGTCATAGCTTCCTTGATTGCAGAAAGGAAAGGATTGGACAGATTCCGTGATTTTCGTCCCATTTTATCTTCTTAGCAGATTTCCTAATCTAGCATGTTTTGATTTACGTTGTTGATTAGTATAACTTTCTTGGAAGCAATTTCAACTTTGTCACGGGCAAACACTATTTAAGGTTTTCTATCTTCACGATCTTAATGATCGTGAAGATAGAAAAGAAGAAGAATTGAATTTCGACGAATACGAAGTGACGAATCTGACGTACAATCCTAAATTTGAAGTAAGTATAAGTACAGAAGTTAAAAAAATAGAAGATAGAAGAAGATTAAAGATAGAGTGAATATTTCAACGAATTTGAAATCTCCGGAAAATTTTACACCAGGTCGATACCTTAAATGTGATATTCTTTAAATAAATAATTTCTTAATTGTAACCCGGTGTCATTCGGGTAAAGGTTGGACTAGTTCTTAAAATTATTATTTTTTTTTAATGTTTTCAGTATCAGTAAGCTCAATGTGTCCAGCCCGATTTTTAAATTCTGTTCTAAAATATTTTTTAATAAATTTACTGGCATTTATTTGTTACTAGCAACTTTGAGGTCATCTCGGCGTTACCTGTAGTGTTAGTTTTGGAAGCAAACCAAATGGGAATGCGTAGCAATCATCAGAGGTTGGCGAGCGTAAGTGAGCAGTGGTTACATCTGATACCACGAAAAGAACTGCCACGGGCAACGCCGTGCTGGTTTCTATAAAGTGGGGACAAAATGAGGAAATCGCCATCCTACAATATCACGTGGACCAATCAAAAATGATGAATTCATGGATTTACACTTTATACTTAGTTTTTAATGTAAAAGTTATATCAATAACATACACATATAAGGGGATACACAGCTTGCTATTCACATCTGCTGGGATCGACCTATGTCCTTCTGTAAATATGATTAGATCATAGATGTGAAACATAAGTAGACTGAGCATTGCTATTGAGAGGAGCTTCAAAAAGTGTAAACAGGTCGCTCGCAACAGGTAATTGTTCGGTGAAAATTTGACTTGGCTGTCCGATTTGGAACCTTAGCGTCTCGTTAGGCAATATAACATCTTACGATAGAATAGAAGTGTGAATGGGCCCTTCTTTATTTTAAAATAATGGTGAAATCACCAAACACTAGTACAATGTTACGTTGACCAATCATTTTATGAATGTTCATTTGCACTCGTAGACAAAAGTACACTAAGAGCATGTTAACACGTTACTATTAGTGTGGTTACATTATCCTCAGCACATAAAGAGTTTATGACTGCTTACTCTGCCTTTGTTTCCACGGACAGTCTGAACAACACTTTATTGGTCAATCATTGTGACTGCTTGACCCCTTCCGATTCACTATACTGTAAATCGTTCCATTTCGTATTGTTTGTTGCTTTTCAGCCTGTTACTTTATGGTGTCCCGTATTTTTATGTTTCATTTCAGAGTCTGGAAATATTCAGCATCATTGGAGGTTATATGGGCATGTACTTAGGAATATCACTCGTCACAGTCTACGATTTCTTTGAGACGACTTTGAGTGTTGTCTTCAGATTCCTGAAAAAACCCAAGACCACCAAAATTAGGAAGATGTAAAAGAAGTTGCAGAACTCGTCCAAAGAAGACATGGCCAATTTCAGTATTCTACGGAGTTTCGAAGAAGACCCGCGAATAAATTTCGTCAAGGGACAATTACTATACAACGAAGTGTATACGAAACACAGATTTCATAAACCTTTGACAATATGCTCCAATTCATCCTTCTGCATTTTATCCTACTGAGTAGCTTTTTTTTGTGTGTTGTTTTAATAAATGTGTTGTCTTTCATTGGCTCTGACTCAATTCGTTCTTAACAACATAAGTCATTTTCAATCCGAATCTTCAAATATTCCTCTATTGCACAATTAGCATAAATTTTCCATTCCCAAGAACCCTAGCTCTGTAAGAAATACAGTTGGTGTCTTAAATAAAAGATATCAACTTGTACTTGGTGTTGGTAAAATAATTGATGGATCATGCAGACCACGAATCTGCTCGAACATTTGAATATAATTCGACATTCAGAATTTCATACATCTCCTCTCTTATTGGTTTACATGATTATGTAATTGGTGCATGTTTCACCCTCATGGGGTTTATCTTCGCGTCGAACACCACCCTGATGCAAAAACATGTTCGATAGTTCACCAGCTCTAGACAAGAAATAATTTGTTTTCCTATTTCAACCTTCTTCCCCTTGGACTAATAGGATAGTTTTTTCTCGACTAAATATCTTATCATAAGTAAAATTTACCATATCATGGACGAGATATCTCGTCGTAATAACTTGGAGGGTTAATCTGTAGACTAGGGTGGGCCAAAAAAATGTTTTTTTTTTTTTGCTGATAGTGAGCAAAAGTTGGCTTATGCAGTAAAACTAACGTGTAAAAAAATTTTATCCCGATTTATTGATATCCTTTGCCTTCCCAAGGGGTTCGAACCCTCCAAAAAGTTCAAAATTCGATAATTTTTTATAAATAATTAAAATGATTACTATTACATTCTAATAGTGCGAAAAAGTAAGCTAATATATTCAATATTAACGGTAAAAGAATTGTTTAGATCACTCCACATCTTCTGCCTCCCCAAAGGGGACCAAGCAGAAAAAACTGATCACCAGTTTTTACCGTAATTGCAAAAGTCGACATTTTGCAAAAATGTCATTTTTTCAGTATAATTATATATAATTCATATATAAGTATGCTATATAACTGCTTAAGCACAGGTCAACCATTATGTAGAGGTTGTCGGATGGTAGAGGAGAGTTCTGTACACGTTCTATGGGAATTTGACCATTACTCTGCACAACGATTTGAATATCTGGGATACCACTGCATCGAACCCTGGGAACTGTCAAACATTCCAATCAGATATTTAATGAAATTTATTTCGGCAATCGGTCTTTAGAGAATCAGCAGGGGTCTCAGTGTAATAGACTATAAGTTGCAGTGCTTGCACTCTTCGGAGTTGCCCTTTTAATAAGTCATATAGCAAGTCCATCAGGATATCCGTATTGCATTGTTTGTGAAAGCACTCTTTCACATAATTGACAATATAATAAAAATAAATGACGTAATAGACACTACAAAATACAGCATCTGACTAAGATAGAAGACCAAATGAACCTCGTTCTTGGATCTGAGTTACAAAAGGAATATGTGACTAAGAAGAAATCAGAAGACAAAATATTTTTACTAAAGTAAGTTTTGATGACTTGGCGATGACAGAAGCGTACTATGAGATTTCTTTAGCATTGGCGAAAAACAAACCTATTTCTGACGGAGAAGAAATTTTTAAGTCTTTTCTTCAAATATTTGCTCTCTATCTTGGAATAAAGGTAATGGTAATGGTAATTTTTTATTAACTTCGTACTAGAGCAACACAATAAAGGTAATGAAAGGTGCGTATTGAAGACCTTTATGAGGATGTATCTGAACAAATGGAAGACCTTGTCCATTCTTTTTTTTATCTTTGTATGGACAGATGTGACGTAGCCCAGTTAAGAATTTTCATAAGAAGAATTGTTGATAATTTTAATGTCTGAAGAACTTACCAGTCTATAGTCATTGCAGGGTAAACAAGATGATCAAATATATTCAAAAAAGTAAAATCCTGCGAAGAAAATCTAAAATTATACTATATTAAACTCATCAGTGAGTTAACTGACGGAGCGCCGTCAACGATAAGTAAAGTCAATGGCACTACAACTTTGCAGTAAAAATTTTTAAATCATCCTGTACTAAAATATCAATGCATTATACTCCAAGAGGCACAACGTGTAAAAAATTTAAAAATGCAGCCTGTTATGTTTCCGGTAGTGAAATGAGTGAATAAAATTAGAGCAAGAACATAACACACGATAATTATAGAATATTGTGAATTGTTAAATATGGAATGTCGTAAACTTGCTCTTCGTTGTGAGGTGCGCTGGTTTTCTAGAGAACATGTTCTGAGTAGATTTTGCAGATTGAAAACTGCTGTTTTAATTTTTAAAGAGAAATTGAAACTACCTGAACCCTATTATTTGATAACAACAGTCTTATTAGATTTGGCATTTTTTATTGATGTTACCAGCCATTTCAATTATCAAAATTCTAAATTACAAGGCAATAATAAATTAATTCCTAGCTAAGTTAATCACATCAATTCATTTTACATAAAATTATAACTTTTAATCTGTTAGAAAATCAGTATTTCAGACCTTTTTCCACACTTGAAAGAGCAGAGTAAATGTCCTATTGATAGTAACAATTTGACAAAATATATTCAGAAAATCAAGTTATTTCAACGGTCCCTTAAAAGTTATTTTCAAGATTTGGCTAAAGAAAAAACTGAATGCTTGCATTTATAAGCTCTAGTTTTCACTTAGTGAACAAAACGAGATGAAAAGGCCTACTAACCATACTAAAAAATGGAACTTATTGATTTTAAAACAAAATCATAACTGAAAATGGTATTCAGTGAGCAATTTTTTAGGATCCAAATGCTTCTTACATGATTAATTTCTGGCGTTGTGAACATTTTCCAGAAATAAGAAAATCCAATAATTATATATGTCGTTTCAAAGCGATAAACAGATGTGAAGAAGCATTTTCGTCCATGAAATTTCTTAAAAGTAAACCGAGGTTACGAATGGGAGAGGATCGATTCAAATATGAAGAATTATTTGCAGCTCTCAGTAACAAATTTAGTACCAAACATAGAAAGGCTAGGAAAGATTCAAACAGGCTCAAACGTTTCGTTTCATTAATGGTAAGTAATATTTCTGTGTTGCAATATATATATATATATATATATATATATATATATATATATATATATATATATATATATATATATATATATATATATATATATATATATATATATATATATATATATATATACTTTTTTTTCTTAAACAAGAGGAAATTCACAAAATAAAAACCAAACGGAATTTATTGAAAACGAAAGTGTTGGTGG
This sequence comes from Metellina segmentata, assembly GCA_947359465.1. NCBI lineage: Eukaryota > Metazoa > Arthropoda > Arachnida > Araneae > Tetragnathidae > Metellina > Metellina segmentata. The sequence goes on along the minus strand of OX375877.1, from coordinate 108,529,859 downwards.
ATCAGGGCGTCATCAGGGAGGAGCCTGATCCATACAACACAAAATGGTGTTTTCTACGGATATGAGCCGCGAAATGCTAAGAAATTGCTCATATACTCCCCCAAACACCATTAAAAACAAAAATACGAAAAAATTCGAATAATAAAATTTAAATCAAACCTGCAGCAGCAGTCGGGAGACCGGCAACACCAAGCCAGAAGATCGCATCAAATGCCGCAACTCCCTTAGTTCAACAAACCGCCAACACCAGTGACTCAAAGGAAATGACGAAATAGAAATAGTCATCGGTGGCGTAATTGTTGATAATAATAAATCAGCTTCATCTTACTTTATTACTTTTCTTGAAAGATTTATTTGTGAGCAGTGAGTTTTATGGTAATAACATATTAAAAATATAATAAATCACACTGTCAGAGGAGTAGTGATGGGGAAAATGACTCTTTTCAGGGATCGGATCGGAACCGCTCACTCACTAAAAAGAGCTAGCTCTTTTTGATGACTCACCGCTCCTTTGAGATATATAATAATGTATATAACACATCGAAATGTATACAATATGTTTGGGCCATCGAACATCCCTCGTTGTCACGTGAGCGCATGTGTCCAGACGAAGAGGCGCCAAGCGTGCTTGAAACACCCACGCACACAACACTTGAAACACTCACTCATCCAGCAATTGCGCAGTTTACCTCTAAAATCAACTAAAGGAGGGAGACGGGGCACGAGGACGATAGGCATTGCAGCATAGGGCTGCTAAGCTGTAAAATTTAATTGCTAAGGCATAAGATGTCCCAAAACCATGTCAATTCAAAAACTTTGAAATTGTCCATAAAGAATAAATTACTTTGAGGACACTTCTACTTTTGTAATTCCCGTCATGAACCCGTTGAGATTACAGAAGTAGCAATTAAAATATCCAAACACGTTAAAAATCTCATTTTTGACCAAGAATTCTAAAAAAGTTTTCGATTTTATTGGATAGAGTATTTATTTGACTTTCCAAAACATATTTAATTTTTTCTCTGTTAATTACTTGAAGAAGTATTAAGATTTTAATCAAGGCGGGAAAACAAGAAATAAGAATGGAAAACACTGGAAATGGCCATTAAAAGGCCAAAAACATGGCAAAATCTAAATTGAAACCTGACTTTTTTTTTGCAAATATAATTTTAGAAAGTTTTTTCAAATATTTAAATGGTTTCTCTTTTGGAAATGGAGTGAACTTTTTTAAAGAGAAGGAAGAACAAAATTGTTTACACAAAGAGCAAACGCAAGGGAGCAAGCGATGCACTTGAAACTACCTTTAACTCTAAATTAATATTTTTGCATTATTTCTTCACTTCAAATGTTATAATACAAAAACTTATAACTGGATTCTAGTAAACTTTTGAGAGTTTGTTATTTATAATGTTGTCAAGTGAATGAACTAGAATAATTATGCTGAGTTCAAAAGTTTCTAAATTATTACTATTTATTTAAGAAGTGGGACTGTAAAAAACTATAAAAAATCTTCTATTCATTTTTCAATCACTTGTAAAATTGTTGTTTATTTAAATATCCTTTTATTCTAGTTCATTCCCTAGAAATATGCATGTAGTTTATTTTGGTAGCATCATTTTTCAAATTGGTTGAATAGATTTTCATGTAGCACATTTGAAGTTTTTGACACATTTCTTTAAAATTTCATACATAATTATCATATTTTTACAAAATTATTAATATATACTTTTAATATTTATAGCCCAATGTGCTATTGTTTAAAACACAAAACATAAAAATATCATTAAAATGTTTCTATACCACATTTAAAAAAAGTGTCTTGGACGTGTTTGGATACATTATGATTTCTTTCTAAAACCACTTAGTTACCAAATGAGACTTCCTAATAATTTAAATGATATTTTAAAATCATATAATAAAAATATTAATAATTTATTGAAGTACTTAAGATTTTTAACTATTTATTTTAAGATATAGGTATATAATACCCTCGAATACTCGTTGTCCCAAAGATTTTCAAAATCCAAATCCCCTCCCTGTCTTTTAATAAAATATTTTCAAAATGCCTTGTTTTGTGAAGGCAATGCAATAAAAACGAGTTACGTTTAATTTAATTTTGTGTAGCTTTTTATTAAAATGATATCACTCCCGAGAAATCAAGGTTATTATTATATTAATGTTAAGTGAATAACATAATAACTGTTAGAATATGTTTTAATAACAACCTTAAGACTAGTTTTAATTAGTGCTAAAAGGCGTGATATGACTTAAGCCGTAAAAACACCCTTTCAATCTAAAATTGAATTAAATTTAAAAAAATAACATTTATGATAATACATAGATATTTAAAAATTTGAAACTTCAAAAAAGTAACAAAAAGCTAGGGAGCGCAAAAGAACGAATGCGGAATTGACTCTTCGAGAGCGATAGTTATCGAAAAGAGCCAAAGAGTTAAATCTCAAAAGAATCAACTCCCAAAAGAATCAGTGAGCGCATACGATCGAATGCGGAAATGATTCTTCGAAAGAGCCAACTCTCGTAAAGAATCAACTCCGAAAAGAATCAACTCTCAAAAGAATGAACTCCCAAAAGAATCACTGAGCTGGTGATCGCATGCGGAAATGACTCTTCGAGAGTGGAAGCGCTGATTCGTTAAAAAAGAGTTACCGCTCTTCAGCCCTGATTGGTTAAAAAAGAGCTATAGCTCTTTTTTGACGAATCAGCGCTCGCTCACTCCGTCAAAAGAGTCGACTCTTTGAGTCAGCTCCTGAGCGGATCGCCCATCTCTACAGAGGAGTGCGCTAAAGCTGCAACTAACTCTGACTGGTAAATACTTATATCATTCAAATACGTAATTTAATGAAAGATCAAAATAAAAGTGTGTTGCGGCATTTGATGCGATCTTCTGGCTTTGTGTTGCCGGTCTCCCGACTGCTGTTGCAGGTTTGATTTAAAATTTATTATTCGAATTTTTTATGTATTATCTGTACATTGTGTCATTCATTCATCGACAAAATTTAGTCGACAAAAATCTTAGTGAACGCTTGCATGGCTCACTAGATTTTGTCATTAGAGAAGTTAATAAAATCAAAAGGAATGCCTTAAATGAGAGATTATTTGCTCAACTTTATTTGGAAAATGATGAAGATTGTAATCGTTTACTACCTAACCTGGAAGTTTGATGGTTATCTAAAAGTGTATGTTTCGATCGGTTTTATGCACACTTTGATTCACTGTTTGAATTCCTGGAAAGTATAGACAGTGATTTGCAGCTCAATTTAATTAATTCCAAAAATGACATAGCTTATATGAAAAATGATATAGCTTTTAGCCAAACTTAACGAAACCAATTTGAAGCTACAAGGTGATTAATTAAATTTAATCAAAACTAAAAGTATAATATTAATGATAATAACTAAAAGTATACAAAACTTTTTCTATACAAACAAAACTTGGGGGAGAAAAGAATGCTCTCTGTTTCCAAATCTTTCAATTTACAAAAAACGAGAAGATATACTTTCTTATTGTCAACACTTAACGGCTCTTCATTCTGACCTCAGCCTAAGTTTTGAAGACTTTTTCCACTTGGTTATCCCCGATGGAGTGTTAGACTATTTTGCAAGTAGACCCACAAACTCAGATGAATCCATACTAATGCAGGATCAATTTATTGAATTATCAACAAATGAGGAGCTGAAATCAATGTTTGAACAAGGAAACCACAAATTCTGGTTTCAAGAACTGATATCAATTTGATATCCTGTATAATGGGTCACTGTACAGAAGCTATTGATTGCCTCACCGTCTTCCTATTTAGTAGAACATGGATTTAGAGCAGTTATGAGTCTCATCACGAAATAAAAAAAACGACTGAAAAATAATGCTCGTGGAAACTAACGAATGTTACTCACAAGCATAGAGCCGAACATAAATCATCTCATATCATAACAACAGGTTCAGCCATCTTATTGAAAAAAATTTGTACTTGTATTTCAAAACAAAAGTTATAATTTCAATTAATACTTCTTTAAATATCAAAATGCTTTATTTATATTTTATTTTTACATCACCATTTACCATTCAAGACATCAAAGTTAAATTTGTTGGTTTTCTATTATGCAGTTATGTGTTATTTCACTTAGGGGAGGGGGGGGGCATGGTCCGGTTTTTGCTCTGCTAAGGGGTCCATGGGCATAGTAAGTATGGGAACCACTGGTCTAGATAGTCTGGACACATTACGGATGTACCTGGTCTATAAAGGTACATCAATATGATTTTGTAATATCATTATATTCCTGTCAGCAATCGATCCAATTCAACAATTAATTCCGTACACATATTATTCAAAACGTGTGATTAAATTGTTGATTAGTTGTCACGTGATTGGTTTGAGAAAAAATTATTTAGTTGGTTGATTTGGCTTTTCATCACCTCGTTTTGTGATATAAGATGTTATGATAGGGTAGATTGTGAATACACATTTCAATAGAGTGGCTCCCTATTTTCTGTCTTTTTTAGCGCTTAACAAATACTATAAACACAACCCAATAAAACACTTTTTCTGCCAGTACTCACTGAAATTCCTTCTTTCAAACAACATCAAAACGTGACTAGTGTGAAGTAGAGGACACATTGGTTTTGCGATGCAATGCCATCTAGCGCCAAAATCGAGACGAACTTTTGAATCACTCCAATTTTACAGCAGTACAACATATCATCGGTTTAGAACAGAAACTTGTCGTCTGATAAAACAATTTTTTTATTTTACAGCTAGCTGATCAAAGACTATTACTTTATAGGTTAAAAACTGAGAACTCTAAGCTTTTTGATAGTGTTATACATATTTTAAACAGATTTGCAATTGATGATGTATAGTTAGTGTCTTCGAAATGACATGAAAATGAGCAGTTAGTGTCTCCAAAAAAATGTCAGTTGATGTCGGAGTATCTGCTCTGTGCCAACAATATTACACTGGATAAGAATACTCTAACACTTATTAAAAATATATAACAAACAGGACAAAGAGAATTAGAGAGAGAGAGAGAAATATATATCAATTACAACTTCCTTTTTTTTTTTTTCAGTCTAATTTTCAGGTTGAAAGGAGTAAGTATAATGAAGTATTATAAATTATATTTATACAGAATAATAATAAGAAAACCGAAACATTAGTGCAATGTAGGGGTAGGTGTTTTACCTTGGACCTTCAAATGATTGTGGGTTTATGTCGAATTTTAGCCTACCCCCCAGTTTGCTGAAGAAAATAACAAACCATATAAGAAATCTGGGGTTGACAATAAAATGGCAGGCAAGTACAGGTTATGTACTTTCCGCAAAAATATGCTAAGGAGTTGACTTTACGGCGACATGAGCTTCCCAAACTAACTGTTAGTGGTGGTTCAGCTCACCTCCCAGCTAGAAAAATCAACATTTGCTGTTAACATTTCACAATTTAATGTTGAATGAGTGAAATTAAAGTTCTAATTCTGATTCACTTTTAGGGTGGAAGTGCGACATTTAAAAGTGATATTATAGATTAAACTAAGTATAAGACTGACCCATAAGACTGCAGTAGGGCAAGCAAGTTCTATAAACTATTAAATTTACACTGTATATTTGTTAACCTTCTTATGCTTTAATAAATATAAACATCAAATTACTCAAATTTTTATTTGATTTTACCATGATGTAAAATTTTGGTCCAGGGTACAGCACTAATGATAAGTTTATCTTAATGTAAACAGTTTTTCCTTATAAAATAAATTATAAAAAAAAGTATTCTATACTTTCCTAAAAAAATAAATAGAATTGTACATAAATGCCTGAAGTTTGATAAAACTTCATTCTTAATACTTTTAAATCGATAGTACGCAAGTAAAATATTAAAATGTCAAAAAAGTCCACTGTACAACACCATCCCCTATATATTTATATTTTGTTAGATGGAATGCGCTTTTCAAAAATTACCAGACTATTATTGGGGGCCATGGTAGTATGGTTGGAAAATTAATGGTTTAGCCAATCGGAAGGGCAGCTATTTCGAAATTCAATCCCATCAAATACCGTCGTGTACCTGGGGTTTGCACGTTTAAACTGGCGTGGCCTCAAATGCCATGTTTGCACAGTTTCGAATTTTGACACCATCTCAGGTGTTGTTCTAGTTACCTGACCGTTTTTCAAAATTACGAGGCGTTGTCCTCGGATCCTTTCCTTCGGGATGGATCCCGGACCGTTGCCATCAGCTCAGAGTGGTTCCAGTGCGACGTTAATTATAATATCTACTAACATGCTTCATTTTTTAAGGAATATTTACCAGACAATTTTAAAAGTCTCTTTGGGTTACAAAGCTTTTGTAGAGACAGGCGAGTAAGCGCGACCGGCGCGATAACGCGATCTATCGAGAGTAAGTGGTACTGCAGAGAACGTCGGAGGCGATTGTAGACTCCGGACGTGTCTGCTGGATTCTTAATCCTGCTGTTTAATTCTCCATGTAAATAGAGTTATTCCCTGTTTAAATAGTCGTCCTGTATTAGTCCGTGCTGTGCTGTGTTAAAATAAACTTGTGTGTTTAAAGAAGTTGTTCTCGATTGGACAAACAAAACACTTCGATTCGGCAATCCTCACAGCTGTGAAATTTTAAACATGTATCTTCTATATAAATAAGAATGGAGTGTTTGTTTGTACATTCAATATTTTCGACCCATTTCAAGTTTTCTATCCGTTTTGGACCCTTCTGATGCCGAATCCGCCTTTTTTTTCGTTTGGTGTCTGTCCGTCTGTCTGTCTGTCTGTGTCTGTCTGTCTGTCTGTCTGTCTGTCTGTCTGTATGTTGTGCCCCATACACGTCCACGCGGTTTAAGATATTTTCATGAAAATTTGCATACAGTGAGTACTTATCTTCATTTAGTGAGTGGTATTGGTTGCGAAAGTCTGTCTGTCCGTCTTTCTGTTCTATGCTCGATTTTGTGTTTGTGTAGACATCACATGAATTGTATTCCATATATTTGATTGCATTGTATTTTATTTTATACATTATCTATTAGTTTAGTGAACGCAATATTAAACATTTCTTTATTGTTATATTTAGTTGAGTTTCATGCTAAAACACCTGAGTAAGTATGCTTAAATCAACCATAATTTGGTAGTTTTGGAAAAATTGAAATGTCTATTGAATATTACGATTACTTCGATTGCTTTACCAGCACTGCTAAAAAAGTAATTATTCTTCAAAAAAAAAAATTTTTTTTATGGAATTTCATCTCTGATACTTCATTTATTTCGAGTCTTATTTTTATTCTTTGCGCAATGAAAACGATTTCCGAATATTTGGGACAGACGATATTTTTCAATGAAATGAGAATGAACAAGATCGCGGCGCGAGCAATGATATTTTTTCTGGTTCTTTCGCTCTGAATTAATTTTACATTTCTAAATTTTGTACACTTTTAGTTGTAAGTTGTGGCAACTGTGCGAGATCAAGAGATAAAATTGAATCACAAATTAATATCTTTAAAACAATTTTTTGCGACATCTTTTATTTTGTTTTACTTCGCTGTTTCCAGTTTTAAATATTTATTATTTTAATAAATGTGTTTTCCTTCTCATCACACGCAACAACACCACAAAGTATTAGACTTAAAAATGTTAGGTAAGTCAGTATAAATTTTCAGTAAATTTTAAGTGTAGTTATGCCATTATTGAAAGAATAATGCCGTTATTTAAAGAATAATAATGTTTATTAATCCAAACTGGAACTTTTTCCAAAATTAAAAAATTTGTTGTAATAATGACAGGAGAAGATTGCAAAATTTCACAATGTCGCATACCGGAGGCAAGAGTGCCACAAGTAAAAAAATATTGTTTTGTTGACTATGAGTGCCAGAGCACTCGCCGTAAATCGTAATTTTAATTAATTGAGTTGAACATGAAAAGAACATAAGAAAGGGAATTCCAAATCTTCCTATAAATCGTCTTTTATAGTAGTAACCTTAGTATCACCTTTCGTCATTTTGTAGCTTTGTCATACAGCAATTGTAAGATGTATGTGAAATGTATTACATGAATGGATATGCATGTGTAGGATTTGTGTCCAAAGTAAGTTGTAGAAAATATAAAGATGGCGAAAGATGTTAAAATAAATTTTTATTCTACAAAAAACGTAAGTCATTGTATAATTTGATTATCTCTTCAATCTAGAGTAAACCAATTCAAACCGAGTAAGGTCGGGTATTTTGCTAGTACTTTATAAAATGGCATTTGTTCATGTTTTTGAAATAAAATACTGAGTACTATGTAATGTAACGTCGTGAGAAGAATTTACTGTGGCTTGAATACAATTAACACAACTTTTAAAAATACAGCACATTTAATTAGTTACTAAAGATATGCATAAGTTAAGACTATTGCCAGGCTAAAATAAAGAAAGTACAAATATGGTTTCAGTCCCGCGGCTTCATCGGAGTTCTTAACGGAGTTAATCTCTTCTTCACTCTTCTTAATGGAGTTAAGATCTTCAACGGAGCAGTTCTGACTCCGTTTACATTCATGCGTTCAACGATTGTCTCTCTGGAGTCGAGACTGCATACGTTCTTCCGAAAACGCGACAGTTCAAAGACGAGGAGCTACCCCCATCCAGTCATTAATTCGCCAGCCGATTCCCTTCGACGGCGAATCCACGTAACAGAGGAAATCGCGATGAGGACCACCATGAAAGTAGTAATCAGGAGACCCTCTATGACGTTACAGTAAGCAGTCACATTAAGGAATGTGACTAAAATATCTTTTTACTTTTGAAATAATAACAAACTGCCCAAATGCTACGATATATAACCAAATCAGAAGTTCAGTGAAGATTTTACAGATACATTATCAAATGGGGTTTTTACCAATTTATTAACTTCGTTAATATTTTTAAACGCTCAGATGTATATCAAAGCGGCTGAATTTTAAAGTAAATGGTATTGTTCCATTTAACATGATTGGCAATTAATGAATAAAAGATAATACTTATGTGTGTGCGGAATGTGTATCCAGCCAAACCCATCCATTAAGATATTCAGGAAAAAGAGATATCCTCGATTTTTAAAAACATTCTAAACTATGTTACCATGTATAGATACTCGTAATCATAATTTAAGTCTCTTAGCTTCGTTTGAATTTTAAAACAATGACAATACGCATCAAAGCTTTCTGTGAGTAAAAGTTGCTGCCACCAGTTTGTCATTTGATTTAAAATATATATATATATATATATATATATATATATATATATATATATATAGTTTGTATTTAGGATTCTTATTTACAATTAGTTAGATATTTAGCCACTAGATGGCGCCACTGAATATTAGCAATAACTCATTCTGATGCAATTTCCTGAGATAATGATGAAAAGTTGAAGATGATAAAATCTTGCTCAGGGAGAGTGTGAATTGGGCAGACCCAGAGAGGGAGAGTAAGAAGAAGGTGGTGTGTTATGAGTGCAGTGTGGTACTGGAGAAATTGTTTAAAGTGTCTGTATACTTGGGTATTTGTTGATTAAATAAAAGTTGTCAAGTTTTCAACAACTTAGTTGTGTATCCTTGGAGATTAATATACACCCCTACACAAATTTTAACAAATGGAATTACCGAGCAATCCACAAGTGGGAGCTCAGACCCGGATGTGGATCTGAGTTTTCTGAAGTGGCCATCAGGCCAGACTCCAAGTGAAACAGAATCAACTGTAGTGGCCATCTGGCCAGGTTTCAGTTGTCAAAAGGAAACTGAAGTGGTCGTCAGACCAGTGTCCAGTGTGAAGCGAATCTACTGAAGTGGTCATCAGGCCAGGGTTCAGTTTGAAGCGAATCAACAGAAGTGGTCATCAGGCCAGGGTCCAGTTTGAAGAGGCATCAACTGAAGTAGCCACCAGGATAGGCCTGAAGTGTGTGTGTGTGTGCATGTAATTGGAATCAACTAAAGTGGCCATCGGACCTAGCTACAAGTGCGTTCAGTCATCTTCTCGGTCAAGTAAAAGTGGTGTTCTTCAGAGTTTCGCATGAATAGTAATGTAACATTAAGAAACTTTTTGTTTCGTCAAATTGCTGAACTAAGGTATGTTTGTTTTTCAATTTATTTGTTGCCAAGAACTAAGATTTTGTAGCAGTGCTGAGGATAGTTCCATAACTTTAAATTCAAGTGAGAACTCTTGAGAAAACTGAACTCTTCTCAGACTGAATTTTGAGTTCTGTAGTATTTTTAGAAAATGAATACAGTTTTTTAAGCAACTAATATAAATTTAGCATTGAAAAAGTTTTGAAATTAATTTGGATTTGGTTTCGTTTTGTTGTTTTTACTCTAAAATTCCTATCAGCAATTGATCTGCTTGTTAGGTTTTTGCATGTAAAGGTACTAGAGAATTTTACAAACATTAACTAAAAAGTGTATTATTTCCTAGTATAATTTGAAGCATTTTGTTTATTTGTTGATTAATTTTTATAGCTTTACAATTATTGGAAAATTTTCAATTGATGTTTAACGATTAGATCTCTACTTAATATAAACACCAGTATTGATAGTAGTAGTTGGAGTTTGTGTTTGTTTAAACATCATTTTTATTTGTAAAATATAATGGCGTTTCTAGCAAAAGGTTGAAAAGAAGACCTTATTGACCTTAAGACAATTGCAGAGGAATATGGGGAAATGGTGGAACCACAGTTTATAATCATAGATATTAAGAATTTTATTTTAAAGTCGGAATCTTATGAAGAAGAGTTTGTGAAATACATGTTAGATACAATAATACAAACTAGAATCGAGAAACATGAACTAGAAAAAATGAGGATCGTGTCTGGAACTAATTCTGCATCAAAAACTAGTGTAGGATATGAAAAGCCGCATTATGACTTGAAGACATTCGTTCCAAAGTTTGAGCTTGGAAGCGACATTAGTCTTTACTTGGTGATGTTTCAACGCCAAGCATCGCGACTGAAGGTAGACAAGGTGGAATGAGTATCCCAAATGCCTTTACTACCTACTGATGTAGTCTAGATTCTTACCAGGGAACCTGAAGAGCTAACTTTGTGCTATGACTACTTGAAGGACTTCTTACTTCGAAGATTTAAATTGAGCCCTGAAGCATTTCGTTTAAAATTTATTCAGGGTCAACAAAGAGCTGAAAGCACTTTGAAAGATTTTGGTTTAGAGTTAAAGAATTTCTTTGAAGAATGGATTAGTGGACTCCAAATGAATGATTTCGATGCATTAAAAGAACTGATTGTGACAGATCAATTAAAGCGTCGAGTGATTCATGAGGTACGCGAACATTTCATTGATGAGTGGTCCAAGATCACCAGACTTGGAATCCTCACTGAAAAACTGGATGACTATGAAAGTGTCACAGAATTGGCCAAACCCCGTCTAATACTGTGCATGATCAGCACTCTAAATTTGCTAAGAGGCCAGCACAGAATGCCCAAGATAGATTCAAGAGAAACAGAGACAATGATAGAAATATGGGGAAAACAGATGTGTCTCAGTCCAGATACGACAGATTTCAAAGGTCCAGGCCTATAAGATGCTTTGTCTGCGGAGAACTTGGTCATATGAAACCTCGATGCCCAAAATTGTATAATAATTGCAGTACGGCTGCAATTAACAAAATTTCGAAGACGGAAAACAGCTCAGGTATGCACGTGACTCAAATACACGATGATACTATTAACAAAATGCAAATGAAGAAAAGTAAGCTGGGTAAATTATCAGTTACTGCTCTGGTAGACATATAAAGTTCTGTTTGCCTCCTACGTGAAGACATTTTACAGAAGATGCATAATTCACCAATATTGACGAATAACTCTTTGATGTTATCAGGTACTGGCAGTACTCACGTTAGGACCAAAGTATATATTGAACAAATAGTTAATATTTATGGTCAACACTTCTCTCTACTACTACATGTTGTCCCAGATAATGAGTTAAATTTTGAAGCTGTCATTGAGATATATATTCTTGGCCAGGATTCAGTAAATTTCAATAGGGACGTAGTTTTTTTTTCAAAATTAGAACCGAACTGGCTAATGCAGATATCAGAGCTTAGCACAGAGTGTGAAGAAATACAGCTGAATCACATTCGTAATGGGTAAATCAGGGGTAAAATTAGCTAGATTAATCAGGGGTAAAATGGAGGAACTGATTTCTGCATACGTACCAAAAAAGACAAAAACTACTGATGTTTCCATGAAGATAATTTTGACGGATGACATACCAGTTTACCAAAGAGCTCGTCGTTTGACATTTCCAGAGAAGCAGGAATTGGATCAGCAAGTTAATAAATGGTCAGAAAAGGGGATAATCCGACCTAGTTCTTCAGACTATGCCAGTCCTGTGGTGTTAGTAAAGAAGAAGGACAGCACCACTAGATTATGTGTCCGATTACCTATAATTCCATCATAAGATGATAAAAGACAGATTTCATTTTCGATTGATACAAGGCGTACTAGATCGCTTACAAAATGCCCAAGAATACACTACTCTGGACTTGAAAAATGGATTATTCCACGTAAATGTTGATAAAGATAGCCAAAAGTACACATCCTTCGTAGTATCAAATGACCAATACGAGTTTTTGAAAGTTCCTTTTTGTTTAAGTACAAGCCCAAGTGTATTTAAGAGATACGTTTTCAGTATCTTTAGAGACCTCATGGAAAAGAGTATAGTGATGATCTACATGGATGATTTAATAATTCCCTCTGTGTATGAACAAGAAGGGTTAGAAAAGTTGAAGACAGTATTTGAGCTAGCCTCTGAATATGGACTCGAAATAAAGATTTAAAAAATGTCAATTCCTGAAACGGGAAGTAGAATTTTTGGGTCATTCCATAGAGGAAGGAACTATTCGTCCATCTATGGGAAAGACATTGGCGGTCAGAAAGTTTTCTGTTCCAGCAACGGTGAATCAAGTCCAAAGTTTTTTTGGACTTAACGGGTTACTTTCCGAAGTTAATTCCCAGCTATGCCAAGATTGCCAAACCACTGAGGTATTTACTCAGAAAGGGTAATCCCTTTGTATTTGGGAATGAAGAACAGAAAGCATTTCAGGAACTCAAAGATATGCTATCGGGAAGCCCAGTGCTTCACATTTTAACAAGGGAGAAAACAGAGTTGCATACTGATGCAAGTAAATGTGGCTATGACGCTATACTCTTGCAAGAAGGCGAAGATGGATAACTCCACCCTGTCCACTACATGTCCAAGAAGACTAGCCCAGCTGAAGAAAAATACAGTAGTTATGAACTTGAAATCCTTGCCATCATTGAGGTTTTGAAAAAATTAGGAGTTTACATATTGGGCAACAAATTAAAAACTGTCACTGATTGTTCAGCATTTCAGAAAACCATGGACAAAAAATATTTAGTTACTAGAATCGCCAGATGGGCTTTACTTCTGGAAGAGTACAAATATGAAATATTGCACCGTGCGGGCCAACGAATGCAAAATGTTGACGCTTTGAGTAGACATCTAGTGATGATTGTGGAATGTGGAAAATGATACTCTAACGGCAATGTTAAAAATAGCTCAATTAAAAGATGATCACATTTGTACTATCAAAGCATTGTTACCTAATAGCGAATCTAAAGAGTACATTCCGAGACATGATATTCTCTACAAGTTTGAAAATGGACGTGAACTGATTGTAGTCCCAGGAGATATGCAAAATGAATTTATCAATATGCCCATAAGAAAGGACAGTTTTCAACTACCAAGACAGAAGAAGTTGTCAAACAGGAATTTTTCATTCCAAATTTGACCAAATTAACACAAAGTATAATCGCCAATTGTGTACCGTGTACATTGGCAAATTAGAAGCAAGGAAAAAGGAAGGATTTCTGAACCCCATATCCAAAGAAGATTCTCTTTGGTTACACACACATCACATAGCTCAGAAACATATAACAAAAGCAAGTGGACTGTATAAAACTTTACTATTCTCCACACACATTGAGAATACAACTCGCGGCACGGGCGTGGCCGCAACGGAATATACAAAAAATAGGACCAGCGCCATCTATCGACTAATTCATCACTACCGAGGGAGAGCATGCGTAAACATTCTCCCCCCGTTGAAATGTAAGAGACATTCAACAAAAACTACAAAAAAGATTACAAGTTTTAAAAAGACAATAATACAAACACAGTACACAAATAAATTATTTCAATCTGGCGAGGACGACCAAGTCGCCGACCTTCACGTTGTCCTTTTTAAATAACCATTTGTTACGTTGTTGTTTAAGTAGTTACGATGCCATTTATTCCACACGAGTTGTACTAGACGGGTCATCCTTTGCCACCTTTTTAAGGCATTTTCGTTCACTTTAGTTAAATCAGGTTCAACGATAGAATTAATTGATCTGCCTATGAGAAAGTGAGCAGGAGTTAATGCACTTAAATCATCCTCATTGCTCGATAAAGGGCACAAGGGTCTGGAATTTAGAACTCCCTCAATTTGAACACTTACGGTCAAAAGTTCCTCGTACGTCAAATTTGCTCCGCTCACGACTCTTTTAAAATGGTACTTCACAGATTTTACTGCAGCTTCCCACAAGCCACCGAAGGAAGGAGCTCTTGGAGGGATGAATTTCCATTCAATTCCTTCAGCAGATAAAAAAGCCTGCTAGCTGCTCGTCTGGCTCTTTAACCAGTTTCAAGAGCCTCTTGATTTCCTGATTAGCTCCTACAAAATTCCTGCCATTGTCCGAGTACAATTTGGCACATTTGCCTCTACAGCTAAAAAATCTCTTTAGGGTAGCAATAAATGCCTCAGATGTGAGGTCCGACACAATTTCTACATGAACAGCTTTAGTAACAAAACACACAAATATACATATGTAGATCTTATGCAGGACACCCTTTCTTTGGTTACGATATCTGACCATAAATGGTCCACAAAAATCTACACCAGAGCAGTTAAAGGGATAATCGGGAACTACTCTGTCCCGGGGAAGATTACCCATTAACTGTGACATCACATTTGGTTTAGTTTTAAAACATATAATACACTCATGTACAATTTTTCTGCACAGAGAACGACCATTCAAAGGCCAAACTTTTCTCTTACACAGTGCAGAAGTGTAGATGCACCAATATGAAGGTTTTTCTTAATGAAATACACAATTATTTGGTTTGTCACCTTATGATTACTAGGCAAGATTGCAGGGTATTTGTTATCATATGGTAGATTTGAATTACCCAGGCGTCCACCTACCCGCACTACACCATCACTATCAAGAAAAGGATTTAAATTCCTTAACTTACTGTTAGGTAGGACGCTTTTCTGGCGTTGGAGGTTCCTAATCTCAGTAGAAAAAACCTCCTTTTGGACCATTCGGATCAAGCATTTTTCAGCTTGGTCCAACTCTGAGGCACCAAGTGGGCCAGACACTATCACATTGCACTGTTTCACATTATTTACAAATCTTAATACATAACTAAATACACGAAGAACATTCACATAATTATTACTCCTGCACAATAAATCAGATAATAAAGATAATTCACATGTAGATATACAAACATTAAACACCGCCATATCAGACTCCAAATTCGTTTTTAGTTCACATGAGAACTCTGAATCATTCATAAGTGTTGAATTGGGTTGCTCACTGGATGTCTCACCTCGTTGAAAGAATGGCGGGCCATTCCACCACAATTCCAGCTCTGGAAGATCACGAGGGCCTAACCCACGCGAAATCACATCCGCAGGATTCAGAGCTGATGGCACATGATTCCACTGACAGTTTTCAGTCAGCCGTTGCACTTTAGACACGCGGTTGGCGATGAAGGTCTTAAGACGGTTCGCAGGTGTGTTCAACCACGCAAGGGCGATCGTCGAGTCCGTATGCAACACAACTTCGATCTCCAAACGTAGAGTAGCACGAACTTTCTCCACTAGCTGAGCCAAGAGAACACAAGCGCAGAGTTCCAGCCTTGGAATGGAAATCACTCTAATGGGTGCCACGCGGGACTTGCTTGCCAAAATGGTAGTTCTCGCAGTATCAGTTCGATGTAAGCACTGTAGGTATACGACGGCTCCGTATGCTGCTTCGGATGCATCTGCAAAGCCTTGAAGGACGATTCTTAAACAACCGTCGGTCAATATGTATCTCTGAATTTTAACTTTCTCGATGCACTTCAAGGTTGTCACAAATTCGCTCCACTCTTAGGCGATTGGATCGGGAAGCACATCATCCCAATCTAGCTTCTGCTGCCACAGCCGCTGCAGAAGAATCTTGGCTTTCGTTATCACTCGGCCTAAGAAACTAAGGGGGTCATACAGCCTGGCGATCACACTTAGCACCTCACGCTTGGTGTATGACGGTCGACTAGAAATTGACACCTTGAAGACGAACTGATCTTGAACCGGCTTCCAGCTGATGCCCAACGTCTTCACAGAGAACTCCGTGTCAACAGTGAACGGATGTTCAACATCAGATGACAAAGAGCTGTTCAGCAATTCATGGGAATTGGAAGACCACTTGTGAAGAGTCATTCCGCACGACTGCAAGGCATCTTGCAGCTGTGATTGTAGTTCTCGGGTGGTCTCTAGGTCAGGCGCCCCAGTCACGATGTCGTCCATGTAGGTGTCGTGCAGCAAAACTTCAGAAGCCAGAGGAAATCTCGATTTCTCATCCTTGGCTAGCTGCTGCAGGGTCCTTATGGCAAGGAAGGGTGCATTTGACGTGCCATAAGTGACAGTTTTTAAACGGTAAGTTAAAACCTCCTCGTTGACACCAGTCTTCCACACTATTCTCTGAAGATCTCGTTGTTCTGGATCGATGAGGATCTGCCGATACATTTTTTTAATGTCGGTGGTGAAGGCAAACTTGTGTCTCCGAAACCGCGTAACTGTTTCGAAGACGTCCTGAGTGACTTCTCCCTTCATCAGAACGTCATTCAGACTCATGCCTGTTGTGGTAGGTGACGAGGCATTAAAGACAACTCTCAGCTTAGTTGTCAGTTTATCAGGGCGTAGAACGCCATGATGGGGTATGTAGTAGTGTATGGGTGGTTCACTTGACTCAATAACCTTCTCCATATGACCCAATTCCTCATACTCCCTCAAAAAATCCGTATACAACGACAAATACTCGGAATCCCTAGACAAGCGCTTCCACAACGAATTAAGCCGCCTCACAGCAATCTCTTTAGAATTTCCTAAACACGACGGATCTTTACTCAAGGGCATTGCTACTACATATCTACCCTCCTCATCTCTTCTATGGGTACGAACGAAGTGATCCTCACACAACGATGCCTCTGTATTCCCTGTCTGCTCCATATCAACGTTTTCGATTTCCCAAAATTTCTTCAATGTTTTATTTAGGTCATCATCAAGAATTAACCCACAATGAACGCGATTATCCGCTACCTGATCAACACTCCCACTTGCAACGTAACCAAACACCGTATTCTGCAACAATAACTGCGAATCTTGGGCATAGATTTGTCCAGGCCTCAACAATTCATAAAAAATCTCTGCACCCAGCAACATGTCAATTTTACCTGGGACATTGAAACTATGATCAGCTAATGAAACGAATTCTGATACGTCAACACACACATTAATTACCTTGCTTGGAATGAGATCGGTTTTCTTGTTCACCACTAACATAGACAATTCTCTCTCGTAACTCTTATCCCTGTTCGTTACCGAAGTCCTCACACAATTATTAACAACCATTGTTGCGTCATTAACACACGAAACCACGGTATTTATTTTATCCATTTTTAATTGCAACCTTTCTGCACATGCCTTAGTGCACAGACAAGATTGGGACCCGACATCCAGAAGGCATCGCACTTCGATCCACTCTGAATACTTATTTTTGACTAGAGCTCGAACAGTACTCAACAACACAGTTTTGGTTTTGTTTTGCTCGAAACTTGTTGCGACTATTAGGGGTTGGGAAACTACTTCCGCCTCCCCTACCCTACCGCTCTGCCTCGGAAGAAACTGAGCAGGTGCATTTGTTTGTGAATTAGGGTTGCCGGAAACTGAGTCCCCTTCACGCGGAAAATGAATCAGATGATTGTGGGGTTGGCCACAGAAACAGTTTCTTACTGAACGGCATTCACGAAGTTGGTGTGGCAAAAAGCAACGAAAGCACAATTTATTCCGCTTTACCACATCCGCTCTTTCCCAAACTGACAGCCTCTTAAATTGGGGACACGTATAAAGAGGATGAACCACATTTTTACAACTAACACAATTTGCACTTTTTTCTTCAGACATGAATACTTTAGTTACATTCTTATCTTCACGCCAATTAGGATTTTTCTGCCATTTACTCGTATATCCTCGAAATCCTCTCGTTTCCCCTGCTACAGTTCTACTGGCTAACTCATTTTTGCATTTACCTCTCGATGATAAGTAAATGTCGCACTCCCGACCAAGCTGCTGAGGTTTGAAAAAGGTCTCGCCCTGTTTTACCCCAATGTGAGTCATTAATTCCCGATCAAGCGTTTCGAAAATCTTATCGGAAACCATGAGCTCGCACAGGGATTTGAATTCTGTTACCTTGCGCAACTGACAATAATAGTCAAACGATGCGCACAACCGAGAAGCAAACTGCACATAATTCTCAGATGGTAACTTCTGGGCCTTTTTAAAGTTGCTCAGGCATTCCTGGGGGGTGGGTTCAAATTCCTTCAACACTAAACCTTTTATTTTCTCGTAATTACCTAATTCCTCTTGACTCACATACACTAGCAAGTTATTTACCTTTTCGCCCAAAATATTCAAAAGAATCTCTGCTTTCAATTCGTTAGAAACTGATTTGGTTTGGAATGCCTTTTCCAACGAATGGAAAAACAGATTAAACGATTCTGCTTTAACAGGCACTGGAATGGTCAAAGTTTTAATGCTATTGATTAATCGTTCCAGAATAACAGTTGAGGAAGTCTGTTCAATGCCTTCTGTAGTTAGGGATGTGTTAACTAAATTTCTTTTCGCGTTCGCAATTTCTAGCTCCTTTTCTAATTGGGCTAATTTTAATCTCTCCAATTCTAATTTTGTTTCACTATTTAATTTATCCCTTTCCTTTTCCAAGTAAACTTTCCTTTCTTCTAAAATATTATCAATAAGGCAACGCAGAAATTCACTATTATTTTTGTACACATCACTAGATTCAATTAACTTCTTAAGCTGTACAACTTTCGCATTGTCGGGTATCGTTAAGTCCAATTCTTCCGCAACCAGAATTAGCTCATCCTTTTTTAAATTAAATTTGACCGCCATTATTTAAATTAATTCCTACAACTATTCATAAAATAAGACATATTCACCCTATACACCTCTAAATTTAAACTCAACAACTACTACCGAATAAAAGCACAACAATACAAAACGAAACAAGACTACCATATAACTAATTCAAACTAACCCACAATTGAAAAACCAACTGCAATCACAATTTTTACACTAAATGGCACAAAACTAATTCAACTTTTTTACCTCAAAGTTCGATATTCGAGTCACTAAAACACTTCAGATCACGCATATGAAGGTATCACAATTCACTGAGGACGCAACGAAATTCGATGTCCCACATCACAATTTATGCAGAAACACACAATTCCGATTCGAAGATACTCAATCCACAGATCACTGAATTTCCTCACGGGTCGGAGGACCAAAAAATGTTTACACACACATCACATAGCTCAGAAACATATAACAAAAGCAAGTGGACTGTATAAAACTTTACTATTCTCCACACACATTGAGAATACAACTCGCGGCACGGCGTGGACGCAACGGAATATACAAAAATAGGACCAGCGCCATCTATCGGCTAATTCATCACTACTGAGGGAGAGCATGCGTAAACACTCTTTTTGGGACGTATCACGTTGATTTTATTGCTCTCCTTCCTTCAACAAACAAGAATTACAACCACATTTTCACAGTGATAGTTGCATTTACAAAGTTTGTTTGGATTTACCCAGTAAAGTCCACTTCTGCCCAATATGCCTTACAGAAGCTCAACAAGCTACATTTGGGAATCCCATACGTATAATATCAGATAGAGATACTGCTTTTACCTCTAGGGAATTTGAGGGTAACTGCTCTGAGGAAGGCATACAACACATTAAGATAACTACTGGAGTACCTAGAGGGAATGGCCAAGTGGAAAGGATTCACCGAACATTAATTCCAATTCTAACCTAACTTTCTCTGGACGATCCTATAAAATGGTTCAAGTATGTTGCTTCCTTACAAAGCGCGATTAACAGCACCATGAGTCGAAGTACCAAGTGGTCACCTTTTGAACTTCTAACCGGTGTTAAAATTAGAAATAAGGAGGACATTTCCTTTAAGGTTATGCTCATAGAAGAAATTAAATTTTAGTTGCCATTCAGAGGACACAGTTTGGTCCTGGATTGAAAATACGGCAAAAATTCCTAGGTCCGTGGGAGGTTGTTATGGTCAACCCCAAGGATCGATATAGAGTGAAAAATGTTGGAGAGCATCTAGGTCCAACCATCCCCAATAGCTCAGTTGATCTAATGAAACCTTTTTCACAATCAGTTATGGAAATTCCATATTGATTGTTATTTTCGTAGTGTCAAGTGTTTACATAGTATTTTATATAGTGTATTTAGCATTTTAATCAGTATTGTATGCATTTGTGTTTTATTATTGATTTAATAGTATCTTACTGTTTGAATAGTACTTCAGTGTGATATATTTTGAATTTTAATTGGAATTTATTGTATGTTCTGTGCTATTTTAATTCGTATTAAGGTAAAATGTATCTTCTTGCATCGTGTTTAGAAATGTGCAACCTTTTAATTTTAAATTGCTATCACTGAGGTCAGTGATATAGCAGGATGGCCGAGTTGTAGGATTCTTATTTACAATTAGATCCGTAGCCACTAGCTAGCGCCTCGGTATATTAGTACTGACTCATTCTGATGCAATTACGAGCGCCTTAATGGAGTAAGAACTCCATTCAAGCGAGAGGCATTTCGAAGAAGCCGAAAGTACAATGCGCATGGGCAAACATTCTATGGTGATTTCATCATTCGTGTCGCCAATCTAATGTAGGATTCTAGGAGTCCTGATGTAGATCAGCAGACAGCGCATTTGCCGTCAGGGGTGCCAAATTCAGAGGTTTTACCTTTAGATCTAGAGGTTTGAATTAGGGATGCGACATCGATGTCAATGTTTTCAAAACATCGATGTTTTCTTAAAAACATCGATGTATTGGAGTCGATGTTTTTGTAACATCGATGTTTATACTTGTCGATGTTTTTACGTTGTCGAACTTTTATTTTTAAATAAAAAAAAGTACCGTTATAGGAATTTAAAAAATAACCAAGTAGCATAATTTTCATAATCTGCTATTTGAACATACTTTTAGACCAAAGTGGCCAGGGGTGAAGGGTCTGAAAAGTAGGGATGCGACATCGATGTCGATGTTTTCAAAACATTGATGTTTTATAAAAAAAAAACATCGATGTATTGGAGCCGATGTCGCAACACTAGTTGCCAAACCAGTTTTAAGAAATGAGGGAAAAAGTTTAAATACACTGAATTTTAAAAACATCTATGATTTTGGGGCGATGTATTATCAACATCGATGTTTTAACTTTGAACATCGATGTTTTGCTGTCGATGTCGCATCAATAGTTGCTAAACCAGTTTTAAGAAATGGGAAAAAAAGTTTGAATACACTGAATTTTAAAAACATCGAGAGTTTGGGGGACGATACATTATTAACTTCGTTTTTTTAACTCTGAACATCGATGTTTTGCTGTCGATGTCGCATCACTAGGTGCTAAACCAGTTTTAAGAAATGGGGAAAAAAGTTTAAATACATTGAATTTTAAAAACATCGAGAGTTTGGGGGACGATACATTATTAACTTCGTTTTTTTAACTCTGAACATCGATGTTTTGCTGTCGATGTCGCATCACTAGGTGCTAAACCAGTTTTAAGAAATGGGGAAAAAAGTTTAAATACATTGAATTTTAAAAACATCGATGATTTTGGGGCGATGTATTATCAACATCGATGTTTTAACTTTGAACATCGATGTTTTGCTGTCGATGTCGCATCACTAGATGCTTAACCAGTTTTAAGAAATGGGGAAAAAAGTTTAAATACACTGAATTTTAAAAACATCGATGGTTTGGGGGCGATGTATTATCAACATCGATGTTTTAACTTTAAACATTAAAGTTTCAAAACTTCGATGTTTTGCTCGATGTAGCATCACCTGTTGTCAAACCAATTTTAAGAAATGGGGGGAAAAGTTTAAATACACTGAACTTTAAAAACATCGATGTTTTTGGGGCGATGTATTATCAGCATCGATGTTTTAATTTTGAACATCGATGTTTTGCTGTCGATGTCGCATCCCTAGTTTCAATTCGCTTCAGAGGTAAAAACAGAGGTACAAAATTCTCAGAGGTTTTTGAAAAAAGAACAGAGGTTTACGTAGAGGTCTGAAGTATAATTATAATACGCCGTTTGTAAACAAGCCTATTGGATTTTTAAGGTTTTGAGTTGGCAACACTGGCTTGCTGGTTTTTCAGAAGTGATTATGGTTCACTGAGATTAACCTAGGCTCAGAATGTTTTACGAAGTGACCATTTCTTCTCTGTGTTGCACAAAGGTCAAGAAGAAGATTTACAGAATCGAGATAGACAGCGGAATACAGATAAGTGAGATAGTATCCACTATATAACGGTTTAGAATGCCAATCGATTGAATGAATGAATATGGCGTCACAGTATAAACATTATCAAGTGAACAGTTGAATGTCATCACTATTAAACGTCGCTCGCTGTATAGAATTCCCTGTTGAACTAGCCAAAGAAGTACGTAGTAGGCTACCAGATAATGTTGGTGTACTGCTTCATTTGTCTAAACTACATCCCAATAATGCTGTGAGAAAAGTGAAGTGTAGCATTTTTCCACTTGCTGCACAATTCGTAGCTGTGTGTGAAAATGTGGATAAGTACCAGAGAGTGGAATCGGTTACCATTGATCTCATAAGAGTCAGCCGAGGAATTTATCAAGCAGAGCCCTGTCAAATTCTGGTCCTCTATAGATAAACAAACTGATGGTGCTGGAGAAAAACAATTTCCACAGCTTTGTAAGCTTGCATTGACCTTAATGAGTTAACCATTTTCTAATGCAACTGTCGAGAGAATGTTTTCTCAACTGAGTAATGTAAAAACTAAACTCAGAAACTCGCTACAGCTGAAGACAACTAAGGTAATCATGATGGTTAGGTATGGACTAAAATTTAGAGGTGAAAGCTGTGTATACTTTAATCCTAGTATAGAAATGCCGAGGAAATTTAATTCATATGCAATGTATGGCCCAAAGAGGCAACTGAGCTTGAAAAAAGTAAAGATGAAATATGGGAGATTTTTGAAGGATATGGTGGGCATTCTTTTCATATTCAATAAATGTATGAATATGCACTGCACAATTGAACAAAGATAATAATAATAAATAATGTACACAACAGTGAATAATTGTTCATTAAATAACGGATTTTGTTTAAAACGTGTGTATGTTATTAAGAACAGGGCTGCATAGACGGGAGACAAATACTTGGGGAAAAAAAGGTCGTTAGCCCTTTTTGGAATCTTTATCTAAAGCTTATTAAAGTTGGGAAAAAAAATAAAGCATACACATATTTATCTTAATTCAGCAGCACGCAGCAATAAAATTAAAATAAGCACAATGTGCTTATAAATAAATGCCATGTGTGTGCTTAGCACATGGCACATATAAAAAATATCAATATATAGCGGCGGCGTTTAAAATATCGTCGATAATATCGCGCCATTAGATATGTCGATATATCCCAGATCTCTAAATCAGAGGTTTTCTAGAGGTTTACGCCTGCAAACCAGAGGTACTTTGTTCTGAAAATTTGGCACCACTGTTTGCCATTTGGAAGGAATCGTGAGCTGTTGTCGTTTGTGTTAGTTCTTCCATTTAGAAGCTAAAATTGTGCAAGTGATATTTTCATTTGAAGATTTTCTTTCCGATACATTTGCTTCGCAAATTCTTTTGTTCCCTTGTGTTAGCTTGTCTTTAATTGCTATCCAACGGTATATACTTTTTGACAAGCAGATGAAGGCCCTTCATTTTTGTTTATTTTTCTTTCATTTCATATCCCGTTTTTAAATGTATTGTTCATTTGCTGTGCTAAATGGTAAATAACGTTGAGTTAGTTTGTTTTCAAGTGCTACCCAACGGAATTTACTTATTGGCGAGCAGTTGAAAATTATTTTGGTCAGTTACTTATTTTACCTATTTCATTCCTTTATATATATCGCTTTGTGTGTTGTATTGTTCATTTGCTGATAAATGGTGAATTATGTTGAGTAGGCTGGTTTTTTAAATGCTACCCAATGGGATTTTCTTTTTGATGGGCAGATGAAGATTTTTGTACAGCTGCATATTTTACCAAAAATGTTATTTCTTTTGTAATCAATAATGCAGGGCTCGAAATACCCGGGTTCACAGGTGCACTGTGCACGTGAAAATAAAATTGTGCACCTAATTTTTTCCCACTAGGCGCACCTGTGCACCTAATTTAAAAACTTAGGTGCACCTTGTGCACCTGTATTAAAAAATATATTTCGAGGCCTGCAATAATGTATATGTTTTGGTTCATCTGCTATGCGAAATGGTGAATTATATTGAGTTATTTTGTTTAAATAGTACCCAATGAAATTTACTCTGGTGGGTAGATGAAAATTCTTGTTCTATTGCTTTTAATCCTGCATATTTAAATAGCCCTTTGTGCCTTAAAATCCTAATCAAGCTATCATCTCAGACTGTCGTCAATTGCCTGTTATATTGCACCATTGCGAGAAATTCAACTACCTACCTACATCAGGGCTCGAAATACCCGGGTGCACAAGAAAATACAATTGCGCACCTAATTTTTTCCCGCTAGGTGCACGCAATGCACCTAACGTTATAAAAAAGTGAGGGGGGGGGGACGTGTTTTATGTAATTTTGATGTTTGAACAAAATATCAGTATCGACCTCTCTAAAGGAACGTAATTAAAATTCCTAAATACACACTATGCGAAAACAAAATCTTTGGGCCATAACGGGTTTATACAGAAGGAAGGTTAACTTGTGCCACTGTCACCAGAACTTTCCGATGATCGAAACATTTTCCATATGGCTCTGTTGAAGCGACTGTCGCGACAGCCGTGCTTCGGAGAAGGGAGAATTTAGATGTTTAAATATTTTTATTTACTATCTACTACTAAAACCTATCTAAACATACACAACTAATAAAGTAGTTTACATTACATTAATGCTCTTATATTACGTTTTTTTTTTTAATGTGCTCCTAAAATATAACCTATGCACCTAATTTAAAAACTTAGGTGCACAAGGTGCACCTGTATTGAAAAATCAATTTCGAGGCCTAAGCTACATATTTGAATCACCATGTGTTACCAAAAATGTTATTTCTTTTGTAATCAATTTTGTAAATGCTTTGGTTCATCTGCTATGCGAAATAGTGAATTATATTGAGTTATTTTGTTTAAATAGTACCCAATGAAATTTACTCTGGTGTGTAGATGAAAATTCTTGTCCTACTGCTTTTATTCCTACATATTTAAATAGCCCTTTGTGCCTTAAAATCCTAATCAAGCTATCATCTCAGACTGTCGCCAATAGCCTGTTATATTGTACCATTGCGATAAATTCAACTACCTACCTACATACTTGAATCGTGTATGTTCTGTTCTATAATGTATTAGTCACTAATTGTGGTAAATGGTGGATTATGTTAGATTAACCTGTTTTAAATGGTACCCAACTAAATTTACTGTAGGGTGGGCAGATAAAATTCTTATAATATACATGAGTTATGTTGTCCCCAGGGTTGTCGTGGTACAAGGAGTATGCCCACTGCACTAGCAGCCTGTGAGTTGTAGGCAATGCAGGTGTGAGTCCTCCCTGGGTGTATTTATCACATCTGTGTCAGTAAATATTTCATTTTTTGCATGTCTATTGATGTTGAATATCTTGTGTATATTGCAGCAAGGCCAAATATAGCCCTTGCACCATAAAAAAATCAACCTGTCGCTCATTTTCTTCGGGGTTGATCCTGGGTTGTAGTCAATAGCATGTCATGTTTGACTGATGTGGCAAATTCAAATATCTACATATTTAATTGTTTTTTATGGATTGTTTCATAATGCATTGTTTGCTTGCTAAGTTAAATGGTGAATTGTGTTGAGTTTGCTTGTTTTTAAATACTACTCAACCAAATTCACTTTTTGGTGGGCAGTGAAGATTTTGTTCAATCGCATATTTGAATCTTAAAATAAGTATTATTCACTTTATTCATTATTTTCAAGCTCCATTGAGTTAGTTTGTTTTTAATGCTACCTATCAAAATTAACTGAGAATATTTTGTGTTTAAAAACTGTTCATTTTTCTAACAGATGTGATGTCATTAATTCTTTTGCAGCCTTTGAAAGAACCACCAAAATGAAAATTGGCTTGCTGTTGTAAATTGTTCTGCTGATTTGTTAAATGCGTTTAAAATATACCATTACATTCCTTTATTGTTAGTTCTTTTAGGTGAAAACAAGAATGTTTGGATTGCAAATATGCCCAAATGCCTTGACACATTTTAGGAATTATCAAAATTAAAATTTTTCAATGTTAAATGTTAGAAAATAATTCACAAATTTAATTTGCTTGAATAAACCTGTATGTCTCATTTCAGCCTCTACTCCCAACCATCTAATACTGAATTGATGTAGGACCACATTCCTAATCACTGGAAACAGGATTTTTATTTCACTCTTAAGTTGAAAGTTACATCGGTAAGTACCATTCAACAAAAATTTGTTCATTTTCTTTCTGTCAATTTGCATTGTGGATTTCATATGTATATTATATACATACTTTTTAAATTGTTGGAGAATATTTAGTATATTTTTAACTTTCATTCTTTATACTAGTAAATTTTTAAAAATAATTAATAATTTATTCCCACAACATTAAGGTTGTGGGTATGTCCACTGCCCTATCAACCTCCAAGTTGTAGGGGGCACAGGTTCAATTCCGTCCTGGATGTATGTCTCTCTTGTTGTATGTCAATAAAACTATCTTTTGTTGTGTATGTCCATTACTTGATATTGTATGTCCTGCGCCTGGTGCAGTATGGTCAAATATTTGACAATTGCACCATAAAAACCCAATCCACGTCACTAAAATAAAATTTAAAATTGCCAAGCAAAATCTATAGATGTAGTTATTAATCTTTAAGCACATTCCTTGTATTTTAGTTCAAAGATTTTTGAAACAGAGCTAAAGATACAATACAATTCTTAATTTTTAAATTATATTCAAATACGTAGCTTGAGTACTGTACAAAGGTAAAATAGAACACACAAATCTGGATTCCATGAGAAGAGGCTGTTAAGTGAAAGTAATTTGGGTATTAAATGATGAGTGCTATGGCTAAAAACGTAACATTTAAATGGTAGTATATGCTATATTATTTATCCGTTGTGAATTTAATCTTGTACATCTTTTGATGTGAAATAAAGATGACTTTAATTCTTTTCTCACTCAGCTTACTCATTTATTATAGTAAACAATATTTTGTAATGCAATATTTTAAAATTATACGTATGAAAAATCATTTTTATTTATAAAATTAAATCATTCCCTATACACATCCGTTAGATAGGTTTTACATGTAAAATTTAAACAGCGGGGTTTGAAAAACTTACACATTTGAGCACAATAATTCTTTTAGCCTAACTGGTAAATAATCTTCAAATATCAGGATAAAAACAATGCATCTAATCTGAAATATAACCTCTAATGAAGTTTCAATTACGTTTAATTAAATAGCTAATAACAATCTACCATGGAGTATTGTAGATAATGTATATTCACCTCATGTCACCCGGAAATTGGATATATTATATATATATATATATATATCTTTGGGAAAATAACTTAACAATCATGAAGACAGAATTGGGACACCTTTTTTGTTAAAAGATTACCAACAGTAGAAGAAAATATTATTTAATGTCGAAGCACAACAAAATTTTAGATATCTATTCATTTATGAATAGATAAGTTAGCAAATATTAAAACATTTTTTGATTAATGCTAAAAAAGGCGATCGTGATTTGAAAAATTGGTAACTATATGGAACACCTAAATAATTTGTCAAGCTCCTAAAAAAATTATAAGTGCTTGAATAAAGTACAGTAAAAAGTCCAATATTGTTTCATATCTCCATGTGATTCTCTGAGTAAAACAACATTTTTTTTTTGCTTAAATGTTGAACTATTTTCTTTATATATATTTATGACTTACTATGGGGCTAACTATGAAGAGTGCCAGTACCGAGACCAGTAGTCTATTGTACTGAAACCCCCTAATGATCTATTAAAGACCGATTGCCGAAATAAATTTCAGCTTGTACCTGATTGGAATGTTTGACAATTCCCAGGGTTCAATCCAATGGAATCCCAGATAATCGAATCGTTGGGCAGAGTAATAATCACAATCGCACAAAACGTGTACAAGACTTTCCTCTGCCATCCGACAGCCTCTACATAATGGGTCATCTATAACACCCATACGGTTGAGGTGTCTATTTAGGGTACAGTGGCCAGTTAGAAGGCCAATAGCTACCCTGATTTCTTTTCTGCTTAATTTCAGAAGTTCCCTCTATCTGTTCCAGGGAGATTATTGATTGAGATCTTTGGCTTGTCTTTGATCATTAGATTGAAGCTATGTATGGTAGTCTTTCTAACCACATTGTAAGGTAGGCCTAAACAGGCTCTGGTCCAAAAAATGGCATTTCATATCCACGTTTTGCTAGTTGGTCTACCATTTCATTACCCTCAATGACCAGGGACCCAGATACGACACACTTTGTTTCTCTCAGCTAGACCCACAAGTGCATTATGACATTCCCACACTGCTTGGCTGTCAGAGAAGATCTTTATGAACATCTTAACAACCCCCTATAGAGGCAGTTGTAAATACAAGCAGAGATCGATAGAACCTCAGCCTAATATACAGTGGAGATCTTACCTTAAAAATATAGCTTTATTTTTCGATGCAGACGAAAAGCACCTGAACCAGTTCCATGAGATGTTTTTGAACTATCTTAGTGCCAAATTTCATCATCTTCTCAGATCAGACAGGAGACAAATCTCCAGTCCTCTCTAGTTGGAAGGATAATGTATTTGGCTTGAAATCAAAACTGCCTTAACATCCAATCAGATCTCATTAGTAGATAAGGACGTTCTTTTTTTATCTGCGTATCAACATTTTTGAACATAGGCATTTCATAGAACGATTTCCATAGACCCACGAGTTTGAGAGGTTGCGAACACTAAATTACCTCAAATCCCACTTGTTTATGTAGTAGTAGGAGTCCTAGAAGCATTTCTAGACTGTGAGGGAGTGGTACGCATTGCACTTGTAATTGCAACTGTCGCCATTCTCTGTAGACTAGTGTGTAATTCTTCACTGTATTATTACGTGCTCTACTCCACCAGGCAATGTCCCGATACGATACCATTGGAGTAATCACCCAGTGTATATCCAGTGCAACATTTTTGGCGTTAGACCCCAGTTATTTCTTATGGCACATCTGCAAGCCCATAACACTTTTGGCCCTGCTCGTGCAGTATTGGAGATGTAAGCTCCATGTCAAGATAATTCCTAGATACTCTCTCGTCTGAGTATACGAGTTTGCTCCTAAGAATTTTTATCAAATGCACATCTCGTAGCTTTTTTTGGGTAAAAAGGACTAGGCTAGTTTTACTGGAGTTAACCGACAAGTTCACCTCTCTGCACCAGTTTTCAATCTTTTTAGGGCAGTACTCATGAGATCTGTTACAGTATTCTGGAACTTACCTCTTATGACCAGTGTTGTGTCATCAGCATAACCTAGGCAGTACAGGCACAGAAAGTTAGTCCTGTTTAGGAGCTCGTCAACAACTAGGCTCCATAGTAATGGTGACAACACACCTCCCTAGGACAGGCTTTACAGTGAGTGTGTCTCACAGCTCGAGCCAGTCTTGTCTCAAATATATATTTTATCCAGGTAAAAACCAATGGGTTAACGTTTCGTCTGATAAGGGCATCAATGACTACATCCGTCGGAACTCTATCAAAGCCCCCCCCCCATATCTAGAAAGCTGCCAAAGCAATTTCCTTTCCATTAACCGCTCTATCAAGGAACATAACAAGATCGTATAGACAGTCTCTGTAGATTTCCCAGGCTGATAGGCGTGTTGAAATCTCGATAGAGGTTCAATTTTTAGAACCTCGTCCCTCTCTCTCTCTCTCTCTCTCTCTCTCTCTAATGTATCTGTCAATCAATTTCTCCAGAGTCTTAAGAAGAAAAAACGTCAGGCTAATAGGTCTAAAGGCTTTAGCTTTACTGTTTCATTTCTCGCACCACCCACTCGTAGCTCTACGTAACAATATGCACCTGTCTTACGTTTTTCCAGGTCTGTGGGGCTCAAGTATAACGCAACACCCTGAATAAATGAGCGCATTCACAGTGCATCTTCCCATGGGTGCCCATAAATTAATGGGATTGCACAGGATATTACTTTTTCGGGTCTCTGTTAAAAATTCAATAACACCCTCTTAGGTGCACCCATGAATTAAAAACAGATACATGTATTTTCTATGTATTCCCGTAGATACGCCCATGAATTAAAAAGGATATATTGCTTTTTTCGGGTCTGAGGGGCGTGATGAATTAATATGCCCATGAATGTTTAAGGATATACGTATTTGCTTTCTTATGGGTCGATTGGCTTAAACCGGTACTCAGGTACGCCCCTGTTAATTAAAAGATGATTTTTTTTTCAAGACTAGGGGGCATATGTTCCTTTATCTCCCTTGGTGAATGTTTCCATTTATAAAGGCATTTGCTTTATAAGCTCTGAGAGTTTAAAATCCCAAACCTTCCCCTCGTGGGTACACCTATGCACAGGGTCTTCAGAAAGGTGGTTATGAATTTTTCTCTTCAATAACCAATGTGTAATTTCGATTGGACTATCAGGTCAAGGGATATAGGTTTTTTATGGAAATTGTTTACATGATATTTTTACTATGAAAGAGGGTATAAAAATTACAAACACAGTTTTCGTAATTCAAAGTTGAATTGTGTGAGACCTTAAATTAAAAAAGCACTCACATTGACTAATAATTTATTATCAGAAAGCGTAAGTTTTTATTTATAAAATAAGCCCAATATGAAACGATCTGACAGTTAGATCAAAGGATACGGGTGTTTATGCGTACAAATTACATGTATTTGAAGTATATTTTTACTATGAATCCCTATACTGTCGCAATTTAAAGCTTTCATGAAGCAAAGACAAGTAGAGTACAATAAAGAAATATTTTTTGGGAACAAATACTTGTAGCGTTTTTTGTAAATAAGGTTAAGAGTCAAATTGAATGTCTAAAACTTAAAAAAAATCACTACCGATTCAGGTGCTTTGCGTTAGAAGAGCAAAACTCCTTTCACGGTCACAAAAACAGGTTTTAAATTATTTTTCTTCACCCCTTCAGATTATGTAAACAGTTGCGAGGTCCCTGTAGACCAGTGTTTTTCAACTTAGAAAAAAAAATTTCACACTCGTAGGGCTGTTGTAGCCCAGTTCGAAGAATAACGGATAAGCAACCGGAAGGTTTCGAGTTCGAAACTCGTTCCACCCAAAGACCGTCGTATATACGGGGGTGCACTTTAAATGTGTCGTGGCAATAAACGTCCTCACGATGGCGTGGTGTGGGAGCTTGGAGAGTGGGGTGCCAGCTCAGGTGTTATCTCGTCATCTGACCGTGGTTCTAATAACGTTTTACACGGACCTTTCACTTCGGGATTGATTCCGCGCAACGTTAATTAACTACCTATCTAACACACACATATTAGCAATTTGCTTAGATATTTGTACTAAGTGCAAAACAAGAAGGTTCAAAATATTAACTTACTTAAATATTAACCAAAAGTTTAACTTCTGCACTGATGATTTTTTTTTATAGTACATGATCTTTTTAGGTATTTTAATCGTCGCACAGCAGCAATACAACGGGTTATTGGTTATATCGAGTTTCTAACTCGCAAAGCTCGAGTTGCTAATTCGCTACTCCTCCAACCGGGCTACGACGACCCTGATACTTTCATAAGAATAATTATAAAAAGGACGCAAAATGTCTAAAATTTGAAACGTATACTTAGGTAAGGTTAGGGAATTTTTAGTTAACGTCGTACTAGAGCAACACAACGGGCTATTGACGACGAACCAGGATCAATCCCCTAAAAGAAAAATCCGATGACAACACCACGTAATTTTGAACCATGGTCAGATGACGAGACAACACCTGTGCTGGCACCCCACTCTCCAAACGTCCACACCAACCCAACGCGGAGACTTTCGGACACGACAGATGTAACGTGCACCAGCCGCTCTCTCTCTCTCTCTCTCTCTCTCTATATATATATATATATATATATATATATACATGATCTCGTCATCATTAAAAAAGACCGTCCGTATCTTGATGATAAGATATCTTCCCATCAGCAAAATTTGTCAGATCGTTTTTGACGAGATATCTCGTCGAAACCACTTGGGTGATTTAAACTAAACGAATACTCCTCAAACCCGAAAATGACTATGCGCTTTTCTGCTTGACATGAAGAGGGGGCGTTGGTTTGAGTTACATCAGTTTCTTCCCATGAAATTTTAAAGTAAAAAGGTTTCCAGAAGTAACTTTTCTCTAAAAACTATGACGTCACGCAACAAACTTTGCGTTCCGCTTGGGTGGGCGTATCGCAATCGATGTCCCAGTCAGAGGTACCGTGACCAACCACAGGCCGTCTTCGAGCACAAGTGACGCGGGAATATTTATAATGATTAAAGCGATCGCAGTGACGGCAACACTTTTTTGATTACATCTAAACACAGCAGTGCAGCTGATCTGATAGGAAGAGAGAAGATATTCAAAACACGTGTGTGATCGTATCTGAGCAGGTAAGTGAACGTTTTACAGATAGCACCGAGAAGCTATTACACTTGCGTTTGAATGTGAAGCGAATTTATTTTTATCGGGGATTTAAAATATGCAGCTTTCCAGTTATTGTTTTGAAAGATCATACAATTTTGTTCACACATTTTATACAAGAGAAAGTTTTGTAAAAACAAGTGGATTTGTTAATACATAAATGAACCTGTAGTAAAATAAAATGATTTTATTGTTTTGAATTTTTTTTAAATAAAAGGGGGTATGGTCCCTTGAAAAACTTATTTTCTTGTACCGTAATGAAATAACTTATTTTTATAAATACTAAAACATAACCACGCGAAATGTGTTCAAGCAGGAATCGTGTCACATGACTATGCATTTGAACTTGAGCTCAGCAATGCAAACTTCCACATGTAATTATAACATATAACAGCAGTATTAAAATTAACGATCTAAAGTTCCAAATGTTTTAAAGCATTCAAAAAAAATTTCGGAAAAGATAACACTGAAACGAGTAGTTCAGAAGCCAATGCAATTAAATCCAGGAAACAAAGATTGAGAAAATTAATGTTTTTTAATACATTGATTTAAAAAATTTTTGGTTTATTAATTTGATGAGAAAAGTATATAACGTCTTTTTTTCAAAGGGTAGGCTCTGCAATAAAACAAGATATGTACAGGATGTGCAAATAAAAACGTAAGAAATTTTTGTAAAAATAGATTGTTCGAGATTGTTCTGTGTTTCTTCAGTTCATGTTGTAATGTATGGAAGCGTTCGTAAATGTAACTTCAGAACTGGTGAAACGGAGGGCACATGACGAATTATTTTCTGGTTTACACATTTTTCAAAGAATTGTTTACGAACGGGGCCTCGGTGTAACCAAAGCATATCGAAAAAAGAAAATTTTAGTTTTTATTTCAAAGTTTATGATAAAATATTGAAAAAAAAAAGTCAACTTATTCACAATGGCTTCTGAAATTATTATACAGAATATTCAGAATCTGTAAAAAAAGACTTTATGAACAAGAAAAAACGAAGCAACGAGTAAATCATTTAATCACTAAAAAGAATATTATCTATTTAACTAAAATTTACAAGAAAAAGTGAAGCAACGAATTAATTCTTTAATAACAAAAAAGAATATATATATTCCATTAAAATTTCCAAGAAAAAGTGAAGCAGCGAGTAAATCCTTTAATAACTAAAAAGAATATTGTTTATTCCATTAAAATTTACAAAAATCATAAAGAATCAAAAAATGGACTTGTGGGTGGCTTTTGAGCAACTCCAGTACGGAAATGTTTTTAAGTTTGTAAACAACGTATTCCCTCAACAATTGCATTTGGGAATATATAGTATATTTTGTAACAGTGATAGTACACTAATATAAACGTAAATGCTTGTTTAAACTTTGTCGAAATATTATAATTTTCTTCCTGCTCAAATGAAGCCTGAACGACTTATATAAATATACTTTCATGCTCGACAAAAAATTTTCTGCAAAGTAAAATGTGTTTAATATCGATACAATAATACTCGCTCAGATTGAGCAACTTTTTATATTTTTAAGGACAAGTCTACTAAACGTAATCATTTCCATGTAAGTCAAATTTCCAAACATTCGTTTTTAAATCCATTTTACATTTTGTTTAACTTTGTTTCATGCCAATTTATTATTTTAGAAAAAGAAATCAAATATAGCATTTGCAATCAGAATTTCAAAGGTTAGATTGTATTTAGGAATGACCATAAAGTTTTTCCAATGTGAAAATAACATAAAATTTAAGAGCATGATTTAAACCTTCAAGTGTTGTCAACGAGATATCTCGTTCTTCAAGATTTGAACAATTTTACTAATGACGAGATATCTCGTCATTAGTAAAATTTTTGATGACGACGACTCGTCAGTTTACTTCCAATGACAACTTATCCATGAAGATCTGTTCACTTTTGCTGACAACGAACTACCTCGTCTAAACAACCCCCATGCGACTAATGGCTAGAAAAAATTATTTTAAGATCATGTATTTTATTAACATACTTTTGCACAGAATACTCCAGTTATATATGATAGGGAAATAAAATCAACAAATAATAAACGGTACAATTATACGACGCTAGTCACTGTGTGGCTAGCCCGGAGTTGCCCGTGGTGTTGGTTTATAGAGCAAACCAACACCACGGGCAACGCTGTGATATAAGTTATCATTTTTTTTTTTGTAAATTTTTCCGCAGATTTCAAATCCGTTGAAGTTATATTCAACTAAAAATTATTTATTTAAAGAAAATCATATTTTTAGGTATCAATCTAAACTGAAATTTTTCGCAAATTTCAAATCCGTTGAAATTTTTACTCTATCTTTAACGGTCCAGGAGATACAAAAAAAGAACCGACTTTAGTTAAAAGATTTATCGTCTGGCTGGAAATTTATTCGTCCGTGCAAAATCAAAGAGGAACTGAAAAAAATAATTTTCTCCACGTTATGCGGATGAAAAGAAACTTGGCATGTTTCCAAACCCTGACTGCAAGGTCACACGGGTAGAAAAAGTTCTCCGCGTTTGAAAAAGCGATGGAGAATAAAACTATGAAATTCATTTAAAAATCTGCTAGATTGAATTTTAAAATTCGCCGCGACCCAAAAATTGCAAATAATTCAGACTACCTGTGGGCCAAATCTCATTGCTGAAAGTGCCATAGAATCAACAGGATTTTGCGGCCCCAAACAGACAAACAAACAAACACTTCCTTTTATAATATTAGAGATAAACTACATCATATAAATGCTAAACAAAAAGGACGGGAAAAAGCATAGAAACAAAACCAGACAAAAAAGTTAAAACCTCATTTTGTTTGACATTATAATTATTATTTACACCTGAGAATTGCACGCAAGAAAATAGTCAAAATTTGTAATACACTTTGCATGCAAAGTTGGAATAGTATAATTTGATATTTTATCCTCAGGTACATACCTAATGTTTTTCCTGATAGTTTGCTAGATGAAATTGATTTGGAATTGTATCCAACTTTTATTCTGTCATCCTTCAGATGAATTCCAACTTCTTCAATAATAAAAGGAATTAAAATGTAGACCTTGCAGTTAAAAACAGGATTAAAACTATCAAGATGCAGGGTCAAAGTAACCCTCTAAGAGTCAAGAGATTTCCGAGTAGTTTAATATTGTTTTTACCCCACACTACAACTAAATAACCACTTCTATTGGTTGAAAGAATCCATGGATTCTTTTAATCTTCAGAAAGCTTCTATTGCTCCTTTCCAAAGAATAGATTCCCTTGAAAAAGAGTCTATTGCTCCGTTGGTTGGAAGTGAATTCTTTCGAAAGATTCCATTGGTTCTCTTTGAATATAATCCCATGGAAAAAGTTTATTGCTCCTTTACTTGGAAGTGAATCCTTTGGAAAGAATCTAATGTGGTCCTTTCTTTAGAATACGAGCCATTGGAAAGAATTCATTGCTCTTTTGGTTGGAAGTAAATCCTTTGGAAAGATTCTATTGGTAAATAATGTCAAAACTGGATGGAAATCATAATGGGTAGACAACGGGTTGCAGAACGGATATATGTGTGTAAACTTGACAAAGGTTTCAATTTACAAAAAGGGAAATGATTAAAATTAATGTTTATTTGAAATACAAAAATTCTAAAACATCGTTCAAATCATAAAAACACTAATAAGCCGAAACTACTTTATTTACAAGCTAAGAAAAAATATATTTTTCAAAATTTCTACTCATATGGTTCGAACATAAAAATATTCTACTTGACGTAGGAAGTGTCTGTTTTGTTTGTAGAGTCTGTTATTAGACTTTAATAATGGGCAGCCTTCTAAAGTTGCTTTGTCCCCCAATTTTAGTACTAAGTATTCAGTTATACAAAAGTTCTATATAGTCTAAAAAATTTGAATTAGTACTTGCAAATATTATTAGTCTGCAGTTAGGCATTTTCTTATTATTGTCCAAAATATCAATCTGAAGAACTTAAGATACTATTTTCAAAAAGTGTCTCGGAATTTCATTTTACTTACGTTGTACACACTCTGGTCTTTCATTTTTTTTTTAAACCACGAACCGGGAAGGAACCAAAAACCATTCACAACTCTTATGGAATACTAAGGTTTTCAAGGATTCAATACCCTATACACTTTTAGTTGCATTTCTCTGACATCTGTTCAGACTGGTTCTTGAATGTCCCAGTGTTTTATTTAATAATTAATAGGAGTCCCGATTTTAACAATTTCTTTTCTTGTTGCGATTGATGTCAATACATCCATTGGACTCATAATAACAAAAGTTTAAAGCATTGAAGATAACTATGCATCTTTCACATACATTTTCTTCATTATATTAAGAATATCACATATATCTTCAACCAATTACTAATGTTTTATTCAAAAATTTGCAGTTCCATAAAACTATCTTCAAATTTCACTTACTTAATGGTTTAACTTCCAAGTGCTTTCGACGAGATATCTCGTCCATCAAAATACGACCAATTTTGTGAATGACGAGATATCTCGTCTTTAAAATGCTGTCGATTTTTTTATGACCACGCGTTTAAGATTTAACCAGTTTTCTAAATACTGACAAAATATATTGTCTATCCGGACTGATCAATTTTGGTAATATCGGTATACCTCGTCATAACCGCCATCAGTTTTCAAAATACTGATGAAATATCTCGTCCGTGCAGATTGATTAGTTTTGATAAGATTGAGATACCTCGTCATTACTACCATCAGTTTTCTAAATACTGACGAAATATCTCGTCCATCCAGACTGATCAGTTTTGGTAATGTCGAGATAACTCGTAATTAATACCACTAAAAGTTTTAAAGTTAAATGGCCATCTTCATAGAAATAATATTCGTTTTTCTGAGATCGATATTACAAAATCTACAACTGTCTCACATTATCTTTTGGCATTACTAAGTATCAAATTAAAATATTCATCATGCAAATTTTGAGTGACAAAACAAACTTGAAAACCATATTTTTCTAAGCTTCCCCAAACAATGTCAAGTAAAAGGATATAAACACAACACTCCCGATGGTAATCTTGACGAGATATCCGCAGCAAACTTGATCTATATAATTTCTTTTCGCCATTTCCCATATGAGGACTCATTTGCCAATTGATTGCTCCTTCGTTCGTTATAAATATAGCATTGGATTGACAAATTAAATTCGTGTCTATGATAAGTATCTGAATACACTAATAGAATCTGTCTTGTTTAAAACACGCGGAGGGTTTTTTTTTTGCCTCGGTTGGCCGATTTGATTCGCCAGCTCGATCAAGCGGCACTTGATTAAGTCGTTTCCAATATCTAAACCAGGCCTCGAAATAGATTTTTTAATACAGGTGCACCTTGTGCACCTAAGTTTTTAAATTAGGTGCACTGTGTACACCTAGTGGGGAAAAATTAGGTGCACAATTATATTTTCATGTGCACCTGTGCACCCGGGTATTTTGAGCCCTGATATAAACAATAGCAAAACTGATGCTATCTTGATGGACGAGATATCTCGTTATTCGAAGAATCTGAACGGGTCTGGATTTTGCCATCATCAAGAAATAGGCAATACCTCGATGACGAAAATCTCATCATTAACAAAATTGGTGAGACCTTGATAGGCAATATGTATCGTCGAAACTACTTGGAGAGCAAAATAAAGTTAACCTGGCACAGAAGAGAGAAAGACACTCATAGACGAATTAAACCTGCAAACCCACTGAGACACCACTGTATTAAGTAATTGAATGTATCTATGGCATTTCCTCCATTGGTTCTTCCTGGGTAGGTAGGTTGTTAAGTTACAACGCACTGGAGTAACACAACAGGCTGTTGTCGATCCTCATCGAAAAGATCCGAAGACAACACCACGCTATTTGAACCCCACGGTCAGAAGACGAGGCTATCTATGAGATGGCATCCCTGTCTCCAAACTTCCTCACCACGCCAACGGGAGGACATATGAGGCCACGATAGATTTTACGTGCACTAGCCCTCTTTGTATACGACTCTCTTTTGTTGAATTCGAACTCGCAACCCACCGATTGGTAATAGAAGTGGTCCGAGGCCGATGGTTGTTGATGAACTCCGTCGTGAAAGTTCAGTAAAAGACTCAAAAGACACAGAGTCAAAATTCCATATTTGGAGTATATTTTACTAAATTTAATCGGTCACGTCACGTAAGTTACATGTAGTATAAAGTAGCAATTATATTTGGATAGGCATTGAAAAGTGTAACTTTCCTCCCACCGGCTGTATATAATCTTTACTTGACCTCCTGTTCTAAAGATGGATTTTATCTTTTAGTTGTATCGGTGACTTTTTTTTGCTCTGACTTTTTAAATTGGCTTTTGCCGCACTTCCTCGCTTGAAATCTTGTGGACGTTTCTTTTAAAAAAGCTTTGTTCTTAGGTTGCCAGCTTGGCGTTTTCTATGTAGGGTTGCCAACTTGGCGTTTCATTTCTTGTAAGATGCAAGATGGCGAACCTTACAGTAATGCGTTACTCTTCCAACCGGGTTACCACTGTCCCTGGTTTCTCCTGGGATAGGTTCATACTGCATATATGATCATTCACCATAAGTCCCTGATCTTCCAAGTGGTTTTTGACGAGATATCTAGCCATCAAGATATTGCCAACTTTTGATGATGATGAGATCGAGATCTGATCTGAAGTTAATAACAAGTTACGCCGTTGAGACAACCAACAGGAGAATTAAAACTGAAGCTTTACTTTAACAATTTTATATTTTAAATGTACGCCATTCATCAGACTTATTTTCATTTATTTCCTACTATCAAAATTACTCGACCTTTTTTGGAAATAATTGGTTAACTAGCTTGAAGAAAAATGATCAGAATGTGTAATCACTTTTGTCTTTCGTGGAACAAAATATTTTAACACTTTAACGACATCTTTATAATTTCTAGAACTTTGGACACAAATCCTACACATGCATATCCATCCATTTCACATACATCGCTGACGAATATCTTTCGAAACGCTCTCGCCCTCATAGTCAACAAAGAATTTTTTTTTACTTGTATAATACAAAACAATATTTTTTTACTTGTAGATAGTGTCGCAAAGAATTTGGAAGTTTTTCAAATGGAAATAACACAGTGGTTATGTATATCACAACAAATTTATTACTGCCAATAAATCTGGTTATGTGCGTCATTTGGATATTTGTACTTACATTTAGGCTGTCTTGAAATTTACGTCCCTCAAATGCTATCTGTCTTTCTCCATGAACGCTTCAAGTCTTTCACTGAAATTACGTGTCGCTCTTCCCAACATTTCACCACCAATAATGGCAATTTCCTGGGCAATGGCAATCTACAGGTCATCAATTGTTCGTGACTTGTTTACGTGAATGTTTTACTTCAAGTAACCCTACAGAATATAGTCACAGATGGTAACATGCGATGCAGAACTGTCATTAAATTTTCTGGCGTATGAGCAGTGGCACCATCTTGCTGAAACCGTACCTTACGCCAGGTCATATAATTTCTCTGCACTACGACATTTCCTGGCCTCCCCGTTCGCCTAACCTTACCATCTGCGACTGAATTCTGTGAGGTTACTGAAGTCAAAAGTGTACGTAAACAGGGCCCGAACAATTGATGACCTGAAAATTGAAAACATTGGTGGCGAAATGTTGGAAAGAGCGACACGTAATTTCTGGAAAAGACTTGATGAGAGTTCATGGAGAAGGACAGACAGCATTTGAGGGACGTGATTTTCAAGACAGCCTAAGCACACATAGCCAGATTTTTCGGCATTAATAAATTCATTGTGGTACACATAACCACTGTGTTATTTCCATTTGCAATCCGTACAACTCTTTTGTTGCACCTTGTATAATGCCAAAACAATATGTTTTACTCTTGTATCAGGCATGCGAATTTGTCAAACTTCCGTCATCTTTAAGATAAGGTTTAAGAATCAATTTGACGAGATATTCAACAGTAAGTTGTTTGTTAAAGCAAATGATTTTTTCTTGAAAATTACATTTGTGGTACGTCTAATAATAAAAGAACTTGTTTTTAAATTCAATTTCTTCAATACACACCTACAAAAGTTACCATTTAAAAAAAATGGTTAAAGAAAATCATTGTTTTCAATAAATTTGAACACATATAATAAGTTGCTTAAATAATATGTCATTACGACAAAGAAAGTTTTAGTGTTTCAAAAGTTCTGGTTCGGATTTTTTAACATTCGTCTTTTAATCACGGCAAAATTACACATAAAATTTGTTCTATTCTGACTTACCTGCCACTTTAAATCGAATACTTTGTTATGGTATTGGATGTGACAAATAGGAAATGCAGTTAATTGAAATAATAAATATTTAAAACACCGAAAACAGCGAAATAAAACCAAAAAAAAGGTTGCCGGAGGGGGGGGGGAGTCAGATTTTACATCAGAAGGGTCCAAAGCGAATAGAAAATTTCAATTGGGTCGAAAATATTCAATGTATACAAACAAACATTCCATTCTTATTTATATAGATAACAATTGGGTGTCATAAAACAAACGGTTTTAACGATCTTAAGGGAGACCCTAAGGAAAAACATAAAATTCTTATTATTCATTTTACATAACCCATATTTTTTGGTGATAATTAAGCACATATTTTCAAAGCAATAATCAATAAAAAAAATTAGTTTTTATTTTCAAATATATACATTTCTTAAAACGATTTTATTATTTTTTAAGCCGATATACACATTTTTTATAAATCCTACTCTTCTTTCAATTTTCAATATTTTTTGTATAAAATAAATTTCTACAATATTATTTTGCAATATAGTATATGCAAAAGACCTAGGGATAGATTTTCTAAAATTTGTTCACGAGTTTTCATTAAAAAAAATATTTTACTCATCATACGTTAACTTTTTTCAAAAATTTACAATTTCTTATGTTTATTAATTTTTATAAATTTTTGTGAACTATTTAGACAAACGGGCTCTCTCTTCTTTCTGTTAAACAGTTATTCAAGATCTAAAAAATATAAGCAGTTGAACTCTAAGTGCAAATAACAAAAAGCCCTAGTAATTTGAACTTTGGCAAAATTGCAAGAACCTGATTTTCAGATAATTGCTTTTTTAAGTACAAAATACAACAGAGGTTAATGAAAACAACTTACTTTTTGCCCAATACAATTTCTTTTTGTATAATTTCTA
Organism: Metellina segmentata; assembly: GCA_947359465.1. Classification (NCBI taxonomy): domain Eukaryota; kingdom Metazoa; phylum Arthropoda; class Arachnida; order Araneae; family Tetragnathidae; genus Metellina; species Metellina segmentata. The sequence goes on along the minus strand of OX375877.1, from coordinate 108,487,561 downwards.
TTATATTAAAACTCTTATCAAAACAAGAGTTTTTACAGTAAACTTGTATATATTTTTTTAAAGATAATTTTTTTTCTGATGACAAATGAGTGATTTGTGATAATTCACTGAAATATTATACATTTCTTGTTTAATAAACTGAAATAAAATATTTTATTGGATAAGTACTATTTTAAAATAAACCAGCACTGTATGTAATACCTAGCTATTTTTTTTGTGTAAACGAGCCTTTTTTATAGTGATACGCATGCGACGAAACTTAGCGCTATATTTCCAATGTGTTTCCTTCAATGGTGTCACCACATGTTTTACATGAGGACCTGGATTTTGTCCTTTAGCTTTCGCCGATTGATAGAAGTACAAGGAGTCTACACCTTAAGGGTTTTTTTGGAATGTATGGGATAATCATCGGTTGATACACTATGATATAATGTTGCAAAAATGGAGGTTTTCATGGAAACCGAAACTAATGGTTATCAGTCAATTATGTAGTTAGAATGTCAAATAAAAGTTAAAAAGCAGCTGTTAGCAATTTCCGTCGACTCTGAAATTTCGTGTATCGTTTTATCGAATAAACCGAAATACACTTTTTGAAAATTGTTTTTCGAGATTTGGGATTCGGGTCTCTCTTAAGTAAAAGTAACGTAGCACGAATTAACCAGTACCATATTCCTAATTTTTATTTTTAACTAAACAATGCTCTGAATGTTCTGCAATAATTTGTTTGAGTGAAGTCTGGTAAACGCTTCTATGCTGATCAACAATTGCTAATTTATTGATCTTGAGTTATAAGAATAAATTTTCCTCCTGTTACATTTAATTGCTTCAAACTGTATGAACTGATTCTGAAGTAACGGGTTGCGGTTTCTGAAATTTAGTTTGTCACGGAACTCTTTTACATGAATCAATATTTATGAAACTAGGAATATACGTTAGTTCCATCATATATTATTTGTATTATTGACAACATAATTGCGCATGGCTGGATGTATACATAAGTTTTATATAATATTTATGTGCTTTACTTATATTTGTATTGTATTATTCACTATGGAAAAGCAGATTTGTCTCTTCTAACCGGCTACAGTAACAAACACCTTCTACACGCGACTTGTGTCCTTGCTTCTTCTTCTACTTAATTGGGCGCGCACTTACCTTCGTGTCACCCAGCGAGTATATCGGATTTTGCTACAAGAGCGGGGAAGCTACAAGAGTGGAAAAATAGAGAAAAACAGACCCTTGACGCTCCGCTCGAAACATCCATTGTCGCCCTAACGGGCTAAGCCAGGACGTGATCGTAGACGATCCAATGGCGTCTGTGAACAATTCCGAATACGAAGGTTCAATTGTCGAGGTTATTGTCCCTTAGGATGATTTAATTTCTTAGTGTTTTTGAGGTCCTAAGAAGTATTAACCTACCTCTGCCCCTGCCAATAGGGCTACAACGGAACTTCTTTGGGCAAAGATGTTTTTCCTAACGCGGCAGAGGTATAAAACCTTACATCATCAAGCAACGTACATTAGGGTGGAGCGAAAAACACGAATTTCGGAAATTGAAAACGCCTATGGTGGGAATAGTTGGGGACTACCATGCTTATTAATAATACAAAATATGAGCTAAATCAATTAATATCTTCAGGTGCCAAAATCACTTTGAAATTTCGAAATTTTGCCAATTTTTTCACAAAAATAATAATAACGCATTTAAAAAAAGTAATACATCTTATTTAAAGCCATGGGTGGGGGAAATGAACTTCCCTGCGTGTAAAAAAAAAGTTTTACACCTAACATTACCCCGGAAAATAAAAAAAAATCCTCTTTTTTTAGAGCACTATCACGCGCGTCCCCTCTCCTCTCAATAGACTCATTGTTGATTTAGATTAGCCACAAGAGGTCTGATATACATTGCTAACTAATGTGGCAAGAAGATTATGCATTTATTTACTATGATAATATGAGTGAGTGCGAACTCTCCGTGGATTTAATTTTATAACGCGCTCAACTATTACTAGTGTTTGCAAACATTGTTGCATTTTGATATATTTGTTATGCAGCGCACATGACGATACTGTGAATGTATTTTTTAATCATGAAAACTGTAACCATTATATCATTTAAAATAAGAATTCCGTCTACGCACAAAAAAGTGGCCTGCGCATGTTTGTCTTATACTTTATACTTTAAACAAAGACTCGCATTACATCGAAACTAGTGTTCTGTCTTTATTTCGTCCACTGATGATAGCTCTTGGGGAACAAGGTGAGTCAACCTTTAATCTTTGTAGTCACCTAATTCGTATAAATTCAATGCTCTAAATCTCATATCCGTAACTCTGTATACTTAAACTTTCATTTGGTCCGTCGAGCCGGAGTTCCGCCGTGGAATTATGGCACCTAAAAATGCGAAAACTACGCAGAATTTTGAAATTCTGTGTAAAGAAATTGACAGACTTGGGGAGAAGATCCAACGATGTCAAATAACTGAGCAAAGTATGGTACAGGCGCTAAAAACTAAAGTCAATTCATTCGATACTCGGCTATCCAATTCATTTTCGGAGTTGTCTTCGAAGGACACAGATGATTATTTGGATACGTATCTTAATTATCAGGACATACTTCTAAATTTATCCGTTGATTTGGAAAATAAAACTGTCAATGATAAACATGAACAAGTCTCAACAGTGGGAAGTGGCAATAATGTTCAAAATTCAGCTAATAAGTCTAAAACAAAACTGCCTAAATTGGAACTTCCACATTTTTCCGGTGAACTGGAACAGTGGATTACCTTTAGGGAGTTATTTCAAACCTCTGTTCTCGACAACACCGAGTTGTCGGACATCGAGAAATTACAATACCTGTTTGCATCTACACGTGGCAATGCTGCAAAATTAATTCGCGGATTTCAAATGCAATCAGGGAATTTGAGGCATTGCTGGGAGATATTATGCGATAGGTATGAAGACAAAATTCAATTGGCATTTGTCCACATAAATAAAATTTTTGGCATGAAAATTAACAAAGCCAATACCACTAAAGCTTTGTTGGATGTTTTAGACAATTGCAACGAAGCAGTTCGAAATCTGCAAACCATAGGGTTAAAATCAGATTCTTTGAGTGAGTTAATCATCATTTCTCACATCTTAACGAAAATCGACGACGCAGTTAAACAGCGATGGCATTTGACCTTGAGGAAGGACATTTATCCCGATCTCGAATCGTTCCGAACCTTTTTGGAGTGTGAAGCTCGTTCTGTTTCTTCTTTTTCTGCGTTGCCTAGCGGGGGGAGTGAAAGGCCAGGGAGAAACGCTAATGTAAACAGGTTCGGGGGGAGTAAAAAACCGGAAAGGATCAGTTCGTTTGCTAGACCTCTAGTAGCGAGTGCGGTCGCTGTAAATTGGAAAGCTTGCGTTCTTTGTGGGGACTATAACATCCATCCTCTTTATAAGTGTACATGTTTCAATCGCATGTCCGTAACTGATCGGTGGAAAGTTGTAGAAACGAATAAACTCTGTGCAAATTGCCTGCGTGGGCACACTGATCCCTGTCGGATAAAAAGTGGGTGTAAAAATTGTTCTTCGAATGAACATCATACCTTATTGCACATTTATAGAGTAGGAAATTCTGAAGTAAACAACGCGATTGCCCCTCCGGAACATCCATCATCATCCATTTCTACAACTCTCCAATGCCAATCACATATACAAACAAGTAATGTTTTATTATCCACCGCACAAATAAAAATAAAATCAAAAACTGGGGAATTTTTGCAATTTAATGCTTTAATTGATGGAGCTAGCCAAAATTCTCTCTTGACTCGTGAATGTGCGGAGCGCTTACAAGTACCCTTGCGGGAAACTACACATCGATTAATGGGAATTAATGGGGTCACGGCGGAAACATCGTTGCACATCGCCAACGTTGTTTTTTCTCCTCACTTCTCGTCAGATTCTTTTCACCTTGAAGTATTAGTAGTAATCAAAGTGACTCCACCTCTCCCTAACTTCTATATTCAGAAACGTAAATGGACACATTTATATGGACTCATACTAGCCGATCCAGACTATACAAGTCAAAAACCGATAGATATTCTTCTGGGAGCAGACATTTTCCCTCTGCTACTAAACGGCTCTCCAATTGTTGGACAAAGTGGTTCACCAGTTGCTATTCCTACAAAATTAGGACATTTACTCACCGGAAAAATAAACTCTGCCGTACACTCGAACATTTCTATCGGCTGTCTTTCTGTTAATGCCAGTATTGATAGCACACTGCAAAAATTCTGGCAAATTGAATCGATTCCGTGTGAAGAACTGGTAAATAATGAAGAAATTCAGTGTGAAGATCTTTACACAAATTCATTACAACGAAATAGTGAGGGAAGATACATAGTAAAACTCCCTTTTCGTAATGACAGAGACTTAGGTGAAAGTCGATCGAAAGCTCTCAACCGTTTTCTTTCATTAGAGAATAAACTTGCTAAAAAGCAAGATTTAAAACTCAAATATAGTGAGTTCATGAATGAATATCTAGCCCTAGGGCATATGTCACCTCTACCTCCTTCCACCTTGGAGATAGATCAGAACCACTATTATCTTCCTCACCATTGTGTTGAAAATCTTCATTCAACCACAACTGCTCTTCGCGTTGTTTTTGATGGGTCGAGTAAAACATCCAATGGGCATGCAGTCAACGACTTTCTACTGAAAGGTCGTAAATTACAAACCGAAATATTTGACAATTTAATTCACTTTAGAAGTTATAAAGTTGCAGTGTCTGCAGATATATGTAAAATGTACCGTCAAATCCTCATTGCGGAAGAAGACCGCGCGTTCCAAAGAATATTTTGGAGACAAAACCCGTCCGATCCATTGATTACCTACGAACTAAACACTATAACTTATGGAATGTCTTCTTCGCCTTTCCTCGCACTTCGTACGTTGCAACAATTGTGCAAAGACGAACAAGACAACTTTCCGAACGCCTCTAAAATTGCTGAAAATCATTTCTACGTTGATGATCTTTTAGCAGGTGCAGACACCGTAGAAGCCGCAAAATCCTTAATCGATGAAATGCTACGTTTCATGAATGCAGGATGTTTACCTCTTCGGAAATGGTCATCTAGTCATGAAGAGGTACTAAGCGAATTGCCTTATTCGTTAAAAGCCAAAAGCCTTAACCAATCGTTCAGTGATGCTGAAGAGTCTTCACAAAAAATCTTGGGACTCGTTTGGAATCTTCCAACCGATTCGCTGCAAGTTCGGACTGTGGAAGAGCCAACCGTCTCCACCAAACGTGAACTGTTATCGGTCATAGCGCGTAGTTTTGATCCTCTGGGACTAATGGCACCTGCCATATTGCTTCTGAAGATTATGCTTCAGGACTTGTGGAAGTCAAAATTGGCTTGGGACGATCCCGTTCCACCAGACATTCTAGAACGGTGGAATAAATTCCAAGCAGAAATGCATCACTTTAAACAAATTAAAGATCCTCGCTACATACATACTTCAGAGGATTGTATTCTTGAACTTCATGGCTTTTGCGACGCTTCTTTTAAAGCTTATGCTTCAGTAGTTTATTTAAAGGTCATTTCTGAGTCGACACATGTATCCTTACTCGCAGCAAAAACAAGAGTTGCGCCTGTTAAACCAGTCACTCTACCCCGGCTGGAGCTTCAGGGTTGTTTACTGCTAGCCGAGCTAATTTCAACAATTCTAAAAGTAATCCCAGTTCCAAACCCACAACTATTCCTTTGGTGCGACTTAACAATCGCATTGAGTTGGATCACAAACCCTCCGTCTTCAGGAAATCAGTTTGTACAACATCGAGTGGGAAAAATACTTTCCCTGACGTCATTAACTTCTTGGAACCACATTCCTGGCAAAGAAAACCCAGCAGACTGTGCTAGTCGAGGACTTTATCCTTCACAGTTGTTGGCTCATTTAGAGTGGTTCACTGGTCCAAACTGGATTGTTGTCAACAATAAATACGGAGCTCTCACTTCTTTTGAACTCTCTACTTCTTCAGTACTTATTCGTGACGAGAATAAGGATTTGGTTCCACAAACAGTTAAAGAATCACCTCCAATATCTCATGCTATCTTGAAGTATTCTTCATACACAACATTATTACGTGTCACAGCCTGGATCTTACGTTTCATTCACAACCTCAAATCTAGAAATAAGCTTAAAGGTACTCTTCAAACTTCTGAACTGACCGGTGCACGAACGGCTATTCTAAAAATTGTACAGCAAGAAGAATTCGCTTCCGACCTTAAGCTTATAGCAAAAAATAAACCTCTCCCTAAATCCAGCAAACTACTGTCTTTAAATGTGTTTCTGGACGAAGTAGGACTTCTTCGCGTTGGAGGACGTTTATCACATCATCAGACATTAGCATTCGATCATAAATTTCCTATTCTACTTCCTAAGAGACACCCAATTACTGCCTTAGTGATTCGACATTTCCATCTTACAAGTCTTCATTCGGGACCCGAACTTGTCTTATAGTTGATCCGTCAAATCTTCTGGATTCCGGATGGCAAATCCACAGTACGCAGTGTAGTGCGCAGTTGCATCACATGCTTTAAATCATTGGCCAGGCCAGTATACCAAAAGATGGGTGATTTACCTATTGCAAGAATCATGCAGTCACGCCCCTTCGACAAAGTTGGAATTGATTTCGCTGGTCCAATTAGTACAAAATGCCAGCACCAGCGAAAAGCGACAACATTCAAGACATACATTTGCCTTTTCATATGTATGTGTACCCGTGCCGTACATCTGGAAGCCGTCTCCAGTCTCTCTACTGACTCGTTCTTGGCTGCATTGAGACGATTCGTCGCACGTCGAGGATTTCCCTCGGAAATATTCTCAGACAATGGTACTAATTTCCGCGGTGCGTCTGCCTATCTAAAAGCACTTTTTAAACTCACAAAAGAGCAATCCGTCCAGAACTTCTCATCGGAAAGAAACATTCATTGGCATTTTATTCCACCCTATGCCCCTAACCAAGGTGGGTTATGGGAAGCTTCAATTAAACTTGCTAAGCGGCATCTCACAAAAACTTGTCAAGGCACACTTCTCAATTTCGAGGAATTCTCTACAGTGTTATGTCAAATAGAGGCTTGCATAAACTCAAGGCCTCTGGTACCTTTATCCTCGGCAACTAGTGATCTTCGTGCACTTACCCCTGGACACTTCCTAATCGGAGTTCCCCTTCTGGAACTTCCAGAAAACACTGACAGTTCTACAAACACTAATCGAAAAATTCTAAGTCTCTCTTGCAGATGGAGACTCTTATTGCAGGTTAAGGAATCCTTCTGGCGCCGCTGGACACGAGACCTCCTGCATACACTCCAGCCTCGTCAAAAGTGGAATTCAACGAAACAACCTCTGCAAATTGGAGACATGGTTCTTCTTCAAGAGGCAAATTCTGCTCCTTGTTCCTGGACTCTTGGTCGCGTAACCAACATCTTCCCGGGCAAAGATCAGATCACCAGGGTAGCCAGCGTGCGGACCAGGGATGGAGAAAAGCTTCGTGCTCAGAATCGACTGGTGGTCCTTCCTCTCCCCTCATGCCGGCCCTCGCAGGATGTTGATTTAGATTAGCCACAAGAGGTCTGATATACATTGCTAACTAATGTGGCAAGAAGATTATGCATTTATTTACTATGATAATATGAGTGAGTGCGAACTCTCCGTGGATTTAATTTTATAACGCGCTCAACTATTACTAGTGTTTGCAAACATTGTTGCATTTTGATATATTTGTTATGCAGCGCACATGACGATACTGTGAATGTATTTTTTAATCATGAAAACTGTAACCATTATATCATTTAAAATAAGAATTCCGTCTACGCACAAAAAAGTGGCCTGCGCATGTTTGTCTTATACTTTATACTTTAAACAAAGACTCGCATTACATCGAAACTAGTGTTCTGTCTTTATTTCGTCCACTGATGATAGCTCTTGGGGAACAAGGTGAGTCAACCTTTAATCTTTGTAGTCACCTAATTCGTATAAATTCAATGCTCTAAATCTCATATCCGTAACTCTGTATACTTAAACTTTCACTCATCATTGCGACCGGCGCTTCCCCTTGTATCTCTTCGCTGCTTTTGCATTATGAAAACAACCAAGAACTCAGTACGAGGAGGTGGCTGCATATCGAGTTCCACCCCATCCCCCTAAAAATTTCAATTTAAGTTACTAGCTTACCCTATAAAATTAAATTGAAGTTACTGGCAAGTGGTTTAGTTTAAATGTGGTTGATATTGGCATTTGGTTTCAAATCTGGGTAAAGCAAGCAAATCTAGAAGCAATTATTGACCTAATAAATCCCTCTCGTGCCTCTGTACCACATACTGTACTACATGCTTCAGTTACTAATTTAACCCAACGTTCTACTGCTGGTGAATGGCATGGAAAGTTAAACATGTTACTATTGGTTGGAACGTCTAGAATCATAGACTTCAGTTGATCATCATAAAGAGATACTGTAAGTGGTGGATCTGAAATGGAATCTGATTACCATTCAATTAGATTTATGCAATCGTCTGCTTCGAAGTTTAACTTGGGAATTTTAAACTCTCAAATATTTTTTTCAACTTTTTTTTTAATCTTAATTTTAAATTATTCTAAGGCTCTATTCTCTGACGTGTTTTCAATCATCAGCTAACATTGCCAAAATAATACTTTCTGGATGGGCATAATAAGCATTTCTTTGCAAAGTTATATCTACTACAATTTTTAAATCCTCAGGCAAAAATTTCGATATGGTAAAAATGAAGACTCCCGTACCAACATGATGACTGACTTTTAATTTTAAACCACACATATGAGTGTACCTTCACAACATACTATGTTAATGTTTTCAAGTTATGGGCTGGATCTTCTGTTGAAACATATAACCTTAAAATTATATTTGCCGTCGTCAACCATCTGGAATATTTCAATTTTCCTGGATCTTTTTGTGACAAGCTTAATGGAATATATTTATTTGATATCCCTGTGCATATTTCGTAAAGGTATCGTTGATCAATGCTAAGATTCTCAAGGACAATATATGGCAAAGTTACTTCTATCTTTTCAAAGTTTGTTAAAGGTTCACAAGATTCTAACATTTTTCCAATTTCTCGGCTGTATCCTTTTGGCCCAGTGGTTTTCCCTTCTAAATATTCGAACAAATGACAGGACGTCCTAAAAAGAGCTCGATTTGTCGAATGACTCCATTTTTCAAACCTGTATTTACCACTGTACCATCACAACCAACCACTTGCATCTTAGAAAGATCGATATTTTCTTCAAAAAAGTTAAAATACTTGTTTTAATATTTTTAGAAGAGCCAGCTGTAGGATATATTATATTTTGATCCTGGTTCTAGTATTAGAACGATATGTTCTTCTGTTACCGTCTTTCTAGCAATCCTTTCTCTTTCTTTATCATTACTAAAGTTTAATCCTTTCGCTCATCAAAGTATATTCCATATTCTGATAAAGAGTTAGCTTCCTCATTTTTCCTTCTCAGGTAGCTGCGGGCCTTTGTCCTTTCTCTTCTAATTTCAATACGATCAAATATGTTTGAAGAATCATCCTTGGAAAATTTTCCCATATCCTTCAAAGCAGCATTTATTAGAATTGCTGCCGATCTATCGGAAACACCAGTTCTGTCACAAGCCTAAGCTACATTTAGAAGTTTAGTTCTCGTTTGTGAAGTTGAAGGAGTATTATTATTAATGATTGTGTTTATAGTGTCATTACAGTTCTTAAGCAAACTAAAACTTAAAGTAGCTTCCGTACTAAAGGTCGAGTTTATTTTGGATTATTTTCCTTTACAATCTTTGAGCTGAACGTTTTGTCTCTCTGCTTCTCTTTCCTTGCGATGCAAACTTTTCTTCAAGCATTTTGTTGGTTTTAACGTCAACATTTCCATTGACCCTTTTTCGAAATGTCCTTTGATCTGTTAAAAAAGCTCTTTCAACAATAAGTACTTTCATTTTGAAAGTACAACTGAGAAAGTTCTTACATTTACATATGCTAATATCAAACAGATTTTTTTCTGCTGATTCAATGAAGGACACAACCTTTTTCGAGAAATCTAGTTTGCCAGTATTTTTTAATAGTTTCTTAATATTTCTATATGCTCTAGGGTATTTTTTCAGCATATCTATTATTTGTTGGTTTGTTACAGTTGGAATCGAACTTTTTCCCCATAATCCTTTAAGCTCTTTAATTAAAATTGAACATACATCAGCCACATAGTAACATCTCTTTATAATCTTTCTGTATGTAAAGATAATACTTCATAACATCTGCATATGTTGGAAGCATGTTAGGTTTCATTATTTCAGCCATTCCAAACACGGGGCATACATCTACTGATCGTGTTCAAGGCATTTCGACTTATTCACAGAACCGTGCATCCTTAACGAACAAAACAAACCAAACCCAAATAAAACTGAACTTAAAGATTAAAATTCTATGTAAAAAATATCTAAAATAATTATAAATAAACAGTAAAATACGCACCAATAAACGAAAGCGAATCAATTTGAACAAAGGACTTAGTTTTCCTCGATAGATTAGATCGGAAGGGCATTTGCAGGAGCATACACCTACTAGATGTTTACAAAAACAGTGGGAGGATATTTAAAGAAACCCAGACACCTCCACTCCATGTGGTGAAATACGAGTTACGTATCCCTTATAAACAAGCGAAGAAAGGGAAGCGCCCGTGCACCCTAGTAGCGAGGAACGCAATGATGAGTCTATTGAGAGGAGTGGAGACGTGCGTGATATAGCGCTCTAAAAAAAGGAGAATTTTTTAAATTTCCGGGATAATGTTAGGTGTGACACTTTTTTTTACAAGTAGGGAAGTTCATTTTACCCACTCATGGCTTTAAATAAGATGCATTAAATTTTTTAAATGCGTTATTTTTGTTTTTGTGAAGAAATTGGCAAAATTTCGAAATTTTAAAGTGATTTTGGCACCTGAAGATATTAATTGATTTAGCTCATATTTTGTATTATTAATAAGCATGGTAGTCCCCAACTATTCCCACCATAGGCGTTTTCAATTTCCGAAATTCGTGTTTTTCGCTCCACCCTAACGTAACATCCCTTGGGACGGTTGCTACAAGAGCGGGGAAGGGCTCCGAGTGGAAAAATAGAGAACACACCCTTAACGCTCCGCTCGAAACATCCATTGCTGCCCTGATGGGCTAAGCCAGGACGTGAATGTGGTCGATCCAATGGAGTCGGTGAACAATTCCGAATCCGGAGGTTCAATTGTCGAGGATATTGTCCCTTAGGACGGTTTAATTTCTTAGTGTTTTTGAGGTCCTAAGAAGTATTAACCTACGTCTGCCCCTGCAATAGGGCTACAACGTAACATATTTGGGCAAAGATGTTTTTGCCTAAAGCGGCAGAGGTATAAAACCTTACATCATCAAGCAACGTACATTCCTTCGGACGGTTGCTACAAGAGCAGGGAAGGGCTTCGAGTGGAAAAATAGAGAACACACCCTTAACGCTCCGCTCGAAACATCCATTGCTGCCCTGATGGGCTAAGCCAGGACGTGAATGTGGTCGATCCAATGGAGTCGGTGAACAATTCCGAATCCGGAGGTTCAATTGTCGAGGATATTGTCCCTTAGGACGGTTTAATTTCTTAGTGTTTTTGAGGTCCTAAGAAGTATTAACCTACGTCTGCCCCTGCAATAGGGCTACAACGTAACATATTTGGGCAAAGATGTTTTTGCCTAAAGCGGCAGAGGTATAAAACCTTACATCATCAAGCAACGTACATTCCTTCGGACGGTTGCTACAAGAGCAGGGAAGGGCTTCGAGTGGAAAAATAGAGAACACACCCTTAACGCTCCGCTCGAAAGATCCATTGCTGCCCTGATGGGCTAAGCCAGGACGTGAATGTGGTCGATCCAATGGAGTAGGTGAACAATTCCGAATCCGGAGGTTCAGTTGTCGAGGATATGGTCCCTTATGACGGTTTAATTTCTTTGTGTTTTTGAGGTCCTACGAAGTATTTACCTACGTCTGCCCCTGCCAATAGGGCTACAACGTAACATCTTTGGGCAAAGATGTTTTGCCTCAAGCGGCAGAGGTATAAAACCTTACATCATCAAGCAACGTACATCCCTTCTGACGGTTAATGTTCTTTTAGGTTAACTACGCCTATCAGAGACATTAGCCTACGTCTGTGTCACCAATTTGATAAGCAACGCATCCATCCTGGGCGGGGATGGTTTAGCCTTTTCGGCTTTGGTAGAAGTACAACACAATAAGCAATACGTCCTTCTGCGGGCCTCCAGCGAGTGCCTTCTCCAGCCAACAATCGACGCTTCTCACTCTACAGCTAGAAAATACTCACTAACCTATCGCCAAGGGTGAGCGTAGAGATGGGTCTGGAGACTTAGGTAGACTGAGGCGTGAGTACGTCACAAAACTGCCCAGGGCCAGGCTGACACTGAGGATGCTGTGAGTATGTCTCAGGAGCTCTTTTTAGGAAGAGGAGATCTTTCCTAAGGTTTACCGTAATATTACAGTCGAAGATGTAGTGATGTAAATCACCGACATCTCCGCACTGACACAAATCGCAAGCTTGTTTTCCGAAACGTTTCAAATATTCCGGAAATTGTCCATGGCGAGTAAGTAGCTGGGATGTAATTGGTTGGTACACGTGTATGCGAAGATCTGGTGTGGGAAGGAAAGTGAATGTTCTTCTACCAACCGTATCCCCACTCCAACTAGTACGGCTGATATGTGCAAAAAATTGTTAGAATTGTGCCTTTAATGATAGAAGCATACAACTTGGGGCACATATACTACACATATGAAGATTTAATTTTGGATATGAGGCCATCTCAGATTTCGCCTATGGCAGTAATGGCGGACATTCAAAATGGCGGCTTCGGAATATTTTTTGTGCTCCTTTTAAATGTTATTTGATGATGTTAAATGACAGCTATTAAAGTAATGGCGAGTAATTGATGTTTTGTGCATGTACTTAGCTATTTTTAATAATATATACTTTATTTTATGTATATATTCTATTTATAACAAAATGGCGGACATTCAAAATGGCGACCTCTGAGTATATTTTATGTGCTCCTTTTTTACTGTCATTTGGTGATGTTAATAGCGTATTATATGTGATTTTGCATGAATTGATGCTATAAACATACGTGCATGTCATAATTAGATTTTTATGTTAATTATTAACTATATTAATTAATATGAAAATATTAATTTTTAATTATTTTCATATTAACTTTTTTTCACAGGTGACACGATAAGAAGAAAAATAAGATAAAAATACGGATGTAGTGCATTAAGCTGATTAATCCATTCAATACTGATACATCTGGACAATTCAAAGAAACAGAATTGAACAAGTGCTTTACCTGTCAAGAAGACAGTTTTGAAGTTCTTCGGTGTCCAGCAGACAGTAAGTAATAGCAGTAAGCGTAAAGAAAAGGGAACTGGTTATAAAACAATTTCTGATTTACTTGTGGGGTTTAGTATTCCAGGGTGTTTACCAAGGACAATAAATCTGGAGCATCTCGATGATGCAGGAAGTGGTCGATGCAACATTGGTACAACATAAAGCTCAGTTTCACGAATCATGTAGATTGCAGTTCAATAAGACAAAACTTCAAAGAGCTCAGAAATGGAAGATAGAACCTGCGGATAATGCAAATAGTTCTACGAAATTCACCCGCCAGAATCTTGTGGTAAATAGCTCAGTGAATTCAAAAGCAATTTTTTTGTGACCTGCCTGCTCAAGCTGGAAGTTCTTCAAGAACTGCATCTTTTGTGCATTCGTCCTGTATGTGTTCCTCACTGTGCCCTTAAACTGAAGGACCGGCCTTTGCTTGCGAAACTGAGTGCGGTGATGTTATTGCATTAAACTTGGTAGTCAACGAAGATTTATTGTACTATTGGCAAAGGACAGTCAGTTCTAATAGAAGGCACAGGGGTAACACTTGTGTAGCTTTCAGGAAGATGTTTAGTTGATTTCTCTTCAAAAGTACTTGAAGTTTTATTTCGATAGGTTCCTCTAAAACTACCATCTGGATGTTGAAATAGGGATATTCCTGTACCATGAAAAGAATCATGAGCTGTAGTAGAACTTGGATTGTGGTCAATATTATCAACCGTATTAGTTGTGAAAAGCAATCTTTTTAACTGAAGAGGAACGACAGCATTTTCTATGTGTTACAGATGACATATTTCATTTCCAAGTTCTGATGAAAGGTCTAGCACTCGGTCTTATAATATGCTTAATCCGAGCTCAAAAGATAAGATCTTAAACTAGTTCACGCTTGCGAGTTATTTTTATGAATTAAAATACCTAAGCATATAGGCAAATGTGTTTATTGTTCTCGATTGTGCTTGTAGACTGTTCCAGAATGACACTCCCGACGTCACACCAAACTGTTACACATTAGTAACTGTGTAACAGTAAGGATAGGTTGGGGTTAAAAAACTTGACTGTGCTTTACAACTAACAGAAATGCTGGTTCGGAATCTTCCTGACAGGTTTCTCCAAATCCATTGAAAGGTTTTTCATTTTTAAAATGTCTCTTCTAACTATATTTGCTGCTTTGGCAAGATGAATAGCGTCACTATAGTACCTACATCGTATTCACAAGCTTTCTTCAGAGCTTGATCAATATCTTGTTGTTTCATCCTCATGCTGTACAGTTTGCATAGATCAACAAGTTTAAATATGGGTGTGATTTCATTGTCACTACGAGCATCTTCGATGTATGATAGAAGTTCGACAAATGCAATACCATGGTTGGTTTGTTCTATTTCAGTTTCTTGTTTGTTCTTTGGTCTCTTGCTCTGTTGTATAATGATACGAGGCATCGAACATAATACAAGGCATTTAATGCAATAAGATCACCGACACTCAGTTTCGCAAGCAAAGGCCTGTCCTCCAGTTTAAGGGTACAGTGAGGAACACATCCAGGCTGCATGTAGATGCAGTACATAATAAACTTCCAGCTTGAGAAGGCTGGTCACACAAAAAAAAATGCTTTTGAATTCACTGAACTATTTACCAAAACATTCTGGTGGTGAATTTCGTAGAACTATTTGCATTATCCGCAGGTTCTATCTTCCATTTCTGAGATCTTTGAAGTTTTGTCTTATTGAACTGCAATCTACATGATTCGTGAAACTGTGCTTTATCTTTTTGCTTTAGCTTTGTGATCTTATTGCATTAACTGTTGTACCAATGTTGCATCGACCACTTCTGCATCATCGAGGCGTTCCGGATTTATTATTCTTTATAAACACCCTGCAATACTAAACCCCACAAGAAAATCAGAAATTGTCTTATAACAGTTCCCTTTTCTTCACGCTTAATGCTTTACTTACTGTCTGCTGGAAAACCGAAGAACTTCATACTTGTCTTCTTGACAGATAAAACACTTGTTCCACTCTGTTTCTTTGAATTGTCCAGATGTATCAGTATTGAATGGATTAATCAGCTTAATGCACTACATCCGTATTTTTATCTTATTTGTCTTCTTATCGTGTCACCTGTGAAAACAGTTTTTATGAAAATAATTAAAAATTAATATTTTCATATTAATTAATCTAATTAATAATTAACATAAAAATCTAATTATGACATGCACGTATGTTTATAGCATCAATTCATGCAAAATCACATATAATACGCTATTAACATCACCAAATGACAGTAAAAAAGGAGCACATAAAATATACTCAGAGGCCGCCATTTTGAGTGTCCGCCATTTTGTTATAAATAGAATGTATACATAAAATAAAGTATATATTATTAAAAATAGATAAGTACATGCACAAAACATCAATTACTCGCCATTACTTTAATAGCTGTCATTTAACATCATCAAATAACATTTAAAAGGAGCACAAAAAATGTTCCGAAGCCGCCATTTTGAATGTCCGCCATTACTGCCATAGGCGAAATCTGAGATGGCCTCATATCCAAAATTAAATCTTCATATATGTAGTATATGTGCCCCAAGTTGTATGCTTCTATCATTAAAGGCACAATTATTTCACATATCAGCCGTACTAAACGCAGTTCCCATGATTCCATAATAATCTGGAGGATACGATTGCTGGTAGTGGAGATAGAAAATGCAACTCTGATGTGTACCACCTCGCTGTTGAAGGCATTTTTAACCGCGGTAGCAGCCGCTTCATTTCCCATGAAACCAACATGGGCCTTAATCCAGTGCATTCGTACTCCCTGGTAACGAGTTCCCGTTTTGTACAGAGGCTTGATGTTTCGCACTACCGGGAGAGTGCAAAGGGAATCATTCAATGCCATAAGCGCTGATAGGCTGTCTGGATAGATATGAGTAATCTTGTTGGCGTTGTAGAGTGGTCAGTCACGGATCCACTCAAATACCTTCTGGATTGCTGCAAGTTCCGTTAGATACACCGTAGCGTTATCCGTGAGACGGTACTTGTACGATGTGTCCAAAGGACGCAACGACGAAGGCGGCTCCATATCTACCTTCCATGCCTGATCCCTAAGTGTAAATCTCAATCTCTGCACAGTTTGGCGCAATTTGTTGTCATAGGGAATTCCAAAGCGATCAGCGGGTGTACATTCCAGTAGTTTATAAAGCTCCTTGCTCCATCGAAATGGCCATTGACGAACTTCCTAAGTTTTTAATCTTTATTAGTTGTTGGTTTGAAGATTTTTCACTTTTTATTACTAATTTAACTAAGGTTTCGATCTGTTTATCTATTTCCTTGTGTGTATATGTACTTCACAGGACAATGTCTTGTGTTTGGCGCAGTTTGCACAAATACAAATTTAATGCCGGGGCCTTCAGGCATAGCACAAGATGTGGAATCCATAAATAAATATTGATAAACGTTACATGCGATGATAAAC
Source organism: Metellina segmentata (assembly GCA_947359465.1). Classification (NCBI taxonomy): domain Eukaryota; kingdom Metazoa; phylum Arthropoda; class Arachnida; order Araneae; family Tetragnathidae; genus Metellina; species Metellina segmentata. The sequence goes on along the minus strand of OX375877.1, from coordinate 108,470,637 downwards.
ATCGTTTGATATTTTCGGTTTAGTTAAAAGAACGAATCTTCATGAAAGTTCTATGATGTCATTGTGGTCCAGTTGGTGAAGTCACTAACTTGCAACCAGGTAGTTGCGAGTTCGAGACTCGATGTACCTAAAGACCGTCGTATACGCGGATGCTAATGCATGTTAAATCTGCCGTGGCTTCAAATGTCCTCGCGTTGACTTGAAGTGATAGTTTAGAGAATGGGGTGCATACTTAGAGTTGACCTTGTCATTTGACCGTGGTTGTAAAGTACGAATTGTTGTCTTCGCATCATTGCCTTCGAGATTGGTCCCGGACTATCGCCAATGGTCCATTGAGTTGTTCCAGTGTGACGTAAATTCCTTTACCTATTGTACCATTACAAAAATTGAAAATAAAGTATTTTAATTTTATGAAGAAATAGTCTAGGGAAAATATTGCCTGCTAACCTATTATAAAAGGCGTTTTTGAAATAGAAACATTTTCTACTTAACTTTTGTTTTCACAGTTGGAATGTTATTTGTCAATGCGCAAATTGGTTCCAAGAAGCTCTAGAAAGTTCTACAATGCTATCACCAAAATTACAAAAAAAAAATTTTGAATTTAATGAAAAAATGTTCAGGGAAAAATATCGTCTGTCATCAAAATCAAATTCCAATTTTGAACTTTTAACTAATTCTTCTTTTTTTCAGTTTTCTTCGTTGAACAGTTGTTACCATATGGCAATTGGAACGCACTTTCCCTAAAAAGCTCCCTACACGATCAATATTAACATTGTGATCGTCAATGATGCTCATTAAAGCAACACCAATTGATCGTGTAGGAGGCGATTGACGTGATTGTCAATCGATTGACGAACATTAATAGAAACTTTGATTGAAGGGCATAGACGGGCGCCATTGATGGCGCCGACACATGCTTCTCGAAGTATAATAGTTGACGGGTTATACATAATTGTCATTCGTTATTAGATGTATGAGAAATCGCTGTTCTCTCGTTAGAATCAGGAGGGGTCCACATAAAATAGACGTAAAGAGAAAAGACCAAACTCGCAATATGTATGATTTGTAGTGGATGAGTTCACCTCAGACCCGCAGAACATATACGGCCCTCTGAACAGTTTGAACCTTTCCTCGGAATATAAATGTCACTCTTCCGGTAGGTTTAGCTTGCCTGTAGGCCAGATACAGCCTTCGAAAAATATTTTAGGCCTGAAGACTAGATAATGTTTTCTGAATCGTTTTAACTCGGCCCTAGTTCATATCCAATAATACAGGAAATCCAAAAAATTTAATGTTACCTAGGATTGGAGTGTTTGCCAATTTGGAATCTTGAAACACCATTCAAAACTCTTATTTCACTTTTTGTTCCATTCTAGATAGCAGGACACCATGGTGAAAAAGAAAGCCGTGACTAAACGTGTGCTTAAAGCAATAGTTGTAATCGTATGCGCCACCGGATTTATGTTACAGACTGTGGAGTTTTTCTTCCTCTACCAAACTTATCCCACTGTGGTGGACATCCAGGTGTCTGTTTCATCTGAAATCGAGGTTCCGGGAATCACCTTTTGCAGTGAAAGCGGGTGAGCAGTAGCCGAAATGGCGTTTATTTTTTCTCCATAGTAAATATAATGTTTGGAGAGAGGGGTGCCAGCTCAGGTGTGACCTCGTCATCTCACCCTGGTTCAAAATTACGTGGTTTCCTTGGGATCGGGTTTGATCTCGGACAATCGAAAATAGCCCACACTATGTTGCTCAAGGGATCCGACAGTTAAAATACCTACATTCCTACCATCTATAATTATAAAAGAAAGTGTTTTTCTGTCTGTTTACCTTCTGCCCGCAAAGTCCTGTCGAATCTATGGCACTTACAGAAATGGGATTTTGGCACACAGGTAGTGTAATTTTTGGATAGCGGTGAATTTAAAATTCAATCAAAACATTTTTTAATGAATTTAATAAGTTTTTTCATCGTTCGTTCTTTTTTCCGGAAATGAAGAACCACATGCATATTGACTTTTTATCCCTCTGTGACGTCACTATTGACGTCAGCCTTTGGAACTATGCCATATTTTCACCTTTCGTGTTTTCGCAATAAATGGGAATGTTAGCAAACAGATTCGAACGACCTTCGTTTGATTCGAGATTAATTCATTTCCATTTCCTGAGAAACGGATTCGAGTGAAGCAAGAGAAATTATTAAAGTTATTACTGGCGTTTTTCAGTGCTTTTTTCCTATCTCAGCGATCGTTAAAGACAGAATGAGAATCTTAACGGATTTGAAATCTGCGGAAAATTTTACACCAAATAGATGTACCTTATACGTTTGGTTTTCTTTTAATAAATAATTTATAAATTAAATATTTATATCTTTTGGTTTGCGAAACAAACCACCACCACGGCCCTTGTGACCTCTACGAAAAGAACTGTCACGGGCAACGCCCATTTGATTTGCGAAGCAAAACAACACCACGGGCATACCTGTTATCCAATAGGCTACAAATTCCCATTATGTTTGCGAAGCAAACCAAATAGCAAATATAAAGGCGTGATAAGGGAATTCACTAACTATGCTCACCGAATATCACATTTAATGTGACTGATTTCCAAGGAGAATGCGGCATGTTTCGTTTGGATCCTGACGTCTTTGACTTCAAACTTTTTCTCCCCATGCAAAATTTAATTTTGCAAATTCCTATATTGGATCATGGACCTTGTTGTCACCCGTAGCTGCTGAGCTTTTTTGAGACTCTACTTGACCCTAATTGAATCACTAAAACACAACAGTTTTATTTCTCACCTTTCGACTTTGTTTTTCTTTTATTAAATCTTTTTATTCTACCTACAGTAACGAATCATCGAAGTTAGCCACTTCCGAACGCGGTCACAACTAGAAGGGTAACTGACTGAATTGTTGATTTCGTTTAAAGAGGTGGCGCCATCTATCTGTACTTCGTTCAGCTAAAAACTCTTTTTATTTTTTTCCAGCCAAATTAATTTATTTTTTCTAAATAAATTTCTCACTTAAATTATGCAAATCATTTTTATGTTACACACACCTGATGACGGGGAGTTAAGCTGCATGGCAATAGGTACTCCGGAAGTGATTGTCCAGTCCAGTAGCATACATTATCTCCTTTATGGTACACACTTGAATCTTATCCCTCTTGTTGGTTGTCTCGACGAGATATCTCGTCATTAGCAAAACAGACAAGATCGTGATGGATTGAGGAATATCGTTATTAGTAGAAAACTCACCACATCTTCATCTCGTCATCGTGTTTCATCATCAAATCATGATCGCATCATCAAATAATGATCACATCATCAATAATGGCTTTATCAATAATGGCAATATCGGCAATGATGCCCCCCCCGGGTGCCCCTTTACAACTAGCTCATCAATTCTGGCCTTGTAGTGAGAAATAATCAATGCTCAAGTGTCCGCCGTAAAAAAAAAAGAAAAATATTGGCAAAATCTTGATGAAGATACCTTGCCATAAGCCAAACAGATCAGACCACTTGGAGTGTTAAGTGCTTTAGATAAGATATCTCGTCCATAGAGATCTGATCAATTTTGCTAACTACGAGATATCTCATCATCGCATTTCTCGATACTATGAGAATGTCGAGATTAAAACCGGCTTTGGTTTCTTCGAATGACGAGATATCTTGTCCATATCCAGATCTGGTCAGTTTTGCTAATGTTTACGTTTTTGATTATACCTCTTCGGGACAATCACCATGAGGATAAAATCCTGAATTCTCAACCATCTCAATGGATGAACTTCGGTTGAGACGTTTTGGATTTCATGGCGCAAAGGCCATACATAGTCCACGTAGCGCCAAACAATATTAAGTGAATGGACCTGTATACACAAGGATACCATTACTCAAACATGAGAAATGAATCCAGAGAGGAATTGATCCAGCACATATTAAGGGTTATGAGCCCCTATACGTGCGGTTGGTAGAATCATTGCTAAGCAACCAGAGTGTTTGACTTCGAAATTCAGACGAACCACTGGCAGTCGTGGAAATGGTATACGTTAACCCCCTAGTGGTTGTCTCGACTAAGGTATCTCGCCATTAGTAAAACTGACCAGATCTGGGTGGACGAGATAGCTGGTCATTAGCAAAATTGGTCAAATCTTGATGGACGAGATATCACGTCGAAACCACTTTGAGGGATAAATCTGTCGCGGTCTCAAATGTCCTCACGTTGGCTTTGAGTGGAAGTTTGGAGGATGGGGGTACCAGCTCAGGTCCTCGTCATGTCCGTGGTTCAAAATTACGAGTTTTCCTCATTTTTTCCCCTTCAGGATTGATCCCGGACCATAGCTGCAAGCCCGTTGTGTTGCTCCAGTGCGACGTTAAATAAAAATGAACTAGGGGCCCGCCCCCTAATCGCTAACGCTCGCCAACCCCCCGAGGATTGCTATGCAATCCTCATTGGTTCGCTGCGCGAACCTTGCTCGCTTCGCTCGCATTAATGAAGACATGTGTCCTAGCAGAAGGGATTGTTTATAAAATATGATAATCCAAAAAACAAATTTTAATATAAATTTGGTGTAGTATAGAAAAGTTATACAGTACCTCTGGAATCGGAACTCGAACAATTTGGAATTTAAAGGAAAAGTTCGACTGTAAATGAGAGGACTACTTTGGAAATCGAATACGCAACATGTTGTTTGTGTGTAGATTTCCCCAGCACTTGAGACAATCATACATTTTTTCATTGCATTTGTTGTCGAAAGCTGTAGTGCAAGCGTCTTACTGAACTATAATTGTTGACCTTAAAAATTTAAATGGCCCTGAAAAGAATCCTTATTTTTGACATTCTGAAAGAAAGTAGTGCAATGAACTATAATTGTTGGCCCTAAAAAGGGCCCTTTTTTTAATGGCCCTGAAAAGAGCCCTTGTTTTTGAAATTCTGAAAGAAAGTAGTGCAATGAACTATAATTGTTGGCAATGAAAAGGGCCGTTTTTTTTTAATGACCATGAAAAGAACCCTTGTATTTGACATTTTGAAAGAAATGCATATGAAAAAATAGTAAAAATATAAATAGAATAGTAAAAATAATGTGACCAATATTATACATCTAAAACTTCTTTGAAGACACAGTTGTAGATTTCTGGGTTGTTGGCTATAACAGTGAGACTATCAAAAGATCTCACTCTTGAAAGGTCCACATACAGCTGTCCATGGCTAAAAACTGGTTTTGTTAGAACTAAACAAATTTTTTCAAATGTCTGTCCTTGTGACTTATTGATTGTCATGGCGAAACCTAGTCTAATTGGGAATTGTTTTCTCATAAAAGAAAAGGGCATATTGTTGTCTGGTGGAATTAGTGGTATTCGAGGGATAAAAAATGTTTCGGTGTTATTTGCATCGATTAACTGAGCTTCAATAATATTACGCTGTAATTTGGTTATAATTAATCTTGTGCCATTGCACAAACCTTTTGATGGTAGCAAGTTCCTCAACAACATAATTATAGAACCTAGCTTTAATCTCAGCTTGTGTGGTGGCATGCCTGTCGGTGTTATGCTATTTAAAAATTCTTCGGGATAAGCCAGTTGATCATGAGGATTATCACTTACTATTGAGTCAATACTTTCATAAATTTCTTCCTTTCCTGGCAAACATTTTAGCACTTGATTATTAAGATCTATAGACAAATCATTTGTAACAGTAAGAAGTGCCCTACTTTTAAGTTCGTTAGATGTTACAGTAGTGAAATCAATGTCGCCATAAAGTTGTTTAATTGGATCTTGCAGAGATGGATAACAAATTGGTGGTAATTTTACAATTTCACCATCTTTAGATTCACCTATGTCTAAGAGCCACTTAGCAAATTGTCTTTCAGTTGCTAGAGCACGCATATTTTCCGAAAGGTACAAAATCTGAAATTTAGCCCAAAGAGGATGTTTTTTCAGGCAGCTGGCGATCGTCAAAGAACGGGAACCTCTAGGAATCACTGGCAGAACTTGACGGAAATCTCCACCTAACAACACAACCTTTCCACCAAATGGCTCAGAGCAACTCATTAAATCTTGCAAAAATCTATCTACAGTTAAAAAGGCATGTACGTGAGTCATCGGTGCTTCATCCCACAGAATTAATTTTGTATTCATCAACAATTTTGATTCAGGTGAATACGGTTTCAAATTACATGTTGAGGTAGCATTCAACATCAGAGGTATTTTGAAAACAGAGTGAGCAGTCCTACCTCCATTAAGAAGTGTAGCAGCGATTCCAGTAGAGGCAACAGGAGTTGCTTGATCTCCTTTTGAACCCTCTTTCATGCAAGGCGAGTTTTGATTCAATGTTCCACAGGGGCCATGTATCATACATTTTGAAACAATATCAAACAGTCTGGGATTGATGTTTTGGTCTGGCAATTCGGCAGAAACAAATTTATCAATATCATCTTTGGTTCGAATTTTGGAAGTCGAATCCAAAGTCAATAACATGTGCGCATGAGGCAATCCACGTTTCTGAAATTCAATCACATAAATATATGCAACCACGATTCCAAATATATTTTTCTTCAAAATATCATCCAGGAGTTCACATAATTTCATTTTGAAGACTCGGACAACAATATCGGGTCGATTTTCTGGACGTTGGCAACCTTGCAAAGCATTTAAAATTTCAGGCCATGCCGGGTTACACGTAAATGTAACAAACAGATCTGGTCTTCCGAATTTCCGAACAATTGCCATCGCATCCTGGTAATTTTGCTGCATGCAGCGGGGACTACCTTGAAAAGTCGATGGTAGTATTACTAACTTTCCCATCCTTAAGTTGTTGCTTTGAGCTTCACTTTGTATAATGCATCTAAAAGTCCTTGATATAATTCAATTCTTAAATTTTTTTGATTGAGACGCAAATAGTTGAGGCGGGATCCTTCCGTTTTCACATAAGCATCAACAATATACTGTTGAAATAGTTTTCCGCTGTTATGTATAATACTGAACTCATCTCGTACTGCAAATCTGAAGGCATAATACTGCAATTGAGTCAGTCGAAATCGTTTTGCAGTACGCCGTTCTTCTTCATGCTCCATGCCAGCATACCAACCACATTCTCCTCGAGGGAATAGAAGAGGATATACCATGGGATCTGCACATTGATTGATTGGTGAAATTCTTTTACAACTATCACCAATGGGATAAATGCATACATCCCGATTTGATGGTGGCTCTCCGTTATCACCCACAAATATAGCAGCCACTTCTGTCCGCGAAGTTGGAGCACTATACCTCCTTAAGTCGGTGTTCGGATCTTCCATAAATATTAATTTTACATCAGTAGCAGGGTTTGAAAGAATTAAAGTATGCATTTGTAGATATGAATTTGCAAACGGATTTATGTTTCGCAATAAGTTATCTAGCTGTGCCATCACACTGCGCAAACAACCACTATTATTGTTCATTCGCTTGTCAGTTGCTTCACTCGAATCAAAAATATACAGTTGACCGTACCCAACTTTGTCTTGGTCATTTCCGTACAATGGGGAAACTAAATGATAAATTTGGCCGTGAATTCGAAAACAATATGGTCCATTGCCAGGAGGTGGTTTTACTTCTGCACCCATTGATGCAAAAGCCAAGGCGGCATTATATTCCCTGATATGCTGCCGAAAGTTTTTTGCTTCAATAGAATCATCACACAATAAACGTTTCAGCAAATCTGGAATGTTCGAAAATTTTGGCAATCGAACTTTGCCATCATGACAGCATTTTGTAAATCTACCGGAAGTATTTTTTTCTCTGTCCCAGAAGTGCCCCCCGCAAAAGTCACAAACTTCCGTCATCGAACCAATATCGTGTTCTTCAATATCAATTATAGTATTTCTACTATCTTCATATTCCTCAAACGGAATGAGAGCACCTCTATTCAAGCATGCACGTTTTCTACGATTCCTTTCAGTTCGGCCATTACGTCTTGCATCACTTTCAATTAAGCTTTCACTGGCTCGTCTTGTCCGTTTTCTTTGATTTCTATTATAATCTGTAACACTTCGACTAATATTCATTTTTATCAATGCAATTTCATCCGATAAATTCAATTTAGGCGCGAGGCTTCGTGGTAATAATTGGTAAACAACAATCGTACAGTGTTGCCAACACGCTTTAACAAATAACGTCTTTTTTGCGTGCCACGTAAGAGAAATATATATATAGATGTACTTTCTATTTCCAGAATGAAACCGGAAACTGTCTGTAAATTGAGAGCAAAATGTATGGGGGAAAAAAGCATGCGATTTCTGAATCCCTGCGGGATTTTTGAATTCTATTGCGTAAACGGATCGCTTCCTCCAGATTTCAAAGTAAGTAAAACAACAATTTTAATTATTTGTATCTGCCTTGTCAAACAAACGTTTATTCATTTGAGCACTAACTTAAACAATGTTATTTTATAAAAAGGTTGGTAGATAGTTACAGCAAAACTTAACAGATTTTGGTTTCATCAGCATCAAAACATTGACTGCATATCTGATGACAAGACACGTCTCGTAAATATATCAAAATTGATCGGATCTCGATAGACGAGATAACTCGTCGAATCCACTTAAAGGTTTAAATTAGTATTGCACTAAAACTAATAACAGTATTTTGTAACAATGAATCCAAATCATTGTTCTAATTTCTTTTGGTTATTTTATGATTTACACTTGCTTGTTTTTAACAGTTTATAGCGTATGAGCAGTTCATGGCATTGAATAAGTTGAACTCCACCGCTTTGGAAATGCTGAGGGTTCCGTTGAAAGAGTTCTTCAAGTGCAAAATTACAAGCGGAAGTGACGAAAGAGAGTGCGAGTAAGTATACAGCTTCACCTCAGTCTTGCAAAACCAATAGATCTCGACTTTCAAGGGTATTTCCATTTGCGTTAAAAGAAGGCTTGGTAAAAACATTCAATCCACGAAGTACCATTGCCAATAGACAATTAACTATAATTAACTATTGTATAATAAATTTGTAATCCGTCGAAGGCACCAAATAACCGTTTGGGGACGAAAATTGTTGTTTGGCAAGGAACCATTACCGTGTTCTTGAATTTTACCAAACAAAGAATACATGTATACGTTTTTCTGATATTTAACCCTTCTGTATGTCTCGATTAGGTGTCTTACCATTAACAAATTTCACCAGATCATGATGGTCGAGATTCTCTCCTCACTATTAGACTAGATGATGGTAATGGTAATTTTAGTTAACGTCGTACTAGAGCAACACAACGGGCTATTGACGACGGTCCGGAATCAGTCCCTTAAGGGAAAGATTCGAGGACAACACCTCGTAATTTTGAACCACGGTCAGATGACGAAGCAACATCTGAGCTGGCACCCCACTCTCCAAACTTCCACGCCAACCCAACGTGAGGACTTTCGGCCACGACAGATTTAAGGTGCACCAGCCGCCTCTACACCATACGTTTACAAACATCCATGCCCGGACCCGGATTCGAACCAGGAACCTTCCGATCTAGAGGCTAACACCTTAACCACTATACCGGTTGGTCGGCTTAGACTAGATGAACTCGTCACCATTAATAAACCTGTAACACCTTAATGACGAGATATCTATTCATTATGAGCCGCGGTAGCTCAGGCAGTAGAGCGTCGGGCTCGCATCGGAAGGGTTGTGGGTTCTGTTCTCAGCGGAGCCTGCAATTCTGATGGTTGCGAGATTGGCGCTTAGACCTGGCTAAAGACCGTCATGTTCGCTAATGGTGGCTGGGGCACGTTAAATAGGTCGTGGTCACAAAGTCCCTCATGTTCCCATATCAAATCAATACCTCTGGGGGTACCTGATCAGGGGGTTATCGGCCTCTGATTGGGATCTAAATTACGATATGTGTGAGTGAATGGATGAGTGAAAGGGACCTTCCTGTAAAACGGATGTGTCATGTATGAAGAAGTCCAACCCTACGGGGCAATGGCACCCCCAATTGGTCCATATATGGCCCGCACGACAACAACAACATCTATTCATTAGCAAAATGGTCGGCGCATTTAACAAAATATCTAATCTGAACCACTTGTAGGGGTGAAAATGTTCAAACCCACCACAAAGGGAAGCAAGAAGAAAGAATGAGATGATGAATGAGATATCTCGTCCATCAAGAGCTATTCAGTTTTTCTAATGACGAGATTGTTTAAGATCTTTATTAAGACGAGAAGTACACACAACAGGCAGAGCAACAGGAACGAACAATATATACAGGGTGGTCCCGAATTCATGGTACAAACTTTAATGGTAGGTACAGGACATTGTAACAATGATTTATTGTATAGGAATGTATAGTCGCAAGTGACGCGGTGAGGCGAAAACAGGGGAAATAACGGCCGAAAGGAAAAACAAAGATTTTATTGAAAGCGTTGTTGACAAGTGTCATGTTTACAGTAATTGTTCAAAATTGCGTCCACCAGTATCGATACATGCTTGACAGCGTCGGTGGAGCGATTGGCGTACACGTTCAAAGATGCCTGGTATTTCACGCACACCTGCAGCAGCTACAGATAAGCGAGCGACGAGATCCTCATCTGAGTCAACTGGAGTCTCATAAACAAGATGCTTTAGATGTCCCCATAAAAAGTAATCGAGGCTCGATAAATCGGGAGATCGGGGTGGCCAAGGGACTGGTCCACCACGCCCAATCCATCGAGTACCAAACGTGGCATTCAGGTAATTCCGTACATCAATGCTGAAGTGTGCTGGCGCCCCATCGTGCTGAAACCACATGCGGTTACGAATGGCGATCGGAACATCATGCAGCAGTTGTGGTAACACTTCTTTCAGAAAAATAAGATAGCTTCCGCCAGTGAGCCGCGTGGGTAGTAAGTATGGGCCAATCAAAAAGTCGTTCACAATACCAGCCCACACATTAATACTGAAACGTTGTTGAAACGCATGTCGACGCGTTGCATGTGGATTATCGGTTGCCCACACATGGGAATTGTGCGCATTAAAGACACCCTCGCGTGAAAATGTCGCTTCATCTGTAAATAGCACATAATCTACGAAATCCGGCTGCAACGCACATTGCTGCATCACCCACAGGCAGAAGTTCACGCGGCGAGGATAATCTGCCGGATTCAATGCTTGTACTTTCTGAAAATGGAAGGGGTGTAAGCGATTTTCGTTTAACACTCTGCATACAGTCTGATGACTCGCACCTACGTCACGCGCAACAGTTCTTGTGCTTGACTCGGGTCTATCAGCCACAATGTTCAAGATGCTTTCTTCCAGCCTTGGAGTGCGTACAGCTCTTACTCGACCAGCGCCATGTCTGTTGACGTCGAACGCACCTGTTTCACAAAGTTGACGATGTAACCGTTGAAAAATTCTATGATCCGGCATTCGTCGATCAGGATACTCCGCGCGATACATTCGTAACGCAGCTCTGCCGTTACCATTTGCACGGCCGTACATGTAATGCATGTCTGCTTTTTCTGCATACGTAAAGTCACCCATCGTCTACGGCAGCACAATTGTGAATGGCGCTTTTCCCTACTGCGATGCATCATGTTCAACAGCGGCTAGACATCTACTGCCCTCTACCGGCAATGATACCAACCGATCACTCCATTTCTCTTTCCTTTTATTTCCCCTGTTTACGCCTCACCGCGTCACTTGCGACTATACATTCCTATACAATAAATCATTGTTACAATGTCCTGTACCTACCATTAAAGTTTGTACCATGAATTCGGGACCACCCTGTATACAGCGCGCCACATGGCTATTACGTAATGCAACCACAGTTATAGATACAGTTACACAACACCTCCCTTCTTAAGAATGTTTATCACAAGGAATCTTACTTAAACATAAAACAAATCAAATTAAACAATATTAATTCTGCAAACTTTAAAAGATCACGATACACAATCATTTACAATGACTCAATTCTAATATCCGTATCTTTGAGGTGGTTTTACAGTTCTTCCAGATCTTGTTACATACAGGTTCTTAGTTTTATCAGACACAGATTTTGTACTTACATTACTTTTTACACTTGATTTTGCATTTACACTATTATCAACATCAAAATTAAAATCAAAAGACGGTTTATTGTTTGATGGTTTTAGATGAACCCTATTCCTTCTTAGTATTCGATTGTTTTGACACTTAACCCAATAACTTCTAGGTTTTCCATCTTTTTTAACTATTACACCTCTTTCCCATTTCTTACCATTACGAATCAATAAGTTTTGATTTTTATGCAACTCACCTAAAGGTTTAGCATTTTTATCATAATAATGTTTACTCTGGTTTTGTTTGTTTACAATTTTATCTTTAACATTTAACTGAACTGCTGGTTTTAACAAATCTCTGTTAATTGGAATTTTAGTTCGAACTCTTGTACTCATTAAAGCTTGAGAATAGGAAAACTCAGCATCTTTTATAGGGGTATTTCTATATTCCATAAGAGCAGTATAAATATCCTTATTCAAGTCATTACACTTTTTTATGATACTTTTAGCAATTTTGACACCACTCTCAGCTTGTCCGTTAGACTTGGGATATCCAGGGCTACTATTTATGATCTCAAAATCCCACTCTTTAGCAAATTTTCTAAATTCCCTGGAACTAAAGGGCATGTTATCTGCAACTAAATAACGGGGAATACCATGGATACTAAAAATAACTTTTAACTTATCCACTATTTCACTAGTTTGTTTGTTAGCAATAGGAACAATTTCTAACCATTTAGTTAAATAGTCCACTACAACAAAATAATCTTTGTTACCGTATTCACAAATATCACATCCAACTTTTTCAAAAGGTAAAGACATAATTTCATGGGATATAAGTGGCTCTTTACAGTTTTTAGAACTATATCTTTCACAAATAGAACACTTAGAAATCAATTTTTCAATATCACACGACATACCAGGCCAGTAAAGAATTTCTCTAGCTCTCATTTTAGTTTTTTCCATACCAAAATGACCTCCATGAATTCTATACAGCATTTCATTTCTTAACTCTAAAGGAACTACAATTTTACCCATTTAAAAATACAACATTATCTTCAACAAAAAGATCACTTCTCATTTTAAAATAAAATTTTACATTCTCATCAACATCTTTTTTACAATCTGGCCATCCATTTTGGCAATAGGTAATTATTATGTTTAACACAGGATCTTTTAAGGTACACTCCTGAAATTCCTTCAATTTTCTATCTGTTACATGTATATGTCTTACAGCCTTGACACAATGCACAATTTCTTTCAAAAAATCATCTTGATCATACTCATTAATATAAGATCTAGATAACAAATCTGCTACATACATATTTTTACCTGGAACGTACATAACATTAAGATCATATTTAAGAAGCTTAAGTTTCATTCTTTGTAACCTACTAGACATGATTTTTACAACATTTTTCTTGTGAATTGACACTAGAGGTTTATGATCTGTGTGTACAATAACTTTTTTACCATATATAAAATTATGAAATTTTTTAGTAGCAAACACAATACTTAAGTATTCCTTTTCTATTTGAGCATAATTTTGCTCTGCTTCTGAAAGTGCACGAGAGGCAAAACTTACCGGTTGACCATCTTGAAGTAAACAACATCCTAATCCACTTTTAGAACTGTCACATTGCAGAGTAATTTTTTTATTAGAGTCAATTTTCTAGCTCTTTCTACAACTTTACATAAAATTTCACCATGTTGTTTTTCATTATCAGCACAAATTAACATATCATCAAAATATATTACAACACCCGGAATATCACCAAAATTCTTTTCATTAAACTTCTGAAAAATTTCTGGGGCAATACTTATACCAAAAGGAAGTCTATTAAACTTAAAACATCCAAATGGGCTGTTAAACTTACACAGTTCACTGGATTTATTATCAAGTTTTATCTGATAAAACCCATCTTTTAAGTCAAACACAGTAAAAATTGATTTATTACACAACTTTGGAATCAATTCTTCTATCGTAGGTATTAAATAATATTCTCTTTTAATAACCTTATTAAGATCTTGGGGATCCAAACAAATCCTAATAGTACCATCTGGTTTTTCAACAATTACCAAGTTATTAACCCAACCTTCAGGACTTTCTACTTTACTTATAATACCATCTTTTTCAAGAACTTTTAATTTATCCTTTAATTTTATTTTAACAGTCTCTGGAATTCTTCTAGGGGGCTTAACAATAGGTTTAATACTTTCATCTATTTTAATAGAACATGTAGAATCAAAAGTACCTGTACCTTCAAACAAATCACCATTCTCACTCACAAACTGATCTTTACTTAAAGTTTCAGCAATATTTACTTCTTGCTTTTTAATAAGACCAAGTTCTACACAACTAGTTAATCCAAGTAATGGTTTAGAATACACCTTACAATCAACAATAACAAACTCTACTTTTCTACGTACATCATTAACACTACATGTTAAACTAACTTTACCAGGTGGTTTAATTTTAGCACCACCAAAAGCTTCTAATATAATATTAGTACAGTTCAGTTTTGTTGTAGATCTAAGGGTATTATACACATTATGAGGTAAAATATTTACAGCTGCACCTGTATCCAGCTTGAAAGACAATTCAGTACCACATACCTTTATTTTTTGAACCCAACATGACACTCTGTTGTCATCATCAGAGACACTATAGATCTCGAAATTTTCGGTAATCTCAGTCACCTTTCTTGACTTTGCAGTTGACGTTTTACACCCGACTGCAAAATGTCCCAGTTTATGGCAGATATTGCACTTTTTTCCAAATGCTGGACAGTTTCTTTTCCTGTGTTTGGTATTGCACCTTTTACAAAGGTACACTTCTGAGGACGTTTCACGAAAACGAAACGGTTTCACCTGTTCCGTTCATCTTTTGATTACATCCATTTCTGTTGAGGTCGCCGAGGGATGAAGAATCGCCGACTGTTGTCTGCTGATTTCCGCCGATCTGCAAATCTCCACCGTTTTTCCCAACGCCGAAGCTTTACGGAGCGTAGCCGTGATCTAGCGGCCGTGATGTATCGGTGGGTGACGTCACTAAAACGTTGTTTATACTAACACATGGTGTTGGTTTCCTAGAGAGCGTTGTTTGTGAGCGTAACGAAAATGATCGGAGCCGCCATTTCCATGACTGTCGTCATAGCGGACTCAAACAGTTGGAGAACGTTTTTTCTCTTGTAGAGGCCAGATTTCATTTCCTGCTCCAAGCGATTCGAGCCAAGAGGAGCAATATAAATAAACATTTTTGACTGCCATTGAATAATTCGTTTTTGTAAAATCGGGATCGTTAAACACAGAATAAAAATTTCAACGGATTCGAAATCTGCGGAAAATTTGACACCAGATCGATACCTTAAAAGTGATTTTCTTTGAATAAATAATTATTTTTAATACATAATTAAATAATCAAATGGTAAATAATTGAATAATAAAACTGTTTTTTATATCGATCTGGCGTAGAAATTTACGCTGATTTGAAATCTGTTGAAATTTTCACTCTACCTTCAACGATCCCGAAGTTAGGAACTTTGAACTAGAGAATAAAAAAACACTTTTGTTTCTCGAATAAAGTAAACCACGACAGCCGTCTGGGTTGCCCGTTCTCCAACGTATTCTGTCCACCTAAGTTGACACCTTGGATTCTTGTTTAGACGGCCGTCTAGTTATGCCCGCGGCATCATGACGTATCACGGCTGTTAGATAACGGCTCCACTTTCTTAGGAAACCAAAGCTTTAGCAACCTTTCCGTAAGGGACTGTTCAGTTAAGCCAACGACTATTCTATCGCGGACGACACTATCTGTCAGTTCTCCGTATTCACAGTTTTTTACTAATTTTTTTTAATTCCGTTAAAAAATCATTAAAAGATTCTCCTTGGAGTTGCTTCCGTCGGTTAAACAAAAAACGCTCGACCACGACGTTCTTCCGAGGATTCGCGTAATTTTCAAACTCGACTACTACAGCTTTATAACTTTTTCGGTCTTCATCGGTTAGGGAGAACGTATTGAAAAGTTCCACGCTATCTTCGCCAATACAATTTAGTAGCATTGCTATCTTAACCTCATCGGGCTTTTCATCGTGACCAGCGGCCTTCAGAAAGATTTCAAAGTTCTGGCAAAATCGCCTCCACTCTTCGTAAATGTTGCCTCTTAGGTTGAGGTTTCCCGGCAGTTTCAAACCCTCCATATTCTTTCAGCTACTTCAGCAGCGAGCAAGGTTCTTCAAAGGCTGCGTCATGTTTAAGATCTTTATTAAGACGAGAAGTACACACAGCAGGCAGAGCAACAGGAACGAACAATATATATACAGCGCGCCACGTGGCTATTAAGTAATGCAACCACAGTTATAGATACAGTTACACAACATCGGCGCATTTAACAAAATATCTAATCTGAACCACTTGTAGGGGTGAAAAATGTTCAAACCCACCACAAAGGGAAGCAAGAAGAAAGAATGAGATGATGAATGAGATATCTCGTCCATCAAGAGCTATTCAGTTTTTCTAATGACGAGATATCTCGTCCATCAAGATCTGGTCAGTTTGCTATTGACTTGATACTTCGTCCAGATAACCACTGGGAGAGTTAAACTGCTACTGACGGTAGAACAACATCCTTTCCAAATTGTAATTCCACGCCTATTGGTTTTTATTCTTCCAGCACTGAAAATGTTGTATATGGATCCTATTACAGTAACACGTTTGTGCCAGGTTTCTGCTTCACCATTAATTCCAAATGGGGTGATCCTTCGAGGAAGATCCAGCGCATGAAGAAATTCGAGAGTAGGTTTGTTTTTACAATATTTATTGTAGCATTGTGAAATGAATTTAATTTTTGTGTGGCTCGTGGATTTAGGCACAGAAATAGCTTTGAAACAAACAAGACATTTAATTAAAATAAGTATTTACATAGGTTAAACAAGTCAAGGTACAACAACCTCCATACATGAAATGGGAACCCAATTTGAGACACATTTCCAGCAAAATACTGCAGCTAAGTTTCTAGTGAAAGCCGGCAGCAAACGAAAGCAACCTAGATATTAGCCATCTCTAATTTAATAATTGGTAAAACTTTAAGAAATACTATTTTTGGGTTATAATAGGGCTTTTGGTATGACCAAGTAATTGTTTTGAAAAATAAATTGTATTGAAGGATGAATTTAGCTCCTACTGATCACATAAAATTCCGTGGTGCTATTTAGTAAATATCCAATTAAGAATGAAAAGGTTTTAAAGTTCCGAAAGTTCACACATCCCATACAACTCCTTTTGAAGAAATTAATCGCCTACGCAAGCCAAATCTAGGGATCTACAAATAACAACACTCTCAGAACCATCTGCAAAGCCAGATGGTTTCAGCGAAATACCGAAAAATAAGACACGATCTGAAAATTAACTCTCTTAAAACTATACTGGAATTAAAACTGTTTAAACTAAAAAAATGTATCACAACATTTTCGATCACAATTACGAGTACACGGCACAAACCGTTGAACTATCGCTTGATATGATCATCTAAAAGCTATCGCTTTCTTTTTTATTAGTATTCTATTTTCGGTCGAAGCAGTTTCAACTTTTTTTCGCAAACATTGCAAATAAATATTGATACGTCTCACGTATGAGCAGTGTTGGCAGTGCGCACAATGAGTGCGTGACATCATAGATCACGGGGTGAGAAACCAAGGAATCAGCGGGCTTAAAATTTCCCCATGTCTTCTATTCCAGTAAAGGTTGGTAATATGCAGCCCGGCGTTGCCAAAACCACGGGCAACGCTGTGATGTAAGGTATTAATCTGGTGTTAAATTTTCCGCAGATTTCAAATCCGTTGAAATTTTCAATCTGTCTTTAGCAATTCCGATTTTACGAAAAAAAACTTATCAATCCAAGTCAATATGTTTTTTATCTCGCAAAAAACAAAATAAGCAATCTATTTTTTTTTTTTTTTTTTTTTTTTTTTTGTAAAGAGAAAGTTCACGTGACGTCACAATCTCTTGCGAAAATATAAAAAAAGGTCACGTGGGGAAGAAAAGCTCATTTTAGGGGGTTTCTTCTTTCGTCCGGACGAAACGTGTTTAAAGAAGCGGGTAGACAATAAAACTATTAAATTCATTTAAAAAACTTCTAGATTGAATTTTAAAATTTCGCCGCGACTCAAAAATTGCAAAAAATTTGGACTACCTGTGTGTTGAATCTCATTTGCTGTAAGTGCCATAGAATCGTCAGGATTTTGCGCCCTCGAAAACAACAAACAGACAAACACTTCCTTTTATAATAGTAGATTCGTCAGGTGATTGTTTTGAGAAAAAATTCACTTGGTTTGACGATTTAGAATTTCATCGCCTGGTTTGGCGATATTACGTCTTATGATGTGTTAGGTGAGTGAAAGCTCATTTCTATAAAGTGGCGAATAAAATGATGAACTCGCCTATGTCTGATACTATGTCACGGGAACCAATCAGATGTTGAATCTTAGGTTCCTTCCGTTCGACGAAAATTGTTCAATTTGCTACTAGTTTTGGTTACATGGTCCTGATCACATAAAAAAGGTTACCACTGCTAACTCTACTTTCATATTATCTGTATTAGTACAGCGGGCTGTTGGCGACAATCCGGGTTAGGTAATTTTAATTTACGACGTACTAGAGCAACACAACGGGCTATTGACGACGGTCGGGGAATAATCCCTAAAGCATCGGTTTCCAAAGAATGCGTAGCCGTGATGTATCGGTGGGTGACGTCACTAAAACGTTGTTTATACTAACACATGATGTTGGTTTCCTAGAGAGCGGTGTTTGTGAGCGTAACGAAAATGATCGGAGCCGCCATTTCCATGACTGTCGTCATAGCGGACTCAAACAGTTGGAGAACGTTTTTTCTCTTGTAGAGGCCAGATTTCATTTCCTGCTCCAAGCGATTCGAGCCAAGAGGAGCAATATAAATAAACATTTTTGACTGCCATTGAATAATTCGTTTTTGTAAAATCGGGAACGTTTAACACTGAATGAAAATTTCAACGGATTTAAAATCTGCGGAAAATTTGACACCAGATCGATACCTTAAATGTGATTTTCTTTAAATAAATAATTAATTATTTAATAAATAATTAAATAATCAAATGGTAAATAATTGAATAATAAAACTGTTTTGGATATCGATCTGGCGTAGAAATTTACGCTGATTTGAAATCTGTTGAAATTTTCACTCTACCTTCAACGATCCCGAAGTTAGAAAGTTTAAACTAGAGAATAAAAAAACACTTTGTTTTGTTTCTCGAATAAAATAAACCACGACAGCCGTCTGTGTTGCCCATTGTCCAACGTATTCTGTCCGTCTAAGTTGACACATCTGGATTTTTGTTTAGACGGCCGTCTAGTTATGCCCGCGGCATCATGACGTATCACGGCTGTTAGATAACGGCTCCACTTTCTTAGGAAACCAAAACTTAAGGGAAAGATCCGAGGATACCACGTAATTTTGATCCAAGGTCAGACGACGAGGCAACACTTGAGGTGGCACCTAACTCTTCAAACTTTTATACCATCCCAACATGCGGATTTTATGTCACGACAGATTTAAAGTGCATTAGCCGCCTATACACCATACTCTTACAAACATCGATACACTGACCCGGATTTTAACCAGGAACCTTTCAATCTAGAGGATAACACCTTAACCACCAGACTGGCGATAATCCGGGATCGGTCCTTTTCCGTTATAGCCCTACCAATAACCATCGGCGCCAATTTGGCTCATTTTTGTTACATTATATTATAAGTAAGTATAGGTTCTTATATACACTGCTGGCCGCAGCAAATGCAACACCCTGAAGGAAGCATGCAAATAATATGAAATTTACAACATGCATTAGCGGAGGTGAGATATGCAAATGATTAGAATTTCAGCGCAGACGCACATCACGCGCGCCTGTGGCGCCACTTCAAAGCGCTATTTAAGGCTTGGAGATTTCGACGATTTCAAGTACGGCAATTGTGTTTTTCTTGTGGTTTTTTCAAAAAAACGAACAATTATGCCTCGCAGAAAACAGCGATCATCTTTTGATCAATTATCCGAGTTCGACAGAGGAAGGAGAGTGGCCTACCGAGATTGTGAATTATCCTTCAGGGAAATCGGTAGTCGTGTTGGACTAAACCAAACAACTGTAATGCGGATATGTGATCGTTGGATGCAGGAATGTACGACGGACCGATGTGTAAGATCGCATCTACCTCAGTGCACCACTTCACGTGATGACAGGCATATTGTGCGTATGGCAGTGACGGATCGCTCAGCCACATCACGAACCATAGCACAGCACATTCAGTCTGTAACGCATCATCCAGTGTCTGCGCGTACCATTCGACGCCGTTTACAGCAGAGTGGTCTGTCTGCAAGACGTCCATTACTTCGTCTACCCTTGACGCAGAACCACAGACGTCTCGGCCGCCAATGGTGCGATGAAAGAAGGATGTGGACGGCAGAATGGAATGAAACTATCTTTACTGACGAGTCACGCTTCTGTCTGCAAAACCACGATGGTCGGATTCGAGTCTGGAGACACCGTGGAGAGAGGATGCTGAACAGCTGCGCTATGCACAGCCACACTGGTCCTGCACCGGGTATTATGGTATGGGGCGGTATTGGATATCACTCTCGCACTCCTCTAGTACGCATTGCCGGTACTTTAAACAGCCAGCGCTACATCTCCGAGGTGTTGGAGCCAGTTGTCCTTCCTTACCTTCAGGGCTTGCCCACAGCCATATTTCAACAGGATAATGCGCGACCACACGTGGCACGCATTGTCCAAGGGTTCTTCGTCAATCGCCCGATTGAATTGCTTCCCTGGCCAGCTCGCTCTCCGGATCTTTCACCGATAGAAAACATGTGGTCCATGGTTGCTCAACGATTGACCCTGATTACATCCCCAGCTGCCACACCAGATCAACTTTGGGAATGTGTGGAAGCTGCTTGGCCTGCTGTACCCCAAGAATACATCCAAAGTCTCTTTGAATCAATGCCGAGGCGTGTGGCAGCGGTGATCTCCAACAATGGCGGCTACTCTGGCTACTGATTTTGGCAGGAACCACACTTCACAAAAGTCTATAAATTTAATCATTTGATACTTGGTCAACATGTTATCTACAAAATAAATTTTGTTGTGATATCTCTTGTCTTTCTTGGTGTTGCAATTTGGGTGGCCAGCAGTGTATTATAAGTTCTCTTTTTGCTTATTTCATTACGCTAATTTCATACTTTTTCATTCCAGCTATTTGTTTTGGGAGCCATTTTAATTTTTTCCTTTGCTACTGCAATATATATCATGATTTGTGTAGGTATTTGAATTTACGTCGCACTGAAGCAACATAACGAGGTATTGGCGTTGGTCCTGGTAATGGTAATTTTAGTTAACGTCGTGCTAGAGCAACACAACGGCTATTGGCGACGGTCCGGGATGAGTCCCTTAAGTGAAAGATCCGAGGACAACATCTCGTAATTTTGAAACACGGTCAGATGACGAAGCAACACCTGAGCTGGCACCCCACTCTCCAATGGTTGAGGAGGAAAATGGTAATGTTAATAGTAATTTTAGTTAACGCCATACTAGAGCAACACAACGGGCTATTGACGACGGTCCGGGATCAGTCCCTTAAGGGAAAGATCCGAAGAGGAGGAAAAGCATGATACCAAAAATGGGACAAAATGCTGATTGGTTACAGTGATTATGCATCGTGATTATAAACACTTGTTTGAGCGTCGATTACAGTTCGGCCCAAGTGGTTACCTAAATACACGTGATGCCCATTAACTGAATTTCCCTGAAGGGAAGTAGTCGCTGTTGCCCGGTAATTGGTAATTTTTTTTTTAGTTAACGTCGTACTAGAGCAACACAATGGGCTATTGACGACGGTCCGGGATCAGTCCCTTAAGGGAAAGATCCGAGGACAACACCTCGTAATTTTGAACCACGGTCAGATGACGAAGCAGCTGTAGCCCGGTTGGAAGATTAACGGATTAGAAACCGGAGTGTATTAAGTTCCAATCCAAACAAAGACCATTGTGCACAAAACGGTTTCGTGCACGTCGTGACTTCAAACGTCCTCACGTTGGTGTGATGTGGAAGTTTGGTGAGTGGGATGCCAGCTAAGGTGTAACCTAGTCATCTGACCATGGTTCAAAATTACGTGGTGTCGTCCTCGGATCATTCCCGTCGGGTTTGATCCCGGATTGTCGCCAATAATCATCTGTGTTGCTCCAGTACAATGTTAACTAAAATACAGTAGAAATCCAACTATCCTCACTCCAATTATCCGCATAGCTTTGAGAAAACAAGTAATCAGCAAAATCCGCATTTTAAAAGTTTCTTATCGGTGAATAATAAAGACGAAGTTTCAGTTGAGGGCATAAGAAACATCCTGTAACAGTAAATTCTGAAAATTCCAGTATGATCCTAGTGCAGTGCAGAGGACGTAGGCGAGTGGCTGGTGTGTGATTCTTCGGACCCTGGATTCCATGTTCTCAGGGACGACGAGTTCATTCAAAGTATAGCCGACCAACCGGTATAGTGGTTAAGGTGTTAGGCTCTAGATCTGAAGGTTCCTGGTTCGAATCCGGGTCCTGGCATGGATGTTTGTAAACGTATGGTGTAGAGGCGGCTGGTGCACCTTAAATCTGTCGTGGCCGAAAGTCCTCACGTTGGGTTGGCGTGGAAGTTTGGAGAGTGGGGTGCCAGCTCAGGTGTTGCTTCGTCATCTGACCGTGGTTCAAAATTACGAGGTGTTGTCCTCGGATCTTTCCCTTAAGGGACTGATCCCGGACCGTCGTCAATAGCCCGTTGTGTTGCTCTAGTACGACGTTAACTAAAAATTACCAATTACCATTCAAAGTATAAGGTAAAAACTCATTGATGACCCGGAAGATGACAACGGCATAGCTACTAAAGCATACGAGACTTGACTGCATGCATACTAATTTTTTTTTCTAATGGCGGGCACATTTTGATCGAAGTCATTGGCCACTACAAGGCCGGAAGTGATAGTCACTTGTGAAGGAGCACCCAGTGGGAGGGCCATCATTGCCCCTAACAATTACATCGTAATTTTGAACCATGTTCAGATGACGAAGCAACACCTAAGCTGGTATACGCTTACAAACATCCATGCCCGAACCCGGATTCGAACCGGGGACCTTCCGATCTAGAGGCTAACACCTTAACCACTATACCGGTTGGTCGGCGCATGCATGCTAATAAAAACAGAGAAACAACTGACTTTGACCGATATGTTCAAGCAATGATACATTGTAAAACAGTATGCAAATACAAAATGTAAACAAAACTGTTTTCATAGTCGTTAAATTACTAAGCATATTGAAGCAAAATTCGGTTTTTTTACTAAGAAATAACCTTTTTTTTTCTTGATTTACCCAATCAACAGGATATTTGATTATCCAGATGGGGTCTGGTCCCAATTGATTGGGATAACTGGAGTTCTACTGTACCTAACTACTCGAATAGTGAATAAAAAAGTGGTTAAGGTGGGTAGGTATTTAATTAACTTTGCCCTTTAACTAACTTAAAATTTGAGCAACACAACGGGATATCGGCTACGTTCCGAAATCAATTCGGAGGGGAAATATCAGACCCGATCAAATTAACGATCCACGTAATTTTGAGACACGTAACGAGGTCAACTTCTGAGCTCACACCCCACTCTCCAAACTTCCACGCCATGCCAACGTCAGGATGTGTGAAACAACGACAGAATTAATTTTTACCAACCCCCTTTTTACACGACGGTTGGATTCAAACTCACAACCCTCCCGTAACTAATCGATTACCCTTCCAACATGGCTTCTCCCTTATGTGGGACACATAATTGATCGATTAAAGCGATAATTCAACGTGATTAAAGACATTAGTCTGCTCTCCGATAACCATTGGACTCAAATCGATTGGTAAGTTTACCATTCTTAGATCCTATGACAGGGACTCCGCCCACATGGTTCGTCTATTTCGTTAAAGGTCGGTAGCTATGCGAGGGTTTGCTGGTTTTTAAAATATTTCCATTCTGTGTCCATTTCAGAATGTCAGGAATAACGTAAGCAAAAAAGCAGAATTATTCTGTGTTACTCATGAAGAGTTTGCCAATGGCTTATTAAAAACTAGCCAAGCAGTGGCTAGTAACAGATATACCTAAACAGAAAGAGGCGAAAAAGAATGAAACAACGTTTACGTGGAAGAGACCTTTGAAATTTTCATCGAGTATCCCAAATGCAACCGAAGTTATGCATTTGCTTATTCACGATGCACAGGAGCGTTTTAATTATAAACCACACATATACTTTTTAAATCAAATAGATGATGACATGTACACAAACATTGCTGATTGCACCAACTGCTTGCTTATTGTGACAACATTGCTGATTGTGATGGAAAATGGGCCTGAACTTAAAACTTTTGTTGGTATGACTTTGCTCATGAGCACATTGAGTTTTCCTCAAGTAAAGATGTGTTGGAAACGCAGTACTCGTGTACCACTAATTTTTCATTCAATGAGGAGGGACTAATTATTTTCTATCCGATCAAACCTAAAAGTTTTTTTGTTTTTTTTTTGATAATGACATTTCTCAAGTGGAGAGAGAAAATAAGCTATGGAAAGTTCAGCCAATGATAGATTCTGTTTGAAATGTGTGTTTGAAAATTCCAACATCTTCTTTGGTCCGTAATGATGAACAGACGACACCTTTTACTGGCACAACACAGTTAAGGCAATATTTACCACGTAAACCAAACCCAGGTTGGTTTGAAAAATTTTGTAGTTTCAGATCCATCTGGAATCGTACTAGATTTTGCAATCTATCAAGGTAAAAAATAATTTCCAATTCAAAATGACACAAAATCACCTACTATTGGTGAAGCAGCAGTGTTGATACTTTGTGAAACATTTTCTGCTGGAACACGAGTATATTTTGATAGATATCTCACAACTGTTAATTTGATTTGAATTTTACATGAAAAGGGTATAGGTGAAACAGGAAAAAACAATATTGAAGAGTATAATTCCTAAGGGAAATAATTTGATGTCGAACATGATCGAAAGAGAATTCGTCTAGCACGACAAACACTCCTTTTTCAGCAAAAAGAGGCAAAACAAATGCCAGAGCTTGCTGTCATCAAGAACTTGGCATACTGCAGAAATATTGGATGTTCCAAAAAAACTAAATTTTTTATGAAAACTAATGCAACTTTATCAGAAATTAGCTCTTACCGTTTATAAGTAGTAACTAACGTTTCCTAAATTAATAATAATTAACTTTTATAAATTTATTTTTAACTAAAACTTTTGCAAATTTATAAAAAATTAACACATTATGTTGATAAAAATAAATTTTTTGGTTCTGGTACTTGTGTGTAAGTTTCTCATCATTTTACAGTGTTAATGACCTCAACATCCATTCAAATGAATATGCACCCTAGTGACATTAAAAAATTTAAATTTGTTAATTTTTTTTAAAACATCATTTTTACTGCCCATTTGTTCAGAAAAAATGGTACTTGAAAAAATATGTGTTTTTTATTTTGCTCGGGTCTCAGGATAATCTACTGGGTTTATTCCGAATACTGATGAATTTCCAAAGCTACATTTTTAACACTCCAAGTGGTTTCTTCCAGATATATCGTCCATCAAAATCTGGCCTATTTGCAATTCACAAGATATCTGGACATCGAGGCATTGACGATTTTTTTAGACACTGCTGTTTCTGAAAATTGCAATACTATGAAAGAATCGTCAAAAATAAATTAAATTTATTCCACGTAGTACTTGTAATCGTTAAAATAAACGATCAAATTTAGAGAGCAATCAAACAAATATTATGCTGAAAATCAATATCTTGTGCAGCCGCAACAAGTGCAAGTAGCTATGAGAGCCTGTCCAATGGGTAATCCAAAAAAGGCTTTTTTTTTTTTTTTTATTATTTTTTTTTATTATTGGTCTTACCCTCCTATTTTGTTCTGTTTATGTAAAAAATAATTATTGTGAAGTTTAAGCTCATGATTTTAATATTTAAGGGTAGCTCAACACCCTCATAGTTCTGTGTTTTTCTATTTTATGCTATAGATATAGAAAGAAACAAAACTCTAACTAAGAAAAACATACAATTTTAATTTGTTATATTTATAACATTTTGTGAGTTAAAAAAATAATACAAGTTACATTTAAACAACAATGGGTGTGCTATGTACTTGTGCCAGCGACCGCTAAGCTCTGCTTTTTGCAGTCGGGATAAACTCGTCGGTGTTCTTCGATAACCTGCAACAAGAATTGTAGTTGGTCTTCACTGTGTGTTATCTTCCCATTAAACTCTTTTATGAAGGCTATACCCCTTTCAGCATGATCATTAACAACTGGAATTCCTTCAATAATTTTTAGTGCTTTGTAATAATCCTCCTGATGCTCCCAGATTTGTGGATCTACGTGAACGAAAGTATCAGGTAAACATAAACAAAATAACTTTTAATACAAAATAACAAATTTTATAACAAAATAACTAATAAACTTTTAAATAACAAAACTGACCGCTTTGTAACAAAGTCCTCAAATTTAATGTCCATAATAGTTTTAAGCTTAATGTTAGGACGTTTTGAAACATTATTTTTTCCATTTACTTCTTTAATAGCCTTTATCATTTGTCTTTTAATGCAATGAGGCACTGGATTGTCAAAATGAGATAAGGCCACAAGATACTCTGATAAATACCAAAGGTGATTGGCTAGTTTTTTTTATGCACCTTTGCTTATTTCTTCATCAATCTCTTTATACTGCAATAAAGATTTCATTAAATTAAAATCATTGTATTGTGCATTTTGAGGTGAAGAGAAGCTGTCATCCAAGCTTTTAAATACACGTGTATAGCAAATATACATATATTTTGCAATCCTTTTTCTTCTGGTGGAGTGATGGTAAACTGGCATCTAAACATCCATATTTTAAAGCAGTACAATATTTTCCATCGAGCGTGGTGCATAGCCCCAGGTGTTATAAATCTGTTTCCACGAGAAGGGGTTTTACCAAGAAATATTAAAATTAGTTCAAGAAATTCTCGATAATCATCTCTTGAATGGGAATCATGCAGTAATGTTTCAGCAAATATAATTCTATCGTCCTTTATATCAGCGACTTGGGCCCGAATGTCCTTATTATTGATTCCTGTCTTATATTTATTCTTATCAATTAACTCCCAGTAGGCCTGGAATCTTTTAAAGAGAAGTACATTTGGTGCGGAAGAGAATCCCATGCATTTATTAAAAACTGCACCAATAATCAATTCCATGATGTGGTGTCGACATGCCAAATATAGTAGCGGCTTGTTCATTTTTTGTTCCAATAAGACACAGATGCCATTGCTTTGACCTGTATTTACACTTGTTGTGTCAAAGCACATAGCAGACACTTTGTCAGCTAAGCCCCAGTCCTGCAAAGTTGCATAAACTGCAACAGCTTGATTTTCTCCGGTTCCTGATGCAAGTTTGGACACTGTAAGTAATTGATGGACACTTCTCCCAGTTACTATGACAGGAAGTCTATCAACTTTTTCTTTCCCAGTTACGTTTTGTAACAGTTTACCATCCCAGTGAACTGTTGATTTAGCATTATGTTCCTGGAATTCAGCTTTCAGCTGTTGAAACATATTAGAGCGGTGTTTCATTCCATCTCGACGAATAGAACTTCTGCTTAGTGTAATGTCATCCACTTCACAGCCCAAACTCCTTGCTGTTTCAGCAACAACAAACACAGCCATGCGATCTGAAACTTTTGTCCTGTCTAAAGCTGCTGTCAAACATGGTGTCATAACTTTCATTCGCTTTTTGTTTCCTTTCTGCATATCAATTTCTTTTACTGTAAATGATGCTTGTTCTTCCTTATCGAACTCATCTGATTCATCAGAAGAAACCAATTGCACAGTTGCTTCTACTTCTTCAAATTTTTTTTTTCATCTGTTGATACCTTTTAAGACTAGCCTTTTTCTGAAATCTGCCATTTTTTCAGTTTTCTCAAGATGCTTGTCTGCACCTAGCATTGATCCTCGCCTCCCTTTCTCACGCTGAGCTAGCAAGAACTATTTATCTCGATAATTTTTTATCATATTCAATGCGTTAGCATGTGCTATGTCGAAAAGATTATCTAACTTGGAAACAAAATCACCTTCTTAACTCTTTTGTGTCACTGTGTTTCTATTTTTGTTTTTCTTCAATAACCTCCATTGTTCAAATAGTTTTTCCAGCTTTGGTTGACAATTTCTGAGTTCTTGCACAGGAATTCTGGCTTTTTCCCAAAATTTTATTATCTCTTCTATTATAGTTGTTGCAGACTCCCTTATAGTCTCATTCAGTTCAATATGGTGATGAAGAAACAGACCCAATGCCATGCCAAGTGAAGATAATTTGCTACCAGTTAACTCAGTTATGGTGGAAACAAGAAGATATATATCTGTTTTTGATCTTGTAGATACAGCTGCCATAGTCACAGATTTATACTGAAACAAAGATTATATTGACTTTTTAATTTTAAAAGTATTTTCTATACTCATACAAACTGCCATACAAACTGTGGTGAAATAAAAAAATAGCAATTTTATTTGTGTTTAGTTTGGTTTTTGGACAACACACTCACTATTGAACAATGATGCAAACTTGATATGCATTGAGTTACCTCATAATTTTATTGAAATGCTTTCAAATTTTGTCTGATTTTTTTTAATGCATTGGAACAAAATAAGAGGGTAGGACTTAAAAAACTTTCATCTTCGAAATTTTGGACCACCCTAATGTCCATGTCGTTCTATCGAATCATACAGATTCTGAATGTCATGCTCAGGAACAGCATCTGGGTCTGAAGTTAAAACTTTTGTTGGTATGGACTTTGCTCATGAGCACATTGAGTTTTCTTCAAGGAAAGATGTTTTGGAAAAGTAGTACTCGTGTACCACAAATTTTTAATTCAATGAGTAGGGACAGATTATTTTCTATCCGATCAAACCTAAAAGTTTTTTTTTTGATAATGACATTTCTCAAGTGGAGAGAAAAAATAAGCTATGGAAAGTTCAGCCAATGATAGATTCAGTCCTATTCTCTGCCCGACGAGCGGTACAAGGGAGTCGCCGACGGATGTAATCCCAGACTTGCTGAATAGGCGACATATCTGAGGATCGTGCTGGCCATGGAATACGCGGAACCTATCGTTCACTGAAGAAGACTTGTACATTCCGAGCAACATGTGGATGGGCGTTGTCTTGCTGAAATACAGCTCCATGAAAGCGTTGCAGGAAGGGTATGACCTCGAACTTCACAACTTCTCTGATGTAGCCCCACTGTTCAGGGTCCTCACAATTCGGAGTAGGCGGTATCTCCTGTAATATCCAATAGACCTCAGACCAAAAATGACAGTCGATCGTCCAGTATGACGCTGAATAAGACACTCCGGGAGAAGACTTTCACCTCTGTAGCGTCTGACGAGTTAGCGGCCATCTTTATAGTCCATATTGTACCGGGACTCATTTGAGAGAATACTACTGGTTGCCAGGCATTGGCAGTTTTGGTGAGCCCATTGTAGCAGGAGGCGTCTGTGGTTCAGCATCAAGTGAATCCTGCGCAGAAGAATTCTTGCACAAAAGCCATGGCACAGTAGACGTCTATGAACCGTAGTGGTAGACAATGACACACCTGTAGACGTTCTTTAATGTCGTGCCTAGAAACGAGAGGACGCTGTACGCCGTCACAGCCATGCTGATGAGTTGTCCCGTGGTGACGTTATATTACGTAGTTCAATGACGGAGTTTTGATTTGCCCGGTTCTTCATGGTCCATCTCTTCCACACACGCATCACTATTGTGGCATAACGCCTCGTACGAGGGGCGATTTCACGTTACGAAAATCCATCCTCATGGAGGCCAATCATGTGGCCCCGTTCGTACTAAGTGCACTCTGAATTTTTGGCGAGGAATATTGACTTCAAATCAATCATTTACAGCAGTCAAATGAGGATACCCACATTTCAACGCATCTTTATAGCGTTTTTTATACACGGATGACTGGGAAGTTTAGGGGATGTTTCTCGGTCTTTCGCTTTGTAATTCAATCATTTGCAAATCCGTAGCTGTTTTGCATTTCCTACAAATTTCGTTAGTTTGCATGATTCTTTCACAGCATTGCAATTTTCACAAACAGTAATGTACCTTGCTTGTTAAGATGTGGTCAGTTTTGTTAATGACGAGATGCCTCATCGGAATACATTCTTATATGTTTCAGAGATTCAAATGGAGTTCTATTTCGATATATCGTATAGAAATAGAAGTGCTCCACCAGATCTCATACAGATGCCCAAATACAACACCATCAGCGAGAGCTCGGTCGTCCAAATAGCGATCCACTCCCAGCAGTTCTCACCAAGTCCACTCATGTCTGGTAAAGATTTTCTGGGAGGAAAACGGTATATTGTCAAAGTGACAAAGGTATGAGTGTATGGTGTTACCCACTTGTTTCTATTCCTTTATTTTTAATGGTATCTAATAACGATTCTCTGAACTCATAGGAGGAAAGACATTTGCTACCGCCTCCGTATCAGACGAATTGCACGGACTACATCACGGAGTGGAAATCTAAAGGTGGCGTCGGCCCACTCGATCAAGTTGTAAGTATATGAATGCTGTAACGTCTTGGGGTGGTTGCGTCGTCTACTAGATCGTTCTCAGTGGTCTCGGTTAATATATTTTTATTTACAAAAAGAATAACATTAATGGATTTTGGTAGGTAGCTTATACAGGCCGGCATTGTCCAGATGGTAGATCTTTGCCGAATTTGGTGAAATGTTCTTGACCTCGGGACTCCAAATGGACTATCCGACTCGGGTGAGTCCTTCTCTAGTCCTTACTCGGGTGAGTAAATGTTCTTAGCTGGGGCGAGCTTTTATAAGGCTCTCGCATGCGTGTACGAGATTTTCAGTTCGGTTGAACTTCCTAAATGGCACTCGGTTGAGTGGTTCCCAGCTCCTGTAAGCCTAGCAGCAGGTTCGGTGTCCGTTCCAAATCAACAAGAGCAGCAGCTCAGGTTTGAGCTTTCCTCATGTCTCCTAGACGTAATCCCAAATTGGGCAATTGGTTCGGTGTTCTCCAGAGAACGGGGTATCGGAAACCATGAACGGGTTTTTCTTTGCCGTATCAGTCGGGTCTGTTGACTTCTCTCTTCAAAAGTTTTCTCCCGTCTCTCGACTC
Organism: Metellina segmentata; assembly: GCA_947359465.1. Classification (NCBI taxonomy): domain Eukaryota; kingdom Metazoa; phylum Arthropoda; class Arachnida; order Araneae; family Tetragnathidae; genus Metellina; species Metellina segmentata. The sequence continues at coordinate 108,439,373 of OX375877.1, read as the reverse complement.
CTAAAGTTCCAAGGGGTTGTTGGCCCCCCTCTCTTTTCATTCGACACACCTGTCCTCTCGCTGTTGGCTGGTTCAAAATCGGGCTGTCTCTTGAAGGTTAATTTTGCCCTTTTCGCTGGTAGCTTCATTAGCGGACGGCGGCATGAACAAAAGTTTCTGCGGCTCCTCTGATCCTGTGGAAACGAGGCGGCGCGGCGGCAAACGGTCTTCAGACATTGCTTTTCCCCTTCGGAAATCCAATCTCTTGACCACGGCAACGTCAACTCTCGTCCGGTCTTTTCGTCCTTTCAATTCTTCCGCCAAGCGCTTGCTTTTGCCTCCGTCACAATGCACTTTTATCGGACTCCCAGGGGGTTATCTCAAAGTGGAATTTCATCATTGGCAAAACTGGATAGATCTTGTTGGACGAGATATCTTGTCATAAGAAGAAAGCTCGATCATTAGTAGAAATTTGATCAGGTCTTGAACTTATCATCGTAAAATAAGCAAGCAATATTTTGATGACGCGATGAGTCCTCACTAGTAAAATAGATTTGATCTTCATCAACTGATCTTTCCTATATATACACAGTCCAGTCAAATTAATGTGACCACCACCTACTTTCGACGTGAAATAACTAATCACAAAAGGAGGTGGCAGCACATTGCAGTGGAGTGTATATAAAGGATGTCCTAGGGCATCGGAAAGCATTTCAATCGTTGGCGTAATGCATAAACGTAGCGATTTATCCGACGTCCAAAAGGGCATGATTGTTGGCTTTCGGGCCAATCGTGGAAGCATTTCGGAAACGGCTAATTTTGTGAACTGTTCGCGTGCCGCCGTGGTAAAAGTATACCGTGCATGGCAAAATGGCACTATCCAAAATCAGCGGCGTGGCACATGTGGTGCACCACGGGCTATAGATGACAGAGGCGAATGAAGGCTACGTTCGGGCGAATAGACGTGCAACTGTTGAGCAACTGACCGCCCAGATGAACCAAGTGGCTACCAAGAGTGCATCCTCAACAGCGGTTCAGCGAACGTTGCTGCGCATGGGCCTCCGCAGCAGACGCATGGTTAATGCACCTATACTGACTGCTGTTCATCGGTGACGAAGACTGGAATTTGCACGCCAGTACCGCAACTGGACGTCCACAGAGTGGCGACAGGTTGCTTTTCCCGATGAATCACGTTTTATACTCCGTCGAACAGATGGACGTTGGCGTATACGGCGTGAAACGTCTGAAATCAAACACCCTGCAACAATTGCCATGGATCCTCAACCGCGTAATCTAGCGCAGCTGGCCACGGCACTGGAGTCGGCATGGCTTAACATCCCAGTGAACACCTTCCGAAACCTAATTGACTCTTCCTGCACGTCTCGTAGCGGTCCGCTCTCTCTCTCTCTCTCTCTATATATATATATATATATATATATATATATATATATATATATATATACGGCACGTATCCAACCTCAAATCCAATTCTTACCGTTACAGGGATGGCTTATCTGGATATGTTGAAAGAATGGCTCTTTCCACAATTAGTAGAGGGTGAATCTGTGAACTTTATTTGGCAATAGGATGGAGTCCTTCCCCATTGGAATTTCTTTGTACGAGAGTGGTTGAACGTCGAAGTCCCTGACCGTTAGATGGGTCGTAATGGTCAAAACGACAGACTCTCCAGATATTACTCCGGACTTTTTAACCAGAGTGTGGGAAGAATTGGACTTTAAGTTGGATGTGTGCCGTATAACTAAAGATGCACATATTGAACATTTGTAAGCAAAACTAGGTTAGTTTACCTTCAATTTGATTTATGATTTGCTGTAAATAGTCTAATTTAAACTGTTATAATATACCATTGAAACTGGGACCTTCTTTTATAGACAAGCTATATAAATATATATATATATATATATATATATATATATATATATATATATATATATATATATATATATATATAGGAATTTATTGAAGATGAAAGGGTTGGTGGATCAGGGCGTCATCAGGGAGGAGCCTGACCCATACAACACAAAATGGTTACTTTCTACGAATATGAGCCGCAAAACGCTATGAAATTGCTCAGATACTCCTCCAAACACCATTAAAAGTAAATATCCGAAACAAAAGATTGAAAGAAGAAAATTTAAATCAAAACCAGTAGCAATATATTTATACGCCCCTTTTTCGTTTGAGAGGGTGGCATTTTTGAATGGTAAAGACTATTATTTGTTTGGTTGCTGTTTTGTCATGGGGGGGGGGTTCAAATTTCGTTGATGATGTTTTTTGTCTGACAGTGATATTTATTCTCTACTTATATTCGGTATCTATTTTTGAGTCTTCGACGGGTAACTTGTGTTAATTTCTTTGACTAAACTTCCCACACAGAAAAAAATCAAAAAGCTTCTTATCTTATCAGTACACCGGCTGTTTAGTTATTCGCTTTTTTGCTCACCATTTTGTAATCAACCTGAAAATGAAAATTAAAACTAACCATGCAATAAGGATGAAGAGGCAAACTTAGCATAGTAAGTAATACAATTTTTTTATTTTCATAGATGGCTATTCAGGAATGTAGAATGAAAGCTGCCTTAGAAGAGATCGGGTGTGTTCCGTACTTCATAGATTTCCCTCACAATGAAACTCTATGTAGATACTGTCCACATTGCGCAAGTAAGCTAATCGTATGCATTATATTTCTAATAATGTAATTCTTAAAATTAGTTCTCTTTGAAACACTGACATGGACGATCGATTTGGCATTCTATAGCCTCGTTTGGTCGTAATGTCATATGACGATTTAGGTGAGTGAACGCGGTTTTCTATAGAGTGACGGAAAAAATGGTGAACTCGTCCATGTCTGCCATGTCACGTGGACCAATCAGATGATGAATCCGTTCATGGACGTCTTCTCCCGTCCATTGGAATAATTAGATGGATGAGTGGTTCTTCTTAGCTGACAAAAGTCACCTAAGGTCATGTTACTACTAGGTTTGGTTACATAATATTCGAAACATAAAAATGTTACCATTGCTCTATATTTACATTTCCTGATTGGTTAAAAGGTGAATTGGTTCGCAGTTCATGCATCAGAAGCTAGTGGTTCGTCTAACCAGAAAGAATATGCTCCGATCCCTGAAGTTATAGCAGCTGTACAGCCCCATATATGTTGTCATACGACATCCGTCCTTTCCAAAATTCAGTACCAATCCCGAAGAACAGAATCCAATTTCCCAGTTTAACACCATACGAGAGAAACGGTTTGCAGTCCATTTGAAAGACGCTCCAGTCTCACATCTGCAAAATCGCTTGACGAAACTTTCCCCTAATGAGAAAATCAGATGTGTGAAGTTCCATGTCCGTTGGGGCCGCCAGAATTGGAGTGGAATCGCACAGTGTTTGGCGTATAACGACATTCCACCCAACCATAGCACGAGCGCTGTCGCCAATCTTTTCGCTCCAAGAACTGCTTGGCGAGAGAAATGCTCAAGCGCAAAAATGAGGGTTTTCGATTTCCAGTCTTCCCTTCGTCTTTCGGACCGTCTGGCGTAGCCCAACGACTCAGGTATTTAAATGTTTTGAACTACACTCTCCCCTCCTTAAATGTTGACAATTTCATATCTCTAGTGAGACTTGTCACCTCCCACGGAAGTAATGATTCTATTCTTGGACGATTTCTGTGGCTTGTTAAAAAGACTAGAGCATTATAAGTATCCATTTCAACTCCCGCTGGAACACCACCAGCCCTTGAATAACTTTGTACTGACAACTATCATTATTACCTGTACAACTCATATATGCATATATTCTCAAATGAATAAACAGGGGTTCATTTATCACCAGTACTCTGTCTTCCTTAGTAAACATTTTTAAACTCCCACTATACGATCCTTAATCTGAAAATCACCATTGTAATGATTGTTACATATGTGTATATTGTTGAGATAATGTTTTGATTCAAGGACTTTTGGGATTTAATGTGCATGGGTACTAAGTTTCCGTACAGAAAATATTGGGTTCATTCAAAAGTTTGGCCCATTTTAATACAAAAATCGAAGAAAAATTACTTTATTCATAAAAAATTGCATTTAATCATATAGTATGTGCCTTTCTATTCGATGACCTTTTTACATTTCTCCGATAGCTGCATGAACCCGCGCTCATTGAAGTTCTGTGGTTTCTGGTTAAAGAACTGACCTAGGTGAAACTTTCTGAACCGCTTACAGCACGGTGAATTGTCAACGGCACCTCTGTAGCAGGTTTTGCTAGAAGGCAGGACAGTAACTCGAAATACTTATTAAGTCTTAGAATACAAGGAAAATATCTGTTTCCTTCCGTCAACAAATTTGTTCGTAAGAAAAATCCTCAAACTGTTTCCAAATGACAAATACAGATTAAGACTTATATTGCTCCACTTCAGAGAAATATAAAGAATAGTTTTTTGTGTTTTGTAGATATGTAGAAAATCACTAGCAGTTGTACGTGAAAGTAAATATTCTGAGTAAATATATAGAAAACCAACTTTGGAGATCCTTATATAATCTTAATTTTATAGGTATGACTCGAGTAGGACAAAATTGTACGGATTTGTTGCGGCTCATCAATCAGCCATGCGAGTAAGTATGTTTTCAATGCAAATATTTAAATGTAGAACAAGTTTTATAAATTTTTCCTATTAAGTTCTATTTCAGTGTTTTAATCATTTAAATTCAAGGGTTTTTTCAGTACAATTTGAAAATTTTTACACCTCTACGTGGACATGAAAACGTACCGCATTCGAGTTTCATTCCTTCAGTTGACTTTGACATCACCCTTTACTGGCCTTTAGCATCACCCAGAAACATGATGCAGAGTTGCCAACCCTCCCGATTTCGGCGGGAGACTCCCGATTTTCAATCCATCTCCCGCTTTCCAGATTTTCCACGAAATTCTCCCGCTTTTTACGATTTCTCCCGCTTTTCCTCCTTATTTTTCGATTCATCGAAAAACCTCCGGAACCAACCAACTGGTAATGTAAAATTATCTTTCGAATTCAGTTTTTCTCAACTGTGATTGGTCTTTTCATCTGACGTCACATCGTGCATCATCACATGGTCTCGGTGCAATACTGTCTTTGACCAATGAGCGTAAAGAATTGTTCGTAATTATTAAATTACGAACAATGCCTTTATTAAAGGAGCGTTGCGAACGTATTGAAAATCGCAATCTGTTATCATCGAAATTGATTATTACAAATTCTTGAATTATTTTAGTGAAAGCGATAGTTTACTTATTACAAAATCAAAATATTTGCGCATTTCATTTATTTTGAATTTAATTCAACATTAAATCTTGAAAGAGTAGCATTGAGAATGTATTGAAAATCGCAATCTGTTATAATCGAAGTGGATTGTTTCATACTTGAATATTTTAAGTTAAAATATATTCAACTAATCGAGAAATTTCTCAGCCAACAAAGCGTAAAAATAGTGATTCCAATGATAGTGATTCAATGTAAGAAGTTTGTGCTTTTGTATGCAATACTTCACACACACACACACACATCTAAGATTCTGACACGGGAAGAACGAATATTTATGCTCTTGTCGTCAGATCTGAATACAGGGTTCCCACGGGAGCTTAGAAAGAGCTTATAAGTGCTTGTTTTGACCTTCCATTTCTAAGAGCCCTTAAAAGTGCTTATTTTTCATCAATACTTCTTAGAAAGTGCTTATTTTTCATCAATACTCCTTAGAAAGTGCTTATTTTCCTTTGAAAACAAAATTCAGTTTTCAAATGACGATATATTTTCACAATATTTCCGACATCTTTTTAGCGGCTGATCGGCGATAAAACTGCTTACAAGTACGGTTTTGGTGATGATTCGGGAACTGGCTTGTTTGAATGGCAACCCTTGATACGCGATATGCAAATCGTTGATCGATTCTTGATGAGCACATAATATCTCTCTATATTAAAAAAATGTTACCGCCGCCGACGCCGCAGGATTGAAAACTGTGTTGTTTAGCTCGATTCTTAGACAGTTTCCCGAGAAAGTACTGAACGGAAAAAAAAAATTAACATGGTTTGTTCTTCATTGTATTCCCTGGACAATTATTAAGATTTTTTTCCGATGCGGCTATTAGTTTAGGGTTTATTAAGTGTCAAAATTGAAGAAGCGAAATTTCTTCCGTGAGTGAGCAAAACACATACAAATTTTCAGTCTTCAGTCGTGAGTTTTTTTTTTTAAGAGTACCTCTGAACGTAAATTTTTGCAGCTCGTCGAGTTTTTTTTTTTTAATTTCAATTTGGTTATTGATAATATTTTTTGGAAATTCGGGAAAAATCGGGACATTTTTGTTCCTTTTTTTTTTAAACTGCCGTACCTATATCTTATTACTATTAGTTTTTAATTTTTAAAATATCGCAGTATACCTCAGAATATACTCTTTGTTACGGTACTATTATTTTTGAAATCGGTTAATAATTAAATTGGATGCGATCAAAAGTGGGTCATACAAAAATCGGAATCTTTGGATATTTTCGTTACTTTTTGTTACAACCGTTAACTAAAACTGTCATATCTATATCGTATTACTATTAGTTTTTTATTTTCAAAATAGCGCAGTATACCTCAGACTATACTCTTTCTTACGGTACCATTATTTTTAAAATTGGTTCATAAATAAATTCGATGCAATCAAAAGTTGGTGACACAAATTTCGTATTTTTTATTTCGCGGAGCTTTGTATTCGCGGAGGGTTGTATTTCTTACTATCGGGTTTGCCAGATATCAAATTTATCGTAGCAACAATTGCCATAAAAACGATTTCTTTTTATTTGGCGAGGAAAAAGGCTCGCTTTTTCCCTTATGTTCTCAGACGGTTTACCGATAAAGTACAAAGTACACATCGTAAAGTTTGAAGATTAACAGGGTTTACTTAAAATTGTACAGGGAACAAGATGCAGAAGATTTTTTACTCGTGCGGCTATTAGTTTAGGTTGCATTATGCGTTAAAGCAAAAAAGAGTGAAATCACTTGCGTAAGAGGTATTGGTTTGCGAAGCAAACCAAACGGGATTGCGTAGCAATCCCCGGGGGTCGGCGAGCGTAAGCGAGCATTGGGCGAAGCCCTCGCTGTGACGTGATGGACCGTAAAATGAAATCAGGATAATACAAATTATTCAGATAGTTTCACTCTGTGAAAGGCAAACCAAATGTCATATGTATGTGCGAGGCAAACCAAATGCCATATGTAAAAGGAGTGTTGGTTTGCGAAGCAAACCAAATGGGATTGCGTAGCAATCCCCGTGGGTTGGCGGGCGTAAGCGAGCAGGGGGCGGAGCCCCCTAGTACTTTAAAAACTTGAAAACCCATGATGCGATAATTCATGTAATGCAGCCAATGATTTCTGATTTGTTCAAAAATATTTTGTCCAAATTTGTGAAGGCTTCAGTAATTTTATCAACAGATTCTGTTTTTGAAGTTGAGTATAATGAAACAAGTAATCACAAATGTGATGAGGATTTGGTGATAGGATCTGCAACTACTAAAATATTACAATAACTTGCAGAGAAAGATAAAAAATCATTCTATTCTCATGTACGGCAGTATTTTGTAAAGTATGTGATTATATCCAACACAAATTTTTCATTAAAGATGAAACTATTATGCATGTTAAAGTTGCAGATGTTTCGAAATTTCAAAAGGCATCCTTTAGGATGTGAAAAATTTTTTAAAGAAGATTTCCATCCATCATTGAATTAGTGTTTGGAGAAGTAGATTTGGATAAATCAATAGATTATTGGAATCACAGTTTTGTTCTCTATAGTTAGAAAACTTAGAAGAGGTGAAAAAAATGTAAGAATTGACACTCAAGGGTGTTCAATTGGAAGAATGAAGAACCTGGATGGAACTTGGAGGTTTAAAGAGCTGTCAAAGGTTATGTTTTGGCTATTCTAACTATTCCACACAACAATGCTGAGTGTGAAAGAATTTGTAATATAGTTAATAAAACTAGAAACAAGTTCCGTTCAAATATGAATGATGATACATTAGAAAATGCCTTAATTGCTAAAGTTAGTCTTCAGGATTGTTGCCATAAGCAAAAGTTTGAGTCTTCTTTTTTTAAAAGAGCAAAATCTGCTATTAGAGTAGACAGAGTTTTGCAACATGGTCTTGGAAAAATTTAATTTATATTAAAGTGGAAAGCATAAGGGTATTAAGGGCACTTAAGGGTATGTTAAGAGGGCTGTTCAATAAAAAATGATCATAATTATAAAAAATAATTTTCGGTATTAATCTTCCAAATTTTTATGGTCTTTCTCAAAATACTCCCAATTACATGCAATGCACTATCCTACCTCTTTTCCAGTTTTCAAACACATGCTGTAAGCAATTTTTCGCCAGGTCTTTCAAAATCACCTACGCAACTTTTACCACTGCCTGTGATGATGAAAACCGCTTTTCCCGGGGGTGTTTCTTAAAATTTGGGAAAAGAAAATAATCGCATGAATTACATCAGGATGATGGGGAACACACATGACATTGGTTTTTGAAAGATCTGACGATTTTTTAAGGCGAAAACAAAATTTCAATGCTGTGTATTGACCACTTGCACTTCGCGTGTCATATCCATTTTTGCCGTAGGCGAAAGTAAAACTAGACGTACTTGGCTGGCTACCAAGGCCTCAGTAATGACGTCCTGACCGTGATACTTGCGCTATCTATTCAGCACTTATACCGCTACACATTCAATATGAATTTTATTTTTCTTGATTTTTTTTAATCACCTTTAAAAAATTATGGTCATTCTTTATTGAACAGCCTTCGTACATTCATTTTTTGCTACATTGCATTTAAACATGGATATATATGTTTCTAATAGAATATTAGTATTAATTGTTAATTATGTTTATAATATTCATTCTTACATAACTATTTAAAATTTTAATTTTTTATTAATAAACATCTATATTTGTTTTGTGGGTTTAGTGATAATGGAAATGTTTTCTTTATAAATGGTTAGGGGGAAGTGAAATGTCGATAAAATATTTCTCCTGGTTTCTTATGAAAATCTCCTGATTTTTGACTTTAGAAGGTTGGCAAATCTGAGGATGGAACACTTGCAAAAGCCCAATAAATGAAACTGTCAGTCATATCTGGTTAATTAAATATAGTATTATTCCTCAGCTTACAAATTTACGAATGTCTAAAATGCCATGTTTTATTCATCCGTCAACACTGTAGGTAGGTATTTGAACAACGTCGCACTGGGGCAACACAACAGTCTATTTACAACGGTCCGGAATCCACCCCGAAAGGGGAGATCCGAGGACAACACCTAGTCAACTCTTGAACTGACATCCTACCCTCAAAACTTACTTTCACACCATGCCAACTTGAGGACATTTGAAGCCACGACCGATTCAATACCCACCAGCCCCCTCGTTCACGACTTTCTTTGGGCGTTTCAGATGTAGATCAATCCTCAGTTGCTAATTCAATACTCCTTTGAACAGAACTCAGGTCCCCTATAACATTGAAACTTTTACCAAAAGTTTCAGTGTAACAGAACTTGCATTCATGATCTTCGTAAACCTTTCACAATCGTTACTTGATAATTTAGGAGGGAATAACATTGTTTAACATCATGAATGGAAGAATTTATTGTACAGTTTTTTTTTCCTAAAACTGTTTCTCTAATTCACTTTAGAGCTACTCAGTACTCTAATGTATTTTTAGTCCAAGAATAGCCAATTGTATTGCAACAGTGCTATGCAAATTTAACTTTATCCTAATGCAATTCATGTTTGCATTGGGTTTGATAAACATTTTGGTCCCTTTTAAGTCTAGATGACATTGTAGCGACAAAAAGTGTTACCTACTTCACAGGTGAAAAGTTTTGTATAGTTGTTTGAAAGAAGAGGAATTTCTGCGAGTACTTGAGAAATAAATTGTGTTATTTGATTGTGTTTTGTTAAGCATTATATATGGCAGAATTTTTTAGACATATGCTTTTTTATTTCCGAAAAGGGAAGACTGCTTCGCAGGCAATGTGTGTTGTGTAATGTTAAGGTGCCGTTGACCATTCCACGAGCCGTAAGTGGATCAGAAAGTTTCGTCGCCAGGAACTGTTGCTTAGCTAGAAACTCAGAAGGTTTCTATGAGCAGGGTATGATGAAGCTACCGAAGAGGGATAAAGGTCGCACATTCTATATTGATTTTAAATGTAATTTTTATTAAATAAAAAAAATCTTAATTTAAATTTTTGTCAAACAACGGTATTAATTTTTATATCAACCTACTAAATTGGCTTAAGTGTTATTGAATTGATAATTGGCACTGAAGATTTTTATGTTATTGAAGAACTGTAGGACGTCTATTGCACGAATCAATAGTAAATTAAATTTCCTCGATTGATAGCAATTCTGTTTTAACTTTTGAACACGACTCTATTTATTCCTCCCTGGATGTATTCATGTCTACTGTATCAGTAAAACGTTCTGACGGTTAGTTTGTATCAGGCGCCAGTTTTTTTAAGTGCAATTTTAAATTAGCGTAAGTACTGAAATCATGTGGACATCACATCAGAATGCATAAAACTTTTTTTACTATAACGTATTTACCACTACAGAAATTAGCTTATTTAAATCAACAAGAATTTAAGGTAATTCGCAGTCGGCGCGTCAGAAGCTTGCGAGACAGTTCGTACCTCACAAGAACTATCGAAGCTCCGCGATCGGAACCTCAGAACATAGAACAGTTGCCATGGATGGTCAATTTGTAGGCCATTCCGAAGAATCAAGCATCTGTCGTCACACATGGTTTTTGCAGGTTTTGAGTTGTTACCTGAAGGTAGTCTTGTCTCTACAGCACTCCTTTCTAATTAAAGGCCAGACGAACCTTTCTTTCAGTAGCTTGTGCGTTGCTCTAACTCCGAGATATGATATGTCATGAAAGACATTGAAAAATCATCCTGCTGTAGGTTTTTGGGACAAAAGGTTGTAAAATCTCTAATTAAACATCGCATTGTAGTTTTGGTCCCTTCAAAAGCATAGGTTGCAACTTCATACATGTTATTTCTGGGTGCAACAGGATTTCTTTTAGTTCATCATCAGTAACTTGTCAATCGTGGAAATCCTAGGTACGGCATCAGGAACGATGTTTTGTTTACCACTGATGTGACGAAAATCTTGAAAACTGATTAATGAAATAGAGGTGTCGACGTTGACTTGGACTTCCTTTTTCTTGCTTTTGTTTAAAAGCGAATGTAAAAGGACGATGGTCTGTATAGATGGTAAAAGGTCGAGCTTCGAGCATGTGTCTACAGTGTTTGGTGTCAGCGTACACAGCGAATATCTGCCATAAGCACTGTACTTGAATTCAGTTTTAGTGAGCTTTTTGGAGAAAAATGATACTGATTGCAGACCGTCTGATGAACTTTGTTATGAAACACCTCCTTATAGCTATGTCAAAATCGTCGTCAGTGAGCGAGGTATGCGCTGTTGACGACAGGGGCACCAGCGTTGCCTTTTTTGCGAGGTCATCTTTACACTTTTGGCCTCTGCTGTCCAATCCACTGGTCTATGTTCCTTTTTTAGAACTCGAACATTTTTTTTTAAGAACTCGAATTGTGGTGCTGCTTTAGGTATAAAACTCCGATAAAAATTTGCAATTGCCAAAAATCCTAATTCTTTGAAGTTTTCGGCTTTGGGTAGCTAGTAATTGCTACAACCTTGTCTTCTAACGGTTGTATACCATTTTTAGTAATGTTGTACCCCAGAAATCTCACTTCTGACTGGCCAAATTTTCATTTTGAAGGGTTGATGCAGATGCCATTTTCTTGGAATGTTTGAAAAATGGTTCGAAGATGATTCTTGTGCTCCTCTTCAATTTTCGATGAGATTCGAACGTCGTCGATGTAAGGCACACAAAAATAAAGGCCTTGTAACATAGAATGGATAAAACGCTGGTATGCTTGGGCGGTGTTATACAATCCAAAACTCATAAATGAGAACTCGAATAAACCAAATGGAATGATAATGCTTGACGGTTATTCTTCCGAAAGTACCAGTCACCAGTTGAGCTGTGGTTTTCATGTTGGTTTTTTTTGTTGATGAGCGAACTGTTCTTCATGTCAATAAACAACCCAAATTTCTGCCGAAAATCTTCTTTTATTATTGGTTGAGATATTGCTGCTATGATGAATGACCAGGTGAAAGTTCTTCTAAGATTAAAATCCAACGTCTGGAGATTTTCACCAAAAGTAGAGATGCTTGATCCATTTGCACCTAATAACTTTAATTTTCCAGGAACTAGATTTTTCTCTCTGTAGGTTTTCGAAGTAACAGACAATTCAGTGACTATGTAAATCAGGAACTTTAATCCAGTAGTATTTCGGCCATAAAGAATCTTCGTGTTCGGCTCTGATTGCCTGTGGCCTCACGCGATGGCCCTTCTAGTGTTCCATCTGAAGATTGCACGGCTTGTTACAGTTCTTGGCTGATTTTCCAAACCGCTGATGATAGAAGCAGATGCCTGAGTTACGGTCAAATCTTGAACAAGAATGGCTTCTTGAGTGCCTGTTGAGAATTGCATTCCAACGTCTGTTTCCTTTCAGTTGTTCCACTGATAGTTTTAGCATCTTGTACTTGTCTTTTGCATGTTTTGTGCATGGTGCACCATGGCCAAATATGGATCTTGCGCCATAAAATCCCAAAATCTACCAACCACCACTCGTTTTAAGAAATCTGCGGTAAATCAAATTTATTTTGCTTGCTTGTAAGCAAACAATCTAGAATTATTATAGGTCATACATTAAGTATCCTGTTTTTGAATCCTCAAAACGGGTTAGTTAAATTCCATGTAGAAATTTTTTATTTACGAAAAATTTCTTAATGTTAATTTTTTTTTAGTTTACCGTATTAGATATGTAACGTAGTCATTTTTTCGTTTAGTTCTGCCAGTTTTAACATGAATGTCGACGAGCAATGGGTCTACATTAACAAAACACTTGTAAGTAAACATTGAGCATTTGGTCTATTTTTTGTGAATATTTGTAACATCCAAATGATGATAATATGATAGTTTGTATACTTGTGACAATATGAAAGAAATACTGTTGGATAGACTAGTTACGACAATATGATGATTACTTAACTTATTTCAACTTCATCACTCTCCCTCTCTCTTTTTCTCAATCTCTTTCTCTCCTCATACTTTTCCCAGTGCTCCTAAATCTATTTCCCCTCTCTCGCTCTTTATCTTCCTCTCTCTCTTTCTTAGCACTCTCTCTCCTAAATTTCTCTTCCTTCTCTCTTTCTTTTCCCTTCTATCTTTCTTTTCCTTTCTCTCTTTCTTTTCCCTTTGAT